>JAWRVZ010000104.1:0-600000 GCA_037043235.1 Rhodeus uyekii | reverse complement strand
TCAGCTTGGTTTCATCCAAACCCTGGAACATAATTGTGCCATTTTACATTTCTACAGTTTAATGTGCACAGCGCGTATTAACAGAGGAGCCGTTCACACCACAAGTGGTCAGAGTCGTTTACAGTACTGATCTTTCGGTTCAACATCCTCTTTTATTTTTAATGAGCCAAACACGCTTCATTCAAGCCCTTTCTGCTCAGAGTGTGTTGCTTTGTCCCGATAAAGACAAAGCGTCACACGAAGAGCTGCAGAAAAGCAGACTCCAACTCCGACTGTTTAATTAAATCAAGTTTGTGACAACTTGTGATACACCTTTAGACATTTTTCTTCTTCTATATTTAGCATTATTAATCAGCACATTAAGAGTATTTCATAATAAACAATGTTATAATTTGGAAGATTATTTAGAGATGGCAAGGGAAGACAGAAAAAAATCTGAAATTACTAGTGAAAATGATTTTGTGCTCATGATGAGAGTTTTGCTTATTAGATTATGTACTTTTCTATTTTGAGAAAAATAAAAATATAAAAGGCCCATACTTTCTTAAGAGGCAAAACCTGCATATATAACCTGTTATATTTTCTCAGTCCCAAGGCCTTCTATCTGCAACACAGGTAGGTGTCTAAATGTAAAAGTAAATAAATAAATGAACACATAAAAATATTCTAATAAAACATCTGATCTGACCTTTAGAAGTTATATCTAGCTTGGAGAAATATTAACTTTTTTTGTAAATATTGGAGTACTTTGAGTGTTCAGTTTTTATTTTATTTTATAAAGTACTACAGCTGCCCCAATGTAAATATATAACTGTTTAAAAAAAAAGTATAAAGCATTAAGACCACCGCTGGGAGACCTCTTGGAACGTTGATTGAATAATCCTGATGATCTCAGGTTTTACTATCCTTGCGGGACCCCACAATGTAATATAAACCTGTCCACACATGCACACACACAAACCATATTGAAAACAAAAAAGATTGCCGGCATTTGCACAAACCCTATGCAGAATATTTTTGCAAGATCCATAACCATTTGCAAGTGCTACACAACAAAAAATATAAATTATATACCCCAAATTGAAAAGTCATAACTTGCCTTTTAGTAAAAATATTGCAGGATTCTTCAACCAAGATAAATTGTGTAGTAAAACTAACCAAAATAGGCTATTAAGAAAACTATTAGGCAAGAAAGAAAACTAATTTTGCCGTGCTTAATTCCACCAGCACAGGTTGTGTGAAAAAAATAAATAAAAATGTCACACTTAACTGAAAGAAGAAAAAAACCTCCAGAATGTCTGCACATACTTCAGCAAGTTATTTTCGGATTAAGCCCAGATGATAGTGTGCACTGCATATAATGACTGTGGCAAGACTCATTATTGACAAGGCTCATCAGTTCCTGACCTTTATCTCTTCATACTGCCACATCTTTAATCTGCTAATCCACAGTATGGGAAGCACTGGCCGCTATAAAAAGGTCGTTAATGAGCTCCAGTGGTTCACATTGGGTGCATAAACAATCTAAGTGCAGTTGAACAGATGCCACTGAGCAGAGATCGGTTTTTTTTGTGGCAACTCTGATTACTGTGTATCTTTCCCATATGCTGACAGATGGGGCAGGTCTGAGTGCTCTAAGTGCACGGCTGTAGGTGTTCCTATGGGGCCTGTCTCATCACTAGAGAGTCCAAGTGGCCCTGTTAAAAATGGATGAGGGTGAGGCATATGCATCACAGCGTGGCGCCCCTCACCACATTGCTGCACACATGTCCACTCGGTGGAACAGCAACAAAACAAAGCGTCCCTTGGCACCGCGGGGCTAATAAACCACAGCGGGCCAGAGAGAGCACCTGGAATGTCAAACGAGGGAGTGATGGAGTCCAGGCTTCAAACCACCAAAGCTAAAACGGAAATTCCCAACTGAAAGTGCAAAGTTCCCCAGACACCTTCAGTCCCCTGACAGTATCACTCATGAGTTATTTATACACGGACTCTCTTAGGACATTTCCGAAGACACTTTTGTCTAATGGAATCCATTGGAAACTTTGCCAAAGATCTATGTTTCATGTAATGCTTACAAAGGCTGTAAACATCTCTTCAGATGTTCCTCTGATACTACACGAATGCCGAAAGGTCTGTTTGATGTGCGTTTTCATCTGGATAACATCATTTGTAGATAGCTTGCATCTGCGATACATTGCATTCATTCCCTGCTGAATGTAGTTGAACTATATTCAACCAGTTGTTTCTGTGTGAATCTGCTTTGAGAGTTTTTAGATGTTAGCAGATGTGACCCTTAAAATAGAAGGTGATGCATTGCACATGATGCACTCACTGACCGAATTTCTTATGGGACATGCCCAGCAACTCATACTTTGAGTTGAAAGTCGATGTGTATTGATCATGCATCATTATTTTGAATCTGTAGTATTCTCTTTCCCCTATAGTATAGATACTATAGGGGAAAGAGAATTATACAAGTTTTAACATCTCAGTGTTCTCAATGTGTTTGCATAACACAATAACAACTGCTTATGAAGCTAAATATATAGACTCAACTACAGCAGCACTACAAGGGAGTTAAAGAAATGTAAAGAAACTTATACAACCTTTCTTTCTTCAATGGAACCCAAAAGTTTCCGATGTCTTTGTATGTTTAAAAAAAGTCGACAGAACTTTACCTCACTAACTGCCATCATAAGGACGTAAACCAAATATATTTCTTTCTTAATCGATTCGTTTGAGTTTCACTGAAAATAAAACTCCCTCAAACGTTTGGAACGATGATGAGTAAACGATGATGGAATTTTCATTGTCATCAGAAATTGTGAAACTCGTATAATTTGTTACAGCAGTTTTTTTGTGGAAAATATTCATAATTGTAGCTGTTAAGGTCTTTTTAAGGTGTTGATAAATTATTATGTACTATTTTATGTACTATATCCCGCCAAATTTAACTAGTTGCTTGAAAATAAAACTCTAAATGTTGCATTTTGTTGCGCTTTTTCTGTTTATACCAGCTCATATATATGTACAATGGAAAAACGACATTCACAGATGAAGAATTACGGGTCAAACATTCAGTATTTAAATCTAAAAGACATTTTGTCTGAAATCTGCCTGACATTATTTCACTTCATTCATTTGATCCTCAGTAATTTATTGTGCCTTTCAAATAAACACAGCAGGCCTGGCCTTTAAGAGACATCTGATGATTGACAATCTGTTTATGATTATTCTTACAACATTCAGTCCTGAATAATTTATCTAGTTTTTTTTAAAGTAAGGAGAAAACCAATCGGAATGCAGATTAATCTCTTATTTTGGAACTGGTTTAATGGTTTTAAATCACCTTGAGTGTGTTCAACTCTATGATATATGTAGCTGGAGAATTACTGCAGAAAGTTGTTTTTCAGTGCATCAAACAGTACGCCCTCTTTAACTCTAACTCCCCCGGCTGAGGTGTGAGCTTCATTCTTTGTGTGCTCAGAGCAGCCGGTGGTATGCATGGATTTTTTATGTGTGGTTCAGCTCAGGTTAGAGACGTGCTTTGCATGCAGTCTCCCCAGGGTTCAACAAGACTGATTCAGCTAATGAAGTAACAATGGCTTGTCACCTGCTTTCCTTTCTCAAACAGCAAGGACAACCATTCTGACAGAGTCATTAAAAAGGATGCACACATTTGAATTTCCCTTGTGCCTGACGTCTTAGTGCTGATCTTGAGACACATTCGGAGTAAGAACAACTTGTTCAAGGTGACATCAAGCAAAAGCCTGAATACATCCCTGGTGTCTTGTTTGTCTTGCCTTTAATAAGCGCTGATTCAAATATAAAGGGTACTAATTGACTTTCAAAACGACTGTTTATCATGTGTGCTAATGGGTACATATAAATATGCCACATCACTACCAAACGGCAGCTGCAAATATAAACCTTACGTGCCAGAGAAACAAGGACGCAGCCATCTTTAGAATTTTGTCTGAATTTCCGTTTTTGCGATAGCTCTTTATATGGCATCGTTATGTGGCATCGAGAAGTAATTAGCAGGTGAAATAGATTTACTTATGGTAGAGTTAATGTAAATACGTAAGATCTTACTTTCATAAGTTACAAATAGGAAGAGAGAACACAACAAGTGCAGTGCTGAAAAGGGGCGGGGATACATAAGGTGTATGGTGGTAACATCAATAAAAAAACATTACAAAATATGCTATATATATATATATATAAAACGTTTTTGAGTACCAAATAAGCATATTTTATAAAGTTTTTTTAAAAAATACATTATAAAATGAACTGATTCAACATGCTCCTTGAATGCAATGTAAACTGCTTTGGATAAAAGCATCTGCCAAATGCATAAATGTATATATATATATATATATATATATATATATAGACTCACACGCAGAGTTTTGCTGCTTGATTTCTGTTTTTTTCCCCCTCTACTTCCAAAAACTATAGTATTTTTTAAAAATAGAAATCTTTTGTAACATTATAAATGTCTATCTCACTTTTGATCGATTTATTTTATCCTTGATGAAAAGTATTGAACGTTAATATATATTATTGAGAGCACAGTATTAACATTCACAGTGTACTGTAGAAAAATAGATTTAATAACAGCCCTGCAACTGACTTTATTTGATCACATTCCAAAGATTTTTGTAAGTTTTAAGCTTATAGGCAATTGTGTCTGATTGTGGACTGATGGCTAACTAGGGAGATTTCAGTGTTCAGCCATCTCTACTGTTTGAGGGTTTTTTTTGGGGGGGGGGGGGGGGGGGGGTTTGACCCTGACTATATCCTCCAATCTTGCCTCACTGGATTGGATTACAATTTAGCATTTACAGAAGTCATTACCTTAGAGATCCAAATACCTTTTTCCACTTTGTACTGTAAATCTTTACATGCTGTGCTCAGTAAAGATATGTAGAAGCGTGTACATACTATTAGTTAAAGTAGACTGCGTGAGTGTATTTTTATTTTGTTGAACATTAGATCAAGTATATGCAGGAAACCAGGTAAATCTAGGTTTACATAGTTTTCTTGTATAAAAGTTTGGATTAATAACAATCCAAAAGGTAATACTGTTCAAACATCTAATAAACTGTATAGCAGGAAGTCTTAAAGGTTCTTTCTCTCATGCGAACCATGAGTTATTTTCACTCAGTGAATGAATGTAAAGTCTTTTTTATTCAAAAATATATATATTGATACAGTCTTTGAGGTTCTTATAGCCTTGGGCGCAGAAGTTAAATTAAAAGAAAAATAAATAAAATAATGTAAATACAGTACTAAAGTCAACAACCCATGCAAATGCTGCTCATACATGTGACCACTTGACTGTAAATGAAAAACGAAACATTAATCGGTACTTAAAGAACACACAAACAATCACATAAAACAAGCACAGATTCACAGAACGACAACTATCAAATATTAAATCTCAAATACAGATTAATGTTTACATTTTGTAACTACATCCCTGGAATAACCCTGAATCTGTGAAGCATTTGCTGCTCAAAAAAGCAAGAAATCAGAATCATGTTTTCACTAAAACTAAAATGTAAACTAATTTGTTGGTATAACTGATAAAAACACATCTGGAGATGTGGGGCAAACAATGGAAGGTGGAATGAAATGAAAATGATGAGGACATGAAGGATGAAGATTATAATGATATATTTTCCAAGACTCACCTCCACCTGTTGACAAATCTGGATGAGTTTGGCCATCTGGTTCTCCAGCTCACTGTTCCTCTTTACCAGATTGGTTAAGTTATTCTCCAAGGTTTGCTGTTGGAATGGCAGAGAATGAATCACTCTTTCTGTCTGACACAGACAAGGTTTTTCTCATCAAGACATGATATATACACTACAGTTCAAAAGTCTGGGGTGTTTTTATACTCTTATTCTGCTTATTCACACATTAAAATGATCAAAAGTAATAAAAAGGAACGTCTCTGGGCACCAAAGGATCATGTGAGACTGAAAATTCTGTTTTGCCATAACAGGAATGAATAGTATTTTAAAATATATCAAAATAGAAAACAGTTAATTTAAATTGAAATAATATTACAGTATTTTTGATCAAATAAATGTAGCCTTGCCAAGAACAACACCACACTTTTGAATGATATGGTATTCAAATGAATTATAATATATACAATTTATTCCATTAAAAGTATTTAAAAAAATTTGGAACAACATGAAGGTGAATAAATGCCAGAATGTTAATTTTTTGCATGAACTATCATCATTGAATGTACACTTTCAAAAAGCAGTAATAGAAAACAGCTTTTTACATTTGGAATTAAAAACTGTATCACATAATATACTGCTCTTAAAGGACTTAAACTGTGTTTTTTAATGGTGGCAGTTTTTTTCTTTACCCACTGCTCTGTCTTTTTCTTAAATTAAGGAACGGCACTGTACGGATGACAATGTTAGTGTAGGTGCGCATAGACAAATCATACAGAGTCCACAGAGATCTCACAAAGACGGATTAGATTCAAAACAAGCAACTAACAGCAAATTAGTTCCACATCACAACCACTAATCGTCACTAACGAGAAACTGTGCGCACTGGGGTGAGACTGGGAGACAGGGGACGGGGGTGTCCTAATTCATGAGCTCTAATTTGTACTTTGCAGATGCAAGTTTGTAGCAAGTTAAATAAGAGGTTTGAGGTCAGAACTTGTGTGTTTGGGTCACTGTGAGACCGTTTCTTTAGCTAAAAAAGGGATGATGAAGTATTGCTATGTCAAATATTGCACAATACATACAATCAATTTATGAGGGTGCTGGAATTCCTTGGTTGTGAGTTGTGTGACATCACAATGGCGAGAGGTGAAGAACTATGTAATTAGTTAAAAGAGTTGCACATGCTTCATTACAACACAAGTTGAAAAGATAAAGAGGGAAATCGTAGCGACAACTCAAAGAGAACCGCCCCGCCATGCTACACGAGCAGCTGTACGAAG
The DNA here is from genome assembly GCA_037043235.1 of Rhodeus uyekii. NCBI lineage: Eukaryota > Metazoa > Chordata > Actinopteri > Cypriniformes > Acheilognathidae > Rhodeus > Rhodeus uyekii. Next base: position 593,015 of record JAWRVZ010000104.1, on the reverse strand, counting down.
AGATGACCCTCACAGTGGGAGAAATGGAGAGAAAGACATGAACACAGGGCTGAGATGAGCAGCTGATATTAATGACATGAGAGGAAACAAAACGAAGCCCAACCGGACTGAAAGGCAGCAGCGATGGGAACAACATCGACAACATTGGCATACAAAAGCGAGAACAGAGTCTTTATGTTCTCTTGTTTTGTGTTGCTTGGCTATTCATGCATATGTGATACAGCCTGACCCTGCCCACCTGCACGTCCCGCACCCCCCCAAACTCTGGACTGAAACACTGTCTTGCACATATCCAGTACATAGATTGTAAAAGGCAGCCGGTGACTCACCGCGGCGCTTGTCTTTGATGCCTCCATAACCGCTTCAGAAACTCTGGCAGGGCTCACTTGAAAAGCCTATGAACACACACACATACACAGAGCCTTACTGGTCTGGCCTGCTGATGGACGGAAGTATTTTTGCCCCTGCTCTGTCCGGCGACTGATTTTCAGCCTCTCTTGTGCTTTATCTCTCTTGCTCTGCTGGGTAAATGGGCTGGAAGCACCTCGGAGCAGGTGAGGTGTCTGTGTCAGACTGCCTATTCTCTGTGCACTGATAGCTTGCCTTACTCAGGGGCTTGTTGCGTCAGGCAGTCGCAGAGGCGCTTGTTTGGTGTGTCAGCATTTTAATATTCAAACTCAGCCGGCAAGGACAGATGGAGGTCATTAATTAAAGACTGAACATTCGAGGATGATTTATACATCAAAACCAAGTATCACCTCCCAGGAGACAGAAGACAAGCTGCAGGGGGTGTACAAGCTCGGAGCCCAAACGGAGCAAAAGAGAGAGGGAGAGAGAAGGAGTGATAGCAAGAGGATGGAAATGAAAGGAAGGATTAAAAAAAGAAAGGAAAAGATGAAAATAAAGAAAATAAACTAAGATAGAAAGAAAATAGAGAAAATGAACGAATGAAGGAAAGAATAAAAAACAAAGCAGAGGGAAAGGAAGGACAGAGGGAAGAAAAAAAGGAGTAATATAAGGAAATAAAAGGATGGAATGAAAGTAGTAAGGAAAAAATAAAAGAAACAAAGTATGAAAGACTACAGAAAGAAAGAAATAAAATAAAAATGAGGCAGTTAACAAAGGAAGGAAGATGAATAAAAAGAATGCAACAGGAAGTACAATAATAATAATAAAAGGAAATTAAATACTGAAGTAAGGAAAGAAAAAAGAAAGAAAGGAAGAGAAAGGAATGAATAAAAGAGAAAACAAAGAAGAAATTAAAGAAGGAAGGAATGAAGCAAGGAAGCAAAAGAAAGAAAAACAGAACAGAAAGGAAAAGGAAAGAAAACAGAAAAAAATGAAAAGGGGGAAAGACAGAGGGAAAGAGAGTGATAGCAAGACAATGGAAAAAAGAAAAGAAAGAAAGAAACGAAGAGAAACGAAAGAATGAAAAAACAAAGAAGAAATTAACGAAGGAAGCAACAAAAAGAAAAAAAACAGAACAGAAAGGAAGGAAAAGGAAAGAAAACTGAAAAAAGAGGGAGAGACAAGAAAAGAAAGAAAATAAAAACAAGGAGAAAATTAGCAAAGGAATAAAGGAAAAGAAAATAAGAAGAGAAAAAAAGAGAAGAAGAGTATAAAAAAGTAGTAAGGAAGGAAAGAAAGAACGAAAGAAGGAAGGATGGGGACGAGAGAGAGAAAGAAAGAGAGAGAGAGAGAGAGAGAGAGAGAGCAAAGTGGCACTGCAGTGGCCTCAGGACAGCAGACCTAGTGCGGTTTGGGCTGAACAAGTGTGAAGTACACTCATTAAAGCAGTCACTAGACTTCAAAGACAGACAGAGCCATGCAAGAGGAAGAGCAGAGAGAGAGAGAGAGAGAGAGAGAGAGAGAGAGAGAGAGGGAGAGGGAGAGAGAGAGAACCATCTACAGAAACAGACAGAACACTCTGCTCGATCTAATATGGAACAAGAGCAGTGCTGCAGTACACAACTGACAGTGGAATGATTGACAGGAATAAAGCAATGAGTGAGTGAGAGTGAATGATACGAACAACTTACTATCTAGGCTGCATTTTTGGGGGTATTTACTAGCATTGAATTGTGTCTGCTTATCCTGAAATGTCCTTTGACAGCACCTGATTCACTAAAACAACCAAACAACAGCTTTAACACCAACCACATTAATCAAACTCTAGTCCAAATGATTCACAGTTTGACTAGATCTTGTTATCAGATAAGAGATTATCCCAGATACAGGGGGAAGTCAAGATGTACACGATATTTGCTGAGTTGCCGTTTGATGCTTCTACTGTAGGCGTTACACGCTTTAACAGGCGTGCGCCGCGTCCATTAAGTTCTGGGTCAGAGCGACAACAACAACAAATCCTAAAACAGAATTACATCCTGAGGCGAGAAAACAAACTTCAAAGTCTTTAAATATTCCGTGGTCCTCTCCTCCTGTGTTCTTTTGAGGGAACACAATGCGGAAATACAGCAACGACGCTAACAACGGGCGGTTGAGTGCGTGTATGTGTCAGCAACCAGAGCCTGCTGGGAAATGTCGCTCGCACCGGATAATATTCCAAACCAGCACTCTCTAGAGACTCGCAAACTCAGTCTAATGAGAAGCCACTGCTGTTTCTTACCAGCCTCCGCTCTTCTAATTAATTAGACAGAGTCATTTAATTCTGTCTACATTACCCTTGTTTGAGGCTTGTCTGGGGAGTGCCATTAAGCTTTTAACGCAGTCGAATACTCCCTCTTCTCTCCATCAAAAACAAAAAAAATCAATCCCGTAATGCTGAGTTTAAAGCTTTGACCCCATCAAACCATCAAGCACGACTTTCCTTTAAATCCCAATGAAAGTGTACGCTCGAGTTCAGAGAGCTCAGGTGTTTTTTTCATGAGAACATCTCTTCCTTGGCCTCACATTTTCTAATAAGACAAGGGCAGGTGTACATCTACGTATTCCCCCGGGATCTTGAAGACCACAGGCAGGAAGACAGATCCCCCACACACACACACACACACACACACACTAACCGGCTTGAAGGTTAAAGGGACGAGTGGCAGAGGAATTACTTGCTCTCCTGAGGAAGACGGATCCCTTGAGGGAAAATGTGCTTCATGCAAAACAACTTAAGAGGAATGTGTTTCAGTTAATTACACCCACTGAGGACATTAAAAGGAAAGAAATTGCTCAGATAGACAATAATTAATTTTAATCAAAAAGCAGAGCTTCTTTGAAAGACACAGTGGCGCCTCTGCTTGTCAGACTTTGAGGGAACCAGGGCACTTCAGCTTCTTCCATCAGACATTAGTGAGGCTAGTTAATCATATTTTATTTGACGCAAACAAAATCAAGGCTATGAGGGATTGAAGAATATATCATATGTAAAGTTAAATATGTCATACTGTCTCAAAAGCCCCTGAATAACTTACATTTGCATTAACATTTATGCATTTGGCAGACGCTTTTATCAAAAAGCATTCATGGAATACATTAAGATTCTAATCAGTTCTTGCTTTTTCCTGGGAATCGAACCCACAACCTTGGCGTTGCAAGTGCCACACTCTACTAGTGGTTACTGTATGCAATTCTGTATGCGGAAGATATTGGGCTTTTCTTTTTTCGTTTTTAACCGATAATTTAATCATCAATTATGATGTCATTTCGAACCATTTTTCCCAAATAACGTTTTCTTTTTTGTTTTTGATGGAGACAACAATGTCAGTGAAGAGCATGACATAAAATACAAAGATTATTTAGAAAAAGAAAAGTAAATGATAAATATTTTTTAAGCATCAAAATATAATTTAAAACTCTAAAACATAATTTTAAGACGTTTTCACATTGCACATGAAAACAACAATAGCGTTCAGGGAAAAGGGGTTATTTTGACGTTTTTTGGAGCTATTTTGTTTTTCTGGTTTAAAAAGCGAAGTTGAACCAACATCACGAAAAGTGAGGAACGTGTTAATTCTGAGTGGTGATTGGCTGCCGTGGACGGAGAGGTTGCGTCATCGCTTTTGAAGCTTTTCTCTGCGTTATTCATGAGAGCTAATAGTTTTAATCCAATCACTACCCTATTGTCTCCTGTCTACCCTCTACACTTATACTTTTCCATAGCTTTAGACGTCCATTTTTTGAGTCTTTCTCAAATCTGAGGTGTGAACGACCAGTGCTAAAAGACGGGGTTTTGTGACACTGTTTACAACTGGTATTAAGACACGTTTTGGCTGATCGGATCACAAGTAGATGAGGAAGACACCTGGTGTTTAAATCAGTCTCTTTTGTCCACTTTTGACCACTTCGGTACTGATTACTTCGAGGGGAGGGTCTAAGGGAGGGTAAATGAATGGGCTTTTTCAGGCCTTTCAATCTTAAATAATAAATAAGCTTGCGTAATTTACATATGAACGCGAGACAACAGAAAGACCAGCAGTTTCTGCTCTGACAGCCGAACACTGAGTGCATGTTAGAAATCAGGAATGGTGAGAGAACATTGTGCTTGGTACGATTTTGTCTTGAGTAGATAAAGTTTAAATCCCATCTGATTATAGTGCGCTTTCCATAAAGTTCACACATTAAGTCAGTAGGCAGAGAGGGTCTTTTGTGGTTGTTTGAATGTTTTCAATTACCTCTGGAAGTTGTTGAAAGTGGACAAGCACAAAATGCGTTAGACCCGGTTTACACATGTATTTACCGCTATCCACTTGTGACCCGATCAAAGAAAATGCTTCTTAATACCAGGTGTAAACATGGCATTTAAGTGGCTGAGTTAGTATTGTTGACTGCCAGGTTTCCTTGTCCACACTTACTACAATGGCAGTGTTCAATTCAAAAGGTCACGTACTCTAAGACTGGAATACATTAGATGACTTCTTCACAGATTTTGTTCCTCTGATTTGCAGTCTGGAAGAGTAGCCGATAGTTTCTGAAAGTCAGAGCCAGCCTGCAAAATTTGGACAGTCAGAGTTGACAGTTTTCACGGAATAGCACATGACGGATATAGACTCTTTGGTCTTTTTAGATTCAGATTGTGAATCCATCAGTTGGAATATATCAAATGTTAGTTATTTTGAGCTGATTTTAGAACACATTGTTTTCATTTCTCATGCGCCTTGTATTCGGTGCATGTGATCCTCAGTTTGATTAGCGTACGATACCTAGTTTCTCTCGCTAACCATTTACAAAGCTGGCAAGTGTGTGAAGCCTAGTTCTTAAAAATCTGTTCAGATTTACAAGTTGTGTAGAACATTCCAGACTTTTCTCTCTGATAAGACCGTGTTACATGCCATTCACTTATCAAACACACACCTTACAGAAAGAATGAGGTAAAACATGGAGTCGTAGACATGGATGCTTTTGTGGGTGAAGTGCGTTTACGTATAACAGTACGTTTTTTTTATACCTAAAACTGAAAGGGAGACTGACAGCTTTTTTAGTCAAGCCATTATATCCTTTTACTGAATGCCTGCGAGGCTGATATCGGCGTCTGCTTGAAAGAGGAACATGGAGGTCACAGCTAATGGCCATTGTGGAGCAGGAGCGAACTCTAGGTCATTGCAGTAGAGGTCATAGCGTAAAAAAAGACATGCAAAGCTGATGAAACTACATGATAACAATGCACAGCAGAGGCTGTTACTCAAAAAGCCTAAGCCCCTGAGAGGATCCAGAGGTCTCAGATGCAAAATGTGATTTATTTATAGCCACAAAACTTCTGAGACTCTTTTGCTCTTTCGGAAAGACATATCTTTCCCCCATTTGACTTTGAACTGCATCCAAACCCAACCCTGCACACGCCATGTAATCATAAGCTGAAGACAACTTCAGCCTGACATCCATCTTTGACAGGCAGCGTAACAAACGGTTTATTCAGAAAAATTAATTTGCAGAAACAAGCCTTGGCTCATCTGCCAATGAGTTAAGTGCTATCAATTTGGACAAGCATGGGAACGCTGAAGACTGACTCACGTGGCACGTCTGCTAAATAGCTTTACATTTCATTTATGTAACACAATTAACTGCTGTAGATTTTCCCGGGATTTGAATGACATGGTGATTCAGTTTCTTTGGAACACCGTGCTCTCTAGTGACGAATCGAGACGTCCGATTGGCCTTGGGGTTCAGGCTTGTCTCGTTCTTCAGTTTGAAAAATCACTTGGTCCTGAAGCCTAAAACATTTGGCTGTGGTTTGGTAAAGCGTACACAAGTGTGAACAGGTGCACAACTTATATCACCACCCAGGAATGCCGTACACTGCCTCCAGACTCTCATTAGGCTGTGAAAAGTGGTGTTATGAATTCAAGGTGAAAGAGGGTGGGTACATAACAGAGTTGGAGAGAAAGAAAGCACTGTTGTGCATTCGCCAGAATAAATTATTACAGCTGTGCTCGGGGAACAACAACAAATCTACAATTGCCGCTATTGTGCGGTTTGTTGTTTTAGTCGACAATGTACACCCTGGAGATATTGTGAATGCAGTAAATTATTCGATAGGGCTTCGAATGAAAGCTAAATGAATTGTTCTCATTGAAACTCACATCAGTGCAGGTCTATTTTTCCTTTCTCAAAAAACATTGCTTGGGAAAATTTGGCAATTATGTCTTTTAGATCTGAGGGAAAAGATTTGAGTACTCCTCAACTCAGAGAGAGTGATGCTCTCTGGCATTTCTGTCATGTATATTCACTCATTCCATCACTTTGCATTGGCAAAGCATTCGCTAACCACCCGCAAATCAGTTTAAATGTGCTAAATGAGCTGAAAAGGAGCTGTGCCTTGAATATTTACATTCTTTTCAGAAGAAAACATGCCTCCTTTATATGTAAATTAGGAATTTTATAGCATTATTGCACTGTGTGTATAGATATATGTAAAAAAAAACATTGAAATTTGTTTGACACCTATTTGAATGATGGTTGTGGGAAGCTTATAAATTGTTTAGTTCAGGCAAGTTTGAAATAAACATTTATTACTCCTTTGAACGTGAACTATTTGATATTAATTCATCTTTTTTTCTGACACTTCCCATAATCTCTCTCCCTTGGAGACCTTCTTGTTTCTAAGTTCTGCAGAGTAGGACCTGTCGAGGGGAAAGTCTCAAAATAAACATGTCCTTCTCAATTGAACATCCATAAATCCATAGATTAGCAATACCCAGATAAGTGACTCAAATACAAAGCAAGAGTAAACAAGAATTCCCTCTATTCAGGCAGAGCACATGGGTCGGCATGTGCTGGGACTTGCCATTTGAATCCTTCAATTGTGGATGAAGGGTGAGTCATGCTGTCGCCCTGCATCAAGAAACCTTCTGTCCTCGTCTTCTACATGTTGTCCATCTCTCTCTTTGTCCTCAGATTGCTGAGAAAGAGCAAGGCTGCCAACGGCCAGAGCAAAATTGGGTCAAACTCTAGCGAACTGACCAGCGTCAATTTTACAGTGCATATAACTGTGTTGAAATGCCTTATATTTCCATGTCTTCTCAAACGTTTCTGCTACTAATTTGCATTAAAAAAACGAGTTAATTAATTCTGCTATTAATTTCCATAAACTTTTACCCAATCTAAATCAAATTCAATTAAGCTATACAGATAACCAAGCAAATATTTAGAGATTACCTAATAAAATGTTAAAATAATATTATTTTATGTTCTAAATAATAATACTACAATAAATAATATACATAATATTTAGCTACTACCATATTTCTGTGCTGAAATTAAGCCATAAACTTAAGAATATTACATTATTCATAAAAAAAAATAGACATTACGGTTTTCCTGTAGTTCAAACAGTAGAGCATGGCGCTTGCAACGCCAAGGTCATGGGTTCAATTCCCAGAAAAAACAAAAACTGAACAGAATGTCAATATGTTTCTTGAATGCAATGTAAGTCACTTTGGATAAAAGTGTCAGCTAAATGCATAAATGTAAAATGCTATGAATTAATTAATTCTTAGCATTTTTTTTCTTCCTAGCTTCTAAAAACCACACAGTATTGATAGGATGTTTGACATTCAAAACCTTCCAGCGACGTCAGAATGTTATACCAAATTATGACTGGTCTTATCGCACATCATCTTGCAAGCATTGCACAAAGCCTATGTATAATACAACATTTCAAAATTACCACAGTAAATCAAGACAGATCTGTGCACGATCCTCAATATATCTATATCAGCTTCTGGCAGCCGGTGTGTTTCTGCCTACCTCATGGAAAAAACAAAAACCACACACAATTTTAAAAGGCACAATTGCAGACGAATAAAGTGCAACGTAAAATTGCACTGACATCTCATGATTCATCACAGCAATCCTGAGAAAAAGCCGCCTAACACACTAAATCTCCGACCTTGGCAACACTATAATCTTGAGCTGGACTGGAAGGTGACTTTAAATGCAGGCGGTCATTGCTGTTGTGGGCTGTACTTAGTGGCCTATAGAATACAGAACAACTTCACACACAAAACTTCTCTGAAGTGTAAACATGCTTTCAAAGGCGGATAAAAAGGAGTGTTGATGCCAATAGTGACAAGTGCTGCTTTCTTTAAGGGTTCACAGCAAAGACACGGCCTAGTTCTCAAACCGCATGAGACTGAGATGGGCATTTGAGATGCACAACAGGGACGACTGTAGTCTCACAGCAGCAGCAGACACTGAAACTACTGTATCGTGCTCCAAACTACAGTTCTCAGTGTCTAATTGGCTACATAAGAGTGAAAGATCCCTTTGATGGGCCTTTGAAACACTGGATGATAGTCTCCGAACCACACAGCACTTTATGCGATATTCTGTCAGAACTGTGTGATCTGGGTTTGGAAAATGCAATTGAGATATAATAACAACAGTCGTGATCGCCTCTGCAGCGCATTCAAACCAACAGATACTCGTCTATAACAAATACCACCGAGATATGCTTGAGCCAGATGAGTCACTAACAAACTACAGCTCAAAACTGTGTGGAAGCATGTCATTTTCTGAACAATCTGTAGGCTGACTTCCAGATATACAAACCATGGCTCTGATGTGCTTCCAAATCGTTGCAACTATCAAGGCTTAAAATGTGATTTATTATGGGTATTACGCACAATTAAAACTAGTCTTGAAAGCAGTGTTATTAGAGTATTTAATAACTTATAATAATAATAATAATAATAATAATAATATCTTATGGGTTCAGTTTTCATTTCATTTTTAAGTTGTAGTTATTTTGCCCTGTGCTGTTATAATTTTTATTAATGTTTTTTTTTTTAAGTTTTTCAGTTCTAGTAAAAATATTTTTATTTCTGTTAGTTGCAAAAGCTGATTTTCTCATTTATAGATTATTTTAAAGTTTCACATGTAATACATTTAATTTTATTTCAGCTTTATTTCAATTACTGATTTCTAATACACTTACATTTATATTTATCCATTTGGCAGATGCTTTTATCCAAAGTGATTTACGTTGCATTCAAGATACACATTAACATTCTAATCAGAGAATCAAACCCATGACCTTTGGCGTTGCAAGGAGCTACAGGAAAGCTACCGGTACTAAATAATTTCAGTTCTGCATCAATTGATTTTTGCTAAAACCAAAAAGGCAATTATTAGTAAATTAATCCACACAAATGAGTGAATCAAAATCAATAACTTTGTCTTACTATTGGACTATAATTCCAGTCAGTGTGTCTGAATCTGCATTGGCAGGTAGATGAAATGTTAATAAACATTTTGGTTAAAAACATCCATAAGGCTCGTAATAAATAACGAGCACATTAAACAACTAATGATTCAAAACATAAATATTAACTCAACATGCAAATGGAAATTCTTAAATCGTGTCTACGAAGCAGTGCAGCAAAAACTGGATTGTTCCCATTATAATCAATGAAGCTGTCTACACAGCAAGCGGAGGACAAGCATAGAAACCATTATAATCAGTGTTGTCTACAATAGACGCAGCGCGACGTGACACAACACATCCCCGACAATAAACTGATGCCTTGTTCTATTTATGCTCGTTCTCCAAGCACTCGCGACTAATGGATTTGCAATGGTCACATTGTTACTTCCAGTGTAGACAGCTTCATATTGTTGTGGCGTGATGTGACGCGTCAACGGTTGCGCCCAGTGTAGACACGTTCTTCAATCAAATCACTGGAACCCTTTCATGTAAACAGACAAAAAAAGCAGTTTGTCAGAATATCTCCTTTTGTGTTGAATATGGGTTAATTAATGTTAATGAATGAACCTTTAAACGTGCCTCCAGTTCATTTATTTTGTGCTCTGTCTTGATGTTTTAAATCTAAGAACACATTCTGGACTTATTATTTTAGACTGGATTAGTTTTGTATGGAGAGATGGTATTGCGCAATTTCCATTTATTTTCCATTATTTTAATCCCGTCTGAACTGGCCACGCCAGTAACTGTTCAGTGACTTCTGAAAGACTGTGAAGTCCCATGATGGTAAAGATTACAGCATCTTTTACCTACTATAAAGTGTCAAAACAAACAGATAAACATTCTTCAGAAAAATCTTTGGAGAATTAATATGCTGGTAAAAAGCCTGTGAATCTATTCTCCATAGACCATGTCCCGCCTGAATGCCATTTAACTACTGCCGTACACCAAGCACTCCAAGTGTCTCAAGTGGACATTAGCCACTTAGTGTGTGTGTATATATAGATAGATATAGATATAAATATATGTATAAAAAAAATTCTGAAGGCTTGTTATTTTGAAAGACGCTGAAAAACAGTAACACAAACAGAGCATGAGACATGGTCCTGAACACAACAGCTTTTCTCTGTCACGACACACAGGCATGTACACGACCCACTGTGCAAGGGCTGCAAACTAAGAATTGTGACTGAAACAGAGATGAAAGTTGCAAGTGAGTGTATGTTGTTCAGAAACATACTGTCACTGCTGTCGGTTCAGAACAAAGAAAAAAAGAAAGAAAAAAAAGGAGAAAGGACATTATTGATCTTCAAAAAGTGGACAAATTGTCCTTTTAAAGTGGATTGCAGAATTATAGGTTCAGTAATGAGAGCAAGATCACTGTATTTTGCTTGAGATTCAATTCAATCTTCTAATAACACCAAACACTTAAGCTTCATATTTGGTATTTTATGCATAATATTTTGTGATAAATGTGTGACGGCAATGCATATTCATGATGAAAAATGCAGGACACAAATGCATAATGCAAAAGCCTATTTGAGTGATTTCTATATGCATCACTTGTCTTGTGTGATTAAACATAAAATATTATATATGTCAACAGAAAAAATTACTTTACAGACATGTCCAAAAAAACAATACCATCCAAATAGGGTTTAAGACATTGGGATTACAATCCCAATCATTTTCATTTTCGAAAAAAACTAAACAAAAACAAAATACTAATCTTAGTAAATACGCACGCACGCACGAACGCACGCACGCACGCACGCACACACACACACACACACACACACACACACACACACAGAGACAGAGACAGGCATGCATGCACACAACTTATTTAAAATAAATAACTTTTCACACATAAATAATTTTAGAATCATTCCAAAGGTTTAGATTTAAATTTATTGGACTTTCTCCAATAAGGAAGCTTTCAAACTACTATACCACAGAGATTAGCTAGTGCCTGGTGGGGGATAAATACAAAATTCCACTTGTGATTGACTTGTGCTGAAAATTTCACCGTTTACCTTGCTTTTTCAAAGTGAAACGACTTTGGATCACATTGTGAAGCAGAATGGGTAATTACGTGGATGGCACAAACTATTTTTTACCTCCTCGGGTTCTAATCTTCTACAATAATTAGCATGCATGGCACAAGACTTAACGCTAGAGTCAAGATAAACAGACTGTATGATGGGAAATAAGCTCACTGCTGGAATTCATCTGAATGCGGCAGCATGGCAGATTTGTTGGACCCCGGGCTCTTTGACATTTGCACTACGGACAGCTGATAGGTGACATTTTTAACAGTCCATTAAGGATGGTTTTGGGAATAAAGCATGCATGAGGTGCCTGCTCTTTAAACTGGGCTGAATAGGCAAGAAAAAAAAAACTGAAAACCTTAGAATGAAAATTCAGTCTGGAACCCACAATATATCTCCTTTTCCAGACTCTTTTAAATGCATGAAATGAGTAAGACTTGAAAGCCAGGCATTCTCCAAGGACCAACTGTGCCAACTTAATACTTCCTCACTGATGAAAATTGAAAGTTTATTTAAGTTTGCTCATATAGACCTGTTGAATAGAGAGCGGGATTTAAAAAAAAAATATATATAAAAACAAATAGTTCCTTGCATCTGCTTATATTAAATGCTTAAATAAAAATAGTGAGAATTAAATTGCAGTATTGATTTAGTCTAAATTATACTTTAAATACAATCTTTCAAAGTTCTCTAGAATGTCCCTCTTTCTAATACCAAATGTAACAAATACTGTAACTATAACAAACTAACAAGCAGAAAATCCTGATACTTGACAGTGACATGCACTACCATCTAAAAGCTTGGGGACAGAATGATTTTTTCTCTCTCCAGGTAATTAAAACGTACCTATTTTAATTAAGAAAGCCACACTTTTACTCACCATTATATTTCAAGTAAATGCTGTTTTTTTTTTAACTTTCTACTCATTTTAAATTAGTGGTAAATTAACATTAAGAGAGCATGTGTGAATATGGCCTTTTCAAAAATAGCGGTAAATTGGTTCTTGCAATGTATCAGTATGAGAAGTGTAACATTACCAGTAAATAGCCGCTATGATGATTACCATTATGAACACAAGGTCAGATCACGCTGGCTAAAGCTTTATGGAGATACTGTGATTACTTTGTGGTGTTTACAGGAAGTTCTGCTGCTTTTTAATCATTTTTCTATGTGCCAAATGGATATCTTTGAATGTTGCGCTATGTCTCGCAGATTTTTCAGTGTCGCGCTTGAGTTTTATAGTGATTTGCTGGGATTACTGTATGAAAGGGGCTACTGAAGACTGAAGTAGCGATACTGAAAATTCAGCTAGTCAGGAATAAGTTATATTTTAACTCTTTCCCCAACAGCATTTAAAAAATAATGAAAAAAAGTTGCTAGTCACTGCAAGCATTTTTTAAATAATTTGTACATAATTTTCATGACCCCGAGAATATTTTGTTCTGAACATGCAATATTATCAAAAGAAAGAACAGAGCCTCTGCTTTTAAACAAAACAAACAAAAAACTATTTTATTCTAGCTTAATGGATTCTATTTTTATCAAAACTTTAAGTAAGTAAAAATGCAACATTTTGAGCAAAACGCTCAGAAAAGCGCATGTCATACTCTATCTGGATCAGATTAAAAAATGATGATTAAAATAGATGGATTAGATTGAGTCCATCAACACCGCCAAAGCTTGGCGACATTTCATTTGGTAATATTAGGCAGTTTTGATTAATATGGTGTTTAATGTTGATAATCACGTCATTATAAAGGATGGAAATGCAAAATGTATTAAAATATTTTTGATAAAATAGTTGCAGCTTTGGTGAGCATAAGAGACTTCTTCAAGAAATCTTAATTCTAATTTTTGTTTAAAAAAAGGGATAATACAATTGATATGCCCAACATGCTGTAAAAACAACAGCAACATCCAAAAACCTGATTTCATGGGGTCATTCGTATGTTCCATCTTGTCCAAAGTTCTCAATGACCTTCATTGGTGTGTGATAAGATCCAGGCTGTCTTAAAACTCATTGGCAGAAGTAGAGATAAGCCGAAGGGGCAGAAAAGGTTGAGGGGGGGGTCTTGTCATAGTTAATGAGTGTGCCAGAGCAGGATGGTGGTTCGGTATTCCTCAGGGGCCGGGAAACAAGGAGAGAGGTCTCAGAATCACTGCAGACGTGCAAGTGGACAGGCTCCATTCTTGGCTGCTAGACAACATGCTTTAGTCGTGCAGGATGACCTGGATTGACCACAGCCTTTCCTGATGGAGAGAGGCCGCAGGAAATTCCTACCTCCGACTGTCTTCTGATATTCCAACTCTTGGCAGAAAAGCACCAAGCAGAGATAATGGCTGACCCAGGTCAGTCCAGTTTTAAACTGCTGGGATCAAAATAGCTCTGTTCGAAGTGGATGCGAAGCAATTAAAAGATTTTTGATCTTTGAAAACACAGCCGAAAAAGATGGAAAAACAAAGCATTTGTTCACAACCCACACAGAACATAGTAAAGAATTTATTAGGAACCGCACTAGATCCTGAAAACTGTTGACTGACAAAGATGGAGGAATGTAGATAAATGCCACCACATCAAAGCTTGAACAAAACCAATTCTCTGTGAAAACCACAGTGAGGTCTGCGGTAGAGGATCATGGAGAAATAAAATATAATAAAAAGCTGATGATGAAAATTCCAAACTCGTATGACTTTCTTCTGTTTGACACAAAAGGAGAAGTTCTGAAGAATGTAGTGGTTGCTCTTTCCTCGCAATTAAAATAAATGGTTATCAAAAAAGTGTTTTTCAGTGGCATGACAGTAACTCAGTTGCTTTTAAAACCGAATAGGTTTTACTTTAACAAGCAATTTTTTCCAACATGTAGTGATGTAGCGCAGAAAAAAACTGTGTATTTTGGGGTGAACTCATTCTCTAAAGATGGCATTATATGCATTGCACATATAACTTTAGAGTACAGCACCAAAACAGAGCAAATAAGAAATAAAGGTAGAACATGAGTGCAAAAGAATCTACATGAATTACTAATACATAAATCCCATTTCAAAGAGGGGCAAGACTGAGTGGAATAATCTCTTAAAACCAGAGCCAGGACAGCTTTAATCCCACTCTCTGAGTATTACTGATATTGTCCATCATGTATGCAGCTGGAAGATGATATATGTGGCGCTTTGCACTTCACACCACAGCACAAAGCAAAGAAATATCACATTAGCCCCCCCATACTGAAGACACTCCTGAACTTGGAGACCAAAGAGGAGAGAGGAGGAGGTGGATCGCATTGTAAGGCTTATGACTCCACTTCACTGCTCTTAAAAGCTTTTCAGTTCCTCTCTGCATTAATTGTGTATGGGGAGCAAAAGGTTCAAAGTAGTTTAATAACAAGCCTCTATATTCACCTCTGATAACCTGTCACTATGTCTCTTCACAGCATGCACCATGCATTACGTACCATGTGGTCATTGTTGCACGCTATCATGTGCCAGGTATGGGGATGCTTGCACAGGAGAGTGAAAAAAAGTCCAAAAGAATGTCTCAACGCCTCCTTACAGAAACAACTAGCACTCTTGCTTCACTATGTTCTCACGCAGCTGCAAAAAACTGGCCTGCTTCCATACAGATGGGATAGAGAAAGAAAAGAGACATGTTCCAAAAAACAATAATCGCAGGAAAAACCATTAAAACACTTTATTGTAATAGACTATTACCTATTACTAGGGTTGGGGGCGAAAGCTACTCAGTAGCGATTCTCAGTAGTGTGAAGCAGCTTATAAAACAGAACAGCTTTTCCAGGAACAAGTTACCTTTGTCAAAATTATGTAATGTGACAAAACGCTTTAATCAAACATGCCTAAAATATTGGCCAATTCAAATTGGAGAAATTCATTTATATATATATATATATATATATATATATATATATATATATATATTTACACATATACATATATATATACACATATATGCTCATATCTCAAGGTATTACTGTATAATCCGTTCCAGGAACGAGCTCGTAATTCGAATTGCTCGTATCTCAAATTTTTCCCATAAGAAATAACAGAAAAACAATCGATTCATTCCGGCCCTCTAAAAAACTCCCTTATTAGTACTAATAACAATGGGATTTTTTTTCTTCTAATTGATAAAGAGAAATACACACACAACAAAAATTATAGCATATAAGGATTCCTCTGATATTAAATAAAATGTTGTTTTAATTATGAGTTCTTACCTTCGAGACAGATGATAAAGTAGCGGCTAATGGCGGCATGTGCGGAGGAAGAAGAGGGAGGGATAACGTAGATAATGCAATCACAATACGGAAGTGTAGTGTTTCTTCCCGTGTAGTGTATTGGATGGCCTCAGAACCTCATTTTTATTATTATTGAACACAACTCTCACAATACTACTCACAGCATAATGCTCGCAAATCACTCGTCGCCCCCAGTAACCTCCTGCTGTAAAACCAAGCTGGCCCTCTAGTGGAGTCCATATGCAATTACCCCATAAATGAGGCAGCTTGAGCTGCTCTGAGTGCTCGAATACCTAGTGTCGGCATCTGTAAGCGTGCTCATATCTCAAATATTTACTCGTATCTCAAAGCAAACATTTTGCTCGAAGGCTTGCTCGCATCTCGGAATACTAGTATGTCGCGACGCTTGTATCTCAAGGTATTACTGTATATATATATATATATATATATATATATATTTTTTTTTTTTTTTTATTCCTCTCTGTTTTGTTGCAATTCAAAAAAAACGTTTTTTTAACCTTGATGAATCATTTAAATCATTGTTGATTTCACACGGTAATTAGCTTAATTACGTTAAAATAAAAAAAATTACGTTAAAAATAACATTAAAATGAACTAATTTAATGCATATAACTTAACAATAATTTTTTTTAAATGTATACAACAATGTTGATCAATGATGAACATCTCACCATGAGATTAAGCCTGTAGAATGCAGTAAGAATGTCCCAAAATTCAAGATATCAGGGCAAAAAGGCCCCTGCTTTGTCTTTTTCTCATGTTTACGTCATGACATAGTTAAGCAATATCACAAGATCAACGAGTTCAATGTCAGACGAGTGCGGTTTTTGTCCCGAGTATTTATCCTTTATTGTTCCAGGAATGTCTCATTGAGTCCTGGTCTTATACTGTTTAATTTCTTTAAATTATAATTGGCTTGTATACTATCCACTATCCTACACTGACTACTACAACATAGCTTTGAACCTGAGGGTCACCGTCTGTCCTCTGAATATTAGTGGTGTAAGTCAGAGCAAAGCTGGAAATGCACACAAAATCTGTCCCTTTCATTACCCTCAATGATGAGACTTTCTTTAGCGCTTAGATTTATAAGCATGGCACATTGCCTCCTGCATTATCTCCTCTGAACACCTTGGGCTAAAGGACAGGCAAAACCAGGCCAACGTGGCTTCAGTAGGGAAATCTGGCTGAGGCTGAGATGGAAGGAAAGCCCAGTTCAGATCAAGCACCTTTTCAGCTGACTTGCTCTTTCGGCTTTTAAAACGGTCTGTTTTTGAAAATGACCCCAGCGGCCTACTGATGGCTCACTGAATGCAGCAGAATTGGGCGAGTTGATGTCTGCTGAGCTGGGCTCACATATCTGTGAGAAGATAGACGGCTTCCCTAAGGAGCTTAGAGTAAGAGGCCCAAACGCCAAACCGGGTGGAACTTTAATCAAAGCTGTCTGCTGCAACTTGCAACTTTTCCGAAATAGAAATTAAGCCTTTAATCGCCACTTTTTTCATATTTTGTTTTGGCTCTGTAAAACCTAATCCCTGAGTGTTTGTGAGAATGCAGTCATGCTTTAAAGGCCTCACCGTCCAATGTTACTCATGTAAGTCACGTTTAAACGCAGGAGACGGGTGAGATCAATAGGAGGATGGAAGCAGCATGCTGAGTGCGTTGGACAGCGCACGCCTAAACATAATATTTGTCTTGGCTCGTTTCTGTTGCTGTTTAGAAGTGGAAAGTGTATGAAGAGGTGTTGATGAGGTTATAAACGAATGGCAGCTCATTAGCTCCTTGAAGTATAGCACACAAAGTTGAACGCCGTTGCAGAAGTACCTGCTCTTCAATCAATTAGCTGCCTGTAGCAAAGCATGAGAGGATCAACACTGAAAACCCAATTATAAAACATATTGTTTATACACTACCTTTCAAAAGTTTGACGTTAAAAGTAGTCTCTTATGCTCCCCAAGGCTACATTCATTTATAGTAAAATCCAAGAAAAATCGTGAAATATTCGTACAATTATAATCAGAGGTGCTAGTCAGGAAGTTACTCAGAATCCACTTAACACCAGAGATGAGGGCTCTTCTCTTCCTTTCTGTTTATTACCCATTCAGTATCTAAATACAAGTTGAATGCTTCTAAACACACTGCAAAGTTCCTGGACTGACAACTGTATTTAATGCATGACTGAATCAGAAACTGATGACTGACAGTGATAACCAAAAGATGAGATAAAATGGAACACAATCTTTTAAAGAACCTAATTTAAGCCTCTTTGCTCTGGTGGCAAAACTGGTATTGAAAAGTGCTGGTATTGGTTCTGACTAATGAAATTTTGAAACTGAAACTTAGAAGCAACACTATTCTCCATATCAATAGAACAACTATTTCATCCTCAGGCCTGCATAATTAAAGGAGTCATGAAAGGTTTGTTTCCTGAGGTGCACTTGTAAAGTTAATGTGATTTTTACATCAAAATATCTTCACTATTTAGCTATTTTCTACCCCGTTTTTAGCCTTCTGATTTGAACTCTCTGTTTGAAGTGGCCTATTCAGTGTAAATGTCCATGTGCCGAATGTGTCAAAATTTCGACTGAATTTTCCAAATTATCCACAGAATGTACCGAATGCAAACAAATAATGCACTGCTGAGACTGTCGTGTAGTTGAAAATAATTTTTTCCTCCTAAAATTAGGATACTTTGAAAGGTAATGTTATTGATTCTGTATCAATCTATTTTCAGTGCCAGTGGGTGGAGACAAAGATGCGGTGATGCAGACGTAGGCGTTGATCTTCTTCAGAAAAGGCAATCTTTCTATGACATCATAATTCCACACTTTTCAGATCCTGTCGTTTTCTGGCCTTGGTTTTAATAAAAGCTGTTTTTGGAGTAAGTTTTGAAAGAATTTTTTTTCTAATAAAATAAACACTTTTTACTGTTAAAAAAAAAAAATTCGTTCGTGACACCTTTAAATATTTAAGCAGATATTAGCCACTCTCTTAATTTAATTTTATTAAATGATTAAGTAATTAATTAATTGACACAGTAAATCTGTTCAAAGTACATAACATGCACACCAAAACCACTTTACTTTTGTAAAATTTGAACAAAAAAATAAAATTTGAACAAAACATTGAGCATGACGCCATTGGCGTGTGAAAACTTACACAGTGATCGTGTTTACATAAACCTTGCAGAATCTGAAAATATTTAATTTATTTTAACAGAGCAATCATACAAAACACATGTTATTTTTTTATTAATTTTACAAAAGAGATGTTTACATATAGTCCATAGGAAAACAAAATATATATAAATGTGTGTGTGTGTATTCAGAATGTTTCACCCCCGGCTCTTAAAGTCTCATGTTTACTTCTGGAGCATCAGTGAATCTTCAAACTTTTTTTAATAGTTGTATAACTGTTCAGAACAAGCAAGGGACTCAAAACAAAAAACATTCATGAATCATAAGGTAACGACACACAGCATTAAGTATGTAAACTTTTGAATGGGGACATTTTGGACTACCTCATCTCATCATGACCCTTGTGGACTATATGTAATATAGTATATATTATATATTATATTATATATCTTTTATGTAACATATCGTATTCAGGAGAGTACTAGATAAACAATAACATGCATTTTGTATGATCCCTCTTAATTTTGTTAAAATTATTCACATCTTGCAGATTTTGCAAGGTGTATGTAAACTTTCGAGCAGGACTGTACCTTGCTCTGACTTTATTGCAGAAGAGCCTACAGTTTGGTTTCACAATAACCGAAATACACAATTCTGAGAATGTTGACTAGGAAACGGCAGAGCTCATTTAAACGCGTGGAACTGTTTGAATCGTCATCATCCACCGTGAAGCTTACGTACAAACAAGGATTTCTCATTTTACTTGAGCCGGAAAAAGATTAAAAGTTTGAAGCCCTGAGCCCTGACGGCGTCTCTACTCTCTCTCTCTCTCTCTCTCTCTCTCTCTTCTCAGGTTGTGGATTGGAAGTTCAAAGTTAGACAGGTTCAAAGCTTCAGCAGGGGAACATTGAAATAAGCCTCTGCAATGTAGATCCAAACCCCAATCCAGACGTTTTGCATTAAAAGTGCATTAAAGTGCATTTTAGAACTGGCATCTTATTTTACACACAGCACTTTTTAAAACGAAGAAAAAAAAAAGTCAAGACTGTTACAAGTACTGTGCAGAATGTGTACACCTACAGCACAAGAGGTAATTATGGAGACAACATTCCAGTGAGTAATTCAAAACCGAGGTAATCCTCTCAGTCCGCCGGGATTCCTAGAGGAAATTAAATGTCGATCTGGATGCTATAACCTTTGCATATTGCCAGCCTCTTTTCGGTTTCCCTGCAGGAAGACCTTGGGACAAAACAGAAGCAACTTTCTCAGGTATTGACTTTCAGCAGCACACAATGAAGTTCACCTAGCACAATCGAGAAAGTTTCACCATAGCCGCATCATTTTCTTCAAAAACCAGATTGGATGAGTGTGCGTCAATGATCGGAATTTCCATTGTGTAAGCTGGTGTGAACAAAGAGGTCAACCGGGATACAAGATCACAGGGAGATCACATGTGCCCTCTATACCTGCTATTATAATGCTGATACAGAAGTCAATGGCGGCCTATTCATAGCAGCGAGCTTATGTTGGTGTAAAGGCCTCTATGTGGGCTCATATTAACAAATCCACCCCATGTGAACTCAAAAAGCACATAGCACTAGCGACCTTAACCTGCTGTCCTCTTGTAATTGGACCCAGGCAGGGATAATAGAGGTAATGGGAGGCTGATCTAGAGGAAACCTATAAAAAACTGTTTCGAAGTTCAGATGGTATTGAAAAAACAAGGAACGGATGTAATTCTGGCCTTCTGCAGCTGTGGATGATTACACTGATGGACACGACTGTATTCAAAGGTTGGGAGCTCTGTGTGAGCTTCTGTATTTTAGCCCTGATTCAGCAATCAGGCTCTTTGTAGTAGGTCAGCATTGCGTTTCAGTGCTGAACAGAGAATGGCTTTAGGGACTGCAGACTCATCTAATATGATAATGAGTCCTGCTCAAAGAAACAGCTGGGCAGTTCTGGCTGCTACTATGCACGGAGCACTCCACTAAGAAGGCCAACAAATATCACATAGAATGGGTTAGGTTGATGCTAATGTAATGAAATTAGCTTATCAAAAAGAAAAAAGCTATTTTGCATAAATGATGAAACATGATGGTGGACAACAAAGATTTTACAAAAGAAATCACCTTAGCTTAAAATCAGTCAACAAGAACCCTTGCTCATTTAGATCAGTCTTCACTGTTTTCACTGTTATTAACATTATCAAAATTGTTTAAGGCAAGGCACTTCAGGAAAAAACTTTTCCCGAAAAAAACTTTGGGTTTTTCAATCCAATTCATAATCTGTCCTCTTTCGCAATCCATTCCCACTGTTGACGCACATAATTCTTATCAAGTTGTTGTCAAGTTATAGCCTAAAATGTAAGACAGTTTGATTGATTTACCTTAACCATACACAACAAAACAATATATAAAAAGATCTGTTAACAGAAACCTATGAGCTTGTTCTGTTCTTCTGTTGGTAGATTTTTAAAACAAGGGAACAATTTAAGAAACTACGAGTAAAGTTTATAAACTGAGGGGACAAATTTATCAACTCTATCTATTAGTTACATTTTCTACCCTATTCCCCTGGGATGTCTTGCCTTAAGAATCAAATTCAGGGCTTACCTTAAGCTTGTCAAAGCGATCACTAAGCGAGGTGACCTGATGCTCGCGGTGTCGTCCCACCAGCTTGCAGAGAGCGCAAATCAGCTGGTCGTCCACCACGCAGTACATGTTCACCTTCTCGTTCTCATGCTCCAAGCAGGCCAGCCCACGCAGCTGAGCGTCGGCCACCGGCTCTACCAGACGATGGCTGGTGAAGGGCTTCTTATTGGGGTGGGTGGCCCGCAGACAGCGGTCACAGTACGACACCTCGCACGTCACGCACGTCTTGACTGCCTCCCGTGGGGGCTCCTGGTCGCAGAACTGGCAGCCGACTCGCTCGAGGGACATGGCGCTACTGGCGGGGCTGCCCCTCGCGCTCCCGCCGAGCGTGGCGCTGTAGGGCCGGGGACGGCGACTCTCGTTGGGGGAGTTGGGCCCGCTGACAGAGGCCTTCTGGAAGCGGTCGATGATGTTCTGCAGCGTCACATTGCGCTTCAGGCCCTCCAGGCCGCGCTGATTGAGCGTGATGACGTAGCGGCAGGTGGGGCACTGGAAGGCGGAGATGGACTCGAGAGGCTTTGTGCTGGAGCAGTGCGAGACCAGGATGCGGTGGGCGCAGTTGAAGCACAGGCTGTGGGCACAGGGCAGCAGGAGGGGGTCCTCAAACAATTCCAGGCAGATTGGACACGTCAGCTCGGACTCCAGTGTTTCCATCTTCAATTGAACCGATCTAAAGGTGACATCAAATCCCACAGAAGCTGGTCAGTCACCTGTGCGGCGGATAGCTACGGGTTAGTGGCAAGCAACTTTAATGTGGCAAAAGACGCAGAAAGAGAAATTCCGCTCAAAAACAAAAAGGTATGCACAATCAGTGATTTGAGTTTCTTTATGGTTTCATTCAGGAAACTCAAAGAATACTAAGACTAAAATCAAAACTAAATATACAAAAAAAATAAAAGCTTCATTATCTAACATAGGTTATGAACCGCACTTCTACAACATTATTAATCTCTGTTAATGTTAATTTCAACATTTACCAATACATTATTGAAATCAAAAGTTGTATTTGTTAACATTAGTTAATGCATGTAATTAACTAATAGTTAATTTTGGTAAAATTGCTAGAGCTACGAAATTGGACACTGATGTAAGCTAAATTTGTTCTCTATCGTCATATGTGGTTTCAAGAAGAACCTTTAACATCCATGGAAAGTTTCCAATCAACAAAAGATTCTTAATAGTGAAAAAAGAATCTATAGATTAATAAAATGTCTTCTTTTAGGAGTTAACTAAAAGGTTATTCGAGAAACCAAAAATGGCATTCTCCAGGCATCGTTGCAAATGATGGAACCTCTATTTTCAAGATTAAAAGATTGATTTTTGAGTGGAAAATCACTAGTTGCAAGCATTTTGGTTAATGATAGCAAGCATACATTGATTTGTTAACAACAAAGCATTATATTATGCAAAATAGTGACAGCATGATTAAGCTAATTGTTTCACATGGAGAACATAAATGAAAAAAACATGATAAGGGATTGCCTTCAAGCTTGATTGTCATTGTGACAGACGAGCAATAAACAGGCATACATGAAATTTCACTGACTTCTATTCATGCACATATGCTTAGGAACAGTAAACAACACACACACACACACACACACGCGCACACACACACAAACCTGCTTAAGATCCAATATGATGCATCACTTCACTTAAGACAGTTTAAAGAAAAGCTATCCCTCTGAAGTAAAACCACTCCTGCACATTTATTTTAAATCATAGATTCGTGACACATCGCCGCTGTTTTAATGGAGGGACTTTAGCAGATTACAATGCTTCTGCTTTGATGAATATGAATGGGCCTAAATCAGCACATCACATCACTGAGCACGGGCCCCTACGCCTCCAGCCTGCATGTTAAAATGTGTTTGTCTTTTCAGCTAATGAACTGTACTTCATACAGTGTGATGATACATTGCCTGGTTGGCTAACATATACAAACATAGAAACAAGGAAATTATGAAGAAACTATAGTATGTAGTGACATTGTCTTACTACCTTTGAAGCAGGGATGCGCAAAATTTCGCAAAATGTCCTGTTTAATTATTTAGAATGTTAAAATATACTTGTTTCTGACACCATGTGCACACCAGACATGAGCAGAAAAGTAAATTGATCTTATTATAATCAACAAAGTTGTCAAAACAGGATACATCTTCAACTTCAGTGCTTTTAAACAGAAATGCATGCGTACATAGACAAAGTTTTCAGTAGGTAATATACGTTTAAAAACGAACCCGCTAAATATCTAGAACTTTACTGTAAAAACTATCACAGTAATCATAAAGATGTAATTCCCAGGTGCAAGTCAATGTGAGACTTTTAGCATTTTTATGTATAACTATTTATTATTGTTGATTTTTTAAAATAACTATTGATAATAATATTAATATTATAAAATAAATAAAACAAAACATTATCTGGTGTTTATACTAGTAATGTCAGGGTTCTGTCATTTCGGTCTAGTGTTCTCGTGGTTTTGTGACGAAGCCATGACTCTGTTGTATAGTCGTGTCTTTGTGTGAGTGCGTGGCTTTGAGTGCTCGAGTCACACGCTCTCCTGTCTGTGACACGTCTTTGTGTGTGGGGCGTGATGTTCGTATCCCAGCACTTCGGTCTTGTTCGGTTTCGTATCGGGTTTTGAACATTCATGCTCTGTGTGTTTGTCTTGTGTTGCGAGCGCCCGTGTGCTTTGTCATGTTCTGTGATAGCATGCGGTTTCGAGTTGACTCTTGTCCGCGTCAGTTGTTGTGTAGCACGAGGTTCTTGTTTACATCGGCCACGTGCTTTCATGACATGTCTTGTGCTGTGTAGCGCGAAGTTTGTGTTTTCACTGGCTGCGTGCTTTCATGTCGTTTTGTGTGAACATGCTATTGATATGAGTGTCACATTGGCTGTGTGTTCATGTCATGTTCAGTGGGAGCACATGGCTTGTCACGTGTGTTTCTTGTGCCATGTGCTCTCCTGTTTATCGTGTAACCCCGCCTGTCTTGTTTCCTCGTTATTGGTTTGATTTCCTCCACCTGTCCTCACTCATTACCTACCTTGTGTGCTCTTATTTATTCTCCCCGTGATTGCTGTCCTGTGCTGGTTTGTTGTCATATTTTGTCGAATGCTGTATGTGTCCACTCCAGTCAAGTCATGTTTTCCTTCTTGGGATAGTTTTTGTTTTATGTTTTATAAAATGAAAGTCCTTTCCCTCTGCACTATTGAGTCCTCACTCCCTTCACCAAACCTGTATAATAATAATTATTATTATTAAAACACTAACTTTCATTTTTATTCACATCTTGGGTCTGTGTGCAGTCACGTGACTTCATATTGATTGCGCCAGACCGCTTGGTGGCTTTTAACGATCTCCGTCTCTGATGTGACATACAAATCAATGCAGGACTCGCAGCACACGTAAAAGGCCATGATCACATTGCCTTAGTCTATCACATTTCCCCGCACCTTCTGATCTAACAGTGACACCGTCCATCTCCATCCTATCATTCTCACATTAGGCTTCAACTCCATCCTCTTAAATGGCTATTGAGCGTGTCAGAATCTTCTAGACACACGGCTCTACTGGAGCAGCAAGTTACTGCCATTTCTGACAAGGAACCTGAAGCCTCTGACTGCTGCTTAAAAATATCAGACAGCTCCTGTGAGGAGCTCTCGAAGTCAGCAGACATCCTGAGATTTTGTACTAAACCTTTAACTCGACAGGTACTTATGATGGCAAGCCTAGAAAAGGATGTGATTAAAGCATCAGTGGACCAGTGGGAAACTGGCAGAAATCATTACTGGAAAAAATAAATAACATGCATATATTATGGTAATACGAGCTTGTGTCCATGTGTAATAGTCGCCTGGATGGATAGCAGGAGTGTTCTGCGAGATAAAGAATAATGGAAAGTTTGCGCTGTGGTGTCTCACTATTCCAGTATTAACAATAACGTGATATTTAAAAACAAAGATCAATATCATAATAATACTACATGTGTGATAATACCGTAAATAAACCAGTGGCTATCTAGTTGACCCTCCAACATGGTAGGCACCAATATGTTGATTTTTAAGAAAACAACACAGTTTTTTAGCCATTACTGCCGCACAGAATCACGTCAGAGATAACAACAGACTAAAATGAGACATTCAACTCGCTTTTTTTTGTCCCAGATTGCAGGAGTAACAAATCATCAGTAAGTACATGTTGTATGCTTTTAAACAAAACTCTCTCTCTGAGTGTGAATGACTGGTTACAAAACCTGAGGAACAAACTGTTCTTGACTTATCTATAACTCAATAATTAAAACTCCACCACTAATTCCATTGACAAGCATCCAAACACACAATACTGGCTTGAGCAAAAGCTTTCCTGGAAATCTGGCAGTTCTGCTAAAGAAGAAAGAGTTTTACTGTAGGGCTTAAAGGTGCAGAAAAGAATTTTCAGATCTAGTAATATTCCTCTGATCTTTTCTCTTTTGTAATGTCTCTCAGCCATCTCTCTTTCTTCAGTGTTTCTTCAAAACTCCCTCTTGGTCACCCTCTTTCTTCTCTCATCATGAGTGGATACGCGGCCCACTACTGATTGGCTACAAGCGTGTTGTTGTGCTCAGTCCGATCAACGTTCATTGTTGTTCTCCAAAAATCACTTACTACACCTTTAATGAAGGTCATGATGAGGTCAGCAATAGACTCCAGCATTCTATGCAGATCTGATGTTTTAAAATGCAGATCATTTAAAACATACAAAACGAGTCAGGAGGTTTGTCACATAAGCATCTAGTTTAAGTGTAACAGGCAGAAGAAGCGATGAAGTGGAGAAGCAAACAGTTTACTCCATTCAAAGAAAGACACCACATCATATAATCTGATTATGATGAAGTGCTCCATATGGAGGATGATCAGAGTCTGCTTTAGCTCACGAACAGCCCTACTCAGGAACAAACATGGATGCACAAGCTCTCAGAGCCGAGTCTGGTTTATTTGATCTGTTCTCGGCTTGATTAAGGCATTATTTCCCCCCTTTGATGTTGAATCTGAATTTTTTTTTAAAGACGAAAAGCAGTCTCTATAAGAAATGACTCATATGGTAATGATTTAACAAAGCCATTTAGTGCTTAAATCGCAGACTCACACGTACATCAGGTGCCTAACATGTTTTCCTAAACGCAAACCTTGCTGCTGATATATTTGCTAGTAAAACCAAAAGGTAATAAATGTCGTCTTTCTCAAATAATCTCAAGAGAACCCAGTATAAGATTCAAATACCAAGATTAAAAGACGGCAGTTGTATTTAATAGTCCAGTCTCAGGGTCTCATGGGACTCTAATATTTCTGTGACTGTTAGGAAAAAGAAAAAACAACACCCATGCGTCACTGAGCGGAATGGCATTTCTGGAACAATGACAATTAGCCTTGTCTAAACAATGGGGACGATTCACTTTTAAAATGTCTCTAAGGACTGCTCTTTCTTGAATTATATGCATACAACGATAAAGAGACAATGATTACTTACAACACATATAAAGGGTTACTGAAACGTTCCCTATGGTTAATTTTAGATAGACTATTCAGCTTCAAAGGTGGACAAATGTATATAAGTACACAACTTTGTATATATATTTGTTTAAATTCACACGAATATATTTCCATTTATGACAGAATTTTTCTTTTTTTTTTTGTATATCCTAATAGGATCAAATAAACCTTAATATAAATAAACCTTGTATGACTGTAATTGTGTAGATAAGCTATTTGTTTAATCCATCCAATATTATACCATTCCTCAATTTGTTAAAAAACTACAACAACATCATCATGAATCTATCAATTTGCCACTTCTATAAATCTAAGTGACAAAAAAAGGTTATAAATGTCACAATCAGTTACTGGATCATTATTTAGCAGAACGAAATAACTACATGTCGTTCCTTAGTCTCTATCATTAACTCTGATAAGCAGTTTAAATGAGTGCTATCTGCCACTGCACCGTAAAAAAAAAAAAAAACATAAAAAAAATCTATTTTTTTAAACTTCTTTTGCTTCAAATCAGCTTAAGTTCACAAACGTTGTATTTTGAGTTTAATAAATTACATTTGTTTTTTGTTTCAACTCAAAATGTTTAGTTTAAATAAACTCAAAATTAAGGCAATTTAGGATTAGGATACTTTAGGTTAAACCAACACCTCATTTTTACAGTGTGATTGTGTCTTTAATAGTTTCTGTGCATGCAATTAATCTAATTCCACTTAAACAATAATACAAATGAAAATAAAATGTTCTAAAGTGTCTTTATTTTTGCTGGAGGAAAACAATAGTGTGACGAGGGGTGAATGCAGCGAAAACTTTACAGTGGATAGATAATTACCTCATATTACTCCAACATAACATTATGTAAACATAATTTATGAAATACTGCAGATGCAGTTATCATGATAATCTGTCGACAAACACACACCTCATCCTTTGCATCTAAAGCTAGAGGAACATGCTAAATAAAGCTGAATAAAAGACAGAGAGGAGCCGAAACCTGCCGCTGTTTTCATATGAGGTTTAAATGGGACTGAGGACAAATTTTCGTAAAGATTATGGAGCTAATCACCAATTGTTTTGGAGGGTTCTGTGACGTGCTATTACGCAACGAAAAGCAAGGGTCCGCTACTGCTTAAAATATAGTATAGTACTGCGTACCAGCCCACTTCAAGCACTGTACTGTACAAAACAAAATTCATTGTCCTAGGTGGAATAGGTCATATGAAAACTATGTTTATGGAAAGAAAATTCGAAATAATAGTCTCCATCTGGGTCAGGTACGCATCACATACATGATTACACCAGAACTCTCCCATACCATGAATATTTATTCTAGTGTTTGCCTGACATGGATTACGTAGCTGACCATTAGAGAGCAAGGAGTTGCCACTTCTGCTTGCCATCTTGTTTTGGAAATCATTTTGCAATGTTTGCTTGTTTTCTTTCTTGATTTGATGGTTTTTTACTCTTTCCAAGTGGATGTGGACACGTTAAATGTCACGTGACTTACAATGTGCGAAACATATGTAACTTGATGTATAGACATCTCAGGTAAGAAACAAACACCACTGTCTTTAAGTTTAGTCTTTGTTAGTCAAAGTTATAGCGTTTGACGATTTGATTTGATTTATTTTATTTTCCTGTTAGATTAGAGGTGTAATCACTTGGATTTAATTATTTAGATTATATTGCTTTTAACTGTAAATATTTGTGTAATTTTTCTTTGCTTATTTTCATCAACATAATTTATTATTATTATTAACACATTTTTGCACTCTTTCACTCATAGAGCTATAATAATAAATAACTGTAGTTAACGACATAACTATAATAAATCACATTGCATTGTATAATTTAGCATTGTCTCTTGCCACCACTATCTCCATCAAAATTTGCCACTCCAAATTTTATAATCTCAAAACTCTGTTCTAACCCTAGTTACACATTCGATATAATGTAATCCAATTATCAATGAAATTCAACATTTCCTCAAGTTTAGACAAAAATATTGAAGTAAAACTACAACGGCAACGCAATATTTCATCAGCCTGGCATAACACTGACCTACCATCCATATGCTATAATATAGGCCATTTCAGCTAGAACACAAGATAACCCACTGTGCTAGTGTTCCCTGGCAGGTCGGTCCAGAATGAGAAACTATGTTGTTTGATGTTTGTAAGTGGCTTACTGTGGTGCTGGGTGGGCCAGTGGGTCAGACTCCGCCCTGCGGCCCAGACGAACTAATGGAGCCATTTATCTCCTGTCAACCTGCAGCTGGCTACCGGTTCCCCACTGCCTCCTCTGCCGCTTGAATAGCCAGGCAGCTGGAGTCACGGGCAAAGAGGAAGTCTAGACCGGACACGGCACCACTGGAGCACTACCACAGACGTACACCTCATGGACGAATGAAGACACATCGATTAAAAATGAGTGACTGGACTTTGGGGATTCCCAGAGCTCTGCTGTTAGCACAGGTGCCAGGGAAGCCTTTCGCAGTTTATCACCTCCGAATTTGTTACGACTGACCTGCTATCAAGCTGAGTGGCGGCTGATGAGAGCAGGAGGAGTGTTTAAGAAAGCCAAGAGTAGCCAATTGTACACCGTAGGATTCTTAAAGAGGACCAATTTGTGCTGGATAGTGTTCATGAGCTACTTTAAAATCCTTTGAAGTTTGAAAGTTTTTACTTTATAGGTTCTTCATTTTCACGAAAATGTCATGGGCTTCAGAATACTTTGTTGTATGGACATCTGAACATGCAGTATATCAAAAGAAAGAACAGAGGCTTTATTCTGGCTTAATGCATTCTTTTTTATCAACACTTGAATGTGAGTTAAATTAAAAAACAAAAAACCTCCTGAGTAAAGACTACATCTGGATGGGTTTCAGAATGATGATCAAAACAGAGTAGATCAAGTCCATCAACACCTCCCAAAGCTGGGACAGTCCTACACCTCATACTGGGTTGATGTTGCATTCATAAAAATTAGTCAGTTTTGATTCACATGCTGTTTAATGTTCATGATTGCAATATTTTACATATGCATCTGCTTAGATCTACTTTTTCACATGTATTTTGACCCAGAGATTCTGTACTGTTTCAGAAGATGTGTCATAGTGGCCTCTATAACAGTGAAAATGTGGAAAGTCAAAGCAATCCAGCATTGTCTCAATAGCAGAAATTTATTTCAATGGAGGTGAATGAGTTAAGTAAATTATGCCCATAATATAATATTTTCCCCCCATCTTTTTACTAAATCAAGGCCGCGTTATAATAATGTTCTCCAAATATGTCTCTTTCTTTTAGTTAAATCAAAATGAGGGAATGTATTGAAAGATACGATTCGGAAATCTATTGCCGCTTGTATATATATTCTTTAATTTTTCTTATTTGTACCTATATTCTTTTCTTTGTCTTATTTTTCATATGTTCTTTTCCTTTTTCTTATTTGAATGAGTTGTAAAGAGTGATTTATAATCACGTTAGGGATTTTTATTAGTTAAAGCCTTTCTTTCCTTCTCTGTAATTTTCCATAGAGTAAGGATGAATATTGTCTGCACGTCTCACCAGATAGAAAATGTTATCAATGTTTTGGGTAGTGTTTCTGTTGATAGTTGGAGCCTGAGCAGAGTTCAGCGTTGGAGAAGCTGTGTATCTGTGTGTGCGTTAATATGGTCTGTATTGGTGAGGTGATTAACTGGCACCATATGGAGACGGAATGACTTGTTGTTCTAGACAAGCCACGTCACGAACTGGTCAACCATGTGATCAATGAAGACATGCTTCAGACTGTCTGCTCTTGTGTGGAAAATTACAAGTTTTGTTTATCTTTCTTCCTTTCTTTCTTAGCCAATCAGAAACATTTAACCGTCATCAATGACATGGTTAGTACCCTCTGTTAGAGTATAATTGCTGTAACAATGTTATTGTAAGTGGGGTGGCCTACGAACTCCTTGTGAGACCTGAAGCTGGCTTCTGCTGATGAAACCGCAAACTAAACTTCACTAAACTCATGGTCTTCATTCAACATATCTGGTCCTCAGGTCTTAACTGTAAATTCCCCTACAGTATTACTTCAACATAGCCACGATATACTAAAACGAGGGAACGAATGAATGATTTGTGGCTACAATGTGCGGGGCTCTGTAAATATTAGTTTAAACCTAGAAACTTAATCTAGAAAAAGAAAAGTACACAATGTATTGTATGAAATCACCTGAAAGTGATCAGATGAAGCTTCATAGTGCAATAATGCTTAAATTACACATCACCACACAATCTCTTCAAGATCTGCTAACGCATAATGTCTTTTACCTTCACTGATACATTTATGAAAATCTCCATCCCACAAGAGTGCTGGAGTGCATAAAAGCATGCAGATGTGATTCAAATGAAGTGCCTTGCGTAGAATCCACTCTTCTTCACTAACATTCACCATTCTCTTATCCACCTTCAACTGCTAAATCTTGCCATACATATATACATACGACACACGTTTTGGAGAGCCCACACAGAGTAATAATCTGTTCACCCACAGCTAAAGCTTTGAGCCGAACAGGTGAGCCATTGTTCGAGCTCAGGCACCGAACATGTGTCTACCGTACAGTAAACCTGTCTACTTAATATGTGACATGCTGATTTTCTACAGTGATTATCATTAACAAAAGATGTGAGAGAGACAGAACTGAGCTGCAGGAGTTGGTATGCAGTGAGCATTCCTCTCAAATATCTGATGAGAACAAAAGGTTACGGATGTTAATTACAAATTACAGGATTATTCCACCGACGACTTCATGTGGAACTGAGACATGTCGCTAATTGAATAAGCGTTCTGAAGTACACAGTGGTGCTAGAACAGGGCCCCAAAGGGTGAATGTGCCTTTAACAGGTTGAAGTATTGCTTAAAAAGGCGGTTTATTTCATCTCCTGTGGGGACAGAATAATAAGGGTATGTGTTAGGCCCGTTTTAGCAGCACTACAGTGAGATTTCAGCCGTGATTGGCTTCAGCCAACCAAACCGTGTAGCCACACAAGGAGAGTCAACACATGGCTGCCTAGATCTCAAAAGTAAGTGGTCAGTCTCTTAAACCATAAGTGCTACTTTATCACATTACCAACAGGCAGCGCTGTAACCACATTGTAGTGTCAATTCATGTGGTACATTGAGAGTGTGGTGACATTGACACATGCAAAGTTTGCTTTCAATTGGGTAAACCATTGCTGACAGAGCACTAAAGTCATGTGTTTGTTAAACATAGAATCTTATAAGAAAAATCGAAATGGCAGACGCTCAAAATGGCCGATATGGGAAAATTTGGTATCACAGGACTCGGCATGACCCACTGGATCTAAAGAGACCAGTTTCATGATTTTTGGCCAAAGGGTTCAGGAGTTATAATCAAAAAAGTCAGTTTTTTATTATCTCCTGACCACTAGGGGGCAGAGCACCAAAACTCTGCAGGTAGCCTCAGACCATGATTGACATAATACACACCTAGTTTGGTCAGAAAACGCTAATGCGTTGCGGAGATAAAGTCTCAATTTCATTTTTGCGACCATTACGTTGGATTCTTTCGCGAGTTATTCGTAAACGGTTTGACATATCAACTTTCTTTGGATAACTTTTTGTCATGATGGTCTGGAGATGATGTGGTTCAATTTTGGTGAAAATTGGACAAACGGTCTGGGAGGAGTTCGAAAAAGTAGGTTTTTATAGAAAAATAACATGGCAAATCGGAGATTTGGCCGAATATGACATATTTGGTATCTATGGTCTCGGCTTGACCCAATGAACACATTAAGACCATTTGTTTTACAATAGGTTAACGTCATCAAAAGTTATTAGCATATTTGTAAATTTGGTTATAACTTTTGACCACAAGGTGGCGCTGCCCCCAAACTTTTTGTGCCGTATCAAGGTTAGGTGCCGAAGACACATATTGAGTTTCGTAACGATACGCCAATCCATTTGTTAAATATAGCAATTTATGACAATATTCAAAATGGCCGACGCTCTAAATGGCCGATATGGGAAAATTTGGTATCGCACGACTCGGCATGATGCACTGAATCTAACGAGACCAGTTTTATGATTTTTGGACAAAGCGTTCAGGAGTTGTAAGGAAAAATGTCACTTTTTCATATCTCCTGACCACTAGGGGGCACAGCGCCAAAACTCTGCAGGTAGCCTCAGACCATGATTGACATAACACACACCGAGTTTGGTCAGAAAACGCTAATGCGTTGTGGAGATAGAGCCTCAAGTTCATTTTTGCGATCATTACGTCGGATTCTTTCGTGAGTTATTCATAAACGGTTTGACATTTCAACTTTCTTTGGATAACTTTTTGTCACGATGGTCTGGAGATGATGTGGTTTAATTTTCGTGAAAATCTGACAAACGGCCTAGGAGGAGTTCGAAAAAGTAGGTTTTTCATAAAATTCAAAATGGCGGGAAAATATTCATGACGGAAAATGACGTCATAGGGTGCAATCGAATCGTCTTGAGCCAAGGAATCAGTGGACATAAGAATTTTGTTTCTAGGACATACGGTTCAAAAGTTATTTACGTAAACGTGAGTGCAACTTTGGACAGTTGGTGGCGCTATAGAGATTGAGTTAGAGACTTCAATTTTGCTATGGTCAATGATTGGACTGTCCTTTATGAGTGTGCCAACTTTTTTTCATTTTCCCGTTTACGGTTCTATGGGCTGTCATAGACTCCCATGGCACAAGAAAAAGAATAATAATAAATATAGCTGCTAGCAGCCATCACGGGGCCAAGCGCAAGGAGGGCATTAAATGTCATGCCGACATGACTGGCATCATCAGACCAACGGCAGTAAAAATCTAAAGACATTTCAATATGACTTAAGTCTAAATGGCTGAAAAACCAACAATACGGTCTTTAGCAATTCGATTTAATGGTTTATCGCATTCAACCAACAGGCAGCGCTGTAACCAAATTGTAGTGTGTGGTACATTGAGAGTGTGGTGACATTGACACATGCAAAGTTTGCTTTCAATTGGGTAAACCATTGCTGACAGAGCACTAAAGTCAAGTGTTTGTTAAACATAGCATCTTATAAGAAAAATCGAAATGGCAGACGCTCAAAATGGCCGATATGGGAATATTTGGTATCACAGGACTCGGCATGACCCACTGGATCTAAAGAGACCAGTTTCATGATTTTTGGCCAAAGGGTTCAGAAGTTATAAGCAAAAAAGTCAGTTTTTGATAACTCCTGACCACTAGGGGGCACAGCGCCAAAACTCTGCAGGTAGCCTCAAACCATGATTGACATAACACACACCTAGTTTGGTCAGAAAAGGCTAATGCATTGGGGAGATAAAGCCTCAATTTCATTTTGGCGACTTTTACCTCAGATTCTTTCGCGAGTTATTCGTAAACGGTTTGTCGAATCAACTTTCTTTATATATCGTTTTGTCCCGATTGTCTGGAGATGATGTGGTTCAATTTTCGTGAAAATCGGACCAACGGCCTAGGAGGAGTTCGAAAAAGTAGGTTTTTCAAAAAAATCAAAATGGCGGGAAAATTTTCATGACGGAAAATGACGTCATAGGGTGCAATCGAATCGTCTTGAGCCAAGGAATCAGTGGACAAAAGAATTTTGTTTCTAGGACATACGGTTCAAAAGTTATTTACGTAAACGTGAGTGCAACTTTGGACAGTTGGTGGCGCTAGAGAGATTGAGTTAGAGACTTCAATTTTGCTATGGTCAATGATTGGACTGTCCTTTATGAGTGTGCCAACTTTTTTTCATTTTCCCGCTTACGGTTCTATGGGCTGTCATAGACTTCAATGGCAGAAGAAGAATAATAATAATAATAATAATAATAAGAACCGGAACAAAAACAATAGGTGCCTCCGCACCTTCGGTGCTTGGCCCCTAAATATAGCTGCTAGCAGCCATCACGGGGCCAAGCGCAAGGAGGGCATTAAATGTCATGCCGACATGGCTGGCATCATCAGACCAATGGCAGTAAGAATCTAAAGACATTTCAATATGACTTAAGTCTAAATGGCTGAAAAATCAACAATACGGTCTTTAGTAATTCGATTTAATGGTTTATCACATTCAACCAACAGGCAGCGCTGTAACCACATTGTAGTGTCAATTCATGTGGTACATTGAGAGTGTGGTGACATTGACACATGCAAAGTTTGCTTTCAATTGGGTAAACCATTGCTGACAGACCACTAAAGTCATGTGTTTGTTAAACATAGAATCTTATAAGAAAAATCGAAATGGCAGACGCTGAAAATGGCCGATATGGGAAAATTTGGTATCACAGGACTCGGCATGACCCACTGGATCTAAAGAGACCAGTTTCATGATTTTTGGCCAAAGGGTTCAGGAGTTATAATCAAAAAAGTCAGTTTTTTAATATCTCCTGACCACTAGGGGGCAGAGCGCCAAAACTCTGCAGGTAGCCTCAGACCATGATTGACATAACACACACCTAGTTTGGTCAGAAAACGCTAATGCGTTGTGGAGATATAGCCTCAATTTCATTTTTGCGACCTATACGTTGGATTCTTTCGCGAGTTATTCGTAAACGGTTTGACATATCAACTTTCTTTGGATAACTTTTTGTCACCATGGTCTGGAGATGATGTGGTTCAATTTTCGTGAAAATCGGACAAACGGCCTAGGAGGAGTTCGAAAAAGTAGGTTTTTCATAAAATTCAAAATGGCGGGAAAATATTCATGACGGAAAATGACGTCATATGGTGCAATCGAATCGTCTTGAGCCAAGGAATCAGTTGACAAAAGAATTTTGTTTCTAGGACATACGGTTCAAAAGTTAATAACGTAAACGTGAGTGCAACTTTGGACAGTTGGTGGCGCTATAGAGATTGAGTTAGAGACTTCAATTTTGCTATGGTCAATGATTGGACTGTCCTTAATGAGTGTGCCAACTTTTTTTCATTTTCCCGTTTACGGTTCTATGGGCTGCCATAGACTCCCATGGCACAAGAAAAAGAATAATAATAGGAACCGGAACAAAAACAATAGGTGCCTCCGCACCTTCGGTGCTTGGCCCCTAATAATAAGAACCGGAACAAAAACAATAGGTGCCTCCGCACCTTCGGTGCTTGGCCCCTAATAAGAACCGGAACAAAAACAATAGGTGCCTCCGCACCTTCGGTGCTTGGCCCCTAAATATAGCTGCTAGCAGCCATCACGGGGCCAAGCGCAAGGAGGGCATTAAATGTCATGCCGACATGGCTGGCATCATCAGACCAACGGCAGTAAGAATCTAAAGACATTTCAATATGACTTAAGTCTAAATGGCTGAAAAATCAACAATACGGTCTTTAGTATTTCGATTTAATGGTTTATCACATTCAACCAACAGGCAGCGCTGTAACCAAATTGTAGTGTCAATTCATGTGGTACATTGAGAGTGTGGTGACATTGACACATGCAAAGTTTGCTTTCAATTGGGTAAACCATTGCTGACAGAGCACTAAAGTCATGTGTTTGTTAAACATAGCATCTTATAAGAAAAATCGAAATGGCAGACGCTCAAAATGGCCGATATGGGAAAATTTGGTATGACAGGGCTCGGCATGACCCACTGGATCTAAAGACAGCAGTTTCATGATTTTTAGACAAAGCGTTCAGGAGTTATAATCAAAAATGTCAGTTTTTTAATATCTCCTGACCACTAGGGTGCAGAGCGCCAAAACTCTGCAGGTAGCCTCAGACCATGATTGACATAACACACACCTAGTTTGGTCAGAAAACACTAATGCGTTGCGGAGATAAAGCCTCAATTTCATTTTTGCGACCATTACGTCGGATTCTTTCGCGAGTTATTCGTAAACGGTTTGACATATCAACTTTCTTTGGATAACTTTTTGTCATGATGGTCTGGAGATGATGTGGTTTAATTTTGGTGAAAATTGGACAAACGGTCTGAGAGGAGTTCGAAAAAGTAGGTTTTTAAAGAAAAACAACATGGTGGACAAGAAGTTTGGCCGACTATGACAAATTTGGTATCTGTGTTCTTGGTTTGACCCAAGGAACGTATAAAGATAATTTGTTTTACCATAGGTTAACGCACTCAAAAGTTATTAGCATATTTGTAAATTTGGTTATAATTTTTGACCACAAGGGGGTGCTGCCTCGAAACTTTTTGAGTCGTATCAAGGTTAGGTGCCGAAGACACATATTGAGTTTCGTAACGATACGGCAATATCTTTGTTAAATATAGCAATTTATGACAATATTCAAAATGGCCGACGCTCAAAATGGCCGATATGGGAAAATTTGGTATCGCACGACTCGGCATGATGCACTGAATCTAAAGAGACCAGTTTTATTATTTTTGGCCAAAGCGTTCAGAAGTTATAAGCAAATATTTAACTTTTTCATATCTCCTGACCACTAGGGGGCAGAGCGCCAAAACTCTGCAGGTAGCCTCAGATCATGATTGACATAACACACACCTAGTTTGGTCAGAAAACGCTAATGCGTTGCGGAGATAAAGCCTCAATTTCATTTTTGCGATCATTACGTCGGATTCTTTCGCGAGTTATTCGTAAACTGTTTGACATATCAACTTTCTTTGGATAACTTTTTGTCCACATGGTCTGGAGATGATGTGGTTCAATTTTCGTTGAAATCGGAAAAACGGCCTAGGAGGAGTTCGAAAAAGTAGGTTTTTCATAAAATTCAAAATGGCGGGAAAAATTTCATGACGGAAAATGACGTCATAGGGTGCAATCGAATCGTCTTGAGCCAAGGAATCAGTGGACATAAGAATTTTGTTTCTAGGTCATACGGTTCAAAAGTTATTAGCATAAACGTTAGTTCAACTTTGGACAGTTGGTGGCGCTAGAGATATTGAGTTAGAGACTTCAAATTTGTTATGGTCAATGATTGGACTGTCTTTAATGAGTGTGCCAACTTTCATCATTTTCCCGCATACGGTTCTATGGGCTGCCATAGACTTTCATGGCGGAAGAAGAAGATGAAGAATAATAATAAGAACCGGAACAGAAACAATAGGTGCCTTCGCACCTTCGGTGCTTGGCCCCTAATAAGAACCGGAACAAAAACAATAGGTGCCTCCGCACCTTCGGTGCTTGGCCCCTAATAATAAGAACCGGAACAAAAACAATAGGTGCCTCCGCACCTTCGGTGCTTGGCCCCTAATAATAAGAACCGGAACAAAAACAATAGGTGCCTCCGCACCTTCGGTGCTTGGCCCCTAATAATAAGAACCGGAACAGAAACAATAGGTGCCTCCGCACCTTCGGTGCTTGGCCCCTAATAATAAGAACCGGAACAAAAACAATAGGTGCCTCCGCACCTTCGGTGCTTGGCCCCTAATAATAAGAACCGGAACAAAAACAATAGGTGCCTCCGCACCTTCGGTGCTTGGCCCCTAATAATAAGAACCGGAACAAAAACAATAGGTGCCTCCGCACCTTCGGTGCTTGGCCCCTAAATATTGAGATACCTGCCCTAGATGAGCTCAGCTATCATGTGACTATCATAAGTATTCTACAGTTTGTTCCAAGCAGTATCCTGGGGTGGAACATGATGTGAAGAAAAAGAACACTGAATCAAATAACAAAATAATATATAGTATTGGATTACTTGATTTGCATTCGGTGTGCATTGTTTGAATAGAATTTCTTCTGTAACTGGAATAAAGTTATGGTCAAATTAGAGATATAAACTGATTTATCTTTTAAGTCTGGAGTTGCAGAGAACAACAAAAGTAATAGCTAGAAATGCATCATCATGAGTTGCAATGTGACCTTTGACAGTCAGATAAATAGACAGAACACAAAACTAGTTGGAAGCATTTCAGTTTGGGTGTATGTAAGAAAACATTTGTAAAGGAAATATTTTCATTCTAAAGGTGGTGCATTCAGTTCATCTGTGATTGGGCAACACACTGAAGAAATGGGAGGAAATCGGCTGTTTAGAAAGAAAGGGGTGTATGGTCTCGGCTTGCAGCCGCAGTTGATGTAAGTGATACTAAAATCATGTGAGTGTCTTGGAATGTCTTCAAGACTTCACACTGCATTTTGAACATGATACAGTGAGGCTCAAACGCATCGTGCTGATATAGCGTGTGTAAAATGGTTGTACACGTCAGGCGCACAAAGTAGAAATATATGAAGTTTAAAGTGTTGTTTCAGCTTAAGAGTTCAACATATTGTAAAAATATGGCAAGTGACGTCTCCTAAACTAAAGGAGGTATACACCTTGCACTAGAATAGCAAAAATGGTATGTCATGTAAGTCATGTGTTGTATCTTTCATTTTTGTACAAAAACTGTTCTCTCGTATTGAAACATTTTATAAAGCATTGTTTGGTTGGACTAAGAAAAGTAGCTTTAAATAAACCTACAAAAAATAAACTGTGCTGCCCATGTTAAACCTCTTTAAATTGAGGTTTGTTTTATTTTTTTACTTTTATTTTTTTTAAGGATTGATCTTGGCATGTCTATAGTGTTGTGTTTCTGACAGCATATAAATACAGGAAAAACAGAGGATTAAGAAAATATATTAATTTTATTACAAGTCTGGACTGATTCCCCCCCCCCCCCCCCCCCCCCCCCCCCCTTTGGTCAACCATATGAACATGATCATAAATATGAAAAATCATCCTTCCTCAACACTTTATGCAGTCATCTGCATATTTCACAGATATAAATTATACACACACACTCGTCATCTCATAAATTATAACTCTTATGGTTTAAATAAATAGGCTTTCCAAACACATGTTCTTTTTTCAGGAAAAACTGTGCTGGCATTAACTGTCCAAAATCCAACAAACTGGATTAGAAAGGAAGAGTAGTTCTTCTCCAGAACTGATACATTGTAATAATGTATGTGGTTGTAATGTAACTCCTTGCGTCTATTGTGTTCTCAGGTTGCTCTTCTGAGTGACGTCTGTTGTCGATGGACGCCGGTGCTGTAAAGTTTGGTTGCTCGTGTCTCAAAAGCGTTGACCATCTGCTTGACCACCTCGTCGAAAAATATTGTCGCTAATTGTGAGTGGAGTAGAGATTTGAATTCAAATGACACCTAGAGGGGAACAAAGGTTTATGGGTAAAATTAGCACAATTTTAACCAAAACATGTATTTATGTAATTGCATGATTTGTAATATGTATTTTAATCAACAAGGGCTTTGTACCAGTGTCATTTAGATATTTTTAATTATTTTTGATCGTTATATTTTCAAGGTTAAGTTTTAGTGGTTTTGTTGTCTTTTTTTGTCTATATAGTTTTTGTTTTTTTCATTTTTATTTCAGTTTTAGTAACAAAAATGTTTTTTTTTATGGTTTTAGTTTTTATATAATAACTACAGAAATCCTGCTTTGTAGGGATGCTAACATTAATTCAGTTTTTAATTGTTCTTAAATGGGTCCTTCCTGTAATCTCCCAAATCCCTGTCTTCTTCCGGTGATGTCCATCCCACTATGTCTAATCCAGTGATATTTAAGTCGTAGAGTTCCCTTCTGCCCTGGAATGGTTATCATGTCTGTTTTCGTTACTCACTATTTAAGGAGATCCGGAAAGGCAACCCACATGTGGTAAAAATAGCCGACTAATCGGATCTAATACCTCAGCTCACTTTGAACAGGAATTATGGGATTAATCCACCAAAGAGGAGGCACAGGAGTAAAGGACGAGTCAAACTGATGAATGTAGATTCAGATTGTAAAAGTGTGTGCGTGTCTGTATTTGCTGGCTGCACTACTTACAAAGAACTCCACATTGCATGATTCGGCTTGACCCGCAGCTCCAGGAGTAAATCGCCACAACGTCTCAAGGTGATTGAAGAGCGTTCCGTCTGTACACACCGCCTGAAACAAATGTACACATCTCAGACAGTTGGCCATAGACGGCTTACTCAGCCAGTACATAAACTGATCCTATGCTGCATAGACAATGTTGAAGGCTCAAGACAAACATCAGATTTACTCTTGTTAAACGAGTACCACTTAATCTAAAGAAACCTTTTTCATTTAAAACAAGAATAACGTCACCCATTCACATTTGAAACAACTTTATAATTACTAAACACTCACTCGGACTTGATGGTTCGGTATAAGTGTGACCTCAGAGGTGTAGCGTTCGACAATCGGGGGGAACCCAATTTCAAGTTGAGCTTGCATGTCCCCGTTCCGCCCCCTCGTGACCTTTGACTTCTTGCACCAAGGCACAAACTGCTGGTACTGGTCCACATTGGCAACAACGTTGTACATCTGCTCAGGTGAGTAACTGGTGGGCAAATTAACTTCTGTTACCAAAGATATTGTTAAATGAGAAAGCATTTGGATTAAAAGTGAGGTTTTAATGGTTTCATGTGACAGCGGTGTCTACGTACCCAATGCATCGGCTCTCTAAGTACTCCATTCTCCGTGATATGAGGGGGGCTGATAAGTTAATGAAGCTGCGGGTGGGCACCACTTGAGAAGATGCTGAAGGAGGAGGTAAACTCGTCCGCCGTGTTGCCAAAATGCCGCATGAGCTCAAATGTCTACAGAAGAAACATAAACAGTTATTCATGTAACAAAAGCAGAACACATGTTCTTATGTCTCTAAATGGTAGCAACAGGCATGTTGACAGGTTTGTTCACTATAAACACGATATGACGCAGAGTTCGACATTTCCGTGTTGATTCTAGAATGTACGTTTAAGATGACGTACATTCTGGTAAATAGTAAAGAGCATCCGATCAATACAGGTGACCCTATTTCTTAGTTGGCATAGGTCCAGAAGCGCGCGAACGCGCACTGGGAGATGCATCATTCAAAAGATGCACGCGCGTCACAGAGCTTTCAAAAGCACACTTAAATAAAAATATTTAAATAAATAAAAACCGTGATGGTATAGTTACGATACAGCATCAGGAATATTAGAGAGAAACACTATAGTTTTTTCTTCTTCAGGTACTCTAGGTACTTTTCGCTCGCAGCCGCTCTTTCGGTTTCAGCGTCTCGTGACTTCCGAGTTATTCTCCACCAGCACTAACTAATTCAACATTCACACACAATTCACAACTGACATAGTCAGCCAATTCACGACGACCGTTTTAAATAAACACTAGAAGCATATTTATAGGCAATTGTTGAACTAAACTGTAACAAACCAAAGGAGTCCGTGCTATTTTATGAGCTATAGTCATAAACAGGTGTGTA
Source organism: Rhodeus uyekii (assembly GCA_037043235.1). Lineage (NCBI taxonomy): Eukaryota > Metazoa > Chordata > Actinopteri > Cypriniformes > Acheilognathidae > Rhodeus > Rhodeus uyekii. The sequence goes on along the minus strand of JAWRVZ010000104.1, from coordinate 550,524 downwards.
TGTGTGTGTGTGTTTGTGAGTGTGACTTTGTTTAGGAAATTGTTTCTTCTTCTAGTAACGTCTCCACAGCTATGTACAGGCTGAGTGGTGCGCATTTACCTGAGAGAGCAGGTCGAGTTTCTCCTTATGGCATCGCACGACTGTCTTTCCGACATCTCCAGAGCCCGGAGAACAAGCGAAGTGGCCTTTTTTGCCATCTGTGCCTGTGAAATCATTGAAACTATTCCAAAAGTGACCTGCGTCGATAGGCGAAATAACCGGTGGCTCCGTTGTCATTGAGCGCCGGTGCGGCGCTTCACTCTTAAAGGTAGAGCTGAGAGGGAGGAGTTTGAGGTTCTAATCCGTCATCAAGTCATTCACCTAAAGGGGTTTCACTTGGGCGACGTCGACTGTCTGGAACAAGTGATAAATGTGCGTCAGGGAAGTGATTTTCAACCTTTTTTTGGCTATAAAACAATACTCGCCCTCGTGAATTTTTCAGTTGTTTGTGACTAACTAGATAAAGATTTGCTTTACATTTTCTAATCAATATTTTAGAGCTTAGCATAACCAGAAAAAATTTATAAATCTATAAAAATGCCTATTGAGTAATGAGGTCTAAAAATGATATATATATATATATATATATATATATATATATATATATATATATATATATATTATATTTTATTTATTTTTATTTTATTTTTTTTATATATATATATAGTAGTAAAGGTTATCCAATACCTGGACATTCTAACATGTTGAGAATATGAACATTCAAGACATGTTTTACTTTAATACATGCCACTATATGAAAGAAAAGGCTGTATTAGTTCCCATTTAATGCCAACCTTTTAAATCATCTTGAAGCCCTGTGTTAGAGATTCATGGGTTTATCAACAATAGTCTCCTTTCTACAGAATTGTTTGTTACTTAATATGAACAGTGTATTATCTTTTTTTGTGTATGTTATTTCCCATCAGAAATGTTTTACAGAGAATGTTGGCCATAACCGGTCTAGAACGGAGCCAACAGGATCTAGACGACTGGAGGGGAGGAATCATGCGATTCTGCATGAGCCTGACCTGACATGTCATTAACCCATAAAGAGGAACCGGAATGAAACGGAATAGGCAGAGCCAGCAAGTGCCTGGCTTTTGGAATTAAGGTAATGTCACAGTAAGGTTTAAATGTTAACTTTTCATTCAGTTGAGGATTGCAAAGTGCAACTTATTTGTGTTGTGTAATAAATAGGACTTCAGCCATGACATTGAAAGAATGATCTTGATGTAGAAAGTTTTTTTTCTCTCAATCAGATCAAAGTCCACAATTTCAGATGAGTTGGCGCTGCAGTACACATGGACAACACATAGTCAATGATACACCTGTACTTTATCAGCCTAGGGTTGAGAAGAACAGTGTGTGTGTGTGTGGATGTGACGTAAAGAGTGATGAAAAATACATTTAACAGTGTCATTTCTATACCTGTTACACTTGCTTATTATAACTATTCAGCTTTTATCAGGAACACGCATTGAAGGTACTAATTACTCTACATGCTCAAGATCAATCACAGTTGCTAAAATGGCCCGGCTGCTGAAAATCTATTTCATACGGTCAATTGTCAATATACATTTTTATTTTCTTAAAAGGCCAAGAAAGTAAACATGTTCTTTTGGTATTATTCCACTTCTTAAAAGTGAAATACATTATGACTTTAAAAGGGTCAAAACCTTGATTTATTTCAAACCCATGAACTAGTCCCACATGCATTGCAGTGACTGATCCTTAAGTGGCTTAAGTTGGTTATGTGACTGTCCCACCAAAACTGTTTTCTCGTGTTAGATCTAATCTCATTCTACAGTCCCTGATCAGAGTCTTTAAAGAAGACTGGATGTTGTCAGGATACTGCGACACTCAAATTAGTACGTCAGTATGTGTTTGTAAAGGCACCTTATTAAAGAACATCTCATCTTCCTTCCTTCCAGGGAAAAGGAAAGGTAATTTCCTATTAATATGCAAAGTATCACAAATATTGCATAGCTGACTTTGCTTAACTTACAGTGAAGGAGTTAGTTTATAACACACACACACATATCTTATATCTCATAAGTACATATCTTATAAAATGTACATTTTTACAAAATTTACATATATACTGTATATACATTACATTATACATTACATGTGTGTGTGCTATAGATCTTAAAAAAATATATCAGCATGAAGGTGTAAAGCTTCACTGAGCCTGTGGTATGTTGGTCATCAGTGACGTCTGCATGTGACGATCGAGATCACAGTGTCCTTGAATGATGCGCTCACATTATAGAGTAAAATATTAACCTTATACAGACTTTGTGTGATGTGCTCTGTCTGTTCTCTGATTCTAGTAAACAAATGGAGAAAAATGTGAAACACTGACGGTTTTTAGGTGAGAGGAACAGACAGTGCTGAACTCTGTACAGAATTTCAACCCAAGGGCTGAGGCGTAGAGAATAGTAGACTAGTAGACAAAATACTCAAAGCTTTTATTTTCACTGGCGGAGTTGTACAAAGTACAGTACATTAATAATTCTAATATAAAGTTCCAGCAGAAACACTTCAGTTTCAGCCAAATACTTAATATATCAAAACTTTTAAATTGTTAATGTACTGTTGTTCACAGATGACCGCTTATGAGAAGAATCATAAGATGCCTTAGCATCATATCTGTGGATCTGTTTTGGGTGCAGAGAAGATGAGCTTGCTCATTGCTCGTATGTACTGAGAGCCATCCATGGAGGTGAGTTTCAGGCTGCTCATGGGTAGCAGGGCTCTGTTGGGGTAATATCTGAGGAATGGAGTTGGTGCTTCAATTGCCTCAAGATATACCTAAATGTAGAGATAAAAGCAAGGTGGAGCATGTTAAAATGGCAATGGCAATATATTTGGTAACATGGTAACTTTTTTAGACATAATTTTAGCATGTACAGATTGATGATGCATCTTCCAATGTGTTAAGGAAAATAAATTGTTATAGCACAAAATATAAATATCAGCATCATCATATATATATAGATCATATATAATCAAAAAGACCACTTGGGTAATATATACATACACACGTTTTGTACATTCCATGGTCTACATTAAACATTGCCATGGTGTGATCTAATTTTCTAGAGACAAAATTAGATCAATTAACCTCAAAACTGTTTTTAATGATTAAATCTAAATTATTCTGATATTCAGATGAAATGATAATTACATGTGTGATTGTTGTATAAAAAAGAGCCTCATTTACTTTATTTTCTTCTAATTGCTTAGCCAATTGCTTGTATATTAATTACAACAGACATTTTTTCTTAATGGGAGCTTTAAAATAATTCAGACTTAAACCTATATATATTTAGCTCTGCATCTGATCACCCTGCTGAATGTAACACCTGTATGATGTCATCAGTATCCTGAGCTGCATTCTGGAACACAGACTGGCAGTGCTCCAGGTACTGGTCATACAGGCTGCGTGTGAGTGCGTCAACGTCCAGCGCCTCATCGCTGGGCTCAGTCCTCTTTAGGTTCATCATGAAGTCTGTGTTGACTGGACCACATTCAATCAGGCTCACACTGCAGCATGAGAGATGGAATGTTTAGATGGACTTAGCAAATTATATGAGTGCCTAAGCAATTTATCTGAAGAACATGTAATAGGCAAAAAGGTTCTGTTTGGTTATACAAGCACATTATATAGTTATATACTAACTGAATATTGAAGTGCTGGAGGAGAATAGCCAGGCTCTCACAAGCGCCCTCTACTGCAAATTTGCTTGCACAGTAGACCTCATTGAAGGGTAAACCTGAGTTTCAGACAGAGAACATGCAATCCATCATTTATTTAATCCCTTTAGCAGGTTGTAGGTTTTTTCTTGTTGCAAGCAAATAATCTTACAGGATTTTCTGAGGTTTAAGCTCAAAACAAGAGAAAAACAAAAATACATATTTTAAGAAATTCTCTGAAAATAAATGTTATTTACACAGTTTTACTTAGGTAAATTTGGTCCAACTCATGTTTTACAAGACAGTTAATATTCAGTACTATTATAGCTTCAGCTGCTTTAACTATCAGATAAGAAAAAACATTTGAATTAAGCTGGCAAATCTAACTTTGTAACATTGATCCTGTTATTAAGATGGATAATGACACTACTGTCTTTTCCGCAGAGCTACTTTATATCTGAATTGAACTTGTTTCATAATTGATGAATTCTCCAGCATTAACAATACTGTGTCAAAGCAGCTTCACAGTAATAAACAGTAAAATAACAATCTGTATTATACTAAGTGCTATCTAAATATACTTGACAATATGATGTTTTTAAGAAATAGAACAAGAGAATTTCTTGCAGTGAATTGCATTGCTACATGCTTTTGAAAAATCTCGTTTTCTCTCTCCTTCCCCACTCACCCTGTAGTCCTCCCATGCTGCCGGTCACAAGGATTCGTCCATATCTCTTTCTCTTCATGTCCGGCAGGAAGGTCTGTATGGTGCGAAGTGTGCCCAGCAGATTGACGTCCAGGATTCCACGTATTGTGTCCAGTGAGTGAGCTTCCAGGGGGCCCATCAGACCAACACCTGCGTTACAAACTAACACAAAGATACCATGAAAAATTGGTCCCAAAGTAGTTTGGTTAAAACATGGGGTTTCTATAAACTATGTAAGCATAGTAAATATAAAGAATGCCTGTCAATGTGGGCTTTTAACCTTAATCTTTATACACACCTTTTCCCTTTGAAAGGGCATACTGTCTTACTTTCTCTTACCCAGTATGTCAATTCTGCCCTCTGTAACATTTCTTTTCGCATCAAGTATAGACTGCTGGTCTGTCACATCCATCTGTAGTATGGCCATAGTGTCTTTATGCAGTCCTCTCACACTCTCCAACAGCCGTTGCTTCTTGTCCAGGTTCCGCATAGTCGCGTAAACTAAACAACAATAACTCATACTTGTTTTAAACAGTGATTATAACTATATATAAAGCAATATTTCCACTAAAACTAACTGTAATTTTTAGACATGCATATCAGTATATTTTTATTTAACCCATATTTTACTAGGAATAATCCCATCGAGATAAAAATATCTTCTACCAGGGAGTCCTGGCCAAAATGGCAGTACACAAAATTTCACACATGAAATATTACAAGACAAACATTAAAGGAAAACAACAACAACAAAAATCCTGTCCAGCACTCAAAATTAACAAAAAATATAAATGTTAAGTAAAACAAGAACATGATTCTTTCAAATATGACACCAAAAGGTTTCTAAAAATATTTAAAGATGGCAGGTATAAACTCTAAGTAAAAAAGACTACAGAAATGCATTATCTTACGTTACATATTTTACCTTTGTAGGCTTTTGACGGATTTGATGCGAGATGCACAGCAAGGCTGAGGCCAATCCCTGAAGAGCATCCGGTAATGAGAACAATTTTCTGCTCCATTTGCGCTATAAAACATCGATCCAACCCCAACAAGACAAATGCTGCATCTGAAGTGATCCATCTATCTGCTTTGTCTCTGATTCAAATATTTTAGCTTTTTCCGCTATCACAAGGCCAGCTCGGTGTAAACATTCTGGTTTCACACTCTTTTTTTTCTTTTTTTTTTCTCAGCAGGTGCAACTGCCTCAAAACCATTTTATCTGTGCTCAAATTAAGTTATGCTTTCAGATCTTCCACACATCAGTCAATGTATAAACTCTGTAAAGATCATTCATTAGAATGCAGTTGCAGAAAAAAATTATGTTGTACCAGTAAATTAATTTTGCAATTATGTAAAAAAGGTAGTAAGGTGTATATACTTAATACTCTATGGAAGTAGAGTATTATGTTGAATATTGTTTCATGATTTCACACTTGCACATAATTGAATAGATTAAAGGTTATGCGTATTTGACTTGCTGTTCAAGGGGGGATTCGGAGCTTGGAATTTGGCCCAAACCCAGAAAACTCCCCCTTAATGTCCTCATCTTGTTAATTAACTTTATTAATAAAACATATAGCATTTGTAGGGGAATTACAGTTAAGACCCAAGTACCAGATATGTTGAATTAAGACTAGGAGTCAGAAGTGCAGTAAATAGAAAAGATTTTAGTGAAGTTTAGTTTGCAGTTTCATCAGCAGAAGCCATCTTCAAGTCAGTTCGTAGGCCGCCCCACTTACAATAACATTGTTACAGCAATTATACTCTAACAGAGGGTACTAACCACGTCATTGCTGAAGTTTAAATGATTCTGATTGGCTAAGAAAGAAAGAAAGATAAACAAAACTAGTAATTTTCCACATAAAAGCAGACAGTCTGAAGGATATCTTCGTTGATCGCATGGTTGACGGATCAAGTGACCTTCCACGTGGCAGGAATGTGTTCCTCTGCATGTCAGATTGTCAGGAACAAGAAGTCATTCCGTCTCCTTATGATGCCAGTTAATCACCTCACCAATACAGAGCATATTAATGCACAAACACACACACACACACACACACACACAGCTTCTCCAAGGCTAAACTCAGGCTCCAACTATCAACAGAAAGACTTCTCAAAACATTCTGCTAACATGTTCTATCTGGTGAGAAGTGCTGACAATATTCATCCTTATTCTTTTGAAAAATACAGAAAGGCTGAAAGATGGAAGTTTAATATATATACAAAAATAAGAAAATGACAAGATTATATATAGAAGCGGCAATGGATTTCCGGATCGTTCCCACACATTGCATTGTCTGCATATTCAGCACTTGAATACAGTTGTCCAACTGCAAAAAAAGGGGGAAAAATTCTCAATGAATAGCATGTGACAGTTCAGTTTCCTCAAAAACTTTGTGGAATTGTAAGATCAAATGGTGTCTTAACTGCCAGAAAGAGATTTAATCAAAACAAATGGGTTTAGGCAATTGAGAATTTGGTTCAGAGAATGTGGTTTAGTGGTTTAGCAATTCAGGAAAAAAAAGTAATATTCAGTAAATTAGTTTTTTGAGAATGTTAAATGTATGACGGGGGAAAAAATCTATAATTTATAGCCCAAATATTTTTAACCATTAATTCCACAAAAACATGATACTTGGTTGGCAAATTAGTTCACTGTCCGGTTCAACTTCTGAACATCTAATCTGCTCCAAAAATATTTTTTAACCATTCATAAAATATGGTGATTTTGACAGCTAAAGTTGAATAAATTACATTTTAACAGCATTGAATAAAACCAATTATTGGAGGACATTTTACAATAAAAACACTATTTCAGTCTAATTTGATGTTACTTGTTTCTCTGGTAATAGTAGTGTTTCTCTTTAATTGTGACATTTGCTTTTCAACTAAAAACTGATCATCAGCTTTTTTGAGTGTTGAGATTTGCGTGCGATTGACTGTTGCATGATGTGGTCATGCACAAATGTATTTTTGCAGTCTGTTGTTTAGGGTGAAATTTGATACATTTCCACCACTTCATCCAAAACTTCAAAAAAGGCCCAACTTTTTTAACACACAATGCATAATTTATTTTTTTATGTCTTCATTATGTTTTCACAATACATTCAAACTCTTCCCAGAGAGAAAAAAAACAAAAAAACACATACACACCAAGTAAAGTAGCAAAATAATGTAAAATCTGTTTAGGAACAGCTGCACCTTAAAGTACAACAAATAGCCAAAATGAGTATCAACAGAACAAAATAAAACTTGTATTAATAAATTAAAAGTGTCATCTTTTATACAATTTTCATTTAGTTGCAAGTATTTAAGAAGAATATAAAAATAGAACTCATAATGCATTTTAAACATATTAACTGGAAAAAAAAACATGACCAGACCTTCTGAATGAGAACACATTTCATATTAAATGAAACACTTGAATCCACATTATCCATACAAGATAATCAAGCTTGTATTATTTACATTATTACAATATATACAAACTGAGGACAATAAATAGAGTGGTTTATAATTGATAAATAAAAAAACAGGACTAATCGCAGCAATGTCATTAAAGAAAATCTTTGCTCAATGTTTTAAGAGAGTTCTGACTGACATGTTACTCCATATCTTTAATCCACCTCTTCAATAGTTGGTCCCTGGGAAGCGGCCCCTGATCCTCCCCGCGCCTGAGCTCCACAGCCTCCAGCTGGCATCCCTCCCTGATAAAGCTTAGTGATGATTGGGTTGCAGACTTTCTCCAGCTCCTTCAGCTGATGTTCATACTCCTCCTTATCAGCCAACTGGTTGTTCTCGAGCCAGCGGACGGCGTCGTTACATTTCTCAATAACTTTCTTCTTGTCATCCTCACTGATCTTGCCCTTCAGGTTCTCATCTTCCACACTGCTCTTCATGTTGAAGGCGTAAGACTCCAGGGAGTTTTTGGCAGCAATCTTCTCTCTTTGCAGATCATCTTCAGCTTTGTACTTGTCTGCTTCCTGCAGCATTCTCTCGATGTCCTCTTTGCTCAGTCTGCCCTTGTCATTGGTGATGGTGATCTTGTTCTCTTTTCCAGTGCTTTTGTCCACCGCCGACACATTTAGGATTCCGTTGGCGTCAATGTCAAAGGTCACTTCAATCTGCGGGACTCCACGAGGTGCAGGTGGAATTCCTGTGAGCTCAAATTTACCCAGCAGGTTGTTGTCTTTTGTCATGGCTCTCTCCCCTTCAAACACCTGGATCAGGACACCGGGCTGATTGTCTGAGTAGGTGGTGAAGGTCTGGGTCTGTTTGGTGGGAATAGTGGTGTTGCGTTTGATGAGGGCCGTCATGACTCCGCCAGCGGTTTCAATACCCAGGGACAGTGGAGCCACATCCAGCAGCAGCAGATCCTGGACATTTCCAGATGTGTCACCCATGAGGATGGCGGCTTGCACCGCTGCACCATAAGCCACTGCCTCATCCGGGTTGATGCTCTTGTTCAAGTCTCTGCCGTTGAAGAAATCCTGCAGAAGCTTCTGGATCTTTGGGATTCTTGTTGATCCGCCAACCAGAACGACGTCGTGAATCTGAGACTTGTCCATCTTGGCGTCTCTCAGGGATTTCTCCACAGGCTCGAGTGTTCCCCTGAAGAGGTCTGAGCACATCTCTTCAAAGCGTGCTCTGGTGATGGACGTGTAGAAGTCGATGCCCTCGTACAGCGAGTCGATCTCAATGCTGGCCTGAGAGCTGGAGGAGAGGGTTCTCTTGGCTCTCTCACACGCTGTACGCAGCCTCCTCAGTGCCCTCTTGTTCTGACTGATGTCCTTCTTGTGCTTCCTCTTGAATTCTTCTACAAAGTGATTCACCATGCGGTTGTCAAAGTCCTCGCCACCCAGATGGGTGTCTCCGGCTGTGGCCTTCACCTCAAAGATGCCATCTTCAATGGTCAGGATGGACACGTCGAAGGTTCCTCCACCCAGGTCAAAGATCAGGACGTTGCGTTCTCCTCCCTTGCCTTTGTCAAGGCCGTAGGCGATGGCTGCAGCTGTGGGCTCGTTGATGATTCTGAGGACATTGAGCCCGGCGATTACTCCAGCGTCTTTAGTGGCTTGCCTCTGGGAGTCATTGAAATAAGCTGGAACTGTGATAACTGCATTTGTCACCTTCTGCCCCAGATAAGCTTCAGCAATCTCCTTCATCTTCACCAGGACCATAGAGGAGATTTCTTCAGGATAAAATGTCTTGTTTTCTCCTTTGTATTCGACTTGAACCTTTGGTTTTCCGCTCTCGCTGACGACTTGGAAGGACCAGTGCTTCATGTCAGACTGCACAACTGGGTCGTCAAACTTCCTGCCAATCAGCCTCTTGGCATCAAACACTGTGTTGTTGGGGTTCATGGCCACCTGGTTTTTAGCTGCATCTCCAATGAGCCTCTCTGTGTCAGTGAAGGCAACATAGCTGGGTGTTGTTCTGTTCCCCTGGTCATTGGCGATGATCTCCACTTTTCCGTGCTGAAACACCCCCACACAGGAGTAGGTGGTGCCCAGGTCAATCCCAATAGCTACTCCTTTTGCTGATGACATGTTTGATTACAAGTAGCTATAGTAAAACACACAAAAAAGAACAATCAGAATACTTCTAAATGTATACAAATTATTATGCAAAGAAAATAGGTATGGTGCTCATAATGAATAATAATAACAAAACGTAAACAATATAATCTTATTTTCATTCATTATTGTTTCAGTTAAAGTTGTAACTATGAATACAGTGGTCAGTGACATAAACGGCTTAGTTTTAAAGATTGATCTTAGACCAGTCATGAAAAATAAATGATTCAAGACTTTTTGACGCTAATTACATAAAAATGTAAAGCAAGACTATTTCCTCTTAATTAACTGCTAGATTGTCAAACTAGTTCTTGACAGTCTCAACTCGGTGGCTAAGTTTATGCAACTGGCTTGCTGGTTTGTATACAAAAATATAGACTGTCTTCATGTAATAAAATAGTCACATAGAAAGCTAATATTAAAACATTAAGCACACAATGCATTTTGCCTTGACCCTACTGTAAAATAAGAGACTTACCGTAGAGTAGATTCTTAGAGTAGAATAAAATTTATTCTCGTCGCGGAAAAAGTCAGATCAGACGAATATTTCTTCTTCTTTTCGCTTGCTTCTCAGGTCGCTCCTCTTCAGATGAGTTTCGTGTCGGACATCTGCTCTTTAAATACACCAGAGCGCACACCCGTTCAAACTCTATACAATTCTAGAAAAGTCCAGTGAATCCGACCAATCAAAACGCAGCAGCGGCAGTGTTACGTCAACTGTTACTAAGAGAACTGAGAGGAAGTTTCTGGACGCTTCCAGAATTTTACTGTGAAATTATGGAAAACAGAGAAGAAAAGTTAAGCAAATTACTATGAACTATCATTTATATTTATATATATATATATATATATATATATATATATATATATATATATATATATATATATATATATATATATATATATATATATATATATATATATATATATATATATATATATATGTAAGTGTTGATACACAAATTAAGTGAAATGTGGCAAAGTAGGTGTTCTAGTCTGTTCGTGTTCCCCTTAACCGATAGAAATATTATAAACAAAAAAAGTTTGCATTACTTGCAGTTATTCAAAAACATGTATTTAAAAGCTATCAAAAGTTTTTCTTTTAACTATACACATAAAAGCTATGTAAAAGCTTACTTTTAACTATTAAAATATAAACCATGGTGTCGGTTTGTAATATTGTAAATCGCGTGAAGTGAATCGTTTGTGTATTAAATAAAATATCGAGTTATAACATTCACTCCAAATTGAACTTTCTGTTGTGTTTATGTACAATAGTTACACAAACTTAAATGTCACGTTATTTGAATAAACCAGTTTGGTGTAAAGCTTTAGGCGATTTGCCTAATTTCCACAGAAAACACATCACAATCTTATAAGTTGTACAGTGTACATTACTCTTACACTGCTGGGAAAGTTATAGGCTATGTGTACTATAATGTGTGTGTGCACTGATAAACATCTTGCTATGATAAGCATGTGCGTTTGTTATTTGTTTTTACGCAGGTATAATTGTATTACTTTAACTGTATTACCAGAAGTATGACTCCAATTACAGCCAGTCTAAGTTTAATACACGATTTGAATATGGCACTTTAGTTTGCTGATTAAATCATTTGGTATTGACAGGGAATTGATAGGTTTCATTTTGGCCACTGATGCATTTCACAGTCACATACATGAGTTCACTTAGTAGCTTTAGATGAACTGTGTGTTTGTAATAAATGCATCATCAAGAGGTGTCTTGTGTGCCACAATTGCTTAACATTTGTGGAGTAAAAAGAATGGGTGAAATGGGAGAAAACTAAATAACGCACTGATTGTGAGTGCGCTTAACAGTGACCTCTGCTGATAATAGAGCAGAAAGAAAAAAAAACACAATTTAATAAATATCAAACATTTTATTTACAGTTTCCCAAAACATTTAACAACATGTAACCGTAAGAAAACATGAATGATAAATAATGTACAATCACCTCTTAGGTATTTCAAGCTTATTTTTTTTAAGTCAAAAGATACTGACTAAATATTAAGTTTAAATACTTTCAGTAGCAAAATGTTTTCAAGAGCAGATGGAGTGGAGTAAACAACAATACTGTGCAATGAGATGACGATTCGCTCATTTTTGGACTGAAGAAAGATTTGAGAATTAGGGGTTTAAAAAAAGGAATCATAATGTAATGAGGCCTGGAAAAAGGAAGAACTAAAGAGAAAAGATTTATATCAGTCTCTGCACAATTCAGTTCATAGGGTGTTTTAATCCACCTCTTCAATAGTTGGTCCCTGGGAAGCGGCCCCTGATCCGCCCCGCGCCTGAGCTCCACAGCCTCCAGCTGGCATCCCTCCCTGATAAAGCTTAGTGATGATTGGGTTGCAGACTTTCTCCAGCTCCTTCAGCTGATGTTCATACTCCTCCTTATCAGCCAACTGGTTGTTCTCGAGCCAGCGGACGGCGTCGTTACATTTCTCAATAACTTTCTTCTTGTCATCCTCACTGATCTTGCCCTTCAGGTTCTCATCTTCCACACTGCTCTTCATGTTGAAGGCGTAAGACTCCAGGGAGTTTTTGGCAGCAATCTTCTCTCTTTGCAGATCATCTTCAGCTTTGTACTTGTCTGCTTCCTGCACCATTCTCTCGATGTCCTCTTTGCTCAGTCTGCCCTTGTCATTGGTGATGGTGATCTTGTTCTCTTTTCCAGTGCTTTTGTCCACCGCCGACACATTTAGGATTCCGTTGGCGTCAATGTCAAAGGTCACTTCAATCTGCGGGACTCCACGAGGTGCAGGTGGAATTCCTGTGAGCTCAAATTTACCCAGCAGGTTGTTGTCTTTTGTCATGGCTCTCTCCCCTTCAAACACCTGGATCAGGACACCGGGCTGATTGTCTGAGTAGGTGGTGAAGGTCTGGGTCTGTTTGGTGGGAATAGTGGTGTTGCGTTTGATGAGGGCCGTCATGACTCCGCCAGCGGTTTCAATACCCAGGGACAGTGGAGCCACATCCAGCAGCAGCAGATCCTGGACATTTCCAGATGTGTCACCCATGAGGATGGCGGCTTGCACCGCTGCACCATAAGCCACTGCCTCATCCGGGTTGATGCTCTTGTTCAAGTCTCTGCCGTTGAAGAAATCCTGCAGAAGCTTCTGGATCTTTGGGATTCTTGTTGATCCGCCAACCAGAACGACGTCGTGAATCTGAGACTTGTCCATCTTGGCGTCTCTCAGGGATTTCTCCACAGGCTCGAGTGTTCCCCTGAAGAGGTCTGAGCACATCTCTTCAAAGCGTGCTCTGGTGATGGACGTGTAGAAGTCGATGCCCTCGTACAGCGAGTCGATCTCAATGCTGGCCTGAGAGCTGGAGGAGAGGGTTCTCTTGGCTCTCTCACACGCTGTACGCAGCCTCCTCAGTGCCCTCTTGTTCTGACTGATGTCCTTCTTGTGCTTCCTCTTGAATTCTTCTACAAAGTGATTCACCATGCGGTTGTCAAAGTCCTCGCCACCCAGATGGGTGTCTCCTGCTGTGGCCTTCACCTCAAAGATGCCATCTTCAATGGTCAGGATGGACACGTCGAAGGTTCCTCCACCCAGGTCAAAGATCAGGACGTTGCGTTCTCCTCCCTTGCCTTTGTCAAGGCCGTAGGCGATGGCTGCAGCTGTGGGCTCGTTGATGATTCTGAGGACATTGAGCCCGGCGATTACTCCAGCGTCTTTAGTGGCTTGCCTCTGGGAGTCATTGAAATAAGCTGGAACTGTGATAACTGCATTTGTCACCTTCTGCCCCAGATAAGCTTCAGCAATCTCCTTCATCTTCACCAGGACCATAGAGGAGATTTCTTCAGGATAAAATGTATTGTTTTCTCCTTTGTATTCGACTTGAACCTTTGGTTTTCCGCTCTCGCTGACGACTTGGAAGGACCAGTGCTTCATGTCAGACTGCACAACTGGGTCGTCAAACTTCCTGCCAATCAGCCTCTTGGCATCAAACACTGTGTTGTTGGGGTTCATGGCCACCTGGTTTTTAGCTGCATCTCCAATGAGCCTCTCTGTGTCAGTGAAGGCAACATAGCTGGGTGTTGTTCTGTTCCCCTGGTCATTGGCGATGATCTCCACTTTTCCGTGCTGAAACACCCCCACACAGGAGTAGGTGGTGCCCAGGTCAATTCCAATAGCTACTCCTTTTGCTGATGACATGCTTGGCGTATTTCACTGTCTGCCTGTATTCAATAGGCAAAATAAATAAAATTACAACATAAACCACTTATTTTTAATCATGACATTAATATTTTTGCAGTTAAAAATAATTCTCAATAAATAATTTTCATTTTAGCATGTTCACGCTAATGTTTTAAAAAATGAGAAAAAACACATAATTACCGGTACTATTATTATGAATGTATAATAGGATTATACATAAGACAGTAAATATTATGCTTTGTTAACAAACGTTACAAAATTCCAATTAATTAGGTGGCTCTTAGTTACATATTTGTGTTGGTATTCAATCATCAAACAGATGTTAACTTTAATTTCTGATATAAAGCTAATTGTAAATGTACAGATTTAAGGTTAAAATAAACTCAGTAGAACAGTTGTAGTTTTAAGTAATTTTCTTCTTACCTTATAAGATTTAGATTTTTTTCTGACAGGTGTATAATAGCTCGTTGTCTTTATGGTACACTTCGCTGTCTCGCTCTTTGCACTGTTTTGCCAACTATCCCGAAGTATATACTGAACCTCTGAATCCGGTCATCTTTTATATTCTCCAGCATAGCCTGTTGAAGTTTCTCGAAAGCGCCAGCGAGATCGACCAATCAAAAACCAGCACAGCGGAATGGATCCACCCACTACACTACGTCACTGCTCGGTTCAGTTCTGGCTATTTCTGGAAATTTCTGTCATATTAAATCCTACGATTATAGCGATCCTCATAGTTTGTGATGTTGTTATTTATTTATTTTGAAAATGTAGATCATTTCACGAGAACCCTAACATTTTCAGCTATTTAAACGTATTTAAAGTCTTTACGGAAATGCAGTAATATTCAAATGACACACTTTGATTATTTATAGGCTACTCACGTAAAAACAAAAACAAACAAAGATGCCAAAACAAATTTAAAGATTGTATTTAGAAATAATCAATAATGCTTGTTATTTGTGTCAATGTTTTAATTAAATTGGATGAATAATCAAATGAATTGCAATGAAACAAAAAGTCTCATTAGAGATTGTGTCTAGACAAACTTATTAATTCCATTTATTAAAGTAATTTTATACAATAATGTCAATAATAAAATAATATATGGCCTAAGTAAAGTATATCCTGCATTTCTTTCTGTTTTTCTTTTCTTTTTGTTGTTGTTATTTACCCCACAATTGACATTTGTGATGGACTGTCCTTTGATTTGCAATAAAGCTGTTTCTGTGTGTTTCTGCGGCAGGTTTTGTCTTTCTGCTCTATTATCAGCAGAGGTCACTGTTAAGCGCACTCACATTCAGGGCGTTTTTAGTTTGCTCCCATTTCACCCATTATTTTTCAAATGTTAAGCAATTGTGGCACACAAGACACCTCTTGATGAAGTATTTATTACAAACGCACAGTTTATCTAAAGCTACTAAGTGAACTCATGTATGGGACTGTGAAATGCATCAGGTGGCCAAAATGAAACCTATCAATTCCTTGTCAATGACAAATGATTTAACTAAAGCGCCATATTCAAATGGTGTATTAAACTTAGACTGGCTGTAATTGGATTGTCATACAATTGGATTGTAATACAGTTAAAGTAACACAATTATACCTGCGTAAAAACAAATAACAAATGCACGTGCTTATCATAGCAAGATGTTTATCAGTGCACACACACATTATAGTACACATAGCCTATAACTTTCCCAGCAGTGTAAGAGTAATATACACTGTACAACTTATAAGATTGCATTCACTTCAAGCGATTTACAATATTACAAACTGAAACCATGGTTTATATTTTAATAGTTAAAAGTAAGCTCTTACATAGCTTTTATATGTGTATAGTTAAAAGCTTTTGATAGTTTTAAATACATGTTTTTGAATAACTGCAAGTAATGCAATTTTATTTGTTTATAACATTTATATCTGTTAAAGGGAACACGAACGGACTAGAAAACCCACTTTGCCACATTTCACTTAATTTGTGTATCAACACCTATATATATATATATATATATGATAGTTCATAGTAATTTGCTTAACTTTTCTTCTCTGTTTTCCATAATTTCACAGTAAAATTCTGGAAGCGTCCAGAAACTTCCTCTCAGTTCTCTTAGTAACAGCTGACGTGACACTGCCGCTGCTGCGTTTTGATTGGTCGGATTCACTGGACTTTTCTAGAAATGTATAGAGTTTGAACGGGTGTGCGCTCTGGTGTATTTAAAGAGCAGATGTCCGACACGAAACTCATCTGAAGAGGAGCGACCTGAGAAGCAAGCGAAAAGAAGAAGAAATATTCGTCTGATCTGACTTTTTCCGCGACGAGAATAAATTTTATTCTACTCTAAGAATCTACTCTACGGTAAGTCTCTTATTTTACAGTAGGGTCAAGGCAAAATGCATTGTGTGCTTAATATGTTTTAATATTAGCTTTCTATATGACTATTTTATTACATGAAGACAGTCTATATTTTTGTATACAAACCAGCAAGCCAGTTGGTTGCATAAACTTAGCCACCGAGTTGAGACTGTCAAGAACTAGTTTGACAATCTAGCAGTTAATTAAGAGGAAATAGTCTTGCTTTACATTTTTATGTAATTAGCGTCAAAAAGTCTTGAATCATTTATTTTTCATGACTGGTCTAAGATCAATCTTTAAAACTAAGCCGTTTATGTCACTGACCACTGTATTCATAGTTACAACTTTAACTGAAACAATAATGAATGAAAATAAGATTATATTGTTTACGTTTTGTTATTATTATTCATTATGAGCACCATACCTATTTTCTTTGCATAATAATTTGTATACATTTAGAAGTATTCTGATTGTTCTTTTTTGTGTGTTTTACTATAGCTACTTGTAATCAAACATGTCATCAGCAAAAGGAGTAGCTATTGGGATTGACCTGGGCACCACCTACTCCTGTGTGGGGGTGTTTCAGCACGGAAAAGTGGAGATCATCGCCAATGACCAGGGGAACAGAACAACACCCAGCTATGTTGCCTTCACTGACACAGAGAGGCTCATTGGAGATGCAGCTAAAAACCAGGTGGCCATGAACCCCAACAACACAGTGTTTGATGCCAAGAGGCTGATTGGCAGGAAGTTTGACGACCCAGTTGTGCAGTCTGACATGAAGCACTGGTCCTTCCAAGTCGTCAGCGAGAGCGGAAAACCAAAGGTTCAAGTCGAATACAAAGGAGAAAACAAGACATTTTATCCTGAAGAAATCTCCTCTATGGTCCTGGTGAAGATGAAGGAGATTGCTGAAGCTTATCTGGGGCAGAAGGTGACAAATGCAGTTATCACAGTTCCAGCTTATTTCAATGACTCCCAGAGGCAAGCCACTAAAGACGCTGGAGTAATCGCCGGGCTCAATGTCCTCAGAATCATCAACGAGCCCACAGCTGCAGCCATCGCCTACGGCCTTGACAAAGGCAAGGGAGGAGAACGCAACGTCCTGATCTTTGACCTGGGTGGAGGAACCTTCGACGTGTCCATCCTGACCATTGAAGATGGCATCTTTGAGGTGAAGGCCACAGCCGGAGACACCCATCTGGGTGGCGAGGACTTTGACAACCGCATGGTGAATCACTTTGTAGAAGAATTCAAGAGGAAGCACAAGAAGGACATCAGTCAGAACAAGAGGGCACTGAGGAGGCTGCGTACAGCGTGTGAGAGAGCCAAGAGAACCCTCTCCTCCAGCTCTCAGGCCAGCATTGAGATCGACTCGCTGTACGAGGGCATCGACTTCTACACGTCCATCACCAGAGCACGCTTTGAAGAGATGTGCTCAGACCTCTTCAGGGGAACACTCGAGCCTGTGGAGAAATCCCTGAGAGACGCCAAGATGGACAAGTCTCAGATTCACGACGTCGTTCTGGTTGGCGGATCAACAAGAATCCCAAAGATCCAGAAGCTTCTGCAGGATTTCTTCAACGGCAGAGACTTGAACAAGAGCATCAACCCGGATGAGGCAGTGGCTTATGGTGCAGCGGTGCAAGCCGCCATCCTCATGGGTGACACATCTGGAAATGTCCAGGATCTGCTGCTGCTGGATGTGGCTCCACTGTCCCTGGGTATTGAAACCGCTGGCGGAGTCATGACGGCCCTCATCAAACGCAACACCACTATTCCCACCAAACAGACCCAGACCTTCACCACCTACTCAGACAATCAGCCCGGTGTCCTGATCCAGGTGTTTGAAGGGGAGAGAGCCATGACAAAAGACAACAACCTGCTGGGTAAATTTGAGCTCACAGGAATTCCACCTGCACCTCGTGGAGTCCCGCAGATTGAAGTGACCTTTGACATTGACGCCAACGGAATCCTAAATGTGTCGGCGGTGGACAAAAGCACTGGAAAAGAGAACAAGATCACCATCACCAATGACAAGGGCAGACTGAGCAAAGAGGACATCGAGAGAATGGTGCAGGAAGCAGACAAGTACAAAGCTGAAGATGATCTGCAAAGAGAGAAGATTGCTGCCAAAAACTCCCTGGAGTCTTACGCCTTCAACATGAAGAGCAGTGTGGAAGATGAGAACCTGAAGGGCAAGATCAGTGAGGATGACAAGAAGAAAGTTATTGAGAAATGTAACGACGCCGTCCGCTGGCTCGAGAACAACCAGTTGGCTGATAAGGAGGAGTATGAACATCAGCTGAAGGAGCTGGAGAAAGTCTGCAACCCAATCATCACTAAGCTTTATCAGGGAGGGATGCCAGCTGGAGGCTGTGGAGCTCAGGCGCGGGGCGGATCAGGGGCCGCTTCCCAGGGACCAACTATTGAAGAGGTGGATTAAAACACCCTATGAACTGAATTGTGCAGAGACTGATATAAATCTTTTCTCTTTAGTTCTTCCTTTTTCCAGGCCTCATTACATTATGATTCCTTTTTTAAACCCCTAATTCTCACATCTTTCTTCAGTCCAAAAATGAGCGAATCGTCATCTCATTGCACAGTATTGTTGTTTACTCCACTCCATCTGCTCTTGAAAACATTTTGCTACTGAAAGTATTTAAACTTGATATTTAGTCAATATCTTCTGACTTAAAAAAATAAGCTTGAAATGCCTAAGAGGTGATTGTACATTATTTTTCATTCATGTTTTCTTACGGTTACATGTTGTTAAATGTTTTGGTGAAACTATGTAAATAAAATGTTTGATATTTATTAAATTGTGTGCTTGTAGTTTTTTAAGTACTCTAAATCTAAAAACAGTTACCTTATTTTTCTTCAAATCAAATAAATTGAGCAGTAGATGACATTCTCAACTAGAGTCAGGCAGCACCCTCCTACTATAGACTTGTCATATTGCACATATCAAATAAATATCTAATATGAAATAAATAGATATAAAGTAATTTTGAAATAAATATCAAAATGACTATAGGTCATAAAAACCGACATAATAATACAAAAGTTATCAAGAATATTACCAGACTGCAGTTTTGAGTTGAAGGTACAGTTTCACTACTGACTTGGGGCTAAAATCTTTCTGCACATTTATGCTGTCGTTACTGACATAAGCAGCAGGGGTCAGTAATTCCTGACTCTAAAGCAGACAACCACAGATCATGAGAGTATCATGAGAGGCTTTGTAGTTGAATCCTGGCCTGAGCTCAGGAAAAAATAAAAAGACTATGACATAATCTTCCTCAACTTTAGATACCAATCCCTCATTCAAACACCCTTCCAACATTAATTAACTGGCTTCCTCATGGAACACATAGTCCTTGACACAAACACACAAGATGGTTAATTACTAATAGAGGGTTTATGCAATTTATCTACAGCGCAACACCACCTGGAGTTACTGAAGGGATATAACGTTTCAAATGGTAGAACATACTGCAAAGATGCTCAAAAGTACATATATTAAATGACCCTTACGTTACTGCTCATATCCTATTTCACTGATTCAGTGTCAGGGTATTTTGACGTTTGATACATCCAAGTTTAAAACAAGACAATTACCAAGGGTGACACGGTTCACCATGGCCATGTGACCGTGCATATGACTTAGAAATGGACAAATATTCTGAGAATGCTCTTTTTTTAAAGGAAAAAACTAGTCTAAATATGGATAAATGCATTATTTAACATTGATTGCCCAAAAACACTCACAGTGGTGCCAAAGATCCTTTTCAGTGAACAGTTTGTGTGTGTGTGTGTGTGTGTGTGTGTGTGTGTGTGTGTGTGTGTGTGTGTGTGTGTGTGTGTGTGTGTGTGTGTGTGTGTATGTGATGATCATTTTAATCATCTTAAGAACCTTTTCAACTATGTAGAATCTTTTAGGTAATGGCAAGTTTGTATTGATTTCAAAGTGTCTTTATGGAACCATTGAGTGCAATAATACAATTACATGTCGAACTTGAGATGGACTCGCTCAGAGCTTCTCATACATCACAACTACTCAGTTTTTTCAACTACTACTCAATATTACAACAACTCAGTGTTTTCAACCACATAATGTTTGTTTTAGGTTTCAGACAGTTAAATGATAATATGATAAATTTAAATTTTGAAAAATACTTACTGGAATGGAAATAACAATCCGCGTCCAATTATTTGACGAGGTGTTTTATTCATAACTTCCACATATTTGAGAATCAGAATATCAGGTAGTTTATGATATAGGTAACAAAACTGAGAATATTTTTAATAAAAAGTGAAAGTGAAAACATACACACACACATATATATATAGTGTACATTTGTCATACCGCGCTTTTGCAGCTGCGGTGTGTCACGTGACAAGCATGACGCGTCGCCATGGAAATAATAAAGAGAAACGTGTTAAAATAACTGTCGCTTTAAAAAACGCCGGGGGCCATCGAGAATTGAAGTTTAATTTTTACGTATGTTAAATAATAATTTATTTAGCTTTTAGGGTTTCAAGTCTTCTCGTTTACAACTTTACCAAAAGGTTAGTATAGCGATTTTTTACGCTCATATTTGAACATTTATGGACTCATTCATAAAAAGTAAGTAACTTATTTCTTTTTTGAAAAGGAGGAAGAAGTGGGGTTTTTGTGTGGCAATTGACATTATGCCATTCAATTGAGCTTAACGCTTAAAGACAGTATTTTGAACCCAACTCACTGGAACAGCTGCTGATGAGTTATAATGAGCACTGATTAGGGTAATTATGTTGACATCAGGCATGTGTGTGTCTGCTGTGACTGGAGCCAGTAAAGCCACATGTGCTTGAATGTAAGTGTCAGGAAGAGTGTGAGGCCACCACGTGTGAAACTCTCTCCCTAGTTTAAATAGGTGTCAAATATGGCCTTTTTGGAGCACAGCATGCCAGTCAAAACATGCCCCACCACTGACAGTACAATCTCAAGAATCGAGGAACACTCAAAACAACCGCAAAACAGAGCGGGACAGTAAAGAGGATCCATGAATACATACAGCTTGTACACATGACATGTTCTTAAAAACATCCTGGTACAACTACACAGTTTGTTTGTTCCATAAGTAACACTAAATCCCATCCTAATTGTATGGGAGCAAATATTGTAACTCTATAGTGAACAACTGTACCTTTGATTTTATCATAAGACAAACAGATACTCAAATTATATTTCTATACTCGCACCCAAACACATGCAGAATACATACTGTTCATTTCGAAGTTGATCCCATCCAACCACATTTAGGTGTGAATGCTCATAAACCAAACTAATACATATAGTAGAATTTAAAAAAATTAAGTATTAAATAGCATTAAATGCTGGTACTGGTAATTGGCTGTCAGGTTCAAGTGTTTGATAAAGAGAATGATATGCATAATTTATAGCAACTGCTTGTAACATATAACAAAGACGCTGTAAAATAAGTGTTAATCAGCTTGTTAATTAAATGTAATAAATGAATGTGTCAGCCTTTGCCTACTTTAGTTTTATTCTTGATCAATTTTAATTTTAGAGTTTGTGTAAAAACAGCTACATTGTCGATTGTCCAGGATGGTCAATGTATTAATTCACGAAACAAACCCTATAAAACTATATGTTATAATTAACATTTAAAAAACATAGCTGGGAAAAACTAAAACTACCCTTAAAAAGTGTAAGAAAACCAGCTAAAATAAAACAATTAAAATGGCCACAAAATTATTTAACAAAAATAAAATACATTTAAGCTAGAAAACTGAAAATTAACTTTGAGAAAACTAACTCTAAACTAAACTTAAAGGAAATTGACTAATGTCTGTGTAATAAATGTAGCAATAACAGCACATCTACCAACAGGAGCATCAGCAGACGTGAGGTGCACATGCTCATTCTTCTGCTGCTGATGATGGTGATGCTTACAGGATGATTATAATGATTAGCAGCTACTGCAGCACATCCACTTACTTGAAAACATCAAGGGTTGCTAAGAAACTGCACTTGTGGTTGGGCCTTGTATGGCTACAGCCTGCAGCAGAGCAAGAGGTCGACACCCCTAAAGCTGTGCTAAATATAACCTGGAGAGAGAGACAGAGAGAGAGAGAGAGAGAGAGAGAGAGAGAGAGAGAGAGAGAGAGAGAGGTTTTTGAGTTAGAGTGTAGGGCTTTCTTTGGGATATCCTCTGCCCTCTCCTCTTTCAAGAATACCCAAGGACAATCCTCGCTATTATTAACAGCAGTAAGAAGCTGTTCCCATGGAAAGCTGTTCCCACAGTGTTCCTTCACTGTAAAAGCTAATAAAAAAAAAATTCACAGCTATGACATCTGATGTACTCAACCACTCATATAGATAATGTTTGTCCTGCCTTTATAACAGTCCGTGCATCTATTATTTCACAGAGTGAGACGTGACAAACCACATTAAATCATAAAAGGCTTAAAATATGCCACTATTATGTTCAACTTAGAAAGGAACGAATTTAATTGCATTAACTGCTAAGATAAGTTGGGAATAAATTGTACAGTATAGCATTGCAAAAATGTAAAACTTAATATAATATTAAATAATAATTTCACTTAAATCCAAACTATTTCATTTAAAAGTTGCCACATGAGGCACTTTAGATTACTTGACAAAACTTTTTTGAAAACATCGCTTTAGGGATTGAACCTCAAACCTTTACTAACGTAAATGCACAAAACATCATCGCCAAATAACAATTAATTGTGAAAAGTGCTTCACATCCAGATGATCTTGTGAATGTAGTCACGTGCCGTCTCCATGTGTATCTAGAGGTGATGGTCATTAAAGACTAGATTACGACACCATACTTTAGAGCCAGAGATTCAAATACCCAAGAATAGGGACAGTGCTGAGAATTTAACACCATTCCTGTCCAACACCTGTCACACACTTCTTTGGCACGCACACACATGTACACAACATACTGTACACGTGTGCACAATTACATTGGCCTCTGCATACGCTACACTCTTAAAAATAAAAGCTCCAAAAGGGGGTTTACATAGTGATGTCATAGAACAACCATTTTTGGTTCCTCAGTGAACAGGTCTTAAAAGAACTGTTTTTTTAGTGTAAAGAACCTTTTTCCACTATAAAGACCCTTTTGTGGAATGGAAAGGTGCCTTGAATGTCAAATGTTCTTTATGGAATCATTAATGTCAATAACTAACCTTTATATTTACTAAATTCATGTTCATTAATGAACATGTTTTTTAAACGTTTCTGAGAGAGAAAGGCCATAGGACCGTAATCACTTCATATGTTTGAAGATAATGAATTTGTCAGTGGCAGTAAACCAAAACTATAATAGCTGAACCACTGTCAAATCTTCCCAAGCTGTTGTTCCCCTTTATTACTTTCTCTAATTTCTCAAGTGCTTTTTTTACACTTATTACTGATATTTTTCTTGATGTTAGTTTCACTATCTCCATTCTATACTCCTGTCAATCGCCACTGTATATATTTAACCTTCAATTCATCCCTGCATCTTGGCTTTTCCCGAGTCCCTCTTCTCTTTCCCTTGATCTGTCTTCCTGTCATCAGCAGAGTCTCTGTATGTTCCGCACAGCAAATGTAGACCTAAAAGGGAAGACACACACACAATGACAAATTTACAGAAGGACAAATATATTCATAAAACAAGGGAATGACATTTCATATATATATATATATATATATATATATATATAGTATATATATATAAAGTTTGGGTTTGATTTTTTTTTAAAGATTTTGAAAGAAATCTCTTATTTTCACCAAGGCTGTGTTTATGTAATTATTAATTTTCTATTAATTTAATTTATAAGTTTCCTATTTTAATATATTTTAAAAAGTGATTTATTCCTGCAATGACAAAGCTTAAGCAGCGACTGCTCCAGTCCTAATTAATACAATTTAGCTGAATTAAAGTAATAATTTCTTGAAAAATACATTAAGTAATTTGTATTATAATATAAATGACTTTATAACAGAGTGATATTATTTTTATTTAAATTCACATATTTAAATAATTTTCAATGCACCGTTTTGTCCCCCCAAATTTTGAATTTAGCTGTTAAAAATGACTTATATCCTTCATAAATCAGGGCAAGGTTGTACTATAAATCTTGATATACAGATTACTTTGTCATTTTGAATATAAGAAAATCTACAAGTCTTGTGGCACTAAATGGTAACACTTTTATTATTTTATTAGTTGTTTTTTAAGGCAATGTGACACATGCTGCAACATGAGCAAAGATATGCCAGCAGCACCTGGACACATTCTGAGGGATGACAGGGAGGGCCGTCAGAATCATGACACACAGGCACACCTGATGGTGCCCGGGTCAGAGAAGGGGCAAGAGGTTAGAGTTGAAAAGTCACAGAGAGTCAGTGGTGAGAAATATTTAAAGTACTTTGAACAGAATTAAATAACAGGAGAGAAAGACAAATGAAACAAAACATGACGTATGGGACCTGTGTGTGAACTTCAATCTTAACACTGGCTAAGAATGGCTAAATATCTGCTGTACCCCTTATGCTCTTTGTTTCTTCAGCCACACCAGAGCAACAATCCAACAATTGGGTTGAGCTGCTGTTGGTCTACACATCACTCAGATCTATTTATACAGGACACACACAACTGTGGCTCAATCTACAGTTACACAAGCACCAAAAGAACCACCAGCCCCCACCGACACAGACAAGAGGGTCTATTTCCACTGCAACACCTAAATAACAATAGTCAAAGTAAGAGAACAAGTCTTCACGCTTATATTTCAGTGGGGAGAGGCAGAGAATAGTTTTCAGAGACTATTGTAGACCAGCATGAACATGCTTGATAAAGTAAAATTGATAGACAGAAATGATAATCATTTATATACCATTTATTAATATTCTTAGCGTTTATTTTAGTTTAAGTTTTAGATTTTGTTATATTCTTTTTCTTTTTTGCTGTAATTCATAGTTGTCTCAGTTTATTTTGTATTACCGGTAGTAATTTTAGTATACTTGGCAAAAAAAAAAACTCATTTTTATTTTAGTTACTAAAAACAACTTTAACTGTAATAGTTTTAATTAAAAACCACACAGATTGTAGAGATTGCAAAACATGTGAACTGCAAAAAAAATAGTGCAAGTAGAGAAATTATGAATGAAACCATTATTATAAATTATATTTATAACAAAACATTATACATAAGACCTGTCTGACAGTCTTATAATGGTCTGGTGTGTGCTTGGATGCGTAACGCACATTGGGTTGTATGACCAACTGCCAAAACGTATGATAAAACTTAGCATTACTGGACCTACGCAAATACATATAGCCAATAAAACTGAATAAATACATTATACATTGAGATTTTTTAAAACTGATCATGATATATTGTCTAAAGATATGGATTTATTTTAAGGGGACTGAGGCTTGCAGATCATTTGTTGGGTTCACCCAGTGACTTGATTGAACTGACTATCATTTGTCATTTTTGGTGTTTAAAAATGATTCCATATATCTTATATAACCACTCAAACAAAATAAGTTTTAAACACCTAAAGATCTCCACTACACAAGAAGAAATATAACATGCAAAAACTTGTTCTTCCTACTTTATCCATTGCTTTATCTAACCTATCTTTTTATCCTAATCATCAGCTTTAGAATGAATTGAAATTGCATTTTAAAAAGGTTTTTTAAAGGAAAAAAAAAGAGACAAAGAATGGGCATTAACTGGACTAAACATCACATGCTGGTTTCTTCCTGTCCCTTATTTGGTTTGACAAAAAACATTTAAACACTCATCCATCTCTGTCTATTCATCTGTCAACAAGATACAAGATCTATAAACAGAGCGCCCATTTCTACCTTAACTGTCCTTCTTCCTACTCACTTCACCTCTTTCTTTCCCTTTTTATGTGCTCTTGCTAATTAATCCCTCCATATTTGTCATGTCTAAGGTGCTGCATTACCGTCACACACTTTTTCCATAACTGCTCATCCTAGGTGCTAATCCTCTCTGAGGATGGAGACCTGACAGTCTTCACATATTTTCAAATTTACCCTCACATTATGGTTCTTATAGATGGATGGATAGATATTTTAATCCCATTCTGCATAATTACAACAGACCTGTCAATTTTTAATCCCCACAAAATGTCAAGCCCTTGTTCGAGCACATCAACACCCCAAAACCATTTGAGCCTACACCCCCCCTTCCCCCAATCATCCTAACACCACAAATCCCCATTCACCATCTCCATCTTCCTCTTGGTGCATGTTCCAAAAACAGATCCCAATTCCAACCCCGCTTTCAAGGCTGTTCACCCCGCTGCAGTTGTCACCCAATTGCTCCAATCACACCTCTTCATCTCTCTTCCCAAGGCCATGCCCCTTCCCCACCATATTCGTCTCGTCTCAGCCAATAGGGGGGCTTCTCTGGGTGTGACCTGGGTGATGTTTTGCCTGGTGTCTTTATAAAACTCTACAGAGATAAGTGGAAGTTTGCACTTTCTGTCAGCCCTGCGCTCCAGAGGAAGGAGGAGAGAGAGAGAAAGAGAGAGGGGAGAGATAATTAAGGGGCCATCAGTTTTGTCCCTATCCTACACTTTTAAGAAGTGTTGGTGTGTACTCTCTTTTGCTTTCAATCTTTTTTTTTATATTTTTTTATATAATCTAGGAATTCATTAGTTTCTCAATGACATGTAAAATTAGTTAAAACTGGACTTTTCTCACTTTTTCTGAGTGGAAATCCAACTTATCTACATCTTTTTGTGAAGTCTCCCCTTTGAGCAGACAGGATGGAGAACGCACACACCAAGGAAACAGAAGAATGCCTGGCCTACTTCGGCGTGAGTGAGAGCACAGGCCTCGCTCCTGACCAGGTCAAGAAAAGTCAAGCCAAGTATGGATTCAACGGTGAGGAAAGCATGGACAAGTGAATGGATGCTTCTTAAAAATATGAATGGATGTGAATTAACAGAACAAGCCATTTTGAAGCAAGAATTCCCAACTTAGTATTGAGAACAGTTTTTGTGTACAAAGATTAGTTGTGATTTGTCAGTTGAGAACAGACATCAGACTTAGACAACAAAATAGAGGAAAATATAGTGTTACTCATTTATCTTTAAGCTTATTCAAATGCATTCAAAACAGACAGAACACACATCTCCAGAAGCGTTTTCTTACCAGAATTTTAAATTTTGCATTTAGGAGAAAGTAGAGTTTTCAGCCAAAGGTAAAATGACCCTGAACAGATGCACTGATCTGTACTGTACGGTAACATTAAGCTGAAAAAGCAAGATTAGAACATAAAGAAAGCAAGAAAGTGACAGCTGAGATACAGGAACCATTTTAAGCCTACGGGGACTTCAGTAGAAGGTCAAACAGAAGGACAAATTGCTAGACTACTAATAGAAAAGTTTCATGTTTATGAGCTCATTCAGTTTCAGAATAAACTATATTATATATAATCATTTTACTGAGGGCTAATTCTAATGGTTCTGTTTTAACCACCTCCTCCATTCATCTTGACATCTGGACCAAATCAACTAATCGCAGAACTGCCCGCTGAAGAAGGTAAGTTTTTGGTTTTGATAGCTTTATATGATAAGACCTAGACCTAGAATTGACAGCACATCTGTACTTTACACTTCTCTCTCTCTCTCTCTCTCTCTCTCAGGTAAGAGCATCTGGGAGCTGGTGGTTGAACAGTTTGAAGACCTCTTGGTCAGGATCCTGCTGTTGGCTGCTTGCATCTCTTTTGTAAGTAAATAGAAACCATGTGACGTCATAATTTAGTTCAAATATTCAGAAACCTCACGTACCACAGGTAGCGCTTCAGTTATTCACTAATTTCATAACCTGGTTATGCTGACATAAGATAAGTCTACAGTCACGAGCTGTACCATTTTAATGAATGGACAGGTTTTCATTTATGGGTGCAGACAGTGATTAATAATGTACATGAGAAGTACAGGGACACATTTCCCACATTCCCATCCGTTCCTGTCAATCAAGTTAAATGGTAACCCTTCAGCACTGTGTATATAATGGGTAGACCATAATCCAGCTGTTTATCTGTGTCGGGTAATATAGAACCCTTATGGCTGCATGAAACAACACCGCTAGCATGAGCTGCTAGGCATCTTTTCTTAGTCTCAGATGCGCACATGCCCTCACTCTTGAAATCTGAGTACATGCCGTACTGATAATGGAACAGTGTCGGCACACAAAACTGGATTTCTTTCCTTCTTTCTTCCAAATCTGTTTTGGAATAAATGAAGCAGGCAGCATTAGTTCTGCTATTTTGTTCAGGCCCATGAGATCACAGCTGTCATTATGGCCTTAGAAGGCCAGGAAAGAAGCTTTGAAGAGAAGGACAGAGAAATAAAGGAGAGAAAAAGAGAAAGGAGAGAGAGAGTGAGCGATTAAAACAGAGAGAGGAAGAGAGTGTTATTTTAAGGTGGTCTTAAGCCAGTCCAAGAAACTGAATCTACCCACAAAGGTCAAAGATGGAAGGAATGAAAGACAGATCAGTGGAGAGACTGTAAAGGTGAAGCAGAGAAAGACAGACAGCAGGTGTTAACGTGCCGTAAATCGAGTAAAGCATGCACACACGTGAGAATTAGAGGATCAGCTGTACACTTCAACCATAACTCAATGTACAGATGAAGCGTGTGTGTTGGGGGAGAGCACTTCGCTGACAAAAACTTTCAGACGGTATATGCACACACACACACACACACTCACAGATTGTTTAATTAATGGGGTGGATAGCAGATTTGACATTTATTTTCTACCTCTCGTATGGATCTTGGATGTCTCTCACACTCCAGCTCTCTCTGTTCATCAGGTACTGGCCTTGTTTGAGGAAGGTGAGGAAACAGTCACTGCCTTCGTCGAGCCATTAGTCATTCTCCTCATCCTTATCGCCAATGCTGTGGTTGGAGTATGGCAGGTGAATACGCACATTCATTTTACATTTATAATAAAGTGGACCAAAAAAGTAAATTTTTATACAAAATAAATATTTAAAAATAAACAATTATATAAAATGTCAAAAACAAGAGTTACTCATTTTTAAAGAAATATAAATAGGAAGTTAAAAAGACTGAGCAAAAAAATTTTAATCGAAAATTGCTAAAACTAAATTCATACATTTCAAGAGAAACTTAAGAGCCAAAAACTATAGAGCTCAAAGTGGTGTAAATTACATCAGAGGTTAAAGGTTAGACACAGCTGTATTCACTCAAAGGGCCTCAGGAACACAAATGACGACAAAGGTCCGATGGTAAAAATACTAGAGGCTGATCAGATTTCATCAAGGGTCCATGAGGCTAGCACAACAGTCATTTGGAAAGTATGCACTCCCTTGGAAGGAGAGGGTTATCAAGGTGTAAAATCCTGAGGGGAGCAGGAGCTGATCTATATGTTTGTTTTCACAGGAGCGCAATGCGGAGAGTGCCATCGAGGCTCTGAAAGAGTATGAGCCTGAAATGGGCAAAGTCTACCGCGCTGACAGAAAGAGTGTACAGATGATCAAAGCCAGAGAAATTGTTCCTGGAGACATTGTGGAAGTGTCAGGTATACCAAGGGATCTGAACAATCCCATATTGCTCACACACATCAGAATAGTATAAACGTCTGAAAATGGAAATGCAGAATAAGCAGCACATTCAAGCCAACTGCTACACTGTGTAACTACAGTGATGTCAAGACATGTGTAGAGGGGGCAGGACTATATGGGACTCATGCCCTTGAGAAAGTGTGAGCATCCTTTTAAGGCAATTACGGGGTGTGTGAAAGCGGGAGGAAGAATATAGAGTAATAGGATCAGAAAAGGCTGAAAGAACACGCGAGAGCACGTGCAAAGAAAAGGCTTGTATATAAATACATCCCAGCACCTGTTCCTCTACTTGTTCTCTCTCGATCCCCAGCCCCTTCTCTTTCCCTCTTCCACCTGTTCCTTCCTCATCACTCATTTTTCTCTTCAGCCCATTTGTTTACACCACTATGAAGGTCATCTTGTCCTTGCTGTTCTTTTTCATTCATTTGCCCCATGATCAGATCCTCCTTGTGGATCGCTAATCTTTCACCAAAAGATCTTCAAATAACTAGATTAAGGGTCAATTCTGCTCCTGGTGGGTCATTTTCCTGCAAAGCAGATCCAACATATTTGCTTGGATGTTTCGAATAATCAAAAACTGGTTCATGTGCGTTTTAGTAGTGTTAGAACTGAAGAACAGGATAGGAGAGTTTCGGAATATAAAAAATGATAAATCATTGTCAAACCATTAATCATATAAATATATATATATATATATATATATAGAGAGAGAGAGAGAGAGAGAGAGAGTGAGACAAAGAGACACTAGAGAAGCTTTGAATACACAGTACATGATTTTAGAAACTATATATATATATATACGGTAATAAAACAATTTAAGAGACCTTAAGTGTCACACCAGAGCCTTTTTATACTTTGTTAGTATTCGTTTTGAACATGTAATGTTCTTCATATATGAACGTTCTCAATTCTCTTCCTGTAAAGTTGGTGACAAAGTCCCTGCTGATATCAGACTCACCGCCATCCGCTCTACAACCCTGCGTGTGGACCAATCTATCCTCACTGGTTTGTCTCTGATTTACAATATCTGACCTCCCAAAAACATAGCATACATCTTCACCCTTCTCTGACCTCATTTGTCACTTTATTCTCAGGTGAGTCTGTAAGCGTGATTAAACACACAGAGGCTGTTCCTGACCTCAGGGCTGTCAACCAGGACAAGAAGAACATGCTTTTCTCTGTAAGTTTCCTTTCCTTCGTTCTTCTGTTGCTCCTCTCCTCTGTCTCCAGCACCATCCCCGAAACAACTTCTCGCTTTCATTTTCCCAGGGCACTAACATCGCTGCTGGCAAGGCTATTGGAGTTGTGGTTGCCACCGGTGTCTCAACTGAGATCGGCAAGATCCGTGATCAGATGGCTGCTACTGAGCAGGAGAAGACCCCCTTGCAGCAGAAACTGGATGAGTTTGGTGAGCAGCTCTCCAAAGTCATCTCCCTCATCTGTGTGGCTGTCTGGCTCATCAACATCGGACACTTCAACGACCCCGTCCACGGCGGCTCCTGGATCCGTGGTGCCGTCTACTACTTCAAGATTGCTGTGGCTCTTGCTGTAGCCGCCATCCCTGAAGGTGAGAATACAGGAGTCATTATACAAATCAGGGAAATCAAGAGTAGACAAGATTCAGGACTCAACCCTTTCAATGTAGACTATGTAAGTTGTGCAAATCCAAAAGAGCTTATTTAACTCTTTTTCTTTTCCGAGCAGGTCTGCCCGCTGTCATCACTACCTGCTTGGCTCTGGGAACCCGCCGCATGGCTAAGAAGAACGCCATCGTCCGTTCTCTTCCCTCTGTGGAGACTCTGGGCTGCACATCTGTCATTTGCTCAGACAAGACTGGCACCCTCACCACCAACCAGATGTGTGTTACAAAGGTTTGTGAGAGACAATGTCTTGTTCCAAAAGCAATCCCCAATATACCAGTCCTCTCGCTACAACCACAAAATATTTCTTCTTTACACACCGTTTTAAACGTTGTTCTCTTCATATGTAGATGTTCATCATTGATAAAGTGGAGGGTGAGTCTGTGACTCTTGACCAATATGACATTTCTGGATCCAAGTACACACCAGAGGGAGAAGTGTAAGTCATTTTATATTTAATAATTTATAGATAACACTCACACACAAAGATTCACCATTCCTCTTAATTTACCTTGCAGTACCAAGCGTGGACTTCCTGTCAAGTGTGGTCAGTATGATGGCCTTGTTGAGTTGGCAACAATCTGTGCCTTGTGCAATGACTCTTCTCTAGACTACAATGAGGTAAACAAATCTCATCTAAGCTATTCTAGTTGTGGAGCAGTAACCAAGCTTTACTCTCACTCTCTTTGTTTTACAGTCTAAGGGAATCTATGAGAAAGTGGGTGAGGCTACAGAGACTGCCCTGAGCTGCCTGGTTGAAAAGATGAATGTATTCAACACTGACGTCCGTGGTCTGTCTAAGGTTGAGAGAGCCAACACATGCTGCACTGTAAGTATCCAAGTCTCTTCTGAGTAGAGGTCTGTGTGGAACTTGTCCAATTCTCACTAGGTGTTCAGCTGCTATCTTGATTAGAATGATTTTTATTACCAACGTGACCAATCCTGCTAAATCCCACTCAGCTCACATTTACAGTTTACAACATTTACATTTACAACATCTGTCACTTAAAATTATAAGCTAGAAATACAAATAAACTAAAACTGTTGACTTACGAGCTATACAAAACTAAATATTTTTTAATAAATGCAAGAACAGAATGTCGAATGTGCACTCGTGGCTGGGATGCAAAGAACAAATCTTGCCAGGTTGCTCAGGGCATGAACTGTCTGAATGGCACCACTGCAGAATGTTTTCTTCACCTAAAGTTCAAACGCGGATACGCTGTTCTCAAAGTTTGTCAAGAGCAGCCAGGCTATTGCAAGACCGCCTGCTCCCATCCAAAGTACACCAGAGTTACCGACCGCTACTGTCTTTCTTTGGGATATGTAATCCCACGCCGCAAGGAATCGGACCAGGTCCTGTGGTTCCCGCCGGGGAGAGATGCAGGAATGCAGGCCTCTACTTCTAAGCCCTATAACTTCATGTTGGCTAGCTGTGCAGTGTCCTTTCGAATTTATTGCAATTATTGAATTTAGTGTTCTAAATTGAAATTTAAGTGGTATTATTGATATGGTTCAACCATCAAATGTCATGTGCCAAGATTGATGTTTCAATTTCATATTGGCCATTATATTAATGTAGTTTGCTGCTCTTGTTTTCCTAGGTGATCAAACAGCTTATGAAGAAGGAGTTTACTCTTGAGTTCTCCCGTGACAGGAAGTCAATGTCTGTCTATTGCTCCCCTGCAAAAGCCTCCAAGGCCCCTGTTGGAAACAAGATGTTTGTCAAGGTAAGACAAATCCTTAAAATGAACTAGTAAAAATAAATACCTTAAAAAGAATCTAAAACACAAAACCGTTATCGTTGTAGGGCGCTCCTGAGGGTGTGATTGACAGATGTGCCTATGTGCGTGTTGGCACCACCCGTGTTCCCCTGACTGGTCCAGTTAAGGATAGGATCATGGCTGTTATCAAGGAATGGGGAACTGGCCGTGATACCCTGCGCTGCCTGGCTCTCGCAACCTGTGACAACCCTCTGAGACGAGAGGAAATGAACCTGGAGGACTCTACCAAGTTTGCTGAATATGAGGTATTTTTGTTAAAGAGAGATAAACATGGACATCACGTGTATTCCAACGAAAATGATTTAACCCCACCTTTTTTCCTCTCCTCACAGACTGATCTCACCTTTGTAGGTTGTGTTGGTATGTTGGATCCTCCTCGTAAAGAGGTTGTTGGATCCATTGAGCTGTGCAAGGCTGCAGGCATCCGTGTGATCATGATCACAGGTAAACCATGGTCAATTTTCAAATCAGTGCTGACATATCTTAAAACAGCACTGGAACATGTAACTGTTTGTCTCATTCCACTGGCCTGTGTTTGCAACAATCTAGCCAGACTATCAGTCAGTGTATTGCTATGACACAATGATTAGGCCTGCTTTGGCTGTCTTTTTGGAACCATTCCTGAAAAAATAAATAAAACAGCTGGTCATATTGTGTAAAACAGTACAATTGCTTGTGATGTTAAATTCACAAGTTACCAGAAATTAGACATTTGACTGGCACAGAACATCTGAAAAACAACAACAATCCATAACAGTTAACCCATTAACATGACGCAGTAATCCTGAAAAAAATCAATTCTCAACTTTTCTCCTCCCCAGGTGATAACAAGGGTACCGCTGTGGCTATCTGCCGCCGTATTGGCATCTTCAGAGATGATGAGGATGTGACAGGCCGTGCTTTCACTGGCCGTGAGTTTGATGACCTGCCACTGGCCCAGCAGAGAGAAGCAGTGCGTAAGGCCTGCTGTTATGCTCGTGTCGAGCCCTCCCACAAGAGCAAGATTGTTGAGTTCCTTCAAGGCTTTGATGAGATCACTGCCATGGTAAGTGAACCGAATGGAGCATATAAAAAAGACCAGACAGGATCTTGATCATAAAATAAATTAAGACCTACCTGCGGGCTACATAGTAGGATCCACTAAACATAACATGCTTGTGTCTTACCTTTTTAATATTCCCTTACCCCCTCTAAACATACTCCAGACTGGTGATGGTGTGAATGATGCTCCTGCCCTGAAGAAGGCAGAGATTGGCATTGCCATGGGCTCTGGCACCGCTGTTGCCAAGTCAGCCTCTGAGATGGTCCTGGCCGATGACAACTTCTCCAGCATTGTGGCTGCTGTTGAGGAGGGCAGAGCCATTTACAACAACATGAAGCAGTTTATTCGCTACCTTATCTCCTCTAACGTTGGTGAGGTCGTCTGGTAGGTGACAGTCTCTCGCTCACACATACATACATACATACATATATATATATTTACCTTCCAAAATCAGGCATGGGTGGACTCTTAACCTTATTTAATTTCTCCATCTTCTTCAGTATCTTCCTGACAGCTGCTCTTGGTCTTCCTGAGGCTCTGATCCCAGTTCAGCTTCTGTGGGTGAACCTGGTGACTGACGGTCTTCCTGCCACCGCTTTGGGCTTCAACCCCCCTGATTTAGACATCATGGGCAAGGCTCCCCGCTCCCCAAAAGAGCCCCTCATCTCTGGCTGGCTGTTCTTCAGATACCTGGCCATTGGAGGTGTGGTTCTTTCCATTGTTTTTTTTATCCATAATAGGTTCCCCATGCAGTCATTGCTATTGCACATTCCCCGATTACCTCAGATTGCATTACATTTCCTGTTCAATCTCTCTTTCTCAGGTTACGTTGGTGCTGCAACCGTTGCTGCTGCTGGCTGGTGGTTCCTCTACTGTGACGAGGGCCCCGGGGTCTCCTTCTACCAGTTGGTGAGAGTCTAGCATTTTCTTAACTAATTCTTCAGGCAGTGTTGCAGAACTCAAGAGTCCAAGACCATATTTTATATGAGCTCTTTCGAGTATAGGGTGAGTCCAAATGCTCCTAAAAATATAGTACTATATAGAGAACTACAGCACTGGCTACAGGAATACAATAGTTGCTGTCTGAAGTTTCTGAATGTTGAGAATGAAGCAACTGCTAAGTATAGAAGACAGTAACAATGTAATAATGCTGTACCTATTCTCTGTCCCCAGTCCCACTTCATGCAGTGCACTGCCGATAACGAGGACTTTGCCGGCATTGAGTGTGAGGTGTTTGAGGCCGCTCCACCCATGACAATGGCTCTGTCTGTGCTGGTCACCATTGAGATGTGCAATGCTCTGAACAGGTCAGAACCGACATACCCCCGATCCAAACATCACAAAGCAGTTCTTCATTTTTGTTTGTTTTTCTTTTATAAATCTAACATACATTGATGCATGTTTTTTGCAGCTTGTCCGAGAACCAGTCTCTTCTGCGTATGCCTCCATGGAGTAATTTATGGTTGGTGGGAGCCATGTCTCTCTCCATGTCTCTGCACTTCATGATCATCTATGTGGACCCTCTGCCTGTAAGCACTGCATCCATTCAGCAAGCTAAATTTAGTTCAGTTTGTGTGTTTAACAATATCGCAGGCTAGGTCTGCCATTAGGGGGCAACCAAAGACATACCATTATGTCCATACTCCATTAGCCTCTGGAGACTATGATCAGGCCCAGCCCAAACACTGCTGGATTCAATTGAAAGTGCCATTATTTTTCATTGTTTATTTCATTTTAAGATTATTACATCATTCTGTTGCAATCCAATTGGTTTTATCATCTGTCATTTCTCACTTGCTAATTCCTGCCTTTTTTCTAACAGATGATCTTCAAGCTAACACATCTCAACTTAGAACAGTGGATTGTTGTACTGAAGCTTTCTTTCCCCGTCATCCTCATCGACGAGCTGCTTAAGTTTGTTGCTCGCAACTACCTGGAGGGTGAGTAACCATTTAACACACACACACAAAAATATACTGACAAATTTTTATTTACAATGTATTAAATAAATGATAAATACATTATCATGTCACTATAACAGTTATTTGAACTAAACACTAAGCATATTTAAAACGTAACAAACAAAACGTTAAAACAACTCACTGTATGTAATGAAGACCTGACTTACAAATTGAACATTAATCATAAGCAAATATATATATTTCTATAATGATTAATTAATTCCCTTTAAAATTGTATCCTCCTATACTTATTGCTTGTTCTATTTTATAAACCTCCTCTCTGTAACCCATTTTTATTCCAGTGGTGTACATATTCCTCC
This sequence comes from Rhodeus uyekii, assembly GCA_037043235.1. Taxonomy (NCBI): domain Eukaryota; kingdom Metazoa; phylum Chordata; class Actinopteri; order Cypriniformes; family Acheilognathidae; genus Rhodeus; species Rhodeus uyekii. Next base: position 513,539 of record JAWRVZ010000104.1, on the reverse strand, counting down.
TCTTTACCCTTCTCTTTACTCGCTTTGCTCAATACCCTGTTCAACCCCTCTTTATCTCATTCCAGCCTAATCCTGTTCCCCTCCATATTCCTGTAACAAAGCAAGGTATCCCACAATCCTCTCGGTCTCTGCCTGCCCGTGTCCCAGTGTCTGTTTGTGAATAGGCAAATTGTGCAATGTTTTTTTTGTGATGTTCTTTGGGTTGTTGATTGACATGTATATATTATATTGTCAATCATGGAGCTCCTCAGATCTGAATCAGTGAATGACTGTTCAGTAATGCTCCATGTAGCAATACATGCCATTGCAGATGCTTAATGTCTTAATGCTAAATTCACCCTCATACATGTAGTTTTGTCTGGTTATAATAGAACAGATTCTGTTCAGTTCAATCAATTATTTTAAAGAATATTTATACATTTAATTATGACAAAACATTTAGGATTATGTCCTCAAATCAACGCGTGTCTAAATTATTTAAACTTCACAAGAGTGTTGAGGACAAATCTTTAAGGCATTCTGTCTCACATTACTGATTTACTTCGACAGAGAAAGATGAGAATCTAGTGTCCAAAAAGTGGGACTGAAAAAGAGAAGAACTGAGAAAAACAGCACTCCAATGCAGAAAACTCACCAGGAGTGAACAAAGAAAAACGCTGTGAATCAGTGAAAAACCACCCATAAAATGTTAAAACTTATAGAACAAAGAAAAAAAAAAAGTTTAAGTAAAAAGTGTTATGTATATGTATTAAGACTTAATTTAATATATATTGTTATGAACAGTATATTCCAATGAAAATGCTATTCTTAAAATAAATGTGTATTAAAAAAAAACAAGCGTGGTCTGATACTGTCTTTTATTTTTTTCTTAACGTTCATATGTAATGCATTCAGATTTGTTACTAACATTGTGCTACATTTACATTACTTAGCCCCATTTTGATTTAGTGTTTTATCATATATCATAAACATATCATAGATCTTTCACTGATCGTTGGCTCAGGCACCAGATACTTCATAATGAAATGATGGCTCTTTCCACTAAAGTGACTTAACAAGAAGTATGAACAGTTTCCTTTGAGAGAAAGTTTCAATAAACAAACCATTTGATATAAAAATATTTTTGAGTAATATTTTCTCATGCTTTGTTTAAAGTTTTAATGCATTTACTTTAAAGTAAGATATATTTTATCTTTTGGTTTTAAGTTAACAGAAGGAATTGAACAAATGCTGTTGCTGGGGGGGGAGGGGGCATAAAATATTTTTTATCAGGGCTGGGAGCAATTGTAACACTAGTTATGAATAAGTATTTTCATCAATATACGTTTATTAATGGTTCTGTTACTTTGGCACATGGATTTTTTTTATTGTAGCAAAAGAGGACTCGTAGATCTATAATGGTTTATTATAAAGAGGGAAAATATATTTTTTTAAGTTCTCAGTATCCATCCCCAGGATGTTTTTGGTTTTGCTGGTGACAGGTGCTGATAATGAGATGTATATACACATGTCAGAGTCTATTAGGAAAGAAGTATTAGGCCAGCAAGTTACAACTAACACAGCAGTAGCACATAGTCTAGTACAGACAGTAGTTATCATTTCACAAAATTCAAGTATTAGCCATTTGAATTTGTCCATATGGATAAGGAATCATGTATAGCCCGTGTGTTTTGAGATAAGTAGAAGAACTGTGAACCAATGTATGCAGAAGCGGCCATTTAGTCTTCATGTCAATGCATTTGTTTTGTTTTTTAATGTAGGCAGCCCACCTCAGCTTGGCTCTTTCTGAGGACAACCTCTTTCCTCACAGTCTCTTCCTTTTGGTCTGCCCAAAAAAGTCCCTTTCTTATATGTATGGTTTCATGTGGCATCTGCAGATAAATCAGTATCTTCTTCAATCTCCTCCCCTAGAATCTGCTTGACTTGGTTCAATGACTCTGCTTGGCGAATCTGCTCCAATTTCACCTGAGAATGCAGAGAGGGGAAAACCGTGCAAACTTTTATACAAAATCAGCAAGCTAAAAAAAACAAAAAAAACGGTCACACAGTTATAAAGTTAAAACTTGTGACCTCAGAACACAACTGTCAGAACACAAAATTGCAGCAGGACATAAGTCAGTGTCAAAAATGTACTACCTGCAAAAGGGCAATTTATTTTTACTTTTATAAGGGATAAATATACGGAATGAACTGAGCGGCTTTTTTGTCTCAATCTCTTCATTTTTAATTGTCAAATAAATTTAATAATATGAATTGCTTAATATTTCTGTTTAAAGTTTTTTTGTTGCTCAGGCTACCCCCTGCCTTATGGTCTCACACCGATTGAGATGCATCACTGTTGTATGGCTCACGCTACAGGAATGTAGCAGTGAATTCAAACAATCTTGAAAATATCATGTGACATGTCAGAAATTGTCATGCTTGAAGATTTGACTTCAATAGCAGAATCACAGTAGAAATCACGTAGCCTTATTTGCACCATCAACAACCGATTATGTCAACAGAGACTGCAGTGTTATGCAGAGAAAGAACTTCATGCTGATCCTAAATCAGCGCAGTACCTGCAGTGACTGTGACAGCTGCACAAAATCCTTCTGCACAGCCTGACTAGTGTCCAGCTGAGAGCGCAGACTGATCACCTGACTGCGAAACTCTAAACACTGCTGCTGTAACACCGCCTGAAAGATATAGAGAGATGGAAACTACTACATAATCAAATTCAGTTATGTACAACTACACTCATACCCAGATGCAGACCTACCTTCTCCTGGACGTGAGACTTGTTCTCCTTCTGAAGGTGAGCAAGCGCCACCCGCAGACCCTGAACCTCCACGCGACACTCCTGCAGATCAGCCGCCAGCTGCACACACAGACGGAACAATGGCTAAGTTCTCGCTGGAAAACTGCATAGTATATATTGAATAGCATTTGAAATAGTTGTTTTGTAATGCATTCTTTGCTAAATACTATTTTCAACAGCACTCCGCTACACTGTTGTCACTACATTGTCATATATGCAGGTTTAATTTTGTGAGTCCAGCCAATTACAAGGGACTGCTTTTCCATTTTGTAATCCAATCTTTGATGAAAACGTGTTAACTCTTTGTAGTGAGAAGAATTAATGAGACAAGCATTTAAAAAAAAAAAGACACTTTTTTTTATGTGCGTGTATCATATACAACAACCATAATAATAATGATGATATTAAAATGGCACTGAAGTACAAACATGCAAATGAGATTTGAAAAATGTCTTGAAGGACTGATTTGATTAAGAACCACAAAAAAAAAAAAACTTTTTTGAATACAAGCTACTCCCACACAAAAAAAACATCACAGCTAGTAATTCAAGGCAGGCATACCTTTTCCCTTTGGATCTGTATGCGGTCCGTCTCGACTGTCAGACTGGCCAGCTTGACTAAAGGAGAGAGATTTTACTCACAAAGTGACATACACTAAAATATCAACACCTATCCTCAAATACACTACTCAAATTATACTCGACTTACCTTCTAAAATCTCTAGAGGAGCAGATGTGATGAAAGGAGGGTGAGAGAGGAGAACACATGCGTCAGTGCAGAGAAAACACAATCAAAAGATTCAACATACAGGACAAATGTTAAGGCATAGTATATATATACATGTATATGTGTGTAAGTAAATGTAATACTATATTATGAACGGACCGCTCTCCTCTGTGCGTGTCTCCAGCTGCTCTTGTAGGTTGACTATTTCAATACGAAGCCTCTCCTCACAGTGAGCTCCCTGTGTATAGAGATATACACTGACATAAGGACTCATTAACACATACACAGTACTCAATTCTGGCCTCCTTTCGTCAAGTCCACTTGTAAATATACCCACTTGCATACCTCTAGAGTTGGGCTGCGGGGTGGAAGGCTATTTTCATCCACGTCAGTGTCTTCACCTTTCAATTTGGAGAGTTCATTACAGACTCTCTTCTGAGAGTAAGAAAGCTCTGCCTGGGTGAAAGAAGACAGGCAGACTCTTTGTGATCTCATCAGGATTTTGGCTCAAGGTGTTCTGCTAATGCCGGCATTTGATTGGACAACCTGCTACTCACCAATCTGCTCTGAACGGCATTTTGTGACTGGCTAAAGGATTTCTGTAAGTCTTGAAGGAGGGCCTCAGAAGTTTGCACCTGAGACTGAAGCAATGACAACTGCAATAAACAAAAACACAAAGATATCAATATATGAGGATTTGTTTTGAAAGCAATCATCTACACAAGGGCGTATACTCAGAGAAATTAAACCACATTGAAAAACGTATTATATTATATGCATCAGTTCAAAAGTCTGAGGTCAGTAAGATTTTTGTGGGGAAGAAAAAAAGAAAAGAAAAAAAAACAATACTTATATTCAGCAAGAATTGATCAAAAGTGACAGTACTTTTATAATGTTACAAAAAAATTATATTTCAATTAAATGCTGTTCTTTTGAACCTTCTATTCATCAATGAATATTTTCTTTACACAAAAATATTAAGCATAACAACTGAGCAGCAAATCATCGTGATTTCTGAAGGATCATGTGAAACTGAAGACTGGAGTAATGATGCTGGAAATTCAGCTCTGCATCACATGAATAATAAATATATATTTATTATGAAATATATATTAAAACAGAATACGTTTTTTTAACAGTAGTATATTTTATAAAGCTGTGTCATTTCTGTATCTTACATTGTGGAGTATTTAAAAAATTAATAGTTCATACATGTAATGTAATCCACTAGAGGTGGTATTTTTGCATATCTGTGCTTTTTAATTTGACCGTGCCTTGATACAAAAAACAGATCTGTGGTGAAAGGCAGGAACTGAGAGTTTCTGTACCTGTTTTTGTGTCTCTGTGCTTTGCACATCCAGTTCTCTCTCCAGATCAGTTTTCTGCTTTCGAAGTTCTGTCACCTCCTCTTGAAGCTCCACAAGCTGAAAATGACAAGGTAAAAGACTCAGCAAGTTAGTTGAGAGACAATGGCAGCATGCATTGACATCAATGACCTCTGACACACTGATTAAACAACAGGATGTCCCATGAAATGAAATGTCCCACACTATTTTCCAACTGTTTGCAACTTACTGGATATTGCACTGATGAAGAGAAATGTCTTGTTCATAAAATATTTTAAAGCCAAGCACAATTAGAAAAACTTTCCATTACTTTTTAGTATTTTGTACATTTCCTGATACAGTTGTTCATGGCAATGGGAAACCTGTTAGAAAGACTAGAAGTATACTGACATGTGCTTGCAATTTGTCCCAGTCGGCATGCGTGACCAGCCTGTGTCCTGGTGGTGGCAGGTAGATGGCTTCAGGCACCAGCGTTCCTGTGGACACCAGGGAGGCGGTGTCCTCTTGAGGGGGCAGATGTCGGGGCATGGACGGCGTGTCCAGAGAGAAAGAAGACATGGAGGCAGAGTCACAATGCTGAGGGAAGTAGTCCATCATGAGGCCTGTTGTCTCTGTATCCGACGTCTCTGCCAGCAGCTCCAGTGGATCAGAGTCTGACCCGGAGCCCTCGTGGTCAGACCCTCGTGGGGGAGAGGAGTCACCCGGTTGTCCCTCAATGCGGGGGGAGGTTCCTTCCAGCTTTCCCTTTTTAAAGATGCTCTACAAGCACAATGAGAAATGACTTAGAAAAAGATTAAAAGTGAAAGTGAAAAAAAAAATATCGAATCAGTACATCTTGGCGTTAGTTCTTGGAAAACAGAGGGGAAGAAAAAAAAGGAAGGAGACAGAAACACACTAACCTTAGTGTCATGGGGCAGAGCGGCTCTCCTCCACTGCGCTCGCTCTGACTGCAAAGCAGATATTCTGGCCTCATACTGAGCAGCTGTTTCTAAAATGGGAAATAACATAAGAACTGGATGTGAAGGGAATCAGTCAGAGTAATCGTGAAACACATTTCCTGTCGCTTCCAGTTCTTTGGGTAAAATTCCACTTCATGACATTCAAGTTAGCAAATGAAATGAATGCAATGGCTTTTTTTTAAATAGGGTGAGATTTTATTGTATCGCTTATATCTACATTTATGCTTTGCCAGATACTTTTATCCAAAGTTACATACATTACATTCAAGGTATTCATTTGAATTAAGTTCAGGTCCGTGTTTGAGCAACAGGAATGCAGTTGTAAATCAGATAAATGCATGAGGAATGGAGTCCGATTTACAGCGACTGGATTTAAATATGTCACCAGTGAAGCGATTCATATCACATTTTGATGTACTGATGATAACAAGGTCATTCCGATACCACTGCAAAAGGTTGTACCCTTTACAATTTCATTAGTTAGACATCTCATTATTTTAAAGGGGAACCACCCCTAAGCTTGAGATATGGATTTAAGAGCTAAGAGGTCCTCAAAATAATCTGACTCTTACTCAGAGGCTCCTCAAAGTATATACAGGTCCTAATATGCTAATTTTGGGTTTTCATGAGCTGTATGCCAAAATCAACAGTATTAAAACAATAAAACACCTGAAATATTTCAGTTGGTGTGCAATGAATCTAAAATAATGAAAGTTTAATTTGTATCTTTACATTATGGAAGATAATGAACTTTTATCACAATATGCTAATTTTTTGAGAAGGACCTGTATTTATATCCTCCTACTATATATATATATATATATATATATATATATATATATATATATATATATATATATACACACACACGATAAACTAACATATATACATATATATATTTGCATTGTGCTTTCATGCATTACTCTGTTCTGATTTTATTTGTAAGGTATTTTGTTTCACTACTTTATTGTACAGCATTGGTTGTTGTTGTTTTTAATTAGAGAAATCAAAATCAATATATGAGGATGTTGTATATGTCTGTAATATATGTTTTTAATTGGTCTCTATTTGGTGAACAGGCTTGTTATATGAGCATGTGATATTCTGCAAAAAAATAAAAATGATAATGGAGGTCATGAAATAATTATATGCACAGTTCACAATAAAAAAAAAACATCAACAAAAGAAGGTCAAAAAATATGTATAAAAGACCAAAATGTATGTCGTTTTCTTAGTTATATTGACTAGCTCACAATAAAAAAAACTGCTATAAACCAGAAGACTGAAAATACAGCTCCAAATTCTATAGACTCAATAAGACACCATAAAACATATACGGACTACTCTTAATTTATGAACTACTGCCATGTTTATTATAAATGATGTACAATAACCCCTACCTTCCAGCAACTTGTCACTCACATGAGATTGCAACAACGACCAAATGACAAAAACTATACAATCAAATCCCATTAGACAAAACCTACATGTCTGAGAACCCATCAGAAGTGAACTAGTGATTGTATTTTACCTATTGTGACATTAATCAGTTTAAAAGTCTTCTCGAACAAGAACTTGATTTTGTCCATGGGGAAATGGAAAAAATCAAGTCCTGTCCTACACTGTATGCATTTCTGGCATTCAGAAGCTCCACTTAGCCAATCAACAGACTTGTGCTCTCCCTCCACCCTAGGTGACCACATTCCTTCATCCCCTCCCTCCTTCTCACCTCTCAGAGCCTCTTGCAAGGACTGAATCTCCTGGTCGCATTGTTTCTGCAGTTCCTGCAGCTCCTCCTGTTTGCCAAGCTCACAGATCTTCGCCACACCCTGCCAGTGTTCCAGCTGAGCTCGACACTCGATTAGCTGCGTCTGTAGGTCTGCAGGCAAACAATACAGAAGCACTTCTGAAACTCTCCGAAACAGTATTGTTCCCTTTCTTATCCCCCGTCTTATTTTTAAAGAATCACTTAAAACGGATGCATAATATGAAAAAACGTGCGCGTGACACACATGAAAGAGCTTAGCATAATTAAGAAGAGCAGATGCAGATTAACCCTAAGAGTACTTGATTTGATTTGTCCAATGCCTGTCCAAGACCACACGACACGTCAAAGAGTCTTGTATTGATTCTGGTCGTAAAGACCTGTTGATTTACGCTGATATTGTTCTTATCAACAGAATCCTGTCCACAATTTTTGTTAAATCCAAATATGTAAATATAATGAGGTCTATACGCTTTATTTAAGAGCTTTGCCAGCTCCACATATACGTACGGATTTAAACGTAAACGTCACGGAATAAAAGTCTAAATGTTTACACCGAGTCAAAACTTAATATGTATAGTGTAACTGAACATGTACCGGTTGTTCATACCGTCATTCTGGCTGCGCTGAGCTCGTGTGTCAGACACTTCCATGGTTTCGCGTCATTTGTCTCGAGATTTTCTTTTCGTTTCGATATTTTCCCCTCGACCGCATCCGTCTTTTTCCTGCGAGAAGTGCAGCAGGGCCGAGCTTCGACAAACTCCACCAAGACTTCAGGAAATAACTTTCCCCGGGTAAATCCTGCGGATATTACCTAAGCATCCTCCCTAGAGACACACATACACTCACGCAAGCTGGTTGTCTTCAAATCTGGAGAGCTGGCCTGGTCACACAGACCAACGCGACTCTGGGCCTGTGATGCGGTCTAGCTAGGCGGCATCACTACATCTTGAGACGCATCCAGAGGGGATGTGGACGATCCAAGCGATCCCACGCGGTCTGCCTTCAACAAATATGGCAATTCATGACGTTGAATATTTTTCACAACTCACTGTTGGTCGTATATACTGTGTATATATTGTCTTATATATACAGTATTAGATAGTCATGGCCAAAATGGTTGATAGCCTACCTGAATTTTTTCAGAAAGTCAAGTATTGCTCACAGAAAAGTACTGTATTGCATTAACATGTTTTGCCTTACACGTTTATTCCATTTGTGTGTATTGGAACAAAACAAAACAAAAAGGAGGGGGAAAAGGATAATTTGACAATTTCACACAAAACTCCAAAAACGGGCTGAAAAAAATTATTAGCACCCTTTCGTAATTGTGCATAAATAAGATTGTTTCAAGTGTGTCGTTTAAACCAGTAACAGGTGTGGGCAGTATAAAAATCACACTTGAAAGCAGATGAAAAGGAGAGAAGTTATCTTAGTCTTTGCATTGTGTGTCACACTAGGCATGGACAACAGAAAGAGGAGAAGAGAAGTGTCTAAAGATTTGAGAACCAAAATTGTGAAAAAGGTTATAAGTCCATCTCCAGAGATCTAGATGTTACTTTGTCCACTTTATCAGGAAGTTTTGTAACCCATGGCACTGAATTTCAAGCTGTCCTCCAGGATCAGGGTGCATCAGATCCATCAACATTTGAATGAAATGGCAGGAGACCTAGGAGGACCCACTGCTGACACAGAGAGATAAAAAAGCAAGACTACAATTTACCAAAATATTCTAGAGTAAGCCAAAATCCTTCTGGGAAAATGTTTTGTGGACAGATGAGACCAAGATAGGGTTTTTAGGTAAAGCACATCATTCTACTGTTTACCGAAAATGGAATGAGGGTTACAAAGAAAAGAACAGTACCTATAGTCGAATATGGTGGAGGTTCAAAGATGTTTTGTTGTTGTTTTGCTGCCTCTGGCACTGTGTGCAAGACCTAATGAAATCTGAGGATTACCAAAGGATTTTGGGTCACAGTGCAGGGCCCTGTATCAGAAAGCTGGGTTTGGGTCTGGTTGCTTCCAGCAGTTGTGACCCCAAACATGTCTCAAAAAGCACCAGAAATGGATGACAACAAAACGCTGAAAAGCTTTGGTGGCCAGCAACTAGTCCAGATCTAAAGCCCATTTAACACCTGTGGAGAGATCTCACAATTGCTGTTGGAAAAGGCTCTCTTCCAGTATGAGAGACCTGGAGCAGTTTGCAAAGGAAGAGTGGTCCATAATTCCAGGTGAGAGCTTATTGATGGTTATAGCGATTGATTTCAGTTACTTTTTCCAAAGGTGCAACCAAATATTAGGTTCAGGGGTGCCAATCATTTTGTCCAACCCATTTTTGGAGTTTTGTGTGAAATTGTCAAATTAGCTTTTTTTGTGTTTCTTCCCCCCCAATACACAGTGAATAAACATGTTAATGCAGTTCTTGAGTTTCTGGAAAAATTTCAGGCGTGCCAACAATTTTGGCCATGATTGTATACACATATGCTGGTTATTATTACTAATAAATCACAGATGTTATCAAGACGCTTTCATATTTGTCTCTTTCATACAGAAGATATTACTATTTTATGTTTTAAGCTGTTTACTTAAACCATATTTATGACTGATTGATTATTCTTAGGGCTGAGGAAAACTGGGGGAGAAAGTATATTTACAATAGAGATTTTTTTTAAATATATATATATATAAAAATAGGCTCAGGAAAATAATGGTCACACTTTGTTTTGAACAAAATGACATTCTAATTTAAGAACCAAGTTATGTAAATTACAGCAAAATAAATAATCTGATTTTTATTTTTTACATCCTATAATGCACAAACACACACTAATGGAACGCAGATTTAAGAGAGGTTTTGGATATTGACTTATTTAAGAATCTTAAGTCTTTGCTTTGAAAGGTCCTGAATGGCAATTACAACAAATACACATGCATTATTATATTTTATTATCATAACAGCAAAAAGTTGACATAATGTGGAAAGCATAGTATACAAAAGCCAGCTTTAATATTTCTGTTAAAATTGTCAATGATGTGAATAAAAACCAGGAGTCCTTAGAATCTCATGCCATTAATGAAGAGCTCCTCATTCATAGAATTAAGTCAGTATTTAAGAGTATTTTAGATACAAATCAGGGAACAGAAGGATGACTTTTAAAAACTGCTGATGCACAACAACAGGATATTTAAGTACTAGGTCCAATCTCATAATGCGGCCCTTCCGTTAACCTTAACCGTACAATTGTTTAATTGCAGTGAGACAAAAAACAAAACAAATAAAACACAGTATTGATCCACAGCTCCATCGTCATTTAATACTGAAAGAGCTCACAGGAGCAGTAACTTGTAAGTGCCCATTAAACAGCTTTTCTGTGTCAACTACAGTACAGGAATGATTAGATTTAATTTAGTGGTACTTCTGGGTGCTGTGTTCTTGCTATCCATATGCTTAGTGTAGATTTCCTCTCAGTTCATGTCCTGATCCCCCACACTCTGACGCAGGTACTCCTCATAGAGATTTTTCTGCAAGAACATGCAATCATTAGATGAGTCAGTCACCACTGTGCGCCAACAACACAAATGCAAACTGCGGTATACCTTTTTGGTCTTGACCACCTCCTGGACATACGCCAGTTTTTCCTGAAGCTGTCTCTTTTGTTTCCCAGAGAGTGTAGGTTTAGTCCTAAAAGTGGAATGAAGAGAAAAAGAACACACACACACACACACACTTATTACAAAAAACTGTAATAAAAGAAAAAAAAGTTACAATAAAAGTACAGTGTAGAGAGAATAAAATGGACCATCCAACTTGTACACTATATTCCAAGACTCAAAACTTGATTTTTCTTCCCCACCACCAGATTCTTCACTAATCTTCCATTCTGCTGCCATTATAAAGAAATTAATAAATAGCTAGGAAGAAATTGTTTACAAATTTTACACCATACATCCATTCTGCTTAAAGTGTGTGTTTGGGTATTTTAAATTTTTTGATTATTCTGGCAAGTCAACTTGTGTAGCACAGAAAAAGCCAAACTTAAGAACGTTGGTGAGTAAATGGCAATTTTCATAGTCGGATTAACCATTTCTTTAAAACTGCAAGTGTCTGCCGGTATAAAGTTCATGATCTGCCCTTTTTCACCTAGAAGAGAAGCGTGCAAGGAGGATAAAGATGAAGGACAACAACACCAGTCCAGCACAACTGTACAGCTGCACTTCCACTGACAGGGACTCAAACGCCAGCACTGCAGGAGCCTGAACACACAAACCCACACTTACATCAGTATCTACAGAGAAACACACACATGAATGCATATATAAACACACACACTAACCACATATAGTGCAAGTGCCTCTCTGCCATTATCACCCAGCACGAGCTCCAGTACTTCTTTGGAGAGGCTGCCAAGCACCAGGACGACGAGCAGCAGCAGGGGCACAGTGAAACCCATCATGCCCAAACAACAACCCTTAAAACGTGCTCGACGGTTCTCCATACTGCAATGCCTATAGGGAGTAAAACGCACAATGGCTACTATAAAAGTACACATTTGCAGTTTAATAAATATAACCATAAAAATGTTATAAGCAAATGCCAAACTAAGATTGCACTACCTGTCATTATCAAGTGTGTCAGTGATGGCCTCAGTGATGAGGCTACAGTCCTTCTCCAATGAGTTGAGCGTGTTCTGCACAGTCTGGTTAATGGTCTTTTCTATCGTCCGACACACCTCCTCAATCTGATTGACACATCGGCTGGGCTGATGGTGGAGACCGTGAGGAAAGATACTTTAATATTCTTCACTTACTACAAAACAAAGGTGTTGTCGCATTAAATGGGGAGAAGCTGAAAAGGCTTATCATACCTTACTAGGGTTGGGAACGTAGATGGTGGGCATGTCAAAGCCACACTTATTGAGTCCCGGACGCTTGCAAAGCTCCTGCACAATCTGCATCATAACTCTCTGAAATAACCAATAACAAACCAATCAATGTGCCATAATAAAGCAGCGAAACAAAAACTATTTTCCTTTAAAGATCTTTTCCTTTATAGTCCCTTAAAACGGTCGTATACAATACCTTTCAGAAGTTTGGTGTCAGTAAGATAAAAAATTTTTTTAAATTAGCTTACTCAGCAAGGACATTTTAAATTGATGTAAAAATGTATACAGCTACAAAATATTTATATTTTAAATTAGCACAGTTTAATCAGTGTCTAGACTAGAATCTAAACTTTCAGATTTCCCATTATTGGAATAAATGGTTCATTTTTTTTTAAATAGATTAAAGCCGATAGATTAAACATTAGCATGTTTAAGAGAAGTTTACTTGTCGATCAGACTCTCCTCCAGCCTCATCAGCTTTACTGAGATAAAAACGGAGACGGTCCCCTTGCTTCTCGTTCAGTTTCTCTACAATGCTGAGTGTGCGCTTGCATAAAGCCTGTCCCATTGGGTCAAAGAAGACCAGGATCAGGTCACAGAGCTCACCTGTAGTACACAGGTAGAATTGTAAAACAGAGACATGTATTCGGATCATAAATGTAGACATGCATTAAAACAATGTCAACTCCTAAACACAAACACACACCAAGCCACAAAATTGCTTGGTCCACGTCAAAAGGGTACTTCATATCTCCATCCACCAGACCAGGAGTATCAACAAAAGTCACCAAGCTGAAACGTTTCTGTCGTGAAGTGCAAATCTCAGTGCCAAGGTATTCGGCAAGCCCTGAAATTGAGAGAAAGTTGCATTTTAGACACAGATGCATGCACGTTTGCAGCATAATCCATGTAGGCCTGCTTTTAACTCGTTCACAAAATTTAACAACAAACCTTTAAAGTCTTGCAGTGGTTTGAAGTGCGGATAGAGGTGGAGCGTTGCATTTCCCTAGAATCAAACAACAGTGGTTATGCAACAAAAGGGGAAACACGTTTATATCAATGATGCCATTTTCATGCCTGAACAACATCACACAAAACTCATGTTAAATGTATGGGAGGGTCATATTTACTGTGAGCGACTCCCTCTTTCGTCCACTGGTAACAAAGCTGAAGCCCTGTGTCTCTATAGCTACCCCTGTCCTTTGAATATGCTCCTCCACATACCTGCAAAAGCAATAAAAACATGGATTACTGAATGTGAGACACACTAACCTGAATACATGGTTGTAATGCATGCATTAACCTACCAATTGATAAAGCTGCTCTTTCCAGCAGAGTGGTTCCCCATCAACATCACAGTTATCTTTTTCCGGGGAGGCAGCAAGGTCACCCCAACAGTTTGAGCGATTGTTATTAGTCCTATAGGACAGAATTAGTGTTTAGACAAACTGGGCTGAAAAATAAAGTGTCATTTATTGTATATACGGGTTCAGGGGCGGAGTGAGTAAGTAGGAGCAATATATATATATATATATATATATATATATATATATATATATATATATATATATATATACAAAATGTATCGCTTGCTTGGACTGCGAGGTAATGAAAACAATCAGATGAAATGCTTCTGACACTCTGTGAGCAAATGCCAAATCAACAGGCGTTCTAGCCATCCAGCTACCGTTAGCACCTCTCATCCACGCCTGGAGAAAGGTCTAATTCATTAATTGCTTACTAAACTAGGTAAATTAGTGAGAATGTAGTCGTTTTTTTCCTAACCGCTTTCCGGATGGATGTACATCTGATGGCAGTCCCGTAAGATGCGCTCGTCGCAGGACACACTGCCAGACACCGAGTCGGCATTTGCAGCACTCCTGCTTTTGATTTTCCCGGACATCGTGATGTAAAATGATGGACTGTAATAAAGCAGTGTTTTTTTATCGTGTACACAATAAAATCGACAGGCAAAATTGTATGAAATGAAGAAACGACCAATAATATTACTCACATCCCAATGAAGTTCAAATCGCCCCGGTCTGTTGGAAAACGCTGGCCACGTCACCGGTGATCGCAGAGCATTGTGGGAGTTGTAGTTTTTATTATTCCGTTTAGCTCGCAATGTTTCTGATAAAGGTGCTTTCTGGTGTTCGCCTACCTCGACTATTTATAAACCACGCCGTCCGTATACCATTATATAACGATTAATCATTTGGGAGCTATGCCCTTTGTAAATAATTAAAAACAAAACTTATTTCTTCACAACTGTAGTAGGTGCCATGTTCATAATTAATTATACAGTATATATACGTATATTTGTACATTGACACACGCACATTTTTTCACTGCAATAATATGTGCAATTTGTTTTTTAGTGCAATCACTACTCTGTAATCTTTGATATACGTTTTGTTTTTGTTTTGTATCTGCTGTATATTATTTATATTTACGTATATTGTACATATTATATTGTATAATGGCTTCTGTAACAAATAAATTTCCCCATTGTGGGACGAATAAAGGAATATCTTATCTTACATAAGTATATATACACACACTTGTGTCAATATACAAGTAAAAATGTTTCCTCATAAAAAGTATATCATATTTTGTAATGCCCTTTTATTGTTAAAAAATGATTCAACTTCCTAATGTGGGGACGATTTGGAAATCCATTGCCGCTTGTATATATATTATTTTCTTTTTCTTATTTCTTCATATATTATTTTCTTTGAAAGCCTTTCTTTGCTTTTCTGTGGTTTTCCATAGAATAGTGATGAATATTGTCTGCACGTCTCACCAGATAGAAAATGTTATCAGAATGTTTTGGAAGTCTTTCTGTTGATAGTTGGAGCCTGAGCCGAGTTCAACCTCGGAGAAGCTGTGTATCTGTTAATATGGTCTGTATTGGTGAGGTGATTAACTGGCACCATAAGGAGACGGAATGACTTGTTTTTATGGACAATCTGACACCAAGAAATGCATTTCTGTCACATGGAAGGTCAATAACCCGTTAACCATGTGATCAATGAAGATATGCTTCAGACTGTCTGCTTGTGTGGAAAATTACTAGTTTTGTTTATCTTTCTTTCTTAGCCAATCAGATTCATTTAACCATCATCATTGACATAGTTAGTACTCTCTGTTAGAGTATAATTGCTGTAACAATGTTATTGTAAGTGGGGCGGCCTACGAACTCCTTCTGAGACTTGAAGCTGGCTTCTACTGATGAAACTGCACACTAAACTTCACTAAAATTTCTTCTATTGACTGCACTTCTGACTCCTGGTCTTCATTCAACATATCTGGTCCTCTGTAATTTCCCCTACACTAACCCAATTTTAATCAAAGTGAAAAATAACAAAATGATTCAAAGTGGGAAAAAACATGACAAAAGTTTTCATTTATACCCCATACTTTAATGTAAAGAATTCAGGTTAATGTAATACACATTAATGGTTTAGCATTCAAAGAAACACTTTGCTACACAATCATAATAAACACATTTACATAGCATGTCTGCTCTAGCATGATCAGATCAATGTCTCTGTACACGCTCCTCAAAAGTTAGATTATACTTACAACATTTCTCAAACAAAATGCAGGAAACAAGACATAAAAATGAATTACATCTTATAAGCTGTAAGTGAAAAGTCATAAGAATGTCAGTCAACTGTGGACCACCTCTATTCTACAGCCAATAAGCCTGATGTTCGCTAACACACACACACGCGCGCACACGTGCACACGAGCAGATGTTCATTTGTTGGGATTCCTCAGTGACTTGTAAATTAAAAGATGAATTCAACCGAAATAACTGAATTTGGAGGCATGAATCATCCTTTACGCAAACTCTCTTACAGACGCATATTGCACATAATCCTCTCCAAGCCACACACACAAAACACATAGTAAAATAATTTCAGTCACACTACCTCGTTCACAAAGACCTCGTTCTTTAAAGTAAAAATTAATTGAATAAAAAGTCATTGGATCTTGGCTTTTTGATCACACTTTGTTTAAACCTCATGAATTGCACTTAATCGGGAGAATTTGAGGGCTTATGTCAAAATCCCAACAAAAATCAAGAATTCTTTGAAACTGGATTTAAGTGGTTGATGAGAATTTTAGCACAGTTTCTCCTTAGCCTGCCTTACACACAAACACATAAACACACACACAAATCAATCACCCAAGATATATATATATATAAAAAAGAAAACGTATTTCATGCTATTGCAAGTGGTGACAGCAAGTTAAAGCGAAGTCTGAAGGCTTCAGTCCCAGCCATTATCCTTAATCATGTGAGATAATTCAATAATAAACTTCCCCTCCTTATACTTCTGACTTAACTCAAACGCCTGCTCCTGTAGAGGAAGGGAGAAAGAGCAAAAAACAGAAACTGTGATCAGAATGTAGGATAATAAGTAATTTAAGCATGCATCTTACTTACATTTTCTTTTACTTACATATTTCCAGCCCAGTGTGGTGTGGCAATTCTCACAGTAAATATCAGCCACAGCATGAAGACCAGTCAGTAGCAGCCTTTCCTCTGCTGGACCACAACCTACGTTCACCCTGAAACCACAAAATGACAGTATTAAACTAAATATTTCCCCCATCTCAATGTGATCTAATTTATGAAAGTCCCCCCCCCCCCCCCCCCCCCCCCCCCCCCCCCCCCCCAGAAGTGATACTCACACAGAATTGAACAGGTAGGCACGTCCTTGACTGCCTTGAAATGACTGAAAACAGACAAACATGCGAGTCTAACGCAAACAGCATCACAATCCGCAAATCTAGTTGTAAATGCGCCACAAAGTAACTCTCACCTTTGAAATTAAGTCATCATGGTTAGCCAGGTGTGCACGGCAGTGGACGCAGCTGTAGCGACGGTGACAGGAGTCCAGATAGGCCTGGAAAGTTTTGGCCTTGGTCTGCTTCACCATGTCTTTGAAGAACACACACAAACAAAAACAATGTCAGATCATACCTGCAAGAAAAGAAAAAAAAGCAACAAAAAAAAGAAAGAAATTTTCATCTGATTCTGACCATGAAAACCTGAAGGCAAATGCAACAAAAAAACAACTTTGACTGCCAAAACATTTCATGGCAAGGTTGCCAAATAGTCTTGCGTAGTTAGGAAGCATGGCATTGATGTCAACCAGTAACGTTGTGAACATCAAAGCAGACTCAATGCTTTGCTGGACATGACTTTTACAGACTTTTTTGTTCAACCAACTGAAAAGCATTTTAATATCATCAACATATCCTTATTCTGAGATATTCCAGGAAAAAAGGAAACATCCACATGACCTACTTTGCTTGGCTGCCCACACTGTAGTTACCCCATATAAGGCCAGCCGGGCACGAGGGTAAACAGGAGTGAGAGGCAATGGAGAACTATGGCATGCTGTTTGAATTTAAAAAGTTACTAACAAGTCCGCAGACATGTTCAAGAATTTAGTTTCGGTTTTTATGACTTCAGAGCTACAGCTCGGCCAACAATGCAGCAGGAAAATAGCGAGGATCGAGTCGTCAACGAATCGTTCATATGAGTCGAATGCTTCTAACGATTCCGTTGAACCGGTGAGCCGAAAACGTTCATTTTCAGTGAATTTGCAGTGAGCACAGAATTTGACTGTGGGACAAAATGTAATTTTGCAAAAGCTTAGTGTAAACTTATTCACTTTACTTTGTGTCAATCCGTACACTTACTTAAATGTTAGTTCATATTATAATTCGATACGAAATTAACACAATAACATCCTATGCAGGCCCAATTTTAGGGGGTAAAATATACATTTACATGTATATTGTATATGCATTTGGCAGACGCTTTAATCCAAAGCGACTTACATTACATTCATGGTACATATTGACATTTTAATCAGTTCTTGATTATCCTGGGAATAGTTTAAAAGAGCCACTGAGTCGTTTATAACGAACAGTTCGAAAGAACCGAATCATGGAATTAATTCGGACTAACAAAAAACATTACAGGAAAATCCCACCATCTCGCGCGGATAGACCCCTCATTCTAATCTCCTCCACATATGCATTTAATATCGTCTCTTCGCAATTTCAGCATAATAAAGGCTCTCAAGCCATAAGTGACTCCGTTTTGCAATCCATCTAACGCGCTCGATTCTTTTGAAATGCTACGCAACAGTAAAAAAGAGACTCACCTGTATATGAATGATTTCTTCAAGACAAACGCTGTTCGCTGTACTGTCACCAGAAGAGAAGCGTGATCAGCTCTACGACATGAAGTCAGAGCATTCACACAGCTCACTTTGAGCGCACTCAACCAAATAAACGTGCGGCTTTTCCTACAATTCCCTCCTTTGTGTCCCTCCTGTCGACTTGCTCTAATGCACAAACCGTGTGATACCAACCGAAACCCTCGTAATTTCTCAAACAAGCCACCTAGCAGAATATGTCGCAGCCGAATATTACCCGTAGATTTGTTTACTGTATTTTTCAAGGAAGTATCTTACACGTCATATGGCGCAAAACAAACCCCCATCGACCAATCACAGCGCAGAAAGATGCGTCGTGAATATAGGTCAGCCAATCAGTAGCGCTCTTCCCGTGCGTTTGAAGTCACCTGAACTAGACGGTTACATTGAATATGTTTCAATGATTAAAAACAAATCGCTCGTGTTTTGGTTCTTTATCTTATCGCAATTTTTAGGAATTTGCGATTTTTGTGTTTGCATGACAGTTAATGTCACGTAGATGATTTGAAATTACATTCATCATGAACCTTGCCCGACCTGTTTTATGACATTAAATGTTTAGCTGAAAGAATCCATTTAAGGTAACTAGTATTTGTAGGACAGCCTATCTACTGATCCCTTGTTTGGACACAGCTGAGTGGACTTTGTACGTTCTCTCACAAAACTCGGATAATGTTTGTTTGCAAACATAGGCAGGGAGGCGCTAAATGACACTCATTGCTTGAAAACCAAAATTAACATGGTGGGATAACCCGAAGAGCAAAGAAAACACCCTTACAGAAGTTGAATTGTAGAATATTGAAGCTCCATTTATTTTTAATGTGTTCATAGTAGCACAAACTGTCCCAAGAAGAACCCATTCCTTATACTGTGCTTCATGGCCAGTGTTGATAATGCAATGATCATAGTGGCATTAAAATGGACTTGGCTGTGTTTAAAGTCAAACACCAGTTGTACAGTGTTTGACTAGAAAAAGGTACACTGTGTGTTTGATCATGTGGCTTGTTTGCACCTTCTGATATAGTTTGATAACAGGGTGGGATAGTCAGACATGACTCCAGTTGCTCCTGCGGCAAATGCAGCCTCAATATCCTGTTCTTCATTACAAACAAAGAGATGAATCTAAAGAAAAACACACACAAAAATGCGTTTAGTTTTGAAGCATGATGGTACTCACACGGAGACCAGCAGCCAATTGTTGTGTTACTTTTTGGAGGTAAGTTAGACCAATGTACTTTTTAAAAGAAAGAAAAAAGTGAGTAGCTTGTAAGACTGGTCTAAGCAGTTTATGCAACCATCCAGTTTCTCACCACAAACAAGTTATGCAATCCACCATGCCGTTTCTTAATATTACAAAAACAGGACATGATACAGCATGGCAACAAACCTGAATTCCTCTGTCTCTGAGGTGCTTGAACATCCCTTTTCTCAACGTCAGTCTGCCACAGAAACATGTAAAACACAGAAATCCTTTTCAAACCAAAATTAGTCTGAAGGTTTATTTTAACACCACTAGAAGAGACGTTACCTTTCAATTAAAAAGATGACCAAACTGCTTCTCAAGAGCCACATATCAGGTATATATTCTCTGTAGGAAAGAGTACGGTTAATATGCATCTGTGGGATGACCGAGCACACAACATAGTATGGAAATGCTTAGAGTATACAGACTTGTTGAAGATTTGTGGCAAGTAGAACTGCAGGAAACTCTCTCCGAGGGGAACAAACGGCAGTAGACCCGTGTAGTACAGCAAGAGCAGCTGCAAACCACGATTTACCGTGAACATATAGGGCATAGAGGAGTTCTGCCATTAACAAAAGAGGAGATAGATGTAAGAAAGAGCAAAGTATCTGCACTATATTATTGAAATAAAAAAGGTGGGACAAATGCACACGCACAGTTTTGCGACAATTTCTCATGATGGTGGAGTCAACAGAGGCCCAAACTGAGATGCCTTCTCTGTTGTATTTTTTCACAAGATCAGAAATCTGAAAGAGTGCATAAAACCCTAAAGTTACTTGGGGGTGGAGGGGTATTATGTAACACTTATGTATTACATATTATGTATGCACTTGCCTTCTCAATCAGCATGCAGTTATTTTCTTTCACTTCAATGTTCACAGCTGTATGAGGAAATTTGCGGAAAACATCCTCTAATAATGCAAAGTTTCTATCTGACCCAGTGCTGAAGTGGCCTATAATTAATAAGAGTATAACTATTACGCATTAATAAATATGTCAGTGTTTATTGCTAATTTCATTGCTGCAAACACACCTGTCTTGAAGGTGACCTCAAGTGTCTCGTTATAAGGCGGCAACTCCTGAAAAGAAAAAGAAAAAACATAACTCATTAACCAAAAAGTTTGATTTATAAACTTATAACAAGCCAAGCACAAAGAGAGACAATTTATTCCTATGATGGTGAATGATCCTTCAGAAATCACTCTAATATGATTTGATGCTTAAGAAACATTTCTTATTATTATCATGAGTTTAAAACAGTAGTGCTGCTTAATATTTTTGTGGAAACCGTGATTCTTTGTTTTCAGGATTCTTTGATGAATAGCAAAAAAAAAAAAAAACATTTACCGGTATTTGCATTAGATGTATTTAATGTCACTTTTGATCAATTGAATGCATCCATCCTGAATAAACGAGTAGGTTCACATGGAAACTGCATTTTTTTTTTACATTCATGACAAAGTGTAATTAGAGGCTTATTTGTAACAGCATAGTATAGCTCAGCACACAGTATATCATGAGAAAATGTTAACATTGACCTCTGACCTCAAGGTTCAAGGACGAGACATTGACATCTTGCCCAGTCTGCCTCAGGAGGTTCTCATCATGTGACACAATAACATGACCATCTTTAGTCAAGTGACAGTCCAACTCCAGCATCTCTGTGCCCACTTCAACAGCACTAAGAAGTAAACAGAGAGGACTCTTAATGAATGCGGCAAGAACAATCAGGGCAGATGTCTTCAATGAATAATGACTTTATTTATGTTTTATTATGTTTGCGCAGGATTCAATAAACGAAGCCCCTTCTATCTAAGCTATGTACCTCTGTTACATTAAAATAAATAAGCTCAAGTACCGTATATATTTATTTGTAATGGGTTTTTTTCTAGCATTTTATTCAATATTATGTTCAAAAAACAAAATTTGAATTTTTTAAAAACTTATTGGGCCCCCTGATTGAGAAAACACTCTTTGGATGATTTAAAATCTAATGAAAAGTGATTATTTTGAGGCACTTTTGGTCAGTTAGGGGCATTCTAATCAAATCATTCAGGTTTGGAAAAACAATGATCAGTAAATAGTGAGAGAATGTTCGTTTCAGGGAGACTTCCTCTAAAAGCATTGTGAAAAGACAAACATTACCAGGCATATAACCATAAGTAAGAAAAAATCATTACAAAGAAGCCGATACTGATTTACTGTTCAAGCTGAAAGCATTGAGGCATCAGATCAGCTTCCCACTCACTGTGTAAAGGCCTCCATAGTGTTCTCAATCCTTTCACCAGAGCCTGAGGACAGAGAACAGCTCAGAAACCGTGGACCGACTCTCATACACACACAAACATAAAAATTCCTCAAAGAGTTAATCAGTCACTCAGTCACATATTAACTAGCACTTTATATACAAACCCCATGAGGAAAACATTGACACATGAATTATCTAATGCTGTTCATTGACAGTTTTATGAAATACTCAGAGGATTTTTCTCAAATATAACTTTTGATACTGTATGACAGGCCCTCTATCACTTGAAAGATTTTGGCTGTGACGTGCATAGAGCAACAACTGAAGTCAGAAACATTTTGGCTCATTTTATCGATAATTGAATTATTAACTGCAGCATTTTTACAAGTAATTAGATTTAAAATGGCTTAAATGTTCAATTTTTCAGATACTGTACCTCCCCTATGAGAGATGTGGGTGCAATAGAAGGCTGTCTGTTTCTTCTTGTGCAGAACATGAGGGTTCTTCAGAAAGTACAGCGACGTGAGAGCGTAGCCCCCTACTGCTGGCAGCAGGTAGTACAAGTAGCTCGCCATTGTTCCCACAAGAAGTGGAAAGATGAGGTTTCAGGGGCTCTGAGGGCGACAGATGAATGTTATACTTGACTGAATATTTGACATTTGAATGTATGCATGTGTGTGTGTATAAAAAGTAAAATATAATCAGAACATCAGCTTGTATAATACATACATACATGTATGTAGTTCAGACAGGTGCTTGCAACACCAAGATAATGGGTTCGATTCCCAGGGAAAGCAACTGATTAAAATGTCAATGTGTATCTTGAATGTAATGCAAGTTGCTTTGGAAAAAAGCGTCTGCCAAAATATATATTTATTATGTATTATACAAGTTGATTTTCTAATTGAATATTTTTTCCACAAGCACATTTTAAACCATATCAATCTTAATAACTAATATTAATTTTATATTTAATCATTTATGAATTATTATAATTGTCAAGGAAGGCTGGAAGTGAAGAAGAATTATCAAGCAGGTTTTCTGTTACAGGTAAAATGGGCCAAAAAAATTATTGAACTCACATTGTTAAGTCAAAAATGATTAAATATTGCTCTCACATAAGATGAAAGTGTTGTGAAATACATGAAGACTGGTCATAGACAAGCTATCTGTCTGAAAGCTTTATAGAAGGATGGGTTGAGAGACTCTTGTCTTGAGGGACCAGCACCAATTCAGGTTAAGGGAGATTTGCTGTGAGCTGCTACTATCAATAAGACTTCCAAAAGGACTTAAAATACACTCCCAAAACTTATTGCCAGATTCTGGAAGATAAATTCTTCAAAGGGTGGTATGAAAGGATGTCGGGCTGGTTCTTCAAGAGTCACTCCCAACCTATGTCTATAAAAACTATAGACAATAGTCTTTCACAACACTTCAACTTGTGATTCTTATTAAGTGTGGGTCATATGTCAGGATTATTTACCATAGCAAAGTTGCTGAGATCCTGACACCTTGAGACTAATGGGTTTTTGATAGTTTCACACCCAATTCTTTACCTTTTTTTATTTATTTTTGTGCAGTTAACATGTCTTCTTAGCTTGTTTTCGCATGACCCTGGTGAACTAATGAATGTGTTGCTGTCCATTGGTCATCCTTTAATTTAGCAATTTCTATTGTATTACTATGGCTTCTTTTTCATGAGTATTTAATCCTTTTTTTAATGATTAAAAGTATTTTTGATTCAAAGGAATTCTGCATACCTATATAAGGCGTTTTTCACTTACAGCCTTCCTTACCAATTATATAACACTTATAAATAATTAGACACAAATTTAATAGTAGTAATTAAGATTCATGTGGTTTGGAATTGGGGAAAAATGTGCTTGGAAAAAAGTGGGATCAGATTATCAAATTATGCACACATACACACAATAGTGTAAAATAAATGTTAAAAAAGAAATAATAAATAAAAAAACCTTTTAATGAATGCACACATTCATTACATTCAATGTACGTAAACATCACAGATAGACTTAGTAGTCCATCATTTGGAGAGAGAAAAAAAAACTATAATAAATGCAACCTCTCCCCTCAATTTCTCTGTTTCTCCCCCAAAATTATTATCCTTCATTATCAATGAAAAAAATAAACTTAAAAAAACTTACCAGAACTATTTCTTCCTTCAACAATCCTGGTGTATCTGATCCAAGTACACGGCAACTCCACACAGCACCTGTCTTCAATACTGATGCCAAAATGACTGGCCTTATCTTTCCTTTTTTCCCTTTACTTCTTTATCCCACTCCAACAGCTACTACAGTTTCTCAGCCACTCCCACTCACCTTTCCTACCTTTCATATTACTTCACAAGACATGTTGCACAATGTGCTCCAATGCCAAGCGAAACTACACAGTAATGTGAAGGTTCTTCTTTTTCCTTCACTCCTACTAAAATAAATGCAGCCGCTCTAGAGAAACAGACCTAAACACTCAAACCTTTCTCTCCAGGTGTGTGTTTTCAGTAATCATTCATTGGTAGTAGTTACACTCTTTGTGACTCCGAATGACTCTTTGACAACCCGCAAGCACGGGTTGTCAGCGACCTCCTAGCACATATTGTTCTGCTTGCACTTCACATGTATTTCATGACTTTTAATAAGTATTTTAAAGTGAAAAACTGGAAAAATAAGTAAACACACCAAAGCTCCAAATATGCAAACATTTAATAATGGACTTTCACACAGGTCACGTTTGGAGCACAAAGACTCTTCATCAGCAACTAAAAATTTGAACCAATAAGTCTTTATACTTAAGTGATTAATACAAACTTAAATGGGGATGAAAAACACAAGAGGCTTCGGTCACTTTCTGTATCATTGCAATGGTTGGTAGAAGTGTATTTCTGCCTCGTTTTCAGGGTTTCACACATTTCAGTGTTTAACAAAGGCTTACGGTGGGATAAATGCAAACTCACAGTAATGAACACACTCTGCCTGTCAGCAGAACACTTTTGTTTTCTATTGTTCGTGTTTTGTATAGAATTGCTGAGAGATTGTCACTGGAAAAAAACAAAGGAAAGCAGAGACAGATGGGGAGCGGGACCTAGATGGACACCAATAATCCATTCCTAATTTTGTAACGGCATTGATTCAGCTCAGGACAAGTATGCAAACACACCCTTAACCTAAACAGCTTGATTTGTCTTCAAGAGTAGAACGCCTCGAAGCTGAATTCTCTACCCATGCTGAAACATGTTGTGGAAGGAGAGGAGTGGTCTAACTGGACAGGCAACTTTGCATGTTAAAAGTAAAAAGGTAAAAGATCTCCCAGAAAACAAGGAGAGGAATTTGGAGGAAAATATTAGTCCATTCATTAGTCATAAAATATTTAAACATTAACTTTCAATAAAGTTTACCTTTGCTCAGTTTAAACTTGACGTGCACATCCAGGAAAAGGAAAAGCAGGAAAAGCAGTTTTTGATTGCAATATTGCCACTCCCTTCACAGGGGGGAAAAAACTCCTTCCTCTATTCTCCAGGCTTGTTCTCCTAGTATGTTTAATGTTTGAAACTTTGTATTGTGAGCACACTTATGTACTTTTGCAGAATCGCTTTCTGTTTTCCTCAAATTGTAAGTTGCATTGGATAAAAGTGTCTGCTAAATGAATGCATGTAAAATGAAACCAGGTAACTTCCATCTTGACTCATGGGAATATGACTTAAGGCAAATGAAGCCGTGGCTGTCAGATTGTAATTTATTCACAAGACACATGTAACGTTTGGAACAAACCTTCTAGATAAACCTTCAAGGAGGAAGCAAAGTCATAAATACATTATTAATACACTAATACAGCGAAAATATAATGATGATCTATATTTGAGTGGCAATAGAAAAAGAATTGAACGCAAACAAAAAATAAAATTACTTATGCCTCAAACGCATGAGCAGTTGATTTTAATTTGACATTCACACAATTAGGTTTTGGACAAAATAAAAAACTAAAATACTTTAAAGGAAAATATACCAATTCAGGTTATAAAAGATCACCAAATGATTTGTTGATGTTAATATATGCAATTGTTCTTGTGATGAAAAAAGTGGTGATATTTTCATTCATAGCGCATGTTCATTGTAGATTTTTTTTTTCTTTATAGTAAAATTATGTCAAGTGGAATTAAATGTTCTTTTCTTTATTAAAAAACAAAAAAAAAACACAACACAAGACTTACAGTATCAGGAATTTTATTTAATATATGTATATAATTCTGTTTTTGTTAATTGTTTAATTTATTATACCCATAAGCATATACATAGGCTATAACCATCCATAGCTCATTTCTCTTGACAATCTACCCATAATCGCTTAATCATCTTTTAAAATAATTCCTTATAAGATTCAGGGAAAAATATACTTCAGAAAGAGTGAACAGCCAATTATTTTTCACATCCAAAGCGAACAAAATGAAATGCAAAACATACTTTAAAAAGGACAAAAGTTTTGAAATCCCTTTTCAGTAAAAAACAAAAAAAAACACCTCACCAATATAACACCAGCAATAATCATAATAACAGCCATTAAAAGGACATTATGAGATCTGTCTCCTTTGCAGGCTTTTGAAATCATATACTGTATGCGTGCAGGTTTATATGTGAGAAATACATCCTTAAGTGTGTGTACGTTTGTGTGTGTGCGCGCACGCAAGACTGCTGACAGTCCTCATGGTCCCATTCACAATAAGCATATCATTGCCAATGACATTACAGTAATATAAATAATCTTTTTCTTGGTTATGAATTGTATCCCTCAGATCACAGAGCGGGATGATCTCCCCTCCTCATGAGGAAGCAGAGAAGAGCAGCTTCTGGTTGGAAAGACAGACGAACAGACATAGACATGGGACGAGACCAACCGTCATTGCCTGTTACATTTGATTTTACCCTAACAAGTGGTGGATTAAGAAAAAAAGATGAAGACTAAAGCATAGAAAGAAAACAAGACGTGTCACAGGAATAGGCATAATAAATTTGCACTAAAAACTGAAACGAAACAAAACGTTTGGTCATAAGACACAAAGTGCAGGTGCACCGATTGAGAAATGAATTTCCTCTGCAGTTGGGGCTCGGCTCAATGGGGTTTAACACAGGAGGGGGGGGGGGGGGGGGATTCATTTATGTAAATCACACCCTGTATTTATGCAATACAGCTACACACTGTGCCATTTTAACTATTCCCACTTGAACATGCTTTCCTCATCCATGATTGGCCAAAAGCAATGACGGTTTCTGTAAAAACAGCTTTTAAAACATGTAATAAAGGCAGGTTGTTACGTCTTAGATGCAATGCATGCAGAGTTAGTCAGTTTGAGACTAGATAAACAAGGTGAGCCAATCACAGGCAGGAGAGGCATGAGGTCAGCAAGCCCTGTGGAAAAGCCCTTTGAAAAGTTCTGACATCACAGGGAGGGAATGAGGAAAAAATGTGCTATGGCTCTGAAAGTGTTAAGCTTGGCTATGATTCCTCAATCACTCCAGGACGAGTGAAGAAAAGCAAAACAAAAGATGATGCGGGAAAAAAAGGGACCGATATCTGCAAGTAACAAAGCCAGTATGAAGGGAACTATGTGTGACTTATCAGAAAGGAATCATGGCAACAGTAGCCATGGACATGGTAACCAATGACAACTATTGTTACTCACAAAGAAATCAGCATCAACACCCCATAAAAAAAAGAATGCACGATGAAGGTCTGCAATCCGCAGAACCTCCGTGAAATGAACAGAAGAAAAGGAGGGAAACAAAGCCAGCATTAAAAAAAGAAAAGATGATACTGATGGCTTAATTTTCCCAAGAACATTGGCAAGAAATAGTCTCCGTTCTCCACAGTAGAACATGATATATTACAGCAGATGATACTACTCCATCTGGCTCTCTTTCCTCCGTTCATCCTGCCTGTCGCTGTTTCTCTGTTACACAATATATTTCTCAAGAATCAAAACAGAAAACAACTCTAAGCTCATTAAACGTAACATCATTTGTCTTAGCAAGAATTAAAAAAAGAAAAGAAACACAAGTATTGACTTTATATTTCAAAGATAATCAATTATAAATTCCCAACATTACAAAACACGATTTGTAACTCATCTTAACGTTCAAATTACAGTGTACATACAGATCGCCAACTTACAACACTCCATTGAAACTCAAAACCACTTATATATATACACACACACACACACATCAGTCAGTGCCCATCGTAGAGATTCTCTTTCTCTCTCTCTCTCTAGCTCTGTTGGAATGAAGAAAAAAAAAAAAAACACCCAGAACAACACAGACCAGTAAAGAGAGACACCCTCGAGAGAGACATAAAGAGAAAGAGACTGATACAAACAGAGAGAGAAAAGCAGGGTATTGACAGAAAGAGTGAAAGATGCAATTGTTTCAGAGAGCAGGAGCTGTGTGCGGTATGCGATGAGAATAGCGAGTCTGACGGCCCCCATTAATGCCGTTATGATAAGATGTTATAAGCCCAAACTAGCACACAGCTTCCCAGCAAGAAAGAGAGATGGACAGATAAAATAAAGCTGAAGTTTTTAAATGTACATTTTTCCTCTTTTTATCTTGTTTTTTTTTGTATTTTTTAATGTATATATGCATGTATACGTTTTCGCAGGTCGTCTGGAGTTATCTTTATCTGAGACTCCACGCTGCTCCATTATTCTCAAAGGCGGCTGCAAAAAAGAATGACTGACCATCAGTGGACCATCAACAGCTTTAAAACAAGGGTCATTCTTTTAAACCAGTTTTTAAATATTAAAAAAATAAATGCCTTCCAAGAACTACATCTTATTTTTTTGGCTACATAATTTCAAATTAAAATACTCAATTTTTGGAGAATATAAAAATTTCTTACATTAAAATATTTGGGGATTACATAACCTTTTACATAAGAATTCTCGATACATACATGTTAATCTACCGAACAGACCAAAATATATATTTTGTGAATAAGTGAAATGATCTTTTTTTATTTCATATTTTGAAGGAATAGTTCACCCAAGAACAGACAGCAGCAGTTTTCTAATCTCATTTGAATATGTATATTGAGATGCAGTGCACATATTTTGACAGCCTGCCAAATATGAATATGGACATGCACAAATGAAATTTGAGAACAACCATTCAAATATCTTGTAGAGCATGAGTCATATAGACTATTTTAATGGTGTGGGGTTTTTTCCTTTTTGAAAACACCATACGCCGTTTCTAAAGAAAAGGACAGCTTAAATATTTTTTAATTGACACATTTTTCTGTTTCCTGGAAGTCAGTCATACACAAGGGCGAGTAAAACTGCAAACTCGTTTTTGGGTGAACTCTTAATTGCTTGTGGCGTATAACCTCCTTCACTTTTCTTGAAATCTTTCATTTATCTCTTGCATGCTTTAAACAATGTTAGGATACATAAATCTATTAAGTGAAATGTTACACATGTTTTTTAACATGCATTTTTGTACCTGTCCCTCTCAAGAGCCCTGGTAGTTGGCCTGGAAGCGTGCCGTCTCCTCAAAGATGAGCTCTTTCAGCTTCTCTTTAGGAAGGTCGTCCAGCTCCATGTTGAAAGTGAAGGGCTCCTCAGCCACTGGCTACATTTGCAAACAATGTGAAATGCTGTTAGGCTTAAATAACAGATATGGGCCTGTACAAAAGACAGACTGAAGGAGAGTGAGGCAAGTGAAGAACAGAAATGGATGGAGCTGGAGATGGGAAAGAGAGGTACCTCATCAGAGGGGTCATAGTACTGCTCCAGGTAGGGGTGGGCCAGTGCTTCCTCCACAGTTATACGTTTGATGGGGTTAAAGGTTAGCATGCGGTCCAATAAATCCAGAGCTGAAACGCAAAAGGTAGAAGTACATAAAGAAGTTCCACACTACTATATTAAATCTGATTATAAAATTACTTATTCATCAGTAGAACTAATATAGAGCCTCTAAATCTTGTATAACTTACAAAACACAAACCACGAGTCATATCAGGATGAAAAATGCTAATGCATTTGTGCGTTTTCTTTTGTCTTTGCAGCCAATTTTTCATTAAACACATTTGCAAAATGCAGCCAGACCATCAAAAGACCATTTGTTGACACCCACATTTGTTCAGTACGCCCACATGCACACACTGGTATATGTAGTTTATGGGGACTTTCCATAGGCATAAAGACTTTTATACTGTACAAACTGTATATTCTCTCCAGTTGTTGTGTAGCTTGCAGCTGTCTACACTAAATGTGATAGTGACTGTTGTGAATCCATTTGTTCTTTGCATCAGAAATAGAGCTTAACACTTGAAGTGAAACTTCAGTATACAGTCAGGAATTTGTTGACTCAAACCACATCCAATGTCGCATTACTGATTCTAATGAGTTATATTTGTTTTTGTCGCATCACAACGCTCGTGTCCAGTGTAGACCGTGTTACACTAACCTTACCAGTCAAAGAGAACTTCTAGCATCTAACAAAATCTAGTGTTGTTTTTTTAATACATTTTCCCCCGCCATTGTCGAAATATTCCTGCTTTCCCCGTTATACAGAAGAGAGCACTATTACACATTTTCTGAAAGAGTGAGGAATAACCATAGCAAAACATGCAAGAAAGGAGCAGAAACAAGCGATACAAGAATTACTTATGCTTTTTTCCTCAGTTTTTGCTCAAAAAGTTGCTTTAAGAAAAGCAGAAGTCTCCTTGTAAGCCATTTTTTATATTATAACACCCAAGTCATTACACGTGTCCATACATACAACACACTTGAAAAAGCTACTGTCAGAACTGATTTAATGCGTTTCTTGAATCCAATGTAAGTCGCTTTGGATAAAAGCATCTGCCAAACGCATAAAAGTAAAAGTCAGACCTCTTAGGGTAGGGACACACCAAACCGATGCTGAAGAATTAGCACTGATAAAAGTTTACTATTGTCGCCTAGTATCAGGGCAATAAAACTGTAACTGAACAGACTGAAAAAAGTACAGCTGACTGTCAACCAACACGCGTGTTCTGTGTGTAAATTATATTTATCATTCAAAAAGGGAAACAGACACTGCAGGAAGCAGATACACAATCCAAAAATAAAGCAGTACGTTCTTACTGTTAATCATGCTGATAACTTTCTTTATTCCACTCAGTCCATGTTAATATTAAGAAGTTAAAGCGACTTTGAGAGTCTTTGATAAAGCGCTATATAAATGAATTATTATTATTATTATTATTAAGTTCACCCAGGAACACAGGTGAGACAATGTAGATTTAGAACAGCCTTTTGTCTGTACTTTCTTGACTTCTTTGATCGCTGTTTTGCTATTATTCTCGTGCACCGACTCATGAACTAAACAGCCAATAAGAGTGCCCTCTATCATCGGATTCTACATGCTGATTTGGCCCAAAAAACCCAGAGGCAACCGACTAGAGCCAATGGTGCAAAAAACTAGACCATCATGGGATTGGTGCGTCCCAGTCTTTAAAACATCCTAATGCGTGAGCATACCTTTGTTGTCTGCTTTGGGGAACAGCTTGGGCCAAGGGATTTTGGGTTTCTGGGGTAAAGACTGGAGGTAATTCCTGGCCTTCATGTTGATGATACAGTTTAGATCATCAACAGAGGGGGAGCCCAAAATACCTGGTAAATGGGGCAAGAAAAATAAAAGAATAAACAAGCTAAAAATGCTTACATGACCAAATGAGTCCAATAACAACAATACAGTGGTCATCAACTGAAAAATAACTTTGATTCCAAGATGTCCTTCAGTTCGCTTTTTAAAATGGATAGCAAGGAAGAAAATAGTGCTGAATGGAAGTTTTTTATTCTAATAAAAATGTTAATGTTATAATTTTGCCTGGTATACTATAACAGATACTGTGCTGGGTTGTCACTTAAATACAGTAATAAATTGTACTAATACATAATAATAAAATCAATTTCATATCAAAAAGTAAAAACAACACCACTGATTTAGTATATGGTCTTAACATACAGTAAAATGTAATTTAATCCTGTGTCGTCAAAGCTGAATTTCCAGCATCATTACTCCAGTCATCAGTGTCACGTGATCCTTCAGAAATCATTCTGATTTGATGCTCAAGAAACACTTTGGATTATTATCAATGTTGAAAACGGTTGTGCTGCTGAATATTTTTGTCTAACCGTGACACTTTTATTATTATTAGAAAGTTGAGTTGAAACAGTTATTTGAAACAGTGTTTTGTAACAATGCACAAGTCTTTACTATCACTTTTGATAAATTAAATTAGTCCTTTAATACAACTATTAATGCAGTCTTCCTGACCCAAAACTATTAAACGATTGTGTAGTAGTTCACTTTCATGTTATTTCTGAACTTAAGCGCAGGGAAGTTAGCGGACAACACTGCACACTGTTCAGAAGCTGATAGTCTGTCCTCTTCTGTGTGTTTCCTGCCTCACTGATGCAGTGCGTCGCCGTCTCATATTGCAGCTTCTCCTTGCGACATGCAGTTGATACATGAAGCTTCCTTTTTTATATATGCTTCATTGAGTGCAAATTTGAGAATAGAAAAAATTCAGCAAAAATAGGAAATTACATTAAGCATTACACCCATGTTCTTACCCAATATGTGGTTGAGTTGGTCCAGGTAGTGCTTTCCAGGGAAGATGGGTCTGTTGGACAACATCTCAGCCAGGATGCAACCCACAGACCAAATATCAATGGACATGGTGTAGCCCTGAAAGATAAAGACATAAATGTCAAAATGTGCATCCAGTTCATATCCTAAATGCTGAAGACAAACCTTGGACATACCTTGGAATTGAGCATGATCTCAGGGGCACGGTACCAGCGGGTAGCCACATACTCCGTGAGAAATCCGGTATGGTCATGTTCTGGGTCGGCTATCCGTGCCAGCCCAAAGTCACAGATCTATGGGTGAGGAAACAAAATTATCCTCTCTACAATATGCCATTTTGCTTCAAAAAGACCCTCATTTCTATATTTAGCTTCACTAGGATCATCGCCTTCAGATTAAACAAAGCAAAAGAACTACATCATTAAATTTGGTTCTGTGTTACTAAAAAAACATCTGCACCAAAATAGATGTTACTAAACAATTTCCACTCATTAAAATCCCATTTGTTTCATATTACTTTTTAATGTCAGGTTAAAAGCTGCTGTGTTTACTGAAAACAACTAACTCATCAAGCATTAGAGTTTTATGTTAATCAGGAAAAACAGTTTGGCTGTTCTGACCTTGAGGTCACAGGTGGTGTTGATGAGAAGGTTTGAAGGCTTCAGGTCTCTGTGCAGGACATTGGCAGAGTGAATGTATTTCAGCCCTCGCAGGATCTGGTACAGAAAGTAGCAGATATGGTCGTTGCTGAGTTGCTGTGTCTTCAGCAGTTTGTAAAGATCGGTCTCCATCAGATCCTGTACGATATAGCTGAAACGCAGTTAAAGAACTACAACACCACGTGATAATATCCACACTATGTTCAAAACACAATGAATGGCACGTAGAACAGTTTGTCCTAAAGCATTGTGAGCCTGATGCTGTGCATATCTAAGGATACACATCCCTCATGCTGTCGATGCGGCGCGCTCTCAGGATGTCATTAATGCCTATGATGTTCTCATGACGGAACCGCAGGAGGATTTTGATCTCCCTCAGGGTGCGCTGGCAGTAGGTCTGGTGTTCAAATGGACTGATCTTCTTAATGGCCACTCGGATCTTATTCACATTATCAAAAGCTGAGCTGCAGGAAATGGTAGGAAGAGAGAGAGAGAAAAAAAAGTCAACTCATACAGCTGGTGCACGCATCTAACTTGCATAGAATATGGACAAATGAATTTGATTTTAAATCTGCATAATTTAGTGGCACATTTTACAGTAAAGAATTTGTTTTGAGTCAACCTCAAATCCAGCTAAATTTGACTAAATGGGCTGTTAATTTTTATACGAGTTGTCTAAATTGGTTACAACTCTGTTTTGCATGTTTTAGCACCGTTTTTTATAATAGTAATATAAATTACTTATATATATATATATATAAATAAATAAAATAATTCATAGATGGATAATATATATATAAAATGTAATATAAATTATATATACATACAACATTTTCATATAGTTCAAAATTAAAACCTGTGGCCAAAACAAATCCAATTTTACATTCATTTGATGCCTTTCAAACTGACCAAAGACAGTCTTATGCATGTGTCCAAAAACCCTAACCAAAGATATCAACATAGAAGGCCTTAGCGTTTTATTAGAGTATTTGTTTACATCCTCCTGCAAAACTTGACAGTCATTTTGAGGATGGAGGACAGACCAACGCGTTCAGTTCTGAAATCTGCACCTTATCTGATTTCTTTACCATCATTTTGTGACATATTATAAGCAGTTGATATCACATCTAAAAAAAAAAGAAGCTGGGTACGCATTTCAACCACCCCCAAAAAACGCGAAAATATTTCCTAAAATACTTTGTCCACATTCGACCGCATCGTAACCACGCCTGTTTTACGAGCTCGGAGTGAGATGTCAGATTGCTAGCGGTGAGCTAACAGCCCTAGCGTGCAGATTCACACTACAAACAACCCCACACACTCCTAAAACCACCACATTCAACATCTACAACTAAACCAATGTGTTAAATAACACAGATTCACGTGCGGCGAGACCCTGTTTGTGCCCTTAAACCTAGCGAGAAGCAACCTGGAGGACGCTTGGTGGGTTTAAACGTGCCTACGACGCCAAAAAAATGATGTTTATGAAGGCAATTTGCTATGATTTGAAACACAGCCAGAGTTGAAGACATTAGACTTAATCCAATGCATTACTCGAAATCTATTGTTAGCCCTGAGATTCTGGGAAGGATATGCAGAAACTTGTTGAGCCAAACTAATTATGCTGTGAATTTCGAAACACCGTTAGAATCTGCTTTTCTTTTCATGAAACGGGGATGCGGAATGGTATTTACTTCCAGAAAATCAACACCCCTTTTTCCTTTACTACGAAGAGCTGGTCAGTAGCACCAGCCCAACAGAGTCCCTCCGCCGAAATGTGCGACTGCAAAAACGAGCAGTTTCCGCTTACCAGACCATTCCGTAGGCCCCCTCCCCGATGTACTGCAGGTCGGTGTAACGGGGGCCAACGTCAAAATTTTGTCCCTTCACCGACTCCAGGCCAGGCTTGGATCCCGCCGCTCCATTCGCTCCCCCGGGTGCGACGGCTCCTCCAGCCCCGGCGGCGCTGCTATTCGAGCCCGCGGCTCCGGCCACCGCCGCGCTACTGCCCGATTCCGCCATCGTTTCTGTCCACAAATCAGTCGCCTTCGCTCAGTCTTTGGCGGGATGGGGGCTCGTTCTCGTCTTCAGATCAAAGACAGGTTAATTTGATAGCAAAGGCTGCCGTTATACTGTGCGCTTTCTTTACAGTCGAAGAGGAGTCGGTCGAGGCCCCCCTGTGGATGCGAGTGCGGAACGAGCGTGCATCTAAACGGATCGTGAGCGCGAACGCGCATTTCTCCTGTACAACATTCGGGGGCGCGCGCTGCGCGTGAAAAGCCACAGCAGACGCATTTACATAGTGCACGAGTGGGCGTGCAGAAAGCCTCCCACGTAGACACTCTGGCGTGATTTACAGCTTGTGGTTGGGAAATAAAGCGAAAGGGAAAAGAGCGTATCTTAATGTGCAAAATAAATATACAAGCATATTTTCCATCACTCATATAATACATATGTATATATATCGATCGTCCATCACTCATACTATCTATCTATCTATCTATCTATCTATCTATCTATCTATCTATCTATCTATCTATCTATCTATCTGTGTGTGATATATATATACACACAGATAGTATAATCTGAAAACACACAGGCACACACACTCATAAGCTATATATATACACACATATAGTTTATGAGTGTGTGCGCCTGTGTGTTTTCAGATTGACAACGAACTTGCATATTATCTATAATCTGATGGGTTCAAACGTGTCCCAAAATGAATGAATTCTGTTCATTGTATAGGTAGGCTACAATGTACGACTGCCCCTGTATGATGTGTTGATGTATTTCTGTCCCTACTATAGAGATTTCATGATCGCACAGCAGAGCACCCTAGAGTTCATGATCATTACAGCAAGTCGCATAAATTGCGTCACTGAAAGGCTGGGCTGATCTCTCTTCCTGGTTACTGCAGCTCCGGGTTTATTGATCTGGCATGAAAACGTTTTCCCGTAACTGGGTTGCATCGGTCCATGTAGCGCTTAGTCTCATCGGGCTTCCGTACCCTGCTGGTACAAGTGGAATCTGGTATGTAAATAACTAATTATTTAAATGAACTTAAATTCTGAAGTTGTAGTTGTGATACTAGTTTGACAGGTTTATTATCGACAGCTGTTCCTCTTCTTTAATGTACGTTTCATTGTAGTACACCTGTCTTATGGGTATTCAAATTATTATTATTTAAAGAAACATCAAATGAAATTAAATTAATTGTTTATTTAAACCAATTTTCAGCAGGAAGAACGCCATTAGCAACATTCCCAGTCTGTGTTCATCAACATCTGTCTACATGTCTCCTGTCGCGCACATTAAGGCTCGTTGTCCGGTATATCCTGGCTCGGACACAAGTCGCTTTCCCGTCCCAGATGACAAAGTTGACTGGGAGAGAGACTGGCCCCAGTATAACCCTGTTAACTATACGGCCCCCACTGTGCTGAAAAAGCCTGTTTGGGCTGACCCAGAGATTGGGTGAGTAACAGCATGTGTAAAACACACCATGAGTAATCAAAATAAATAAAATAATATTATTTTATTTGTTCTCTCTCTCTCTCTCAATTTTATTTTAAAAAGATTTTTCAAATTAAATCCAAAATGTTTAAAATTGGTTTAAAAATGGACTAGAGAACTATAGAATTATAGTGGTTAAAATGAAAACAGCATACCGTACCTGATAATCTTTTAAAATATTTGTATTAAAGTTTCTTTTAACTCATTCTTTACTATATACACTTCCTTTAGTGGATTTTCCCCACAGTTCAATTCATTGGATGGTTCTGTGGACAGGAGAAGCCACGAGGGCCAATATCGTATCCAGAATGGAAATCCTCTGTGAGTCAAAGTCAAAGTCACCTTTATTTATACACAGGAAAATAACAGAATCAATGATGCAAACATTCTGCCGTAAAGCAGCTCACAGAAGACAACAGTGTCATTACACAGCATTAAGCAGCTCTACAAAAGACAGTAATGTAGTTATTTAGCTCGAGTTAGTTAAATGTTGATTCAACCTGGTTCAATAGCTGTGTTGATGTTGCAAAATTAATCAATTATGAAATTAAAACATTCAAATTCCGGGTCATCCAAACTATTTAAATATTTGTAATATTTACAAGGCTTGATTTCCTGCTTATTAATATCTACTCGCTGTAAATCATCCTCAGTAATCCACATGGAAGAACTGGACTCGAGGGAAGAGGATTACTGGGAAGGTGGGGTCCAAACCACGCTGCTGATCCAATAGTTACCAGGTAAAAGAATATGTGTTATAATAAATGGTAACTAACCTTTCAACTGCAATCTCTCTGCCATTTGACAGGTTTCACAACTCAATGCATACAATGCATGCAAGGTATTTTGTGTTCAATGTGGCAGAGTTCACATGCTTCACCCAAACAATAACTCCTTCCTGTTTTCTATGGCTTCATACAGGTGGAAAAGGGACTCGACTGGACAACGCGTCCTCCACATTAAATCGCAACTACCCATTCTGCAATTTGTGTCCATCAAGAGGCTGGACTGCGGCGAATGGGCCATCCCAGGGGTGAGTATAAACAATGATGCTTGTTCATGTAAGAATTTATCTATTATATATTTTTAACTTTGTCAAATTTTCAGAATGGTTATTTTGAGTGAGCACAATACCTAGGGTGATTTCAAAGCCTGTTTAAAATTAATTGTGCTTATATGCTAACATATTTTTATAATCTTTTGTTGTTGGGTTTTCAGGGTATGGTGGACCCCGGGGAGCGCGTTTCTCAAACATTACAACGCGAGTTCTCAGAAGAGGCACTGGACTCTCTGCAAGCATTTCCAAATGAGAGGGAAAATATCCAAAAGCGAATCACTGAGCTTTTCAACTCAGATGGTTTTCAGGTGAGATCATGTGTGGGTTTCAGTCAAAAGGTGTTGTTACCTATTACATGAATAAACAATAGTATAGTTATGCTTGAATTGCAGTTCACAATGAACAATGGCAAATGTGACCACACCTTAAAAGTGTTGCAGTGCAATATAACAGCATTTTTTGCCTATAGGTATATAAAGGTTATGTAGATGATCCAAGAAACACAGATAATGCTTGGATGGAGACAGTTGCAGTCAATTTCCATGATGAATCAGGTAAAACAGTATATTGATTAAACACTTGATAATATTCTGAAAGTATCTTAATAAGTGATTAACCCAACATGTTTAATTGTTTATTTAGGCAATAGTGTAAGTGAGCTTCCATTGCAAGCAGGCGATGATGCTGGTCAAGTGAGTTGGACTGATGTCGACTCCTCTGTGGCCTTTTATGCGAGTCACTCGCATTTCCTAGAGACAGTTGCTAAGGAAAGGAATGCCCACTGGTAACAGGAAATGGTTTAAAAAGTGCCTTTCTGCTGTGACATAAATGAAGGGAGATCTAATTTAACAGCATAAGACGAACTGTAGCTTGATTCAACTGGATACTAGGAAAATCAGTTCTGGTGCTTGCACATATTAATATGGATTGTGACTCCATTGCCACAACACTGCCAAAACTTGCATTCCAATAAACAAAATGTTAACCATGTTTGTGCACTTTCTTAATATCCAGTATAAAGCATGGCTACTGAAACTGAAGGCTTACTAATTATTTAATTTATTGTTGTTGCACTGAACTGAACACTATTGTCTGAATAAGAGTTTGGTCAGCTTATGCATGACTGTCTCTGTAGTAACCAAAGGAATAAACAATCTCATACTGTACACTTGATCTGTTTATTGTTTTACCTTTTGTCTGTTGTGCTATATTTCAATAATAATAATAAAAAAGAATTGGGTATCTGTGAAACTGAATGATTTAATTGATACTGAAATGGTTAAATTTCTTTTAATCTGATATACTCAAAAAGCAACTACTAGAGAAACAAACGTCTCAGAAACAAACAAAAAGTCTGCTTGGTCTGAACATGAATTCTCTGAAAGCCTGCTTCTTTTGAATGATTGTTAAAGTTTCAATATAATTTATAGAAAAGAGTGAGAAACAGGAAATAGTATGTTTTTGCATTGCCTTTTTTAACTGATATGACAACAGTAATGATGTTATGTGAAACAGAAAAATAATTTCTTGACGTTGGTTTTAACCTTGCAAAAAATTGCTAAGTATGTCCTCTGAGCGGCTGATTATACTGTTTTATAGTCTTAGATTTCAACGACTCTTTCAGTTTGTATGTGCTGCTAGATTCCCAAGTCTAAGTATAATTGGTCTCCAAATATTTAGTATAGTAATATTTAATATATAAATATTTAATATAAATTTTAATATATTTAATAGTCTTCAGAGTCGCAAAACCCTCAGATTAGGGGACAGATTTGATGAGATTTAAAGATTTGTTCCTTCATTGTCAGGCTTCAGTTTATTTAACTATAATGGATTTGCCCACTCATGCACTGAAACTATCCATTTCAGTGATAACTGATCTTCTAATTCAGAGATAAGAAACATCTAGTAACAAGAGGAAAGGAGATAAGTATGGAGATAAAAGAGTCCATCACACCACATACTGCTCATCAAAAACCTGATCTTGTCCCTTTAAGAGATTGTACTGGCTGAAAGTTTTTGTTTTAAATTTACATTTATGGATTTGGCAGACGCCTTTATCCAAAGCAGCTTACATTGCATTCAAGGAACACATTGACATTCTAATCAGTTCTCGTTTTTGTTGCAAACACCATTGCTCTGCTGGTTGAGATACAGGAAAGCTATATATATATATATATATATATACACATATACACACACAGTATATAAAAAATATGGCAATCAAAAATGACTGAACCCCCCCAGGGACTGTAATAATTTACAAATGAAATAATAAAACAATACTTAAAAAAAAAAAAAAACTGCCAATGAGCTACCTGAAGAAGCCAATGACAACCTGAAGAATTAAAAAAACATTTTTTTGCAGAGTATAAGAACACTAGCCTTAGCCTTCTTGTTGGGACATCTTGCTGAATGCCACTCTTGAACAAGAGGAACAAGAAAGAAACTTGAATGTGCTCAAATTGGAGTGATGTGGAGTGAACTTTTAGACCCGTGGATCAGCAGTATATCTGGTGCAAAAAAGGCAAAGCTTATGAGCAGAAGAAAACCACCTCCACGGTCAAACATGGTGGTC
The DNA here is from genome assembly GCA_037043235.1 of Rhodeus uyekii. Taxonomy (NCBI): domain Eukaryota; kingdom Metazoa; phylum Chordata; class Actinopteri; order Cypriniformes; family Acheilognathidae; genus Rhodeus; species Rhodeus uyekii. The sequence continues at coordinate 472,868 of JAWRVZ010000104.1, read as the reverse complement.
CAGTCTTTGTTATGGGAGTGCTTTGTTGTTGCAGGAAGTGGAAATTCTGACTGAGTGAAGGACATCATGAATTCTTTGAAGTATCAAGCTATTTTGGTAAAGTTAGCGATGCCTTGGGTGCAGAGACTGAATCTTGATTATCAGTGGACTTTCCTGTAGGACAGCCATCCAGTATACAAACAAATCTACTTCAGGGATCAGTTGTAAAACATTCTTGAGTGTCACATACAGTCTTTAGACATACAGCTCATTGAAAATATTTGGCAGTTGTAATCAGTTAAAAGTGGCTGTTTTGTGAATACTGTAATAGACCAAGATTGCACTAAGAAGGTGACTAAAGGTACAGACAAGAGTTTATAGGAGGCTATAAAGAATAAAAGATTCTAAATGTGACACAAGGGGTTGATTAATTTTGGACATGAATGTTTAGTCAATTTAAAAAGTTAAGACTTTTGTGAATGTTTTGAATGAAAGATCAAAAGGATAAACAATGCAGATTTATTTTTACAGCCATCTTTGATCATATTTACCAGGGGAGCCAATAATTCTGACCACAAATGTAACAAGCTTTCACAGAGCACCTGAAAGTTGATGAGAGTTATCTATTGTGCATGATCGTGTCCTTGACATCATTTATTACTTCCATGGGTCTATGTTTCAAGATTCTGTGAATTCTTCAGGTGCAGATATAAACATTTTGACCGGCTAACTGATTATAAATGTGCAACAGTAGCTGTATAAAACGCGAGCAGCAACATATTTAAAAAAAATTAACCACTAGTTCATGGATATGTTAATTTTTCTGAACAGATTTATATATGCAAATATATAAACCTACTCATTTTATTATTTTTGTTGGAAAAAATATCACCAGTTTGAAAATACAAAACTACCACATAATTGGGGACAGTCAAAACAGTTTCAAACACATTTTACAAGACGTAAGAAAAAACATTTGTAATGAGAAAGGAATGTGAAAGCTTATGAGAAACAGGCAGTAAATGCTGCAACTGGTCCATTCACAGAAGTACTGATGTTGTGCAGATAAAAGTTGGCCAGTGCAAAAAAGCATTAAAAAAAATAAAAAATAAATTCTGTCTATACAGGTGTTGTTTCTGATGCTTCCAAATTTTCACCTGGACTCGAAAGTCAAAGGAAGTAGTCAGCCACAGGTTTCTTAGAGGGGAGGCCTCTGGTTTCCTGAGGTGCAGCTTCAAATATAATAAAATCTTTCTGGAGATGCTCATCAAGCTCCAAGATGGCTGCCACATTACCACATCTACAAAAAGATTACAAGACAGTTAAAATGAAGTAATGCAAACCAGCATGCTTAAACCTAAATAGCCATTTGTATCCATCACATAATTTATGGAACTACTTGTAAGACAGGAAAGAAAGAAAAACGAAACACCCAGACCTGTAACAGTAGTTTGGCGCAGACCACACAGTTAACACAGTCTCATTGAAATGCCACTTGTAGCCCTCCATCACCAGCTGATGTGCTCTACAGATCATGCTGATATCATTGGCAGCATTAAACTGTGCCACCACATCACTACCAAACAGATATCCAGCTCCTCTCGGGCTCACACCCCACCCTGTGGTGTCTAGAAACAAGAAAGGGAGGACACAATCTTAGGTCTTTAGGTCAACATATTAAAGTGCTTTCCTTTTTGTTGCATTGTATTAGTCTCTCACCCTCTGGGTCAGACCACAGTAGGTCACACATTGGTCCATCGTGAGGAACTTCCTGCTTCCTGTCAATTGTTCTGATCTGATCCAAAGTTTGAATAGATGGAGAAAGCCCACCATGCACACAAAATATCTGGAAGCAAAAATAGCACTATCATAAAGTTTGAGGTCACTCATTTGAAAGAAATCAATACTTTTAATTTTTTAAATTATTAAAAGTAACTAAAACCGTTTTACATAAATAAAACATATTTCCATTTCAAATACATGCTGTTTATTTGTAAGCTTTTTCAAAGAATCCTGAAAACTGACACTAAAGAGTGGAGTAAGGATTAGCTGGACTGGAGTAATGGCTTTTGCAATTTCATAATATTACAATTTTTACGGTATTTTTTCTAATCAAACAAATGCAGCCTTGGTGAGCATATGAGACTTCTTTCACAAAGGTAGAGCATGTGTGTATTAGAGATGCATTAATGTATCGTCGGCCAATTTCATCAATTGTTGCTGTATCGACTTTTGATTCATTTAAAACCATCGGAGAGGCGCTATTAACAGTGTCATTGCAGAAGCCATTAGCACATGCCGCTTTGCTTAGTGCTCGTCCTGGCATCATTGGCATGTGCAACTAAAACTTGTGACGTGCCGATGGATTGCATCATGTGCCACTGACATTGTTGCACACGTTGTGACAACTCCAGTATATCACTGTCTGCGACATTTCATAATAAGTTGCTTACAGAGAGAGTTTATTCCAGAGATAATCGTTTCAACCATTACGATTCTCCAAATTTAATATTGGCCTGTTCCATGCAATTTTTATTAGAATATGTTTCTTTTTTTTTGTTAAATGCAAATAAAAATTATCGTAAATATACAATTGTTTTGATAAATAGTTTCTATTTGCATAGGATTAACAGTTCAGCAGTGTCATTTGTCATTTTAAAAGATATAGACACTATTTTGATAGGTGCCCTCTACTAAAAAAAAGAAACCAGCAAGCAGGGGTTTACCACCAAAAATTTACACTTACCAGGTATTTCATATTGCAACAGAAAATGCCACAAACAATTATAAAGTGACAACTTCCATTCTGAAATAAATTATGAAAACTGGCACCAACAATTCAAAAGTGTGCTAGACTTTGACATCGGCTCTTCACAGTGCTGAGCAATGTAGGTCTCAGATTTTATATTAAATTTGATTATTTATTATTATAAAATTTCATAAAACTATTTGCAAAATATTAAATCCATAGATAAGATCCACTAACGACATTATATCTATATTTATTTAGGTCAATATCAGTCTCTGATTACCGTCATTTTTATTTTTGCTAACACTAACTCACAAACAAATTATTTAAAAAAAAACACCACCTGTGGATCTTCCTCAAGTATTGTAAGTTTTGGTTTATCTTGCACTGGGCAATGTTTCACTTACTTATACTGACACCTACTGGCATGTATGCAGCATGATGCAGAAATAAAGGCTTATAGTAACGGATGTGACCGTTCATGTGGTTTATACAACAAACAAATTGTTTACAGTGATTGCACTGTAGTTGTTTAATATCTGTCGCATAATCCAATGTTATTACCTGCGTAAAACAATAAAATTCTTGCTGAAACAAAATTAAATCTGTAAAAAATACAGCAGGGCTCAACACTAAGCCTTGCGAATTTAAATATTCAACCACAAGATGATGTAAAAGAGAACTCCATTCTGCTTTCTGTGAGAAATGTTTTGTGCACACACATCCAAAAAGTGTGGCTGGAAATACACATTTTTCCAGCACTGTTTGTTTCATATGCATCTCTGTTCTGTTGCATCTACTTAGGCCTGTTGAATGCTAAACTGATCCAATCTCCATTGAAATTATTTGATGTTGCACCAATAAAGTAGCTAATATACCTTAATACATGCAGAACTTTGCTCATTTGATCAAAACTCTAATTGGTGCATCCCTAATATACATTTATATACGCAAACATACATGTATAAAAGTAATAGAATGTGGAAAGATACTGAAATAAGAGCACCTACCTTGCCATCCACAATGGCAGAAAGGGATAGGTAGTCAAATATCTCTGTGCAGTACCTCCAGACTGTAACAGAGCCATATTTTCGAAGACACTCGTCATAAAAGCCATATACTTGTGTGATCTGTCTCGACTCGTGATTCCCTCTGATCAGCGTTATTCGGTCAGGGTATCGCACCTGAAGGCATAAATATAAAGAACTGAGAATAAGAACAGACTAGAGTGTAAAGCGACTTATAAAGATTATATGCTATAAAGCTATAACATAAAGCAATCAAGATCAACTTCTGGGCAGATATTGCACCTTTAAAGCTAGCAGTAATAGAAAAGTCTCCACACTATAAAATCCTCTGTCCACAAAGTCTCCCATGAAGAGGTAGTTTGTCTCTGGAACTTCACCCCCCACCTGAAAACCCAGAGAACAACAATCAAAATCAAATTACATATGCATTTTTTTCCCCCCTGTTTTTTAAAAACCTGATCTACCAAGGTCAATGCAAATTTGAAAGAAAATGTATTGTGAATTCAAAGTATTCTTAATTGCGTACCCTAAATAGCTCCTTTAAATCATAAAACTGTCCATGAATATCTCCACAGACCTGCAAACAAAATGATGAGTTGGTTTTAACTGCATAATCCTATAAAAAGTTAGTTATATAGTAAGTATATACAGAAATACTCACTGTAACAGGAGAATCTACCCTCTGAACATTACTCTCCTCCACAAGAATCTCCCTATAGAGCAAAAAATGACACTTTAATTATAAATAATAAAAAAACAACTCTATACTGAAATACAACTTAAGAACAATAAGCAATAACCATTTGGATGCGTGTGAGTTGAGCATAGCTTTGCAAAAAAAATATATATATACTGTATATATATTTTTTTGAGTGAAGGCGTTACCTCGCTTTGGCACAGAGTGCCTTGACTTCATTTTCCTTGATGAGTTCACATCGTCGGAGTTGCTCGATCTGTCTGTCCAAGTCAATGACGTCTCCCATGATGACACACATGCATACACTCACAGAAATACACCTCAATATGAGGCTGGTAAAACAACTCTGTTACTGGCTCTCCAGTCCTCTGTTAGTCTCACAGAGACCACAAACACACTCGCCCTCCTGAGAAATTAAGAGACTATGAGGTTGTGCACATAATTACACACACCAAAATGATCCTGAAAGATCAGGAAGAGGAGAAAAACAACTATAAAACAGAGATACAAAAAAAAAAAGAAAATCATCAGAAATGCTAAACAATCACATGTATGCTTGGAAACCAAACAAATCTCTTAATGTGTCTTTTATTGAGTTTAACAATTACATTACTATATGATATAATAGTGCCATCCAATGATTTTTATGTCAATATTTTATTTAAATATGTAATGTTTTAATATACAGAAAACGTTTTATATCCGTTACATTATTATAAATCTAGATTTTATTTACGTGGTAAGAGTTTCGGTATTAGTTAATTTTAGGTATTATCGTTTAAAAATAACACTAAAACTCATAACATGACTTTAAATCTATAAATCTAATATTAATGTAACATGTCTGGCTTACTAACAAAAAAATGGTCAAATTAACACATACAAACAAATAACAAATTAAACTTGTTGATTTTTTTCTTCTCTTTAATTTATACGAACATTTTGAAATAGAACTATCCTTAGTTTGTTTTGAAAATAAATTATTATTTGTAATACATTTGTAAAGTCTGGTCTACAATAACAGACAAAGCGGTTAGCGTGAACACTAGTCGTGCTCTGCTGCGTTTCCTGTGTTCTGCTGAAATAAGAATCGTACTTTACACACTGAAATGTACACAGAAGTGATCATAAAATACCTCGGACTTTGGATTAAAGTAGTTTAGGCATCCGGCGTCTCTTTTGTAGATGGTAAATTGGAAGAGCGGCGTATCCAAGTGTGACCTTCGCATCAACGAAAGCGCTCGGACAAACTTTCAAAATAAAAGTTCAGAATGAGAACAGACATCAACTGTTCTTATTACTAATATATATTTTCTTTCATTTAGAGAGAGAGAGAGATAGAGAGAGAGAACAAATAAAATAATATTATTTTATTTATTTTGATTACTCATGGTGTGTTTTATACATGCCATGAGTAACTTTAAACATCTTCCGTTAAAACTTAAAAAATGTGGGATATGTGAAGATGTAAGACATAGTTTAGAACATAGTTTGAGTTAATTACATTTGAGGGGACAATATAACGGTGTTAATGTCAAGTAAACCAAGAATGACGTTCACAGATGACTGTTGCTATTTTGAAATCAAATGTCGTTTGAAAACGCGCTTTTCCTGTTTGAGAATATATGACGACATGGACTGTGATTGGCCGAACCGGCGCGGCGAAAGACATCCATGATATTTGGCGCCATTTGTCGAAAACAATTCAACTAAAACCTACATTATTACAGGATATGGGCTCTCATTATTAGCGTTAAATGCACTTCTGATTTTAGAGATTTACACGAGCGGGTTTCGGGTTGGTTAGTACCACAGATTATGTTTGTTTTTCGCCGTTTTGGGGAATTTATATCGATGTTTGGAGAATGTGTAGATAGAAAGGCTTTGTTTACTTAATCTCGTTGTATTCATAGTTTATTCACTGTGAACTGTAATTTTGGAGTATGTATCAACGTATCACTGAAGGAATAAAAATAACCGGTGAGTGTCTCCAATGTTTATGAATCTTCTACAAACATAATTGACAGGTAAAACTTTTTTTATGTGTACATTATGGAGGTCGCTTTCCTGTAGGTCAAACAGTAGAGCGTGGTGATTTCAACGCCAAGGTCATGGGTTCAATCCCCTGGGAAAGCAAGAACTGATTATAATTTTAATGTATATCTTGAACGCAATGCAATGTATAAATGTAAATGCATTGTTTATTCAGACTAACTAGTTGCTTATGAATTATGCATGTAAATACGTTTTGATAAACTTAGAACACGTAATTCATGTGGTTTTGTTTTGTGTATTTGCCTCTAAATCTTCTAAAATCTTTGTCTGTTAAATCCGTACAGTTTTTTAGTTTGGGTGTGAAACGATGGCTGGTGCTATTGCAATAGCAGCTGTCATGGAGGATTTTGAGGGCCAGGTATGTGTCATATAAAAAGTTGATATGTTGAAATGACATTGATTCTATATTCAAAAGACAGTGAATGATTTGTGACACTTTTCATTATCTCTCTGTTTCTCCAGCCATGCAAGAAATTGAGGAAGGATGGCGATGCACCTCCTGTCAGAACTATCACTAACTACTTTATGCCCAAACCAGTGGAGAAACCATTCTCACCGCCACGGTCTAACAACATTATGGACTACTTTAAGAGAACATCGCCTGCACAAGAAATTAAAAGCTGCTCTCTGGTTGCTGAAGAGAAATCCCCGCAACCTTTAGAGCAAGTAAGTCGAGAAGTAGCTGGAAAACCTACAAGAGGACAGAGGCAGAAGCGAACCAGGAAGGCCAAGAAGTCTAAAGAGGAGGACGTGCAGATGATCACAGAAGATGTTGTCTTGATAGAGAGTGCCAGTGAATCACCTGTTAAAGAAAGTGATTCGGTTGTTGTTCCAGCTCTAACCTGTAATGATGTCTTCTCTAATAAAGAGTCTGGCATGAGGAAAAGCACCACAGAGGCTGATCCAGATGTTCTGATGGTTCAGAATTCTGGGGAAAGTGCTGAGCAAAAACCCTCTTTAAATCAAAGCAGGAGGAAAGATTGTGGGAACAGAAAGTATTCTGTGAGGAGAAAACGAAAGGCAAAAGGGGCTTGTGAAGAGAATAAGGAATGTGATGTTGATGCTCAAGAGCCTGTTTGTGATGCTAAATTAGAGGACAGTGTTGATGAGAAAAGTAACACTGTCACAATCTCATTTGAAGACTTTGTACAAAATCAAAACGAAGAGCAGAAAGATAGCAATGCTGTCCCCAAGACGGACACCGCTGAGACGTCAAATGAAGGCAACGCTTGTAATGGTCAAAATGATTCTGCAATCGGCCCTCTGCAGGTGTCACCCAGAACTCTCACGTTCCAAGCTGAGGTGCATCCCATTTCCCCCGATCATCATGAGTCTGTCAAAGCTACCAAGGAGTTAAAAGTCGCGTCCATTTTTAGTAGAAATAAAAAAAGTAAATCAAAAGAAGACAAGAGTTTTTCTGCATCTGTCCCAGAGCTTAAATCGGACATATTGCCTGACCTCAAAAGGAAGTCTAATGTTGTTGTTCTTGTGGAAGATCTTGAACTTGATGTCATGGAGTCGAGCTCCAATCCTAAAAGCACTGAGGCGGAGAGAAAGCAGTTTATGAACGCCTTTAAGCAGCCTAGTCATGATGGATTTAAAAGCAAAACCAACAAGGTTCAGAGCAAGCAAAACCAGGTTCAAGATAAGGATTCAGAGACCACAGACAAGGAGGATGAAGAAAAATCTCTTGAGAACAAACCCGAAACCAGCTCTGAGCAGAATGAAGAACAGAAGAGCTGTCCTGGTGACAAAAAGAGGCGAGGTAGGAAGGCTGGGAAAAAAGGACAAGCTCAGAAAGCTGAAGATGCACAAGCTGCAGCTCAGAAACCTGATGAACCTCCCATAGACATGGAGGTCGACAGCGAGAGTAGGCCAGCTGATAATAACAAGAGTGAACAGGCTGTTAAAGAGCTGAGAAGGTCATGCAGGCAATCAGCTGCTGTGCTCAATAGTGTGCTCCAGAAGAAAGAGAGGCAAGAAAACACTGTGGAAGATGAAGCCCAAAATACACCCTCACCTTCTTTGGCCGTTACCCCAAAAGCTCACAGGCGCAAAAAGGGCATTTATAGAGCTGAAATACTCTGCCCACCAGATACGAAAGGCAGCCCTATCAGGTGAGATTAACTTTTTAATTTCCTACAATCTCCTTTTCATTTTTTTTTTTTTTGTATTATTTCTTGTCTCATGTGTTTTTGTTTAATAGGATGAGAATCAGCAGAGTCAGCTCTGCTATAAAAGCTGGTGATTTTGAAATATCAAGTCCTCTCTCCATACGGGTAACTAGCATTTATGATTTTACAAAAAAGTGCTATATTTTATATATATATATTATAAACAACCCTTTTATATATATATATATATATATAAAAGGGTTGTTTTATATACAGTAATACCTCAGTTTACGATAGGGCTGTAACGATACGGCAGGTGGCGAATACGAATACGTATCACGATACAGGGTTACGAATATGAATACTTATTCACGAATACACACTTCATGAAAAGAAAAAGAAAAACATTATTTTACCATCACTTTAATGACTTTACCAGTTCATACTGAGTTCAAAGATGCATCCAGGTACAAACAACAATATTATACACTAGGCAGTTCACAGCACTGTCACACAGCTTACAATACATAGCCTCCCTGGCATTTAAAACAAAATATTTAACTTAATTAGTATTAAGTAACTTTGGAAAGGAAAAAGGTTGTTTTTCTAGAGGAGATAAGTTCGACAACAAACATTTAACATGGCACATCTTTACTTTTAAGTGATCATACCAAGTTTAATATCAGATTTGACACAGAAAAATAAGATTCCCATAGGAGGAAGCTGACAAAAAATTATAAACATTTGCATTTTGAAACTTAAATGATTACAAGCTACATGTAGCTAACTAGCTATTACAAACACTGACAAACAATCTTTTCCTGATCAACAAATATGTAAATGAGGATTTTTTTGTGATCTAACTGATCTTTCAAAAATAAGTGTAACCAAGAGCGTACCTGATTTCGTACCTGATTTCATGCTTGCACAACCTGCAGATCGTATTATTTGTTCTTGTTTCGTTTCCATCTTTTGGAAACCCAAAGTATTTCCATACAGCAGATTTATACTTTGCTGGAGGACTTACTATAACTGTATCATCCGACATGGTGGCGGGAATATATGCTAGACTGCACTACGGCTTGTCGCTACTTCAATGCATACGATAATTTATATTAAATGCAGTAGCGTTATGAATTGAGCTGATTTCCTCATACTAGGAAGATATAATCAAGATTTGAATCAGCCCAAGTAAAAATGGCAATTTCTTATAATTATTTTAATGAATTTGCCAGATGTCGTAACCTCCGCCGAACAATACCACCCTTTCATACTCGCGAGCAGAGTTACCTCCCTTCCATACTCGCCCAGCAGTGACTCGCCAGCCACTGCGCATGTCACTATGAGCGATCGTTTCCGTTTTAGTCAGTGTTTACTTCCCGAACGTCTGCACTGAAAAGCGTGCCGATTTAATCATGCTTTTGGAAGAAATTTCGTTTTTTATGCCTACCGGACCATAAGTTGAAGTTCAGGTTGTATTCGCCAATATTCGGTTCATAGCCTCGCAAATACGATACGTATTCGCCAGAAGAGAAATATTCGGTGCACCGAATATTCGATTGTATCGTTACAGCTCTAGTTTACGAGTGACTTAGTATACGAGCAAATCAGTGTACGAGCATTGCATCGGAGTACAATAAATTTTCCCTTGCCCACGCACAATTTTTTGTGGAAAAGTCCTAAAGCTCAGCATCTTCACTCGCATTTTTACTGGAAATATCCTAACAGCAGCCTCTCACAAAGCCTGTCACCCCTTAACTTGTTCATTCTCTCAGTGTCGCTCGGTTTGGTTGCATCATTCACCACAGTGATACTTTTATAAGTGATTTACAGCTGTTTTACCTCCTGTTGTTAACATTAATTGTGATCGCTATTGTTCATATAGTGAAATATATACGTACAGCATATAGAATGAAGGTACGAAATCCTCCCTCTAAGCAGTAAAACACCCTCCTCTCGTCTCCTTCACGACAGCAGCGATGTTACTCAAAGCTAAAGTGTGCGTTACAGTAAATTTACATTTACTCATTTTTGTCATGAATTTTGTCATTACTCATAAATTGTCATGTATGTTTAGAGTTTGTCAATTATTAATTTGTATTTATATGAGATCTTAATGGTTATAATTGTAACTGTAATTAAAAGGGTAAAACCAAAAAAATATTTAAAATGGGCATTTATGGTCATGTGGAACGAATCGAGTGATTTTTAGTGTATTCTTATGGGGAAAATTGTTTTGGTGTACGAGCATTTTGGGTTACGAGCTCTTGGAACAAATTAAACTCGTAAACCGAGGTATTACTGTAGTTGTTTTTATAAAAAATCTGTACAATGACATTAATATATAATAGATAAAGAAATGCATTAATAATTATTGTTATTGGCAGATGTTTTGAGATTGAAGATAACTCACAAAAATTATGATTTGTTAGGAATTAAATGCAGTTAAGAAAAGAAAAGAAGCTAGAAAGCTGGTGCAGAAAGCCAAAGCTCTTCAACAAAGTAAAAAAGACACTGCTAAGGAGAAAGACATTGTTCGACGCTCTACAAGAAGCAAAGAGTCCATCATCAGTTACTGTGAAGATGAGGTGAGATAGTGGATGCTTAAGTAGATAGATGCAAATGTTTTAATAAATGCTGCTAATAATTCCTCAAATTATTCTCTCATTTATATTGTCTCTTTAGGAATCCGTAGTTTTTTTGGATGAAAGCGTAAGCACTCTAGTCACCTCAGAGGAAAGTGGCAAAAGCCTAAAGAAGCTTCGGAGTTTGAATGAGGTTTTGGGTAGAAATACAACTCAAAACAAAACATCCAAGACTCCTGCAGGTAATTTACATTGAAACAATGCCGGCTTTAATATCAAGTTTTTTTGCGAACATGGAAACCGCACTCAAGTCAATAAAAAAATTGACTCATGTCTATCTTTTTCAGCTTCTAAACTGGCTCCTCTCTTTGTTTACAAGAAAGCCCATAGACCATCCGTAGTCATCTCCATTTTTGATGACAGCAGGTTTTTACGCTAATAAAAACTTCTTTAATGCTCTTGTTTTCTTGTTAGTATAAAAATCTAATAAATGCCTTTTCCCAAACTCTAACATCAGTCAAGAAGCATCCGAGAACTCGCAAGATGATGAACAGTTCAGAGCAAAGAGAGAGTTTCTGAAGAGCGGCCTTCCAGAGTCTTTTAAAAAGCAAATCTCAAAAACGGCAGCCAGCCGAGAGGCTTACAGTCAGACCTGTGTTTCCTTCCACACAGTGGTGCATGTTCAGCAGAGGGATGCAGGTAAGCAGACATGTTCACTTGGTTGGAACATTACGTTCATTTTTGTGTGTTTGAGACTAACATGTTCATTTCTTTCCATCTCAGATTGTTCTGTCTGGAACCTCCCGTGGCCTACAAATCCCTTCCTTGTTTGCATAAAGGAGTCCTATAATTTACCAGCTGTACAACGGGTGTCTTTGGACAAGTCTTTAGGTTATACTACAGTTCCTGCTAAGAGAACAATTTGCCAGAAGGTTGGTAGTCTTTTGTTGACAATTATTATATTTAAAGGGGTAAAACTGTCATCATTTACTCAAGTTGTTCCAAACTTGTATTAGTTTCTCTTTTATGTTGAATACAAATGATATATTAAAGAACGTTGCTAACCAGACTGTTGACGGTTGCCATTGACTTCCGTAGTGGGAAATTGGTAAATTATGACAGAATTTACATTTTGGGTGAAGTAACCCTTTGTGTTTCATATTGTTTATTCAAAAGGAAGAATATTTCTAAAATGTATACTTTTATTGTACAAGCATGCATTAAATCGATCAAAACTGACTGTAAATATTTATAATCTTAACATTATAAATGTTTTTTTTTTAAATAAATTTTATTTAAAATAAGTTCTGTTCTTTTTAAGTTTTTATTATTCAAAGCATCATGAACAAAATTATCATGATTTCCTCAAAAATATAAAGCAGTACAACTGTTTTCAACATTGATTATAATAAAAAGAAATGTTTCTTGAGCACCAAATAAGCAAATCAGAATGATTTCTGAATGTCATACTGAAGTAATGATGCTGAAAACTCAGCTTTGCAAATGATATTTTAATATGGAAGGCTATTGAAGAATATTGTAATGAAATTTCACAATATCACTGTTTTTACTGTGTATTTAATGAAAATAAATGCCACCTGGGTGAGCAAAGGAGAGTTTATGCTTCCTGTATTTATGTACAGCAACAAATGTAACTTTGTTTTTTATTGTTTAGGTTTCATGTCAGAATTCAGAATTTTCTGAGCCAATCAGACAACATCTTTTGGATGAAATGAGAATCTCTAATCCCTCCTTCCCTCATCAACGTTTCTTTATGCGATTTATTAAAAGACGTGAAGAATACATCCTCCAAGCTTCTGCCTCAGGTGACTGAAAAATTTGTTTGTGGCTTTTTTTGCCCACAGAAGGATATAATGTCTAGGCTGACTGCTTATAATGAGATTTGTAGCCCAGAATTACCCTCATATGGTCTTTTTGTATGATTATTTGTAGAAGCTGAAGGTGAGTTTAAAGTGGCCTGCACTGCTGGATCATCTGATGGCGTCGGAAGGAAACGGAAGCGTGTAGATGAAGGAGAGGCAACAGGCAAAGTGGGTAAAAAATCAAAGGCCACTCACTCAGAAGAGGATGTCATAGTGATTGAAGGAAGTCCATCATCAGAAGGTCAGGCAGCACTGAATGTCTCTGACTCAGTGGCGCGTGGCAGAAGTCGAAGAGGTCGATCACAGAAGAAAAAGCAGAAAGAAGAACCCAAACCAGCAGAGTTAATCTCACCTGTTGGGAACCAGAATGACATTCATGTTATAGTAGATTCTTCTGTACCAGAAAACCCAAGCAAAGAAGGTGAAAATTAAAGTTTGTACACTTAGTTTGTATGCTGTTAAATATTATGTGGAACCCATGCTAAATTTTTTTTCAAGATTGTTTGAAGAATAGAAAGTTATAAAGAACATCATTATTTGAAATACATTTTTTTGCTAACATTCTAAAAGTTTTTACTGTTATTGTTTATCAAATTAGTGCAGCCTTGCAGAATTTTTTTTTTTTTTTTTTTTTTAACGGACCCCAAAATTTTGAATGTTAATGCATTTATAAACGAACATTAACCTAATGTATTACCAAATAGTTTCTTAAACTTGTTTGCACTGTTATTTAAATTTAGTTGTTCATGTCTTTATTTCTAGATGGAGTGAAAGAGGATGTACTTTGGACAGAGAAATATCAGCCACAGCACTCCAGTGAAATAATCGGGAATATGGAGTCTGTCCGGAAGCTACACAGGTTGTTATCCTGCCAAGTTTAATCAAAGATGGTGAAAGGGTCTCATTCACTAATCAACATGTCAGTAATTAATATTTATTTTTGATCGTTACCATTAGCTGGCTGAAAGAGTGGAAATTGAGAGCTGACCGGGAAGAGAAGAGGAAACAGCAGGAAAAAAAGCCAGAAGAGGACAGTAATGGTATGAACAAATGCTAAATGACAGCACTTGCGTTTTTGCTTGCCATATTCAGCTATACCAATATTCATATTATTGTCTCAACTTTATTTCTATGCAGACTCCTGGCTGGATGAGGCAGAAGATCATCTGTGTAACACACTTCTTATCACTGGAGCCACTGGAGTGGGCAAGACTGCTGCAGTTTATGCCTGTGCACAAGAATTGGGGTTCAAGGTCTGGTTCATTTTTCTTTTCACTTTACAGTTTTGAGATTGTGTAGTGTCGTTTCAAAAAAGGAATGCGTTTCTATCTACCCTTTTTTTTACTAAGGTATTTGAGGTAAACTCCTCATCTCAAAGGAGTGGTCGTCACATCCTATCCCAGCTGAAGGAAGCCACTCAGTCCCACCAAGTGGACATCCAGGGTGTCAACACTCACAAACCATCCTACTTCAGCAGTTATAGCAGCAGCAGCACTGCAATAAAACCTGGGACCTCTCCTAGTATGAATTTCCTTGATGATTGCATTACAAAATATAGTGTATGTGACCGTGAAATAGAGTTCTCAGTATCTCTTCTAATCATAGGAAAGGTGAACTCCCCCAGAAGTGTTGTGTCATCACCCAGGAAGCCGCCACAGTCTCCTCGAAGTGCTCCATCCAGGAAAGGTGGCTTGGCTCCGACATCTTTGGCCAATTTCTTCAAAGCTGGAGGAAGATCCACTGGCAAAGAAGCAAACAGTCAAGACAAGAAAACACAACCTGGTAATAATCCAAGTCCAGTGTTACCAGATAAAAATATTGATTTAGAAATGTTCGTGTTTGAGAACTTTCTAATGTCATTTTATGTTTTCTATAAGCATGTCTGAAAAAGTCTGCTAAAGCAAAAGAGACAGACAGCAAAGAGAGCCCCAGTGGAACTCCAGCCGGCTCCAAGATCTCAGCTGAAGACCAGGGCAAGAAATCTGCCACATCCCTCATCTTATTTGAGGAGGTGGACATCATTTTTGATGATGATACTGGATTCCTGGCTGCAGTAAAAACCTTCATGACCACAACCAAGAGACCAGTTATTTTGACAACCAGTGGTGAGTATAGTTGGCTGTGAGCAAAAATGTACTGTGTAAGATTTGTGAATTAGTCTTCATAAGACCTTTTTGTCCAGATTCAACGTTTGGTGCAACATTTGACGGGTACTTTGAGGAGATCCATTTCAAATCTCCTTCAGTGGTAAGTGCTTTTAATTTAATGTCTCCTTTTTTTCTAAATAATTTTTCCTACTTTCTCTTGTACTGTATTTGGTTTGTGATAGTCAGCGCTTTGGGTTTTTGCAGGCGGATGTGTCCAGTTACCTCCAACTGCTGTGTTTAGTAGAAAACATGAGAACGGATACTAAGGATGTGTCCTGTCTGCTAGACTGGAACAGCTGTGATATTCGGCAAAGCCTCTTGTACCTGCAGTTCTGGGCACGCAGTGGTGGTGGAGAGCAGGTGCAGAGACCTTTGCCTTCAGGTAAAGATATATTTAATTAATTCAAAAAGGTGCAATAAGAGCTCTTGGATGTATGTAACAATATCTGTATATAGTTATCAAAAACATCTTATTTCACACTATAGAGCTTAAAGAGGATGGCAAGAGTGACATTCACCGTCAGTCTCTCAAATCTCAGGATGTAAATGAGGATAAACTACCTCCTTGCCACACTGCATGCACAGAGACTTTGCTGGGGATCCGTAACATGCATACAAAAAGTATTGCAGATTTGCTGCTAAAGGTAATTCTTCAAAATAAGAATGATATTAAAATTCTGTTCTTATACTGTTAAGCCGATAATATGTATGTGTATATATATAAAAAAATACTAACAAATAGTTTTAATATTAATTTCCATATTTGCTAGACCTGATAGGTGTTTTTAAAGGTTAAATGAGCATGCACTAATAAATATCAATACCGATTATCCTGATTTTCTTTTTAAAGGTTTATTGGCCAGTAACAGATACAGTAACAATATTTCTTGCATAATTAGTACTTTTTTATTTTCATAAACTAAAAATTTAATTAACCATGTTAATTTCCTGAAATTGTTCCTGATCAAACTGTTCTTTTTATATATATATATATATATATATAAATATAAATTATTATTTTTTATTTTTTTACAGCATGAGTCTTCTATACTAGAGAGCATGAAGTGCTGGGATCTTCTCTCAAAGGTCCACAGAATGGGAGTGGATCTTCTTTACTCCAATATGGAGAATCTGCTTCCTCTGCCAACTCGCCCTTTACCGCAGTCCACCCTCAAATTACAATCAGCACCAAACCCACAGTCCCAACTTGAGCAAGTATCTCAGACTGTGGGGTTAGAGGTTTTGGAAGAGGCGTCTGATGACGGTAGTCCCCTTAAACTGTCCTCCAGAATGAAGGGACGCAAGAAGATGGGCATGGGCAATAAAGACGTTTTCCAATCTGATTCAGAGGAAGACTTCCTCTCACTGCCAAAAACCAACAGAGATCCTGCTCAAGGCACTAATGCGGAAGCAGCCAATCTGTCCATGAATGTGCCAGAAGCTGCACCGAAAAAACCAAGGCACTTTGTGTTATCTGAAGCAGAAAGAAAGAAGAGCAAGCCAGTGATGCATTGCTTAAGCAGTTTAGCAGAGTATATGGACCACATGTCTTTCCTGGACTCCTCATTGCACTACCAAGTAGAGGGTTCCCGCAGACAGAAGGACTTTGGCTGGACCAGTGCAAAATTTAAGAGCGGGTTGACCGATGACATTCGGTTAGACTGTGTCAGTCGGGTAAATCGTGTTAATGTAGATGAAATCCATGCTGCATTGGGGCATTTGAGCTTTAGGAAGTGCAAGGCTGCAGTTTCTGAGGCCTGGGACAGAGCACAGCAACTGGAGGAGGAGATCAGAAGTAAGGCAAAGGAGGAGCTCACCCTCCCCGTGGCTCCACACAGAGATGGCTTCAGCCTGGCTCAAGTCACACCTTGTGAACCGAGGTGAGAATTCAGCCTCCTTAGTTTATTGCTTTTATTTGTACTTCGTCCAAGACTAGGTCATGCATGTAAAACAAATCTCAATAATACATTGTAATAAGAAGCAATTAATCAAAACGCCGTGCAGAAACTTTGCTGAAAGGTTTATTTTTTTTTTTTTTAAACTAAAGTTTAAGCTCTAGACATTTAAAGTCTAAAGTTTAAATTGGACATTTTATATAGATATAATTTGTATTAACTAGTTAACAGTGAGCAATACATTTCTTACAGTATTTATTCATCTTTGTTAATAAAAATCCAACTGTTATTTCCCAGTGTATTAATGTTTAAAAAAAACTTTTTATATGTATTAATGTAATAGTAAATGTTAAAATGAACATTAACTGAGTTTTATTAATGCTGTAGAAGTATTTTTAATTCTTAGTTCATGTTATCTAAAGTAGTGAAACTCTAGATGGCGCAGACTGATCGGTGTTTAACTCACTTGGCAGTGATCGCCTCATTATCTGCATAGCACAGATGATTGTTTGTCAACATCAAACAAATACTGGTGGTGTTGCGGTTAGCGGTTACCAGCAGAATGCATCTGGTTCCTATCATTTCCTGTCTATGTCGTCATTGCACATGTATAAATTAATTTCTGCCAATGCAGCAGCTTGTTTTCTCACTCAACAGCATGTGTAAATTACCTGTATTGTCTATTTCTTTCATTACCCTGTGTAAGGTGAAAAGTTGCTTTACAAATGCATAGCAATAGTCTCTTTTCAGCTGTTGCACAATTGGTTTATTGGCAGTTCAACCTGTAAACTATCTGATGAGTCGTTTGTTGAAGAGTGCTCTGCCTTTTTCTCTTGTCTCCTGCTTTTTTGTGGGATTAATTCTTGTTACATGTGCAGCAGCAGCAGCAGCAGCATGTCTTACATGCTCACAGCAATGACAGTTAATGTATTGCCAGTAGCAATCTCAGTACTTACTCGGCAGAAGCGTATGAGCTCTATTCCGCAAAATACATTAACATTGCCAGCTTTCCTGTTGCTCAATCAGTAGAGTATTGGTGTTTACTACTTCATGGTCATGGATTCGATCCCAGGGAAAGCAAGAATTGATTCAACGTGTTCCTTTAATGTAAGTCGCTTTAGATAAAAGCGTCTGATAAATGTAAAATGACTCTAATACCATAGCAGTCTTTCCAAGTTATGACAGAATGAAACCATATCGTAAAGTGTTACCGAAAAAAATACATCAAAATTCTGTGCCAAAACTTTCCTGAACGTTTTTTCCACTGACGTTTAAATCAGACGTGCTGTTAAAATATGTAATAATGCCCTGTAATAATAATCCATAAGTTGTGAGACAAAGATCGTGCAACTAGTATAATCAGTTTTTGGAAAACCAAAAAAAAATCATTGTAAATGTAACAAATTATTCAAAATACCCTTTCCTAGTATCAATGTTTTACGTTTCCGCTGACCTATGTTTACCCTGTTAGGTAATGTATACACAACATTTTGTGAAATCATATTCATTTAATTTGATCAGGCTGATGGAGAGGAGAAGTGAAGTGATTACATCGGTGCTCTCCACCATGTCAGCTGGTATGCTGGGAAACCGGGCAGCAGTGGCTCTGGACTACCTCCCCTCTCTACGCACCATCTGTAGATCAGAGAGACTGAAGGAGGAGGGAAAGATCAAACGCAGGTGAGAGTTATTAGATGCATTTATAGACTATCTGCAGTGCACTCAAGTCATTAGTGGTTACAGAGTGATGCATTTAAAATAACTTTTTTTTGCATATTATACTGTTAATTATAGCAGGCGTAATTCGCCTTGACTAGGTGTGGCGTCAGTGAGAAGTCTGGAGTATGTTTCTGTATTAATGTGTATAAATAAGCCACTCCTGCATTTAAAATGAGCATTAAGATGGTTGTTTTTTTAGTGTTTCCCTTACTAAAAAGTCATAGAAATGTATTATTTTGAATTAGAGCATTTCTCTCTTAACTCATTACAGGGTTTCCATACCTCTTAAATCGTCTGATGTACATTCTTGACCACCCTAAAGTCTGAAATGTCTCTAATGCAAGACACAGCCTTGTTTATGATCAGAGACACCAGAAATGCCCTTTACACAGTGGGCGCGTTTCACAAGTTAAGAATACAGGAGACAAAAGTGACAAAAAACCCGCTGTCTCATAAAAGTTGATAACTATTTGATGGCCTAACATAACAAATACCTAGGTTATTACGCTGTCATAGAAGTGTGAAAATTTAACTTGGTCATAGTGCACGGGTCTAAAAATAAAATGCAGCGAAGGGACAGGATGTGGCTTTTGCAAAGCTTAAATATATAAATGAGAGTCACCATTTAACAGGCAATGTTTTGCTTCTCTTTTTATTATCCTTGTACATATAAAATATGAGACTTTTACATTTTGTCAACATTATGTTTTATGCACTTATTTTAAATGATCACATTCAATTGCCTTGCAGTGACAGAACTACATTTAACAAAATGATCATAGTTTTGTGTTTTTACGCCCCATTTCTACAGGTTCTTGCACTATTTGGATGGGATACACTTCACTCTTCCTAAAAGCACAGTGGAGTCCCTGGCTTCAGAGTTCCCTTAAAATTCCTGCATCTTCAGGCTGCCGCATAAGGGATGCTGGCTAAATATGCATTTGTACAGTAATATATACTCAGAAGGAATGTGGTTTTATGTTGTTGTAGACATCACATATTTGTACTGATGTTTTAAATTTGATGATCATTTATGTTTTGTACCATGCATCTTCCAAAATGTTTTATCAAGTAATAAATGTGAATTTGCTCTTTGCCAGCAAACATGTTTTTTTCAAAATATGTATGTGATTTGCTAGAGGTCTGCAAACATGATGGTGCTGTTGGAATTTGTGTACAGATTGTGTATGAATTTTTATTTTTCCTCCCCTACTAAAATATTTCATTTCATCATGAGACTGTAGACCTTACGTGGTTTTTTTTGTGTGAAACTTCGGGTTATGAAGCACAATTTTTTTCACTTCCACATCTCCTAAATGGGACGGTATTAGTCCGCTTGAATCCAGTTAAACTTTAAAATGCAACATTTCTGTTTTGTATGCAGTCTCGGTGTATGATTGGAATAAATACTAGCTTCCAAAAATGTTGTAGCTGTTGCCACCCATGATTTAACTTAATTATAAGCATATCCACCTATTATATCATTCTTAAGAGACATACACACACACACATATATATATACACATTCTTGATGATCATTCTAATACGTTTTGTTTGGTACAAATTTAATATTCTAACCATATTAAGCACGTAAACTCCCTATCCACAATGAGCCCGCCTACAAATTATCGACCCACATTTATTATGGAGCAATGAGAGTTACTGTGATTATTAAATAGAGCAAATATCTCAGCTGTAGCTCAGAGTTGGATGTTTTCTCCAGGAAGTGAACACGAAGGGGTTTTCAGTGAGTGAATGCTTGCGGAAGATCTGCTGAATCCGCAGCGTTTTGACGCGCACATGAGTTTGGAATCTGACGCGACCGGAGCGCAGCGAGTTTAAGGCGCTGAATGAAGGTGAGATGAACCGCGATACCGCAAATATAAACTACGCTTAGAAACAGACAAGAGAAGTGAAACTATTACCTATATGCTTTTAAAAGCATTTCGCCTATGGCAAATCGGGAAAAGAACAAGAAGACGCTTCTAGAGTTGGTGAAGCTGCCAGAGAACAGCTGCTGTGCGGATTGTGGCGCTGCAGGTAACAGCGATTCACTCACAGACTCTAGTTATTTCTGTGTTTTTACTGACAATGCAAGTAATTATTAGAAAGTTCTCTGATACTATGATGACGCACTTTTTATAGTTTAAAGTTATAATGCCATAGTAGCCATGAGTAAACATCTGATTGTCATCGATCAGTGTAACTATGGCTTCTGTAAACAAACTACCATTTGTTTTTTAACCAAAAGTATTTAGAATCTATTAATACTTTTTCTATTCAAAGTTTTGACAAAGAATGTTTAACCCATGCCTTTTGTGCTTTTTTTATTTATTTTTAAAATGAGTACTAAATATGTGTGTGTGTGTATATATGACTAAATATCCTTATTATCATGAAAACAAATTATCATGAAATAGGATATATATATATTAGTAAGTTATATATATATATATATATATATATATATATATATATATATATATATATATATATATATATATATAGTTTATATATATTTTTCATGATAATAAGGATATATAAGCTTATAAGCTTGTGATATTTATTATCCTTTTTCATGATAATAATATATATCCCTATTCAGTGCTCATGAATGACTAAATATCATGGAAAATTCACAAAAAGGCATGGAAAGTCATTTAAAAATGGTAATTTCTAGGAAAAGCAATTATCTATCTATCCATCTATCCATCCATCCATCCATCCATCCATCCATCCATCCATCCATCAATCATATTTTTTTCATGAACTTGACCAAAATGTTTTTTTTATTGATTGTTTGACTCTCTTACTCTGTTGAAGATCCAGACTGGGCTTCATATACACTGGGAATATTTGTATGTCTTAACTGTTCTGGAACTCATCGCAATCTTCCTTCAATAAGTCGTATCAAGTCCATACGTTTAGACTTCTGGGATGATGAACTTGTGCAGGTAAAAATGACCTTGTGAACTAAATATTTTCACAGTTTTAATGATATTGATTATTACATTACTTTTTGTGTAGTCACTGTCACACATAGTCACATTTCAGAATCAAGTGTTCACATTAAGTCATGAATGTGAACCCTAATGCCATTGTGTTTTCTTTCAATGCATTTTCGAATGAGAAGTTCATGAAGGCTAATGGAAACCGTCCTGCCAAAAACTTTTATGAGAATTTCGTCCCTGTCTTTTATTATCAGCCTCAACCAGATGATTGCGAGTGAGTAGTCCCAGGCTCTTCCACTGACTGAATAGTCAAACTAAACACATACAATTATTTACAACTGAAACACTAAGTTTGTATGATAATAGAACAGATCTCTGATTTGGGAAGTAAAAAAAAGGGGCAGATCAAGTGAACATCTTACTGGCAGAGAAAATGCTGTGTAGTACTATTGTTGTTCACAGTAAGAGGAACTATCGGTTCCACTAAAATAACCTTTCCTTTCATCATGTCGGTTGTGTTCTCGATTCTTAATGTGTTTAATTGCACATGTATTAGCTGAATTTATGCAATTATGTTATTAACCCTAAACACATACTTTATTATAAAATACAGTAGTATTGTAAGCGTACTATAAACTGTAATATATATGTGTTGCTTTTATACATCAATTAACTTCAGCTTGTAGCACAACAAAAATGTATTATGTTTACTCTGTATAGAGTCCTTAGAGAACAATGGATTCGAGCCAAATATGAAAGAATGGAGTTTACAGAGAAAAATACAAAAAGACCATACACAGCAGGTAATCCATTTCAAAGTTTTAAACTTTGTATTTTAAGTCATTATAGCGTAAAATAAAATAAAAATTGTATTGAAGAAAGTCAGCTCAGATTCACTCATTCCAAAAGATCCACACTTGAATCCTAAAAAGGATAGATTAATAAGTGATAGTATTTAAAACATCTTTGCTTGTTTAATTAAGTCTGTTCTATCTCTGCTAATATTAACAGTGAATAAAATTAATCTTTCAACAAAATTGTTTTGCCTGACTCTAGGTGTCTATGAGGGCATGCTGTGGAAGAAAGGAAAGGATAATGGACAGTTTCTCGAGAGGAAGTTTGTTCTTTCAGTGTGCGATTTTACCCTCAAATACTACAAGGAGGATGTGAGAAAAGATTTTTTATTGAGCAATGAAGTTTGTGCACCATTTAAAAATGATATTTTTTTAGTGAAGCACCTGTTGTAAAACACAGCACAGACTGAGAGTAACTATATGACTTTTAAGACAATCAAAGCTATGCATTGATCATCCAATATCCTTTTTAGTCAAGTCACCTTTATTTATATAACGCTTTTCACAATAGAGATTGTTTCAGAGCAGCTTTACAGAGATAACAGGAAAATAATGCAACAAGAGCAGGCCAATAGATAATACTGATGAATGCTAAGTTACTTTTTGTAACTTAGTAGTATGAGTGTCAGCTTAATGGAGCGTGTGCAATGCGGATAGGAAGACGAGGAGAACGGGATCCAAACAAAAACACTTTATTGAAAAAATGAGAACAGAAAATAGTGAATAGGCACTTAATAGTGCAAAAACTTGGAGACACGGAAGACATCCACACACGAAACAACATCCAACATAACGTCAACTAGAGACCAAGACATGGGAACACAGGAGGGTATTAATAGGCAAACAGGGGATTATGAACAGCTGACGAGACTAACGATTAGTGATTAGACAGACAGGTGCAGGAAGGACATGAAAGATACATGGACGGGACCTGGATGTGAACAGACGTGACAAGACTGACAAAGAGATGTTTACTAACTTAGTAGTATGAGAGCTATTCGCCTCGTCTATCTGAACACAGCGTTTAGCACAATACTAGCTCTATTAAAAAATATTTGCCTTTGATTAAAAAACAAATAGTGCACAAATGAGTTGTAGCTTTTCATGAAGTAATATTTGTGCTTATCAGGAGTCAAAGGGGCCAAAGGCTACTATCTCTGTGAAGGACCTGAATGCAACCTTCCAGCCTGAGAAGATAGGACATGCTCATGGCCTTCAGATCACCTATTGTCTGGATGATCACACCCGAAACCTTTTTGTTTACCATAAAAATGGACAGGTAAGTCTATTTTTCCTGGCTTTTCCCCTGAATTATTACAAAGAATTGTGCAACTGTAGAGCATCTCATATTTGAACTTGAATGAGTTTCAAAGGCAACTTGTACACTAAAGGATATCTGCTCTGTAATTCCACCGTTTTAGGAGATTGTCAATTGGTTTAATGCCATTAGAGCTATTCGCCTCGTCTACCTGAAAACAGCGTTTCCTACAGCTCTTGATAGAGATGTAAGTACATTTTGAATACTTGTTTTTGACCTACTAATGTACTAAGTGTCTTCTCTGTGCTTTTAATTTGCTTTACATCGTTTTTGAATTTCTCAATGTGTGCAGCCTGCCTTCTCATTTTCTAGCTGCGCTAACATTGCCACATAAAAAGGAAGTTCTGTAAGTTTCCCCTTTTCCATGTGATTTTACTTCCTTAAACCAACAACTAAATACCTGCCTTCTCTCCAATTTCACAACATGCATGGAGGGTTGTCAAAAAAATATCGGACACCACAACTGTGTTAACAGGACATGGAAATGTGGTTTTGGTTTGTTGTGAGTTGCTGCATCTATAAACAAGAAACACATTTATTTTAGTTGGTTATATATGTGTAATAGCTATATGTGTAATGCATTCCAATAATTTTCTGGTCTAATCGAGGAACAAATTGTATGTAGACTTTAGTGGGATTTGTGAGTACATGTTCAACTCGTGTTAGCATTACACAGAACAGTTTCCATTTGTGGCTTATTGGTGAATAAACCAATTTAAAATGGTACAAAATAATGTAATAAAAATGTAAACAAAAGTGTACTACTAGAAACATGAAAAAACATAAATTTAAAACTTTAATCATATACTTACTTACTTACTTACGCCTTAATTACCCCCCCTGGGGCATAGGCCTCCAACAAGGGCTCTCCAGGTATCTCGGTCCTGAGCAATCCTCTCCAACTGTCCCCACGAGTAGCCTGTTTTCCTGACGTCGGCATCCAGGTCTTGGCGCCAGCTGTTTCGAGGCCGACCTCTCTTTCTCTTCCCTTGTGGATTCCACGAGAGAGACTGTCTGATGGTGTTGGAAACCGGTTTGCGGAGTGTATTCCCCAGCCATCTCCAGCTTCTTTGGATGATCTCTTGGTCGGCTGCCTTATGTTTAGTCATATAAGGGCGCTTAAATCATATAATACCTTTAATCTAAATATAAAACATCAGCCTCCAACAATCATCGCCTTTGTCAGGGTGGGAGAAAGACTCTGAAGCGCAGGGCCCTAACTCAGCTCATGACTGGCAGATGAAAGCTGATCTAGGGAAGCAGTTGAAGTTTCTGGAACATATTGCAAAGATGACACTGTGGTTATATTGGAGCACACAGTACTCTGGAAAGTCCAGTTGGTGGAGGACCATGAGTGTAAAAGGGGAAATATCTCGAGCTTGTAGAAGAGTGTAGGAGAAATGGTTGGCAGGCACGTTATGAGCCCATTGAGGTTGGCTGCAGGCCAAGCATGGGCTTTGCAGGGCAGTCATTACATCGGTCATTCATTCTCCATGGGATCAGAGAGTTGCAGGAAAGGAGAGCCACCAAGAACATAATCAAAGGTTCAAAAAAAGTGTTACGGTGGTTGTGGATTAAGAAGGTTGAGCCATGGTGTGGCGTGATAGCCAAGAATTGATCAGGTGAGGGTGTCTGATGAGGGTGTCTAAGCCCCAAAACACCCCATGACTCTTGGAAACTTTGTAAACTTATATTGTAAAGTTTAAATATTGTAAACTTATATTGTAAACTTAATTGCCATTTTTTTTGTCTTAAGCTAATACCATGGATAACCAGAAACTACCTGAAAGAGGGTTACATGGAGAAGACTGGCCCTCTGGTAAGTCCCCACCCAAACGGTTCTCTCTATTTTCATTATTTCCGTATTTACAATATCAGATTTTCCAGTGTAGCAAGGTATTTGTAGTTGACCTTAAATTGCACAAATATTTAAAGATAAGTCATGCTATTCTTGTAAAATACTCACAAAAACCAAAACACCACTACGTCACACCACTGTGTACATAGCTGTATATTTTTTATGTCTGTATAGTTCTGCATTTTCTGAATATTATGCAATTAATATTTCTGTGTTTTGTTTTATTGTCCTGCAGTCTAAAGGAAAGTATGGTAGCATACAAAGTATTGTTGGAGAAAATATTTCCACAACTTATGTTGAGCATGTGAAAAATACATTTTGAACTTTAAACCACTGAATTTAAAAGTGATTTGACTAACATCTATGACTGTTTGTTTATGTTGAACAGCAACGAGAGCCATTCAAGAAAAGATGGTTTGTCTTGGATTCCCTGGACAGGAAACTACTCTATTTTAAAACACAGATGGTATGTATTGCATTACTTTTTTACTTCCCTACAGAGTAAGTCGTGGCTGTTTCTCAGCAAAATTCTAATCTTGAAACACACAAGTGTCTAATAAGCATGAAAGGATTATTGCTACACAAATTTTGGTTTTAAAAATGTCTTTCTTTCTTTTTATTTTAAAGGATGCCATTGAGCTTGGGGTTGTTTTTATTGGCTCAGAAAATCATGGGTATTCAGTGAGAGAGTGTGTCCCTAAAGGGACAAGAGGCAACAAATGGAAGTGTGGGGTAATTGTGGAGACGCCGGATCGGCAATTCGTCTTCATGTGCGAGCAGGAGAGCGATCAAAGAGAGTGGGTGGAGGCCTTGAAAACAGTCATCTCAAAACCTATGATGCCCCAAGATTACACCAGTAAGATTACACAACTCTATCAAATGTGTTAATTAAATATATTAAAACATAACTGAGTTGGTAAAAAATAATACTCTACCTCTTTTCAGCCGAAGCCAATATCCGTAGACGAAGGTGAACACGATGGCTGGATGGGATAATAAGCTCAGAGCACAACACGGGATACATGGCCACTAAATCCTAAAATGAAATCAGATGTTCTGGGTGAATCAAAGGTTAACATTTGAGTCCCAGAAATTATTTACTCAAAGGGAGCCTTGGAAGAATGTCTCTTTTGGGCATTGTTTCTAACAAGCAGTTAAAAATATAAATTCACACTTGGTGCATCTTGGGATGTGAAACCAATCTGAGAAGTTTGCAGGTCAGATTTGGATGGACCAACTGGTTGAGCTCTCTGATGAGCAGAAAGGATATGAAGATGGATGAGATCTTGACTCAATACAAGGAGACAGTCTGAGCCGTTACCAAGAAGTGAGTCACATCTTAGGTCTATGAGAGAGAACTCAATTAGACGCACATGTGACAGTGAGTCCACACCCAGGAGCTGAGACACAAAGTAGAAGCTAAAAATAAGAAATAATAGCTGTGCAGAAATGGAGAAATGCAAGTTACATAGAGTGTATGATGACAATTATAATTGTAGAACACCTACGTGTCATTAAACTGACATTCAGAGAATTTTTGTTTTCTGATTTGTTCATTTGGATGACTTAAAAAAAACTGAATCATGTTGATGATCACAATTCTTCAGTTTTGTTTATATTAAAATCTGTCATCTCTCATTAATACCACTTTTATAATACCCATGTTTTCTGTTAAAAATGGTTTTGTTTCATTCAGTTTTCATTTTATTTGCAGACTAATAACTTGAAATGTTATATTGAAATGTATGTATTTATTAATCAATTACATATTTTATTTAAAACATTGTGTATAATGTGTCTGTTGTACTGTATTATGTATAGTCAGTGGTGGACTGAGCAAATACGGGGCCCTTGGCAAACTTTGAAAAGGGGCCCCTCCCCTCCCAAAAAATGAATTTAAAAGTCAGATCAAGGGCTGTATGTTTGTATGTATGAAATTGTCTATCTTAATGATAACAAGTGCAATAGTTCTTTGGAAGGAGCTGCTTATTGGGGCCCTTGTATGTTCGGGGGCCCTATGCAATTGCCTACACTTGGCTAATGGTAAGTGGTAAGTCCGCCTATGTGTATAATGCTGAAGTTATAGCAGTTTCACAGGAAATAGCGACTCGAGAGGCCAGCATTCTCAGGAAAGTACGGAGTATTTTTAGCTAGACCAGACTCAAAGGCTGGGACTGTTTGTTTTTTTGCTTTTGGCGGTTTAAAAGTGACACGCGTTTCCTCTCCAGTCCAACAGGGGGCGGTAGAATATTATAACTGCGACAGAATGGTATTCAAAAAACGCCAGCGCAAAGAGGTCCGCGTTTGTCCGTAACAGCGTTCCGTAGTAACCGGTTATTGGAGGTCGGTCGCTTCTGGCGTGAGCTTGAAATGTGAACCCAGGAATGTCATGAAGTGAATCTTAAGAGAGCTGTGCCTTCACATACGCGGAAAAGCTTTTCTCAATGGCATGAGTCTCGTGTGTTTGTGTTAAAGTGGTGCGAACATAGGGTTTCTGCAGACAGAGGTTGATCCGTCCGTTTGCCCTCCAGAGGCCTGCGCTGTTACAGAGCAGCAGCATCCATGAACTGCGATAAATCACTCGCTCACTCTTTATTCTGATCACACTCAAGTCGCAACGATGAGGAAGGACGTGAGGATATTACTAGTCGGAGAGCGTAAGTGAATTAATTCAATGCTGTCCTCTTTCATTATTCGTGTCCACTGGCTGAGTCGATTCGCGTTTCTCTGGTTAGTCAATATCGCTCTGCTCTTCACTGTTGTTTGCATGATAAAATCCCTTCCCATAATAAAATCCCTTCCATTCTATATCTTATCGTTATTACAAACAGTTTTTAGGGCAGTACATTGACACAAGTGACAGAATGAAAGGGTTTGACTTTTTGTCTTTTTTAATAACAGGGGCAAATTATTAATCTCTGTATGTGTTTAAGAGTCTGAAATGATTACAGTCAAACACGTTTTGTTAAAATATATATTTTTTAAATAACTGAAAGAATGCAGTTTTCAATTATCATAATGGACCAGATCGGTAAACCCTGACCTTAAGTTTGACACACCCATCGTCAATGTTTTGTTGTTAGGCTGTCCTGTAGCGAAAGCAACAACTGATTCAATGTGTTGCTTGAGTGCAATGTAAGTCGCTTTGGATATAAGCGTCTGCCAAATGCATAAATGTCAACGTTAAGTTTTGTTAGTTTCACCCTTGTTTATCAGGGTTATTTATAGCAGTTTTGGAGGAGCTCTCACGGGCATTCAGACTCTAGGAGCTGCCAAAGTTTAGATGGGTCAGCCAAAATAGTACGTGTCCTTGTTAACGTACTGCTCACCTTTGCCAAACCATCCAGCTTCAGCTGTTGATATTTTGACATTTCACCATCTTACAAGTGTTAACACCAACACTTTGAGAACATAACATACTGATCACGGTCAATTTAGTGTTTTGTAAATATCAGAATCAAGGTTATTATTCTTAAACGTAAAAAATATATATAATTTGAACTGAGACTACTTGCATTTGAACTAAAATGGGGGAAAAATGTTGAAAAATGTAATAGTATCTATATGATACTAAAATAACACTACGTTTGCACTCTTCTACATCTGTATAGTTCTGCATATTCTGTATATAATCAGCTAATCAGGACTTGTTCACCTTCTTATTGTTTTCAAGTTTGTTATATTATTTTGTGGTGTGTGTTTTATTTTGGGTTCTCTCCATGATAGTTTCTTTTTCCATAAAAAAGGCTGCATGATTGATATTAAAATAGAATGATTTGGCTTTAATATTATGCCAACTGCCCCTTTAAAAGCGTACTCAAATCTTGACAGGCATGTTTCTGGAAAACTAGTGCTATGCGTAGATCTAGAACTCAATGCTCACTTGTAATCTTTTTCTTCACAGCCAAAGTGGGGAAGACCTCCCTGATCATGTCACTCGTCAGTGAGGAGTTCCCTGATGAGGTACTCATTAAACTAACTCGAAGTCAAAGGACTTGATGGAGGCAGATTTATACTTGCTTAAATGGGTTGCATTAGTGTGGTGTTTCTCACTTGAATTTTGCTTCTCATTGAAGGTTCCTCTTAGAGCTGAAGAGATCACTATTCCTGCTGATGTCACACCTGAGAGAGTGCCCACGCATATAGTGGACTACTCGGGTAATGATGCATAATCACCTACCTCTGTGTAATGAGATTCATATAGCACTGTTCTTGTGTAAATACCAATATGCAACCCTCTACTGACATGTTTAATCCGCTGGTGTTTTATTCTGTGCTTTCATAATCTCTCTCCTTTTTTATCCCACAGAAGCAGAACAGTCAGATGAACAGCTTTATCAAGAAATATCAAAGGTGGGGCTGGTTTTATTCTCTTCAATAACGCAATTTATTTTTTATTGTTTTATTCACCTCTCTTGTGTTTTCTCTCTCGGCACAGGCTAATGTTATATGCATTGTATATTCAGTAAACAACAAGAAATCTATTGAAAAAGTAAGTGTCCTCTTACACCAGACACTTTTTTCTGTAGTTACCAAGTCAAATAAATTTCTTATTTTATTTTAAACCTCTGATAGTTTATTTCTGAAAGGTTCTGTTGTGTCTCATTATGCTGGTTTCCCTGTAGGTGACGAGTCATTGGATTCCTCTCATCAATGAAAGAACGGATAAGGACAGCAGGTGTGTTTTGGGTTACTTTAATGTGCTTTGGTCATTCCACATACTTTTAAATTAATAGTCTGTTTTCTCTCTGCCACAGAAAGATGTTACTTTTGATTGATTATAGTATAATGTAACAGTGTATAATATCACAATATATGATGTAATCAGTATTGTCATGTAGAGTAAAAATGAGATGCACTGTATTTTTGAACAATTATATTTGCATGACATGATGATGCACACATTAGATGTGCATCTGTTAATTAAAAGCATGTAAATGATTGATTGACAGGTTGTTATTGTCAATACAGCAAGTATCATTAAGCAATAACAATCTTTCCATGTTCTCACTGTTTTATATAGTTATTAATATTACGACTTTATATTTACTTCGACCTCCCTTTGAAGATAGTACTGCTGCTGTTTGGCAATAATAAAAAAAGTACTTTCCACGTATTTTATGGGTTTGGAATTCTATGAGTTTGATGCCTCAATGCCCCATAGAAACGAACCTTTAAGGATTGTCTGAAACTGTAAATTATTTTATTCTGTTTTTCTTGTCACAGAGTACCATTGATCCTGGTGGGGAATAAATCTGACCTAGTGGAACACAGCAGCATGGAAACTATCCTGCCTATCATGAACCAGTACTCTGAGATTGAGACCTGCGTAGAGGTGAGAGATGCTCTGTCGGAAAAATGTGCTTCTGGTCTGAATGCATGTGATGTGCTGTACAAACCTCTCCAATCCAATCTGGATTCTAAGTCATACAAAATCTTGCATGAAGCTCATCACAGCTACTCATAATGTAAGTCAGTAGTCTGTATGACCCCACGTGCCTGTATGCACTCAAGACAAAGTCAGGAATGCTCCTGATGAGATGGCGGATGATGTCCTGGGGGATCTCCTCCCAGACCTGGATCAGTGATCTCCTGGACAGTCTATGGTGCTACTTGGCGGCTTTGGCTTCCAGTCTATTATTCTAACTCAGAGGTTTTCAAAGTCTGAGACAGTGGGCCTCCCTTTTGACACAACTCCCCCCCACAATGCCGCCCCCCCTCCAAAATCGCGATGCGCGATCGTTGACGGGGGGCGAGGGTTGAACGACAGAATGACATCACAGGGAAATGTAAAATGAAGGAGGTTTAATACAAGTTCGGCAAGCTCCGGCGCCCCCCAGGGGAGGCGCGCCCCACACTTTGAAAACCCCGGTTCTAATTCAATCATCATGACCAATTGATCTCCAGCCTTGTTCACCTGTGTTAACCCCTTCAGACCTGGTGTCCATTACAATGGACATGATTTTCACACTCCTTTTTTAAAAACTTTTTGAGCATTTTTCCTAATTTAAAGCATGCACCCCAAGAGATTGGACCCTTGTCATCCTCTAGATGGCAGAAAAGTTCTACTTTTTTTTTTTTTTTTTTAAACCCACTACCTCTGAAGTGACACAGGGAGGTGCTGTTTTTCACCTACAGAAGTAAGCTGCATTTTCTACAGTTAAATTTGCAATTTTTGAAATGTTTGCCAAAAATTCATAGTTGGTATGTAAAATAGAGAGATTTAACTTACTAATAAAAGTAAAAAATCATTTGGAGACCTTCAAGTTTTTTCTCAGGATTTTTTGAAAAATGCATGTCCATTGTAATGGACACCAGGTCTCAGTGTCACCTAATCAATGCCCATTCAGATATGCATATTGAGATTTATTATAGATCCTCTTTGCATATCTATCTGTGCATTTTATAATTTTTCTTGCTTTTTGGGATCTGTAGGACCTAATAAATACAATATCCACAAAAAAATTTTTTGCAAGTATTGTACAGATGTCCTAATGTGTTATCATAATGTTATTTGCTGTTATGGCCAGTGGGGGCATATGAAAAAAAAAAAAAAAAAAAAAAAATTCAGTGATGTAATGTTGTAAAATCCCCACCAGATGGGGTGGACACTCCATCTAAAAGTGGCCAACAGCGCTAAGATTGACAGAATGGGCTATTATTGTCTCAAGAGCCAAATATGTAATGTTCTGAGATATGAGATATGAGATAAAAATACAGTTATCACAGTAATAATACATTTGTGAAAAAATGTCATATGCAGAATATACAATTCTGTGATCAGTGCAGGGTGCACTACTGCTCTGTGCCACTGGGGACCACCTGGAAACACACACACAGGCTGTGTGTGTGTGTAAAGTCACTGTTTGCAGTCTCCCAATGCATTTCCTATGAGAGGTGTTTTTTGTTAAAAATGTGCAAATCTGTACAAAAAAACCTCAAAATTAAAGTTGAAATGTTATATTGTTCAGGTTCTTGACCTAGAAATGTAAAAAAAAAAAAAAAAAAATTTTTTATACCAAATTTTTTAATTGTCTATAGGACTTTATAGCAACCTGATTTACAACGCTTTAGGCCTGATGTCCATTGTAATGGACATCAAAAATTTCTATAAAGGAGTTATGAATTTTTTTTAATTTTTTTTTTGACTCCTTAATTTATGCCTAATTTAATGGTATTTTTTTTTTTTTTTCCCTGGAACCTAATTCAGGTCTGAAGGGGTTTAATGAGAGAATCACTAACATGTCAGCTTGTCTTTTGTGGCAGGGCTGAAATACTTTTTTTTAAATTTTATTTAGGATTAAGCCCATTTTCATGCCAAAGAGGGACTTCACATCATATTTAAATGTAATGACTTTATTACTCTTTCTTAGTGTTCAGCCAAAAACCTGAAGAATATCTCAGAGTTGTTCTACTACGCCCAGAAGGCCGTTCTGCATCCAACAGGACCTCTGTACTCTCCAGAAGAGAAAGAGGTAAGTGTTTCAGCACCTCATATTACTTCTGTTGGACTGCTGGACCTGAATCTGGCCCCTTTGTATATTGCAAGGAAGCACATGAGTGGGTTGTATCTCTGCTTTTAAAAACATTCAAATGATCCGTTATGTTTTGTAGTAATGACTTATTTTCTGTTTATTCTCCAGATGAAGCCATCTTGCATCAAAGCACTTACTCGCATTTTCAAAATATCAGACCTTGACAATGATGGCATTCTGAACGATAATGAGCTTAATTTCTTCCAGGTGAGAGCACTTTTGTATGTTCAAATTGCTGTGGTATTTTTATACTTCCCCAGAGGTTGTTTATGCACAGAGCTGCACGAACTGCACTTTAATGAGTCAAAGAAAATTGTCAGATTTGCTCAAGCAACATTATTGATGATTATTGGTCCTGCCATGCAGAGAACTTGTTTTAACATACCCCTGGCACCTCAAGCCCTAGAGGACGTGAAGAATGTTGTGCGGAAAAATATGTCAGATGGGGTGAAAGACAACGGCCTCACACTGAAGGGTGAGCAGAATAGGAAGTCACCATGATAGTTATCTTTGGCATTCCATTTGATATAATGTTTAAAAATGTATATTAAATGGGATAATATAAAAAAAGATGCAATTCTTGTGTACTTATGCATACTAATAGTTATATTTTTTTGTGTTTTAATAATGTAACTTATGTTTTTTGCATTCTGTTTTCTAGGTTTCTTGTTTCTTCATACACTCTTCATTCAGAGGGGAAGGCATGAGACCACATGGACCGTGCTCAGGAGGTTTGGTTATGATGATGATCTAGAGCTGACACAAGAATACCTGTTTCCACTGTGAGTCCCTCTCCAAATCCTGTACTTTAAATTCAAATGAATCATGTCACATTAATTGGCTCATAATCTCTGGTTGGATCGCATGTTTTGCAGATCTGTTGCGCTGCCCTGGTTTTGTAAAGAAATTTTGTTTTCTAATCAGGTCAGTTGATATATATATATTTTTTTTACATTAATTCTTTTTTTAGGTTAAAAATACCCCCTGACTGCACCACGGAGCTGAACCACAATGCCTACCTCTTCCTCCAGAGCGTCTTTGATAAGCATGACAAGGTGAGCACAGCAAAATGCCATTGAGTTTGATCTCTCTCAAACTTTTAGCACGTTTTTACTATTACAGCTCTCGAGGTTAACTAGTCATGACATTTATTGGCTATTGCATTACGTTTGCATCGTGGTTGAGCGTTGTAGCCGATCACGACACATTGACCACAACATTACCACTCAGTTTCTCTACTCTCACAAATGCTTTCATCTTAACTGACAGTGCAAAGAGAGATTTGTTGATTTTTAACAGGAGTTTTGGCGGGTAGCTTCCAAAGTGAAACATTGTGAAGTTGAGTTTAGTCACTGCTTTGATTAACTGACACATATACAAAGAACATCTGACTGTAGCTACATAAATCATTACATATTAGAAATCACTGGTTAGAATTAACACAGTTACTTGCATGTTGTGGCAATACTGTCAAATCTATATTGTAAAAGAATTAGCAAAGCCTGCGCTGAAGTTGCTGAGTTTATTTTACCAAAATGTCCATTGTTATTTTTAGATTGTTTCACTATCCTCATCCTCTCATAAACATGCTAGTGGGCAGAGCCAAAGTTGCAATTAAGTAGTCATTGATTTCCTTCTGCAGAGGTGGTCTTTTATCATAGAAGGGCACATTCTACAACGAGTTGTTCTATGGGATTGGTTACAATAAAAGCTGCTTTTGGATTAACAAGGACGTTTTTAGTTCTGAAACTTATAGGATATTCATATAGTATGATGACCTCTTATATGTCAAAAGCTCAAGGAAAATTTTGTTTCTCAGTTCCTGACCCCTTTAAAGATCCCTATATGGTGCTAATTTCATGTAGAAAAACATTAAAATATAAAATAAACTTGATGAGCACACCAGAATGCCCTATTGAATTAATAATTTTTTTTCCCACCCTAAATGTTTTTGTGCCAGGATCGAGATTGTGCTTTGTCTCCAGATGAGCTGAAAGATTTATTTAAGGTCTTTCCCTACATGCCCTGGGGTCCTGATGTCAACAACACAGTATGCACCAATGAGCAGGGCTGGATCACTTACCAAGGCTATCTTTCCCAGTGGACGTGAGTGCCATCCCACAGTATTTGAAGATGTAAACAAAGAACCTTTTGATTTTTGCTGAAGTCATTAATTCAAATATCGAACACATGATTTATCTCCATATCAGACTAACAACAT
This sequence comes from Rhodeus uyekii, assembly GCA_037043235.1. Taxonomy (NCBI): domain Eukaryota; kingdom Metazoa; phylum Chordata; class Actinopteri; order Cypriniformes; family Acheilognathidae; genus Rhodeus; species Rhodeus uyekii. The sequence continues at coordinate 437,280 of JAWRVZ010000104.1, read as the reverse complement.
ACCTAGATGTGCAGCGATGTTTGGAGTACCTGGGTTACCTTGGTTACTCTATTATTCAAGAACAGGAGTCACAGGCAGCTGCTATCACAGGTAGGTGTGTTTTGGCATGCATCTTCATTCATTCATCTGTAAGGTTGATTTATAAACCATTAATGTGCCCTTCCCTGTGCAGTCACCAGGAATAAGCGCATCGATTTGCAGAAGAAACAGACCCAGCGGAGTGTTTTCCGCTGCAATGTTCTAGGGGCTCGGGGTAGCGGTAAAAGTGGCTTCCTGCAGGCTTTCCTGGGCAGGAACCTTGCAGTGAGTACAAATGTCCCACAAGAGCATCTAGTGTTTTAAAAGTCTGATATTGACTTTTGCTCTCTTCGTATTGCAGCGCCAGAAGAGGATAAGAGAAGACCACAAGTCTTACTATGCCATGAGCACCACTTATGTTTATGGACAAGAGAAATATCTGCTCGTAAGTCAAAGATCTTTTGCGTTCTATACTAATATATAGTCATCTTCATGTCTGGCCAGTGCTGATTAATGGTTCTTTTTCTCTCAGCTGCATGAGGTGCTGCCTGACTTTGAGTTTCTTTCGGAGTCTGATCTGGCTTGTGATGTTGTTTGCCTGGTGTATGACATCAGCAACCCGTGCTCCTTTGAGTACTGCACTAAAGTCTACAAGGTCAGTATATGTTTAAAACGGTTTAAATCTCTACATTACAAATGAAGATGATGATAAAGATCATAAAGAAAAAAACAAACTCAGTATTAACTGATTAGAGCAGGGGTCTCAAACATGCGGCCCGCGAAACGATATTTTGTGGCCCGCGGGACCATTTGAAAGTTTAATGTAAGTGCGGCCCGCGAGTACTGAATGAATAGCCTTTACCGCGTTGTGTGCGGAAGATTCCTTTTTTGTGCGAGGTGGAGCTGGAGCTGTACAAACCAACCAATCACAGTGAAGTAAATGACTCCCGGGGGCGGGGCATCAGCCGGGCTTGAGGCAGACAGAGAAACAACTGTGGAGCTGCCCGTGTAACATCACCTTTGTCAAAGCCGTCATAGAATTATTACTTCTTATTGTGATTGAAATTGAGCATGTTCTACTTTGAGCTGGACGAAGTGAATGTTACTGTTATCGGCGTTGGATTTAGCGTCATGCGGATTGTATTTGTTTTTCCATAATTTGAAATGGGCTGATTTGCGGGACATCGGTGTTATAATATAGAAAATAAAATCCAATTAATACATTTATTAATGGTGTCCCACAGTCCCAGCTAAGTCCCACCTATATCTGTATTTTCTACCATATAAAATATTACGATGTTCATGTCATCAGGAAAGTATGGAAGCCCGTTTCCGCCACAGTTGAGAAAAAAAAGGATTATTTAAGTCATAATAATGAGAGAGTTTCTCATAATAATGACTTAGTATCTGGACAGAATTAGAAGTTTCATAATAATGACTTAATATCTCAAAATAATGAGAGAGATTATCATAGTAATGACTTAGTATATTAAAATAATGAGAATTTCTCATAATAATGACTTAATATCTGGAGAAAATGAGAAAGTTTCATAATATTGACTTATCTCAAAATAATGAGTTTATCATAATAATGACTTAGTATCTCGAAAAAATTTGTAACTTTTTCCCCAACCTTGAACTTCAGTAAGTCCAAGTACATAGAAGAAGAACCCATTGAAGTTAAAGAACTGTCAATAATGACGTTTGAGAAAATATTTTTTTTGGTGGAATACTTGATGCGGCCCTGCCTCACCCAAACTCTGCCTCCTGCGGCCCCCGGCTCATTTGAGTTTGAGACCCCTGGATTAGAGGGATGTTCTGCAGGAACACGCATTCACTCTCATTCTCATTTCTAAGAAATGTCTTGCATTTATATTCAGTTACACGCTGTTATTCCTTTACAGTAACTACTCGTGTAAAATATTTGAATTACGTGTAGACTTTTAAAGCTAAATTTACCATCCAACAATAGCACCTCTTGTCGTCAGGTGAGTGAGTACAGCTCCTTCATGGAAAATGGAAATACTCGAATGAATTTGTACCATTTACGGCAGCAATGTCACCCTGTAGACCCTAGGACTGGTTGCTCACGGGGCTGAGCGTGGTCATTTTCCTGGATGGGAGACTGACTTGATTGCTGCTGGAAGAGGTGTTAGGAGGCCAGCAGGGGGTGCTCACCTTCTGGTCTATGTGGGTCCTACCGCCCCAGTATAGTGAAGGAGACACTGTATTGCAAAGAGCACAGTCTTTCGGATGTGACGTTAAAACGAGGTCCTGACTCTCTGTGGTCATTAAAAATCCCAGGATGTCTTTCGCAAGAGTAGGGGTGTAACCCCGGCATCCTTGCCAAATTAGTCCATCTTGGCTTCCTAACCATCCCCTTTCTCTGATTGGCTTCATCACTCTGTCTCCTCTCCACCAATAAAGCTAGTGTGTGGTGAGCGTTCTGGTGCAATATGGCTGCCGTCGCATCATCCACTATGCACTATAGTGGCAGTTGAGGAGATTCCCCCCCTTCCATGTAAGCGCTTTGAGAGACTGATAAAGCGCTATATAAATGTAATGAATTATTATTTACAGAAAAGGATATGACTTTAAAAGGCTAGTTTTGCACTGAGGAAATATATCTCACACATCAAACAGCACATGCAGCTTGGATCATGTTGCACACGACTAATCGATAATAACATTCATTGTCAATGATTTTCACTATCAACCATTATCAATTAGTTGTTGCAGCCTTAATGTGCAGTTATTGTGGGTTTTATCCCTCAGAAATCATTCTAATATGCCTTTTTGCAGTTCAAGGAACATTTATTATTATCATCAATGTGAAAACTGTGTTCTTGGTGAATGGAAAGTTCAAAAACGCCATTTATTTGAAATAGAAACTTTATAACAATATAAATGTCTTTACTGTCAATTAAGTGTGTCCTTGCTGAATAAAGTATTAATAAAAAAATATTTTTTTAGCTTGTGTATTATTAAATATTAGACACTAATATTTAGTGTCATTGTGGACCCAAAAAAAGTTTACTGAGAAAAACTGCCCATTGATTCTACAATAAACTTGTTTTTCCAAGTTGTGATCCTGAATTTTTATTGTGAATCGGTTTAAGTTAAAGCTTGATGGGCAATGTCAGCGATCTATTAGTCTGTTTCCACTGGAATGACATCTCTGTGCATTCGTGTAGCTTCTTTCCTTCTGTTCAAGATGAGATTTGGGGAGAATATTGTGGTTTTTCTTGCGTGGTTTTTCTTGCATCCTTTTTTTAAAACAATGAATACATGTTATGCGGTTAAGAATTTAACACCACGATACCTTTTCACAGAAACACTATATGGACAGCAAGACGCCTTGTGTGATTATTGCCGCCAAGTCAGACCTGCATGAAGTGCGTCAGTACTACAGCCAGCCCCCGCTGGAGTTCTGCCGGAAGCACAAGCTTCACCCACCGCAGGTGTTCACCTGTAACACAACCGAAGCTCCCAGCAAAGACATCTACACTAAACTCACCACCATGGCCATGTATCCGTGAGTATACCTTTTTAAACCTGACCAATCCGCCCCACTGTCTGCTGCTCCTGTTAGATTGTTGTTGACTCCTCTGGCTCTCCCTGCTCACCTCTTTTGTGTTTGTCTATCTAGTTATTGCCTCCTTGTGCTTGTAAAGCTGTTAGGTGGGTGTCGTATTAGCAGTATCTTGGAAAGCTGTTCCATTGGTGCGGTCATTTGTTCCTTGGTCTTTTACTGTAGTGCGTAATATCAGGTAAAACGGATTTGTAGTGGCTGTTGGTGATGCTAGTCATGTTCTTTCCTAAGGCTGTGTACAACTTTTTTTTTTCTTCTTCTTTTTTAAATAACTAATTTAGAAAATAATCTAAGACATTAATGGAAAAGGGTCTGTCTGAGTACTTGGTAATCGATTCTTAGAAAATAACTTTAAGTTGAAGTATGTCATTCAAAGTTTTAATTATTATTATATCGTTAGTCTCATAGCATAATTGCCTATGTCATTTTTTTGGCCAAATTGTGATCTCTGCCTATTTTTATTGTCTTTCCACTGCTGCATCATCCTGCCTTTCTGACAATGTCCTTAGCCAATCACAGCACTTATTAGGATCCAAAAACACTATCTGCCTTAGTCATCACTTTGACTTAGGCAGTTTTGATACAAACAAAATGGCAAAAAACATGGAAAGAGTTACGGTTAGACATTAAGAAACAACTTGGTTAGGGTTAAGTTACAAATCTTGGTTATATTTAGGAGAGAAAAACAACTTTTTGTTATGTTTGCATTTATGCATTTATGTAAGAGGAAAAAATGCCTAAGTCATGGCATGTTCTTCCTAAGTTAGGCAGTTGGTGATGGATCTTTTTCTTTTTGCATACTTGTTCACACATCTGGTTGAATGTACTGATATAAAATCTATAAAAAAAATCACAATGTGATTTTGTGACAATGTGAAAATTTCTAAATATTGATTTTTTTTTTCGTGTTTTCCAAAAACATTGAAATATGACTTGGGCAATTATGCTATGAGGCTAACGATATAATAGTACATTTTTGATTGTGTGTGTTTGGTTGGTTGGGCTGCACAGTTTGGCCAAAAAAGCTGCTCGCATGGAAATGAAAACTGTGTGCTTTGCTTTGAAACATTCAGTGCAAATATTTATAGAATTAAATTTTAGCTTATACAGTTTGGATAATTTTTAAATATTGTCATATCACAATTTCAGTTCTTTCATTTGATCATGCTGCCCAATTGAAGCTTTCCTTTTTATATGTTTGAAATGTTTCAAGCCTTCCCAGAATTCTATTTCTTTTCCTTTTTTTCCCCTTTTTGCGTAACTTGTCATTATATTGTTCTTTTTCCTCAATTCTCTTCTCCCAGCAATTGAATGGTTTATTTATTTTTTCCATTGAATACATGTAACTGTGGTTGCCTCGCCACACTACTTCATGTCCAAGGCAAGCTCAAGTGGAGGATCCAGCTCTCTTGGAAGTTTGTCACATGATGCTGTTTCTTCCTGTCTGTGTGTTTCTGCAGCCACTCCAAGTTACGCTGCATGTGCAGCTGCAACAGATGTACCTTTTGCATCTATCACAACCTCCTGAACTGTGAGCTGGTGCGCTCTGTAAAGACCAAACTCTACAGTGCAGTTCTGAACAGGTCTCTGAGTACAGCTCTATACATCCCCACTCTCTCTTCGCAGGGCGCTCTCTAACCTCCGCTTCTTAAACCACCTTTATTTGCTGTTGGCCTGACAGATTTACATTGCATATCCACTGAGGGATGTTGGGACATTTTCTGGCTATGTTAAAATGATGAAGGCCGTGTTATTTAAATGTTTTTGTCAGTGAATTTATCATGAGCATAAAGTAGACCGGGCAGCCAGAATAATGTATTTCATCCACACAAGGTCCAAACATATGGTATTATAGCAGCTCCTATTAATTAACTTTGTATTTGAGTCTGGCATTTTCTATACCAGTATCAGTGGTTCGTCATATGAGGAATGATATCGCGCTTTCATTTCTGCTTTAGCCTGTGATGCTACTTACCAACTGTATCTTAACCAAGTTTGCAAAGTGCAGACTGAATCCTGCTTGTATGCTTGAGCTTAAGACTAAATAAAATTAGAGATGGAATCATTTTTAAAAACAATACTAAACTTTTCTTTACTAAATCTTTCTTTTAAGACGCATTAAATTGATCAAAAGTGACAGTAAAGACTTACATGGTTACAATTCCATACAAAGTTCATTCAAACATCTTATGAACTTAGTATTTGTTCCTTTCCACAAAAATAAAATCCTTCCTTGAGCATCAAATCAGTTAAATTGTAATATATATTTTTTTACTGTAATTATTACAGTATTTTTGATCAAATAGGTGCAGCTTGGGTGAGGATGAGACATTTTTAAAATGTTTTAATCGTTCCTTATGATTTCCATTTCTAGTTCAAATTTTCTGAGTCTCAAAGACACCATGAACATTAAAAACACAAGTTTATAAAGGCATCCTTTGGATTTTGGACAGAATGAGACAGATTTGCATTTGCCCTCAAGGTGTGATTATGCTCAACCCTTTTCTCTAGTAAGTTGAGGTGGATATACAAGCAGTAAATCTGCACTAATTCTTACTGCCTTTAAAATATAACACCAGGTAAAATGCATGGGTGTGAGTTCTATTATTTCGCATAGTAAAGAATAAGTGATCATATGACTAAAATGATTTTATTGTATATAATTGTCTTCGAAGCATGTGCATTTCTTACACCGTTTTTTTTTCATTTTCATAGTGCACAAAATTAATTTTGTTACTTTTTTTATTTATTATATCAGAAGTCCTTCTATTTAATTTAATCTTGTGAATTTGTTTTGTTCTGTCCCTCCATAGGTGTTCCTTTTCATTTCTTTGGCTGGCCCTTTTCGTCTTTCTCTTGCATCTCTTAACATTATGTTAGCGGTCCCTAATGGGAAGTCTGTCCCTCTCTCTAACCATATTATGCTTCTCCGCACTAGATAAGAAAGCTTCAAGACTAACTGTTCATAAGCAGAACATTTAACATCTAATGGGCTTAGTTTGTGTTGAATTGTTTCTGTATTTAAATGACTAACACGTCTAACCAGTTGTTGCTAATGTATTGTTTCGTCTAAAACAACCTTCCCTTGCCGTTATTGTTTGGTGCAATATGTATTTTTATTTATTTCTTGTCTGTTTTTTTTTTTAGTCAGTGTTTTTAATAGTCAGTCTGTTTAAGATGTGTATGGTTTTATATTTAGGTCATTGATTGGCTGTCCATACTGCAGCATGCAGTAGACTTTATAAAAAGACTTACACACACACAGTACATTTTAGTTTTATATATATAAATTTACATATATTATTAGATATATTTTACATTTAAAGTGGCATGCATTGCCAAGTTTAAAAACAAAACAAAAAAATATTAGTTAAAATAGAAAAGCGTTCAGAATTTCCAAAGTTAGTTTTTAGAGGCAAAGCTTCTATTTCTCTGTAATGTAATATAGTGGTGTGTATGTATAAAGCATGTGGTGAGCAGTGGGGTATGTTGTGTTCCTGTCGGGTGTGCGGTTTTTGAACTGCCATGCTATGTGCATGTTTGTGTATAAGGTTGAGATCTTTTATACAAAATCTGGGCTCGTTTCTGTTTGCTGATGAGGAGTCCAGCCTCACCCAACAGGTTCATGCAGTCAGCTTTGTAGAGGACTCTATCTACATGGAGTCGTCTGTCGACCCGTTTGTAACAGGTAAAGACCCCCATCCTGGGGTACAAGGTGCCACAATGGAATGTTTAGTTCAAAGAAGAAATCTCCATGACTAGTTTACAGTGAAGTCTTTCTATATATTTTTTTCACCACATTAAGTTATCTGCTGATGCCTGGATTAGGTTCTGCATATGACTGTTTTGCTTGATTGATTTGTTGCTTGGATGGGCTTTTTTTCCTTCAGCTACACGTTTCATCGGTTTCACACAGACTAATATTGATCTTATACGCCTTTTAAGTTTTGTGATCTAGAATTTGGATAGTGCTGAGCTGTTTAAACCATCTGGATGTGTGTTGGGTGGCTTTATTCTCACAAGAAACTTCTTGTTCCAGTAGTGTTTCTCTCTTTCACCCCGTCTTTACTATGTGAGCAGTGTGCTTTCAAATATGTTTAAACATTGAATAAGTCCGCTATTCTTCTGCTCTCCCATTCTGCCACTTTTCCAGTTTCAGCAGCTCTTCCATTTTTGTATTTTATGAAATGTCCTAAACTAAATGCATTATTTAGTATAAATTAATACTGTTTGCTTTAATGTCTAGGAGATCACTGATGCCCAGGTGTGTCTTTGAATCCAGTCATCGATGTGTTGATGATTTTGGTTTCCATGAACTGTTTTCACATAATTTTGTTCCTAACAAATTATAGAATTTATATAAAGATTTTCAAATTGAATATTTGATCCATTGAGATCGAATGCGTGATTTAAGTGTTCCATTTTTTTTTTGAGCTGCGTGTGTTTTTAAGCCATTTTTTTTCTTTTTGCTGTTGTCTTTTGCAATTAATTGTAATATTCCGGTGAGGTTTGTGTATGCACAAGGAGTCTGACAACAGCCGGTGCTCCACATGGAGATCTGATCTCACCATCATCGAGTCTGTCTGGATTACTTGAAGAAACAGACCTGCAAAATTAAACTGTGCAGATGTACGGTACCTGGGGGAAAGGCTTTTTTTTTTTTTTAAACACCGAGTAGTCACACCAAATATTGACCTTGATGTATTTTAAATGAAGTTAATTGAATAAAATCTGTTTATGACATTATTTTTGAAAGCATTATTTTTGCTGAAGCCTCACTTTTCAGCATTTAACACAAATGCTTAACTTTTCACATTACTGAATTTTCCCAGGACGGTTTCTTCAAGCTTTTTGGAGCTGTTGCCTCAGTTCGTCTGGATTTAGTATTAAGAAATAAGTGTAAAAAAAACTTAATACAATCAGTCTCACTGGATTACAATTAATGGCAAATGTTTGGAAATGTAAACTGATATTTTTCTGCTGACACTCTTGCAAAAGATATAATAAAAATAAGCTTTATTTTATTTATTTTCTGCGGGGTGAAAATACCAATGTGCCAATTCTGTCATTTGTCATATCTCACAAACTTTATGAAGTATGTCTTAATAATCCTGTTGTTTTTCTTGCTTTTGTTTTTATACAGGCACATGACCCAAGCTGACCTGAAAAACTCTACGTTTTGGCTGAGGGCAAGTGTCGGTGCCACTGTGTTTGCCGTTCTTGGCTTTGCCATGTACAAAGCTCTCCTCAAGCAGCGGTGATCAGTGCATTTGGCATGTTACAGCAACCCGAACCCTCCAATAACTACAAAACACAAGATCCCTCATTTCATCCTTAATTAATTTAGAACAGAAGATTCTTAGAAATAGTGAGCTACGTTTTGTATCATTAAAACTGCCTTTCCCAAACCAAGTGTTAAAGGAACTCGCCTCATCGGCCATGTGCTGCATCGGACATCCACAGTATGGCAGGAGCTGTAATCACGTCCTCTGCTCATCTGATATGAGGTTTTTATTGATGCACACTGATGCTTTCCTCAGGTCAGTATAATTGGTGTGACCTATATTGAAAAGAGACAATAGAGCATCTGGATTTATTCTGATAGGTTGACTAAACTGTTTATGTGTGTATATATCTTATTGGACATTATAAGATTGTCTCTAGCTAGTGAACAAACCATATTTGAACGGTGTTACATACACTCGTGCTTGAGGGAGGAGCACAGAAACAAAGCCATTTCTCACAAGTAAAGGTCATTTTGCTCTTAGCACATTGTGGCTGCACTTAATAATTTATTAGCCTTTTCTATGTTGTTTTTGGCGTCGCTTGAAATATCTGTCGAACAAGGGATTCGTTTTTGCAATATTTGTTTTTCATTTTGATAAGTTATACTTTTTCACAAGACAAACCCTTTTTATTTTCTGTAATGATACGGCATTACTAGGTTTGTTCCAAACCAGACTAAATTGTTCCTCCTTACTACATTAAAAATGAATGAAATTCTTCCCAACTAACAATCATGTAGAGACAAAGTCATTTTGTTTGTCTAATGTTTTAGCTGTTATGCATATGTAACTTTCAATGCAATTTTCTCTGTGCAGAACTATGGGATTGTTGCATTTGTGGGTTTTCAAACATTTACAATAAACAATGGTGTGAATAAACCAGTCTGTTGTTTACTATGTGCTATGCACTATGGAAATGTTTTTTTTTTGTTGATGTTGAAATAATGGGACACAATAATAATAGTCAATACATAATGAAGTCTGTTTAATTGACATTCTCCATTTAATATATTTTTAGTAAAATGCATTACTGTGAAATAAAAATGGAAACTTACAGTATTGTTACTGTAAAGCAGGGAAAGAAATTTAGTTTTCACATGATGTACAGTTATTTTCAGTATGATCACTCAATGATAACACTTAGTGAGTGTATAAAAATGTAATAAAATTGAGAAGTAAAGCAAATGAGCAAGAAGCTCCCCCATATTTTGGCATTTGACTGTGGACGGCATCTCTTTATTATACAAATCTGAAGTGAGGATATGACAGTTTCAGGGGGAAGTCATGATGATGATTTATGTTTATGGTGAAGTGTGAACACTTTCAGCTTACAAAACTAAGCATGACTGGAAGAGGAGTGCCATCTCTGCTCTGCCAGGGCTTTCTGAAGAAAAGGAAAGACAAAATGGTATGAATATAACACATTGCTAGTGTTTCATGTGTATCATTTGCAGGAATCATTTATCTTTTAGACAGTCTAAAAAGGTAGTCATGGAATACTTATTTTCATATACTTTATATTACAAGTTTATATTAATTGCTCTAATTTATAGTCATCACCTGAGAGAATCTATTTTCTCAGTACTTCAATACATTTTCCTCAGAGGCTTCGGTGGGTGACATACTGGTTCAGACTTTACAATACAACACTTTTTTTCTACACTAAAAAACATGGGAGTGCTGTAAGTATTTAAGTGTTTGGTTTAATATTTGAATTACTTATGGTGAATTTTCAACGGACCTCAGAGTTCAGACTGGTTGAATATAAAGTTTGTGTAATTTAAGAAGAAAATGAACCACTTGTGCAAAACCCCTGCTTTAAATTAAAGCGGGTTTAGTAGTAAACTAAATAAAATTAGTTATGCAGTAAATTCTTCTTGGTAAGGTCATTAATCCATTGTTTTACTTTAACCCTAACAGTTAAACCTCAGGGGACAATATTACATGCATGAGGTAAAGTCGATTTGTAACATTATCTGTGTATCCTTGTGTAGATGTTGGTAAGCTGATTTAGAAGGTCAAATCATGCTTCTTGTGTTGAAAACATGGCTCAACAGGTTCAGTCTGTGCAGGAGGTCAACAGATCGGAGAACAATCGCTTTCTATTTGAGATCACAATGAAAAGTGGGAAGAAGAAAATGCTGGTAAGTTTACATGTTGATCAAAAGAGTGTCTATAATCTGTGTTTGAGGATGTGGTTTGCCATCAACCACCTATGAATAATGTTATTTTGTTGAGACTAAGACACGACTGTCATAATAGTTTCAAAAAGGAACATGCGTTGCACTGTGACTGAAGGAGTTATGAATACTCTATGCCTCTCTTGTCCATAAACTTTTCAATCTATTTATGAAATGTGTTCTAACAGGCTGCAGATACAGCTGATATCAGGCAGGAGTGGATCGACCAGCTCTGTAAAGCCATTCTGCTCAACGCGTCCGACATGACTGGATCTGTCTCCAATGGGTACCGCTGCATATTAAGACGCTTCATGTCAGTGGTTGTATTTGTGTGAGATTTGTAATGCTCTGAATGTGTTGTGTGTGTGTGTTATTGAGATTAGGGAGCTGGTGCCAGATAACAACCCTGAAGCTCGGTCTACCAGGTGTGAAGAATCAAATACTGAGACTAGCAGCACTTCAATGGACAGCAGATGTCTCTCAATTGGTCAAGAGTCTTTCCAGTCCTTCACTGGTATGGCCAGCATTCTTGATGCAACTTTCTCCAGTTTCACTTCCTGCTGACTTTTAATGCTTTTCTGTAATACAGAACTGTCACTCTTGAAGTCGACATGAAATTAGCCGACTCCCTATTGTGACTTACCGGTATATTAAAGTCAAACATCTTCTCGAACAAGAAAAAATGTACGGTGGGACTTTTGTCCATTGCGAATTGTTGGGTTTGTTATTGCTGTGATCTCATGTGAGTGGCTGGTTGTTTTGAGAGAGAATGTTAATTCAAGAAGGAGGGGAAACCTAAGAATTGTACATTTTGGTTTCATGGTGACTTTAAGTGTAATAATAAAATGCCTTTTATCATATTGTGAAAAACATGTTAAAAGCTTGAATCATTACATTTAATTTAGGCTTTTATTCACAAATAAACATTGATTAACACGCATACATTAAGTACATTAAATATAATGAAGGGAAGATGAACTTGCTTCATGAACCAGTGTGGAACAGTTTATATTCCGTTTATATTTGATGTGCTCTATGTATGTTCGCTGATTGATGTTTATATGTGAATAAAAGCCTTAATTATATCCTTTCATCTTCTTGGATTAAACTGCTTTATTCATATGGATTTCATCTACAATCTCATTATGAACTTTTGGGAGCTTCAAAGTTTTGGTCTAATAGACTTTCATTGGAGAGAGTGGAATCTAAAGTTTCATTCAAATATTTTCATTTGTGTTTTGAAGTGTAGAGTAAATTATAATAGTCTTTTATATTTTAGGGGAAATCACTTCAAGATTTTCTGCTTTGCAGATGAATATCTTTGTTAACCTTGTGTCTGGGAAAGCAATGAATGTCTACGAAGACTCTTACATGAATTTATATCCTCAGATGCTGATGAGACTCAAGAAAGTCTGCGCACGGACAATGAAATCGAGCAAAGTACTGAGGAGTTTATACTGACTGACTACGAATATGACGTTCTACCATCTCGAAAATGTGTGTACAATTAACTTTTTTCATATATGCTTTGTAAAATATAGTAATTTATTATAGACATGTCTACATTTAGGTTTGCCTTGCCTGCTGTATTATGCTTATTAATTGGTAAAAATGAATGTATATTGTTTTCTTTAACCTGTTACTGTTAACCTGATAATTATTTGATGATGATTTCTAATGGTTAATTGCAGCTTCTGAAGAAGCCATCTATGACACTCCCCCTACCAAATGGTCAACCAAAATGAGAGAGGATGGCAAGTCTCCACCCACTCAAATGATACATTTACACTGTAAGCATTTCATTTATGTGATTGTTCTCCATTTTACAGAGATGACTGAAAGCATCTATGATGTCCCAAACTCCTTGATTAGGAAACTAACTGAACATACAATTGGTAAGATCTTAAAAAATTATATGATGCTTTTTACAATATTTGTGTTGACTGTTTTGCCTCGGTCACACACACAATACAATTTCCAAACATTTTACTGTTATCCCATAGAAGAACAGTTTTTGGTTCCCTAAAGAACCTTTCAGTTAACAAGAAGATAATTTTAATAATCTAAAGAAACTGTTTCTTACTATAAAGAAAATTTTGTGAAACAGAAAGTTTCCATGGGTTCTTCAAATATAGGATTTTCAATGTCTTAATTTCTTTTCTCATTTTTTTAAGTGTCAGAAGAAATAATATTACAACATATTTGCAGTATTATGTACTTGAAAAGGAAATGAAGGCCTACTTACCATACCAGTGGATGCATGATTTGTTTTTTGCAGAATCTCACAACTGTAGTGAGAGTCCTGAGAGTGATGATCTTCTGAATGACATGATAGCCTGTTTGGACAGTGAATCTGCTGCTTGGGTCAAAACTGCTCCTCTGTGAACCTGGGTCACTTTTAGCTAGACTGAGTTGATGGTTAATGTTTGTTGAAGTAAACCTTATATTGTTAATTTTCCATTCAGACTTTCATTGCTTATGTAGAACAATGATTAATATGTGTTGATTGTGAAGTGTCAAACGGTCCCTGGGCATCTGCGCTAAACAGGGAAGTGCCAAAAACGTACTTTTCATTTCCTTTGTCCTGTTGTAATTCAAAATAAATCTAATCAAAGAAATGAACCTTTCATTCGAATTTTTAAACTTCTTGTTTCACGAGACAGGTCTATTTTCGGCAGTGGTACTTTGTTTAATCCTTTTTAAAGAGGAAGGCAATCTTGTCCTGATTTGTGTAAGATTAAATTGAGAACCCCTAGGGGAGGTGAGAAAGCTTGCTGAAGGCTTTTGGGTAAGTCTCATTCTACTGCAAGTCAAAATGTCAGTCAAAAATGTTATACCATGAATTTTCCCATGCTCTCTAATTATCATCTGGCTTAAAATTGTTCAAAGATTTTCCTTAAATGCAATCTATCATGGAATTTCCTTATTCTACCATTAATAAGGTTTATTAAAATTATGTTATATAAAAGAACAACAATAAAAGTAACTGACACTAGGGAACTCACTTGTTTTCAAAAGAAATGTCAAAATTATTATACATAAAATACTCATCCAAAGATAATCAATTCCTTGTTGAATTATAAAGTCATGTATGAGTCTCTATCCTTCTAACATTTTGTACAAGCTTAATTTTTTCACCTTGCAAACCCCTTAGGTGTCTGTGCCTGAACCTGTTTAGGCATATAGCCTAAACAAAATGATAGATGTACGAATGGACATTTAATTACATGTTATAAGTGTATATTTTTAGATGCATAATAAAACTTGTAAATTGATTTTATTGATTGTCCAATAGAAAAATAAAAAAGTCCCCCGGGAACTGCAGGAACAGATAAATGAAACGGCCAAGGACAAGACCTGACAGTGAACTACAGCCATCTTCAGGGGTTATATCTTCAACTTCTATATAAAGCCATGGACAAAAGTTTTGAAAATGACACAAACATTTATTTTCACAAAGTCTGCTGCTTCAGTATTTTTTTGTGTACTGAGTTATAATTACAAGCATTTAATAAGTGTCAACCCCTTTTCTGACAATTACATTAAGTTTTTACAAAACGTAGTTGCAGTGTTGACCCTCCCCTTCTTTTTCATCACTTCTGCAATTCGCACTGGCTGTCAAGCAACTTCTGGACCACATTCTGATTGATGGCAGCCCGTTCCCTGCATCATCAATGCTTGCTTGTCAGAATTTGTGGGTTTTTATTCGTCCACCTGCCTCTTTTGGATTGACCACAAGTTCTCAGTGGGTTTAAGGTCTGGGACCTGCATTTCTTTGCCATGGACCCAAAATGTCAATGTTTTGAGCCACTTGGTTATCACTTTCGCCTTTTGGCAAGGTGCTCCATCATGCTGTAAAATGCATCGTTCATCACTAAAGTGTTCTTGGATGGTTAGGAGAAGTTACTCTCTGAGGATGTTTCTGTACCGTTCTTTATTCATGGTTTCATTCTTAGGCAAATTTGTGACCCAACCCTTGTAACCCAACAATGGTCTCAGGATGCTTTACTATTGGCATAACACAGGACTGATGGTAGCGCTCAACTTTTCTTCTCTGGACAAGCTACTTTCCTGATGCCCCAAACAATTGGAAGGTGATTCATGAGAAATGAGGCTTACCCTCGTCCTCAGCAGTCCAATCCTTGTACCTTTTGCAGAGTATCAATCTCTCCTTGATGTTTATCCTGCAGTGAAGTGGCTTCTTTGCCACTCTTCTTGACACCAGGTCACATTGTCTTCGCCTCACTTTGCATGCAGATGCCCTCACACCTGCCTGTTGCCATTCCTATGTGCCGATTTAAAGAACCACTATCCTCTTAAGGTTGTTGTTCTGACTCAATTAGCATGAAATATTGATCTCCAGCCTTGTCTCACCTGTTTTAACGAGTAAGGCCTTTTTGTGACAAGAATGAAATGCAGTGGAAATTTATGTCATTTATGTCATTCTCAAAACTTTTACTTTTATAGCCATGCTTGTCTTATTCTTGTCATCAGTCCTGTTTTTCAGGATTCAAGTACGTATGTTTTTACTCCATGTCCTATTACTTTTAATCATGTTCTTTCCATGTCATTTGTCCTTCCTCTTTATTTCACATGTTCCACAGTCTCTAGTATTTGAGAATCTTCACAAAATCCATTTGTATGTTTACCTATAATATGAAGTAGGTTATTTATATAGCTTTCCTATAGCTCAATCAGTAGAGCATTGGTGTTTACAATGCCAAGGTCATGGGTTTGATCCCAGGGAAAGCAAGAACTGATAGAATGTCAATGTTCTTCTTGAGGGCAATGTAAGTTGCTTTGGACAAAAGCGTCTGCCAAATGCATAAATGTTATTTAGCTTATTGTGTCCTATTCTTAGTCCGGTCATAATTGTCTCATCCTGCTTTTCCTCTTAATTTCTACATTCAGTTTTGTAATGAATATTGTAGGGGAATTACAGTTAAGACTCGAGGACCAGATAAGTTGAATGAAGACCAGGAGTCAGCAATGCAGTCAATAGAATTTTTTTCAGTGAAGCTTAGTGTGCAGTTTCATCAGCAGAAGCCAGCTTCAAGTCTCACATTGAGTTTGTTATGTTCTATCTGGTGAGAAATGCAGACAATATCCATCCTTATTCTATGGAAAACTACAGAAAAGCAAAGTTAAGGCTTTAACTAATAATAATTGGTTGTGATAGACTGAAGTGTAATATACAAATAAGAAAAAGACAAGAATATATATACAAGCGGCAATGGATTTCCGAATCGTTTCCATCAATGTCATTGTCTTTTAATTATTGATCCTGCTGTTGTTTAATAAATCTTTCCCATACAATATTTCATGTCTGTGTCTATAGTCTATTTTATCTAACTTTTCAGTTCCCGATTTTCGCTGGGATTTTTACTACAGATAGATAGATTATTATTATTACTTATTATTATTAGATTATTATTATTATTTACTACAGATAGATCATTACTACATCCTTGCATTGTTTCTTTATTCTTGAGTGGATAATCATTATTTCATTAAGTAGCTTCTTGGCCATACTTGATCCGAGACTCCACATGAAAGAGACTGTCGCTCCAGATTAATGCCTTGTTTTATTAATTTTGTTCAATCCATTCTAAGGCTATCAATATGCTTTACAACTCAACAGTACACTTAATTTGTGGGCCATCTGCATATCTCATTCCCCTAGCTGCATGGACTGCTATTACACAGCCTGTAGGCTATTTCCTGTTATTGGATCTTTTGATTCATCTGTAAAATGTATGTACTTATGCTTCACATATCTAGTAAACTTACTCACCAAATCAGCATGTTTATCATTGCCTTGTTTGGTAATTGCTACAAATCTACCACTAACATGTGTAACATTCACAAAGGGATGCGAGACCATACTACTATAGTTTGGTCAAATACATGATGCCTGCTTTTCTTTATCATTTCAAAATGATTTGTATGGAAGGTTAATTCAGTTGACCAAAACATTTTTGTAACCATACTGTTGCATTTCCTGTCCTGTGTGTGTAAAATCCCTCGTTAAAAAGCCTGGCTAACTCAAGCAAATTAGGCGTTTATATGGTAATGCGTTGTGTTGGTTTCGTTTCTTCAGTTCACCAGCAAAGAGATGAGCTGAACTGCGCGCATCCGTGTGTGGTTGTTTACAAGTCGTCTGAAACTTAAGAGTAAGATTAAGTATGTAATTTTGTGCTTTCCTTAGTGAGTGAACCAAACCAGAGGGTCGTATAGAAGTTTTTATAGTAAGTCTTGAATTTGCCTCAGGTTACAAATATTTCTATCGTGTATTTGAACAAATGTAACGCTTTCCGCATACGTGGAAGATCACGAAGCCATTGTCATTTACCTGCCTCCTGGAACAATGAACCGATGAGTACAGATCTGAATGCAATTGTTGTGATAATCGTAAAATATATCGATTGCAAGCTATTACGGTACTTGGGATATTTGTATAAATGCAAAGTGAAGTCCGTTAATAAAATCATTAAGTAAGTTCTTTACCACATCACTACATCAGTAATGTGTTCCTATAGTAAACATCCAAGAAGTGAAATCTAGCTAAATCAAGTAGCTTATACTTTATACATTGGATTTTCACTTATCAATGTTTTGTTTGTTTTCATTTAGTCCACTCCATCGGGACTGTATGTACTGTACATACATCTTTTTCAACTAAGGCTTTTCAAAGCAAAAAGGATCTCAGGTTTGTTCTATTTATTGTTATATAAAGCACTTATCATATGATCTTTTCTTCATTTGTGATAACTTATACTATTTGACTGTACACATTAATTTGTTAGCCTGTATTTTTATCAGTCTAATACTGTTCTAATAGAAATAGGCCAAATATAGTTTTTCTTTGTTTCAGGACTGATGGCAGAAAATGAGATAATTGAGAAAAGCTCCTTGAATATTCCTCTCGGAATGGGTGAGTATTTGTAGTTTTAAAAAGTCCTAAGATAATTATTTTCAATTTAGAACCACAGAGCATATCTGTAGCTCCATAACCTGTAGTTTAGGTTCATTGCATGATGTAATATTGTTGTTTTAAATAGAGGATTGTCATATTAAATTGCATGCACATGTGCCTGGTTATTTCATGCTTGGTGGCTGTACTAAATGCACAATGAAGACAAGATGGGGATAAAAAAAGGCAGTTTAATTTACTAATCTATAATAATAATAATAGAAAATGACCACTAAAATCTAAAGACGCATAGCATACCGGACAATAAACAGAAGTACTTTAAATACACAGGGTAATAGAGGTAAAATATAACAGTTAAAGGAACTGATTAGCTACCAGGGAGAGCCCTGACAGCTTACTGGCAGTTTTCTATATTCATACATAATTTATGAAGATTATTAAATAGCTTAGAGATAGATTTTTCAAAATGTGAACTTGTGCATAAATTGCAAATACTGTAATTATTTTTCTCAACCTGCTTAAATATTCTAATATTTGCTCTTTTTAGACTACAGTTCTATACCATGCTCAGACTGGAATGAACACCATGTCAGCGCATGGTTAAAGGCAATTGGGATTAAACCAGAGCACATAAAGAAACTTGAGGAAGAAGAAGTAACAGGACCCGTTCTTCTAAATGTTACAAGATCATACTTAAAAGAACTTGGTTTTGGAGGTGGCCAAATACAGCTTTTGCTGAGTAAAAGAGATGAACTTTTACAACCAGACAAGTCAAAAACAACCAAAAAGAAACCTGGTTTTGACAGAGAATGCAAAGAGGAAACAAAGGATGAAATTGTGTCTTCTAGTGATGTTATTAGCTCTAAACAGCAGTTGAGTGATATTCCTGAATCAACTGTGTGTTTGCCACAGAGTAGGTTTCGGAAATTTAATGATAACGACGAACACTTCAGCTACATAAAACATGCCGTACTCCCACCAGAGACAGGAATAGACAATCTGATCACTCCATGTCATGAGTATAAATCACTGGAAAATGCCTGTAAATTAGAACCAAGAAAGCTAAAGATCAAATTTGCCTGTGAAGTCATTCGATTTGCATGTGCGTGCATGAATATGCGTGCAAATGGCACAATCCACTTTGGGGTCATGGATAAGACAAAAACATCATACAAACATGGAGAGATAATTGGAATTCCAATTGAAGACAAAGAGATCTTTGAAGATGCTTTAGACTACATTGAAAATTGTTTTCCAACGCAGCACTCTGATGCCAGAAAATGTATCAAGCCTCCAAAATTCATTCCAGTACTTGACAAAGACAGTCAGTCCCAAAACTGGATTGTAGAAGTTGATGTAGTTCCCATGGTAAATGTTGTGAGGGGAAAACTGTATGGTGCTCGTATTCCAAAGTTCAACGAAAAAGCTAATAAAGTTGAATATGAGCAAAAAGCTTATTATCAAAGACTTGGACCTAACACACCACGTGTAACTGAAGATGAACTTGTCAGTTTCATTCAAGCTCTCAAAGACCTTGACCTCAAAAGAGAATTGGAAGAAAACAACAAGAATCAGATACAGGGTCATTTTAAAGAGGACTTGGGAAGAAAACTCTTAGTCCTTCTGACACATGGGAAGAAATACATGGACAAAACTTTGCGTTACATTATTGTTTCAAATATATTTGATCAAGAAAACCTACAAAACATCAAGTTCCTTGCCCTCATGAATATCTTCTGTGCTTTTGATTATGATCCTGACTCAAAATTATCTGGACTTTGTCACAATTACCAAGAGCACCATGCCGTGAACCTTCACTTCCTGCGTGATTATGATCACAGGGAGAACACAGCTGACTTTGTCAAGAAGTTACAGCTCTATGACAGAACAAGCTGGATATTCTGCAATGGTCGAAACGATTACATTGGAGGTGAGTGTCCATGTGATGAAAAAACCTGGATCAAAAACAAGAAAAAATTGTTGAAAAGAGCTATATCTGTGATCTGCAATGAGATTCTCCCTAAAAGATCATTTGTGGTGGTTTTCATTCTCACGTCTGACATTGAACAACCCCTTGTTGACACATTTCATGAATTCTATGCAGAAATGAGTGGCCACGAGGACATTGTCATAATATCAGAATCGAGGGAGAATTACAAAAAATGGTCAAGCCTTGCCCAAGTGTCTTGCTCGATGGATGTGCTTGAACAAATCAGCATTGTTGGTATGCCAATGAGTCATGTAGATGCTACAATTCAAAGCATTCAGCTCACCAGTCTTCCAGCAACAAGACGCTTGCCTGTGTCAAACAATGGAGTATGTTTTTTAAAACCTGTGGATGAAGATAGCATGCTCTCCTTAGAAGTAGTCCGTGTTGACCAGTGCGATGAAACAAACGTAAATGTCATGGAGCAAGAACAAATAAAGAAAATGGAACAGTACTTCTATCGAGGAGGAAAAATTGACTGGATTAATTTGTGGCTGGCTGACAGAAATCAATGTGGCGAAGTCATCAAACGTGATGCATATGCAGAAATCAACAAAATGTTGGAAGACCTTGAGCGGACAGACTCATTGAAACGGTCCATTGAAAATATCAACATATATCATCAACCTGGTAGTGGCGGAAGCACAGTGGCACGACTGATCCTCTGGAACTGGAGGAAAAAAATGCGATGTGCTGTTGTTAAGCAATCATACCAGGCTACGACTGTCTGTGAGCATGCTGTAAAACTTTGGAATTATGAGGAGGTTGACAAGAATGCCTGTTTACCTGTGCTTCTGTTGCTGGAGGATTGCAATGCAGACTATCAGGATGACATCAGACGAGAATTAAGCAATGCAGTCACAACAATGAAAATAAGTCCATCAAAACTTTGTTTCATCATTCTCTGTTGTAAAAGGTCACTTGATCCAGAAAGGATGTGTAAAACACTGCCTTTACGCACAGTCGGTGTTACACACCAACTGTCCCCTGCTGAAAAGACACTCTTCTCAAAGAAAGCAGAGAGTCTCAAGCTTAAGTTTGAACCAGAGTTTGTACTCACTTTTGTGCTCATGAGTAAAGAGTTTGAACAGTCTTACGTCACAGACTTTGTTGAAAACCTGTTGAAGGAAATTGATCATTCGTCTCTTCAGACACAGTTGATCAAATTTGTGGCACTACTGAACAGCCATATTGAGAATTCTTACCTGTCTGTATCACACTGTGAAGCATTCTTAGGTTTAGGAATCTATTTGGACAACTACCAAGCATCCACATGGGCTGATGAAGTTCGGCACCACACATTTGAAAATTCTTTAAATGAGCAAGCCAGGTTTTTTTTCATACAGCTAAAATCTAATGAGACACACATCTCCTCTGTAAGAATAATTCATCATTTGATCGCTAAGGAGATTCTGAAGCAGCTCCCCAACAGTCAGGGCCAAAGTGAAATAGCAATGAGTCTCCTTAAGGACAAAGTGCTGTTCGACCACAGATTTGGAAGGGATGACTTTAGAAAGTTTGTCAGAGATCTATTTATCAAACGGACCAAAAAAAGCAAGGGAGATCCAAATGACAGCTGGTTTTCTCCTTTAATAGAGCATGTTAGGGAGAAAGAAAATCTAGAGAAAGCCATTGACCTTCTAAAGGTAGCTTACACTCGTTTTGATGAGGATGCATTTGTTGCTCAACAACTTGCACGACTGCTTTATGAACACAAACGTTTTGAGGAAGCAGAGTTTTGGGCTCAAAGAGCCAAATCTCGTCTCCCACAACACACATATATACTTGACACGCTGGGACAAGTGTACAAAAAGTGGTTCTATGGAAAACATGATGCCGTACTCAACAAAGACTCTATTCAAGTAGAGGATGTCACGGACATCATCGATACTGCTCTGAAAGGAATCACTACTTTTAGAGAATCTGAAAAATGCCCCCAGTCACAAACCGTCTGCTTGAATAATTCTTATTTCGGAGAAGTTGATATTGGCTGTCGATTACTTGAGCTCCTGTCATATGTAGACATTTTTGCTACCAAAGAGGGAAAAAGAGAGTTGATGGATTACCTGCTCACTGACTACGTACCGGAAGGAGTACAGAAACCTTGGCAGAAGTTTCATGGCCTTTTAAAAGGAATGAGAAACAGCATTAGAAATGCCTTGGAATGCATTTCTGATGATCTTGTTCGTTTTCAGAATTACATTTCTGAGGAAGAGGAGGAGTTGGATGAAGGAGAGCCTGAAACGGTGAATAATCCAAGAAAATGGCTCCTCAGGAAAAGTGCTGTATATGCCAAGTTATTCTTTGTTGACATTGAGGTTTCTGATGCAAACACTGTTTCCCCATTAATGAGACAAATGAAAACTTTCCAACTCGGTGGTGGTAATGTTACAACAATTCTTTACCTGCTCTCTGATAACAAGAAAGAAAGAGTTGGAACAAAGCTTGAGAAAATAATTAGCCTTTTTCCAGCTAACCTGAAAAAGGATCTCGACCAGACAGAGCTCATAAACTTCATCTTCTGTCAAGTGGCGCTCTCCTGTGCTTTACCTGGCTCTGGAAAAATTCTTACCATTGAAGAACTTCAAGATCTCAGTAGGCCATTTTGCAGTGAAAAGAGAACTGCTTTACCGGATACTGCATATTTGCTTCTTTCCCTGTTATTTTGGCCAGAGGACTCTATGGGAAAAGAACCCTCCAAAACAAGAAGTGATGTTGCCACGAATGCAATAAAAGCACTTCACAGATATTCTGAGACTAAATCTGCTGCCATGAGAAAAGGAAGGATTTTCACTCACTTCCTCCTTGGAAAAGCAAGGGGTCTCAATAAAATTGTGCACAAGACCACAATTGAAAAATTCTGCAAGGGTACCCTCAGTGAGAGACGCCTCAAGTGGCAAGGCGGTGAAGTGTGGACAAACCCGGATGTTGTAAAAGTGCTTAAACGGGTAACTGGATACACTGAAAATGGAAATCTGTTTGTTCGGGTATCTGATCAAAGCAACATCAGAGTCATTCCACTTTTTTCTGCCTCCTTGCCAAGTTCAAATGAAAACGTGACCTTCTACCTAGGGTTTTCTCTTCATGGAGTAGTAGCTTTTGATATCAAGGTGGCAGAGTGAACCCATACCTGAAACAACAACTGAGAGTTTCCATATGTCATATATTCACATCATAGTATATAAGCAAAAATCCTATCTGGATTAGTATATTAATTTTGTGCTTTTTGACATTTGTGTCTCTTAAACCTGTTTTAAGGCAATATTGTTGAATGATTTGGATTTTTTTTTTTTTTTTTTTTACTTTTTGTATTTCAGGCAAATCATTTTTTTAAATGTGAATATTTAAACATGCTTGTTTTAACCTACAATTTTTCAAGGCATGATTTTCTCTTCACTTTGTTGGTACAAATAAGAAATAATAAAATCAAAACGATGGCAACTATTTATACTTAAAAGATAAGTAGATTATTTCAGTTAGTGTCAATTTGAATATGTTTAGGAAACTTTTTTTGGGGGGGTGGGCACTTTTAGTGAAATTCAATGTATATATAAATGTGATACAACCAAACTTTAGAAATGATTGTTGAAATGTATCTGATATTGCTTTACAAAACTTACATCATATTTACCATGTTGAAGTACAGTAGATCCAGTATTCACTTTTGTGTTGTCCTGCGGTACATTAAACTTGTGATAAATGATTGTTCCCTCCAACCAAGACTCCTGTGTTAATTTAATTATTGCATGAATTCAAGAATCAAGGTCAACTATTAACAGTAACTCAATCCACAGAATGCTGAAGATTTCCTTTTATTTACAAATTCACAGATTAAACATTCCAGCAACAAATTACTCACAGTACAGTCGTGTCAAATCTGAACAAGAGGGGGAACCACACATTACGATAATTATACACATTATTGCCATTTAAATCTGTATCAATACATATACATCATGCATAAGGTATTTGTTTACCTCAAACCTGTTATATTTTACCATTAGATTTACATCCGATTTATGATTAGAGAGGTTTTTGGTAAGAAAAATTATGAAATAGCAAACAAGAACAAAAAGAAATATCAAATTATGCACTTACTTAAAAAATAAAATAATACCCAATGCAGGTCACTGTCATTTTTCTACTAAAATTGAGTGGCATGATAATAGGCTGCTAGCTTATTCAGAGCTTATCGTGATTACGTGAGTAGGTTCCTATAATGTTCAGGACTGTCTGTTAAACACTTGTTTTAAAATAGAAACTATGACTGCTACACAGCTGAGGCTACACCATAGAATTAGCTGTCACATTTAAACACAAGAATTAACATTACAATCATGTATAAGGAAGAATAATTTAAAGTTTTATCACATTTATTTTTCATTGGCCCATTTTATAGAACCTATAAGGTTTATAAGGAGGGTGCGTTCAGTACAGCGTACCCTGTGCCTGCTCACTGAGGAACTCCTCCAGCACGTTTATGATTCCACAGGCCTCTGGAAAGCTGCTGTGCTCAGCACGTGCGTTCTGCAGCAGCACGTCCCCGTTTCCACAGCTTTGCAGGAACAGACAGCAGCGGAACAGGGCGTAGTGGCTCATTTCAGCCTGACGGATGAAGCGCTTCAGGTTGTTCATGTCCTGGATGGCCTGCATGGAGAAAGAATGTGCATGTTGAAGACAGCTATAATGATGTAATTGGTATTTCTGATGTGATCACTCTTACATCAGGTTGGGTAATAGACAGATTATAATATACAGATTATTTGTAATAATAAAAAAAAAAGATTAATGTAATAATAATTTAACTGATTATCAGCAATTATTATTAGTCACTTTTTAAATTTAAGTTTATACTTCTTAATATTAATAATTCATTTTCTGATGTATTAAATTATATTTAGCTTACCATCATAAATTATATTTGTGAATTAACTGTATTATATTATACAAATATTTACAAAAAATGTTTTTAGATATTAATAATTAAATCAAACTGCAGATTGCAGAGGATTACCAGAAACAAATTAGTAAAATGTTACAAGTGTTATATGCAAGATCTAGACATCAGACAGAAGAGTGTTATCGATATAACAATATTCTTTGATCCCAAAAAACTAGAAACATCATTTACTCATCCTGTATGACTTTCTTTTGTCTATGGAACATAAAAGACATTTTTAAGAATGTTGGTAAACAGACAGTTTGGTTCCCGCCGACTTTCATTTTATAGACCAAAAAATACAATGGAAGAAACTGGGAACTGAAACTTTTTGGTTATCGACAGAAGGTTTGAAATGATACGAGGGTGAGTACATGACAGGACTTTCAACTGTTTGCTACAAATAGCATGATTGCATGCTAAAAGTAACTTGTTAAATGGAATGAAAATTACTGATGTACTCCCAACACAAATGTATTAAGTAAACTTCTGTAATTTAAATAGGTTACTAAACATTTATTGTTAAATTTGAATTAAGTATACTGAGCAAGCAACAAAAATCAGTGAACAGCATACAACTGTTAAATGTATTATCTGGATACCAGGGTTACTGTTATGAACAATCAGAAGCACATTAACCTTAAGTTTAAAGTTCTCCAGGATCTGACGGAGGAGGAAAGGGTTAAAGCGATCAGCAGCATTGAGGAAGGCCTGGATCCAGTCATCGCAGAACCGGTTACTGACTGCAGAGGTTAAAATACAAACACAACATTAGTTACAAACACAACATAACCAGTGTTTGAGACAACCTGTAGATTGAGTGGAGATGATGATACTGCTGCTGACCTTCATTGGTTAGTGTGGGAGGGCTGGTTGAGCAGTTGATGATCAGATTGGTGTGAGAATCCTCTGAAATGGCCTTACAGAGGGAGGCTGTAGTGGTGTCTTCCTGGACTAGACCCTGCAGGCTTGCTGCTTTGATAAATCTAATAAAGGCAATTATCAAGCTATAGTAGCTACCAGTACTTAAAACTATTGGGTACTGGGTAAAAAGATTGTTGTTTTGCTCACCTTGCTACATCTGCTTTTGTCTTCTCATCTGCTTCTGTGACCTCTACAAGCTTGTGACTCAAAGCCTGTAGCAGAAACCTGATGTTACGCTTGCTTACATTTCATTTAAAACATTATATTATTGTTTTTAGATGTAAAATGTATATGATCTAGACAGCAGAGGTTTCTTACAGCGTGCAGAAGGTACCCGACATTCGCCTGCAACAGCTGAACCACTCTGTGAATGTGCATTACTGATTCTTCATACCACTGGTTCAGGTAGGGCCTGACATCTTTCTCCAAGTTCTGCATCTGGAACCAGAGGTTACCAACAATATTTACAGTAACTGGATATCAAAAGTAGTGTGCCAGCAAATATAACTTTAACAAAACAGACAGATTTCAACATGCACGTTATTGTTAACATTGATAACATTGTTTCTAAAAAAATTAAATACAAATATCCTCACCTCTGGAGTCAAACAGCCCTGAAGACCCTGGACGTACTTATCCAGCTCAATTCTGAATGTTTGCATAGTTAAGTAAATTTAATTATCCTATTGAGAGAGAACAGTATTTGAATACAGTGGTAAAACTTCACTTCATTCTTTAATGCACAATGCTGTATTCCTACAGTTTAAAGTTACCGTGAAATTAAAGTGGACAATTCTTCTATATTCTTATGGAATATCGCTGTTTATGATTATAAATGATTAATTGTTAATGCACATAGTTTTTTTAAATTAATGTGCCCCCCATAATATTTAATTAAAAAACCTCCCCTCCCTGTTACAGTGGAACCTCCTCTCATCTTTGACGATAGGTGTGTTACTGACATAAGGGTGAGACAGCCTGTCACTCACATGACATCACAGCAATAACAAACCACAACCATCCAATCACTTCCAAAAACAACAAGTCCCGCCCTTTTTTTAATTGTTCGAGAAGTCGTTTCACTTGGATATACATCACAACATGGAAGAAAATACTTTCCAGACTCATGAAGTCCATTTCATGCTACTTTAAGGGTCAGTCATTTGTGATTTAAGGATATGAATTCAGGCCCTTCTCTGATCCTCCAAGAAGACACACCACCCAGCCGTTGCCATCGGCCTCAGGCTGTTCTGGAGATTTCTCTTGCTCCAGCAGACAGCAGTAACAGCCCACCGCTTGCTCAGGGATGCTTGAACACCAAAAAACATTGAATCAGTTAAGAAAGAAAGTACATGGTGACATTATAATGAATTACAATGAGGTATGGTTTTGGATATGGAGTTGTGCACTGAAGGATAATTAAAAACTAGTCATTTTAGTACTTCAACTTATTTATTTCAGTGTCACTCATTTTCGTTTACATTTCGTTCTACGTTTTTTAAGTTAAAGTTTTTCGTCCAAAATTTATGTTTTATTTTTACAACATTGACCTGAAATACCTTAGTTCCACAGTGGCAATATTACCCATACCCCCCAGCAAAGCGCCCTTGCTCAGCCTGCGGGAGATGTAGCTTCGTAGTTCTGGTTCTGCCTCGGACGGCAAACTGGCGTCCAGCAAGGTGAGACTTTAAGAGGGGAAAATTTGTGTTAAAAACTATAAAATCAACCAGGAAGGGCAACGTGAACAAGCGGACAGACAAGCAGTTGGTGAAGCATTGATGTTCACACAATCACCAACGGCACCTAGCAGAGAGATACATACAAGGAGAGCTTGCCGTCAGACAGATCAGTTCAATGCTTATGAATGAGATGAGCAAGTCAACATGATGAAAAGCCTGTGTGCATTTTTTTTTGACTGAAGACATGATTTTCCATCCATCACAACACTGAAAGCCACTGGACTGCGATGACTGAGAGATGATGGACGGACCCTCTTTACCTAAAGTCATCTTGACTTGTGGTTGAGTCTGATCTTCCCTGGCTCCAGGCCACACTTTCTCCAGAAGCCTCAGATCTGGATAGTTTGATAATGCAATCAATACTTTATAAGCATTAATAGGTTAAGAAGATCTCCCAGGTTACAACTGGTCACTATTTTGAATTATGCTGCAAATATAAGATATTGTTAATTCATATAAGCATATAAATAGTATATTTTGACTCATACACATAGAAAATAAACAAAATTTTGTCTAGAGCTAACTATGTATACATCTTATATACTCTTTAATATGAGGCATAAAATAACAAAATATTTCTAAAACAACAAGTATTTTGCAAAGCACTCTGCATTTGGAAAACCTCCTTGGAACAAAGGAGGATTAGTTAATGCAATGATTAGTTAAAAGTGAAAGCCACTGTACCTTGTGTTTTGATAGTAATATATGGCATAGTAGCTGTTAATCTGTTGTATTTTCTGACTGTATCCGGCGATCTCTTCGTTGTCGAAGTCTACATCCCTTTCATCCACGTCTATGGACTCCTGGAAGGAAGAGGTCTGGGATGTAAACATGACTCTGCAAAGCCAAAAAGACTAGCGACACAACGGATTACGAGCTACTCCGATAACTAATATATTTCCGTTGTACTAAAGATGGCAATGCATTAAATCCGTGTGATTATTTGCGTTTAAAAATCCATTTAAATTCGTGACATTGGACTTGAGTCACAACAGTGGACAGCGATACTTGTACGCATGCGCAGTAGTGATTCGTTCGTGAACGAATTGGTGTTCTTGAATGAATTGTGTAGGTGAACGAATCCTTCTCGTTCACTTTTGCGTTTATATTATCATCCTACCTTCTAATTATAGCACAAACTAATTGTATGGATTGCTTAATGTATGAGCTCCTTTCACTGAACAAACATGTTAATGTACATGTACATGTTAATTTCTGATCGATTTATGTCAATTTCGGCAAGTCAGTCGTATTCATATCAGGATAAGAAAGGAAACGGAGGAATGGTACATTACTGATGACTACACAATTAAAATGATGTTACAAAGAAACTATTTTTTTTAGCTATTACTACAGTCTACACATATATATGTAGTTTTTGCCTGGCCGTTGCCAGGAAAACGTTTATGATATTTAAATATTCTCTTAATGATTCTTAATAATTGTAATAAAGTACAAAACGTTAATCGGTTAATTTTTTTAAGAACCGTGTTTTTTAACCTTAAATTATTATTGTTTCGGATTTGTTCTTCTTCGTGAACAGATTCAAAAGAATCGAATCACTTGGATGATTCAATAGCGTCATCGTTACTGCGCACGCGCTTTTAAGGTTTGTGTGCAAGCGCGCCAAAATAGTACGAGCTTATTGATCTGCACTTCTGCTCCATCCCGAAACAGTGTTGCGCACTATTATAATTCACACATTTTGTGAACATGCCGTCAAATGTAGAAATAAAAGCAGTTTTGCGCAACCTGCGTCACCTCACGCAACGTGCAAAGGAGCTGAGCGGCACTGACGGGACTGTGATCCGACAGCAGGACACGTTTTTCAAAGTGCCCGCTGGACGACTGAAACTCAGGGACTTCCAGGATGGGACCGGGCAGTTGATCTTCTATGAGAGGCCAGATACAGAAGGACCCAAGCTGTCAAACTACTCCATAACCCCTACCAATGACCCACAGGGGCTGGTCAAGGTTCTGACGGATGCATTGGGGCAAGTGGGGCAGGTGAAGAAGGAGAGGAGGCTGTATATGGTGGGACAGACCAGGGTTCATGTTGATTCTGTGGAGGGCCTGGGGGACTTCATGGAGCTCGAGGTGGTGATGAAAGAACAGCAGAGCAGAGAAGAGGGAGTGACCATCGCTAATCAGCTGATGCTGGAGCTGGGAGTGAAGGAGGAGGATCTGATCGATGGAGCCTACATGGACCTCTTACTGAAGAATCAGCAAAACGGACATGGACCTTAGACTCTGACCAGATGTGGATTACTGTGTAGCACTTAAAACCATCCATAAAAGATTAGATGGCCCAAACAGTGCTTCCTATGACAATTGCATGGAAGTATTTTTGTTGTTTGTTGTACTTTATGCAAAATAAAATCACAGTCTGTTGAGATAATAAAGCATGATCTGTGTATGAATTGTGTTTAATCTGTTTTTATTTTATACATATAAATGTAACATTTCTGTTTAATTTTTTGTCTTTCCAAACTGTAGTAGGACCATGACAGGGCTAAAAAAAAAAAGCAATGAGATAACAAGATCCCTTCATCCTGAAGCCTTAAAATAATATATATATATATACAGTGAGGAAAATAAATATTTGAACACCCTGCTATTTTGCAAGTTCTCCCTCTTAGAAATTATGGAGGGGTCTGAAGTTGTGTTGCATGTCCACTGTGATAGACATAATCTAAAAAAAAAAAAAATCCAGAAATCACAATGTATGATTTTTTAACTATTTATTTAGGGTGTTCAAATACTTATTTTCCTCACTGTATATATATATATATATATATATATATATATATATATATATATATATATATATATATACACATTTCATTTTGAATCTATAATTTAACCTATATACGTATTTTGATTCGTGATTATTGTAAGACATTAATTGTTTGGACAAATATCCATAAAAACGGCCATCATGGGAGAGGAAGAAATACGTTCGAGGTATAGAGAGGGCAATGTGTTCCTGATAAGAAATGGAAAATTACAACTGCTTTAGGAGCCTTTAGCCTTGAAGATTAGAGATATAAATGCTGGAGCAGCCCTGCCTTCTTTGTCACACTCTGCAAGGCAGCTTTGCACGTCTGTATGACTGTTGACCTTTTCTAGCAAGAAAATAAACCTTTATAAAGACAATTGGTATATTTGCCTCGTATTCAGAATTGATAAAAGATTTTGCCACCACACTGGTTACCAACATCCTTTAAAATATATCATTTTGTGTTCAATAGAAGAAACTAACTAATACAGGTTTGGAGCAACTTGAGGCTGAGTAAGTGATGACAAAATTGTCATTTTTTGCTGAACTATCCTTTTAAAAAGCACTAGCTTAGATAGCAAAACATTGATAATACACACTTGTGTAAGAAAAGGCGGAAATCTGGTGCATATAAGAATTGCGACAAATAATGAAAATAAAGAGAGAATTCATATCAGTAAACGATGCAAATATTCTGCTCAGTTAGTAAAATGAATGTATATAAATTAATGTATCTGAGATGTCTAGTGTCAAAGAGTCGCTCCAAACCAGTAGGCGGCACTCACACAGTCAACACTCAACGCGCAGAGCCGCTCTGTTCTCGCGAGAGCACATTTATTCCCAAATCGCACCGCGCGCCCCTCTTCCTTCCTCTTTCCGCCATATTGCAGAACTGGTAAGGTTCAAGATTACTACAATGCTTGAATAATCTGTTAAAAATCACGGACATCGGTGTGCATCAACGTCAACCAGACTGAAATACGCGTTTATGAGCATCCTAAACGCCAGAGTTTTGCATCATTTGGTTAGTCGTGTCTGTATGAACGGATATATTTCCCTGATAATCATGATCCATCAACCTCCACCTTTCAGTAGCGCCTCTGCCCGTGTTTCTGGGACAGACTTGAATAACCCTGAAGTTCTCAAGTAGTCAAGTGTCGTGTTTATAACCACGACACTTGGATGGAGACGAACCAAAACAGCGTGATTTGCGAGCTAATTCAGCTACTATCAAAACGTGGAGAAAACCATGCACCACTTTCACTCGCAACTATATGTCGAAATGTGTAGATTTATGTCGATGTGCACCTGGTTATAAAAGAGCGGTTTGGCTCGTGACAGCGGCTGTGAAACATATATATGAGGAATATCGTGTTAATGAGTTGTTTTCTGTGTCCACAGGCATCATGGTGCGCATGAACGTTCTCGCGGATGCGCTGAAAAGCATCAATAATGCTGAGAAACGTGGGAAACGCCAGGTTCTCATCAGGCCCTGCTCCAAAGTTATAGTGCGCTTTCTTACTGTGATGATGAAGCATGGTGAGTGCGATCCCGAGCTCCTCAGTGTCTCTTTAAACAGCTTCTGGAGTCAAATCTCATGAATCAAGCTGGCTGTGTGTGATCTTTGCAGGTTATATTGGAGAATTTGAGATCATTGATGATCACAGAGCCGGGAAAATTGTTGTCAATCTCACAGGGAGGCTGAACAAGGTAAGTGAGGTTTAATATACGTTCCTTGATGGTCATTAATGTCTAAAATTACATCCTTAAGTATGAGGCCTGTTGCTAAAGGGCTTTCTTGCATGGCGAGATGACAATCTGCTGAATTCACTGTATAAAACAACTTGTAGTGCCTTATTGGTCTTATTAAACAACTACTCTGAATTGGTAATATTAAGAATGTAATTTTTCATAAACCGCAGGTAAAATTAATGCCTTTTTTTGTTAGATAGTCCTTGACATGTAGGTGTATCTTGTGCTAAGGGTAGTTTATGGGTTCTGCCCAGTGAACTAGGTAAATGGGTAATTTGGGTCATTGTTACTGTATTTAAGCCATGTGATTAAAGCTATTGTTATTATGGTCTGGGCTAACTTGCATTGTTAGGTGAAATAGCTGGTTTCTTTTAGAATCTCGCATAATAGTGACTAGCCTTGATTAATTGGCTCTGTGTGTAGCGTATAAATGGTTTCATGTTGCTTACAGATGCACTATATTTTGTTACTGATGTTTTATATGAGTTTTTAAAAAATCAATGTTTGTGTAATGCAGTGCGGCGTCATCAGCCCACGGTTTGATGTGCAGTTGAAGGACCTGGAGAAGTGGCAGAACAACCTTCTCCCGTCTAGACAGTTCGGGTGAGTAAATATTTATATCATATTACTGTTATTTATTAGCTTTAGGTAGTCTTTACACTAGCTATGGGGGGAATAACGGCAAAGCTCAGCTTATGACGGGGAAGCATAACACGCCTCATCATTGCCAAAGCTACAGCCGCTTGCAACCGCTCAACTCCACTACGTAAATTGGAAATAATATAATTTCCTTGGGTGGCGCGATAACATTTCATCCGCAGACCGGCGGGTTTGGGACCACTGAGCTTGTGGACCGATCTCGCCGCATAGCATCTGAAATGCCTGAGCAAAGACTGTCGTCAAAGTGGTTTGGTGTAATTACCTTCCAGTATTGCGTGACTGCAAGTATCTGTATCAGATAGATGGAGAACATGACCATGTTTGTGTTTTGCACGCGTTCTCTGAGGAGCAGGTAATGTATAAACTATACGTAAATTATTATATGAAGGGTTTTTTATCGCAGCAGCTTCCATTGCTTGGTGATATCTAGTGGCAGTTTATCAGTGACGATTTTGTTTTCTTTCTCAATGAAAACGCTGCTTTTTTCGCAAATGTAATGCGATATTCTGATTTTTGGATGGAAAAAAGCAACTGTTGGTTTTTAGATTTGTGTTCGAGAAGTTTTAAGTTGGATATGTACTGAATTTTCAGTACAGGAGGATTTTGATTGTTAGCATTAGCTGCACATTCAGCAATGCTTGAATGCGAATATCTGATAAACTGTTCTCTATTTTCTAAACCCAAATCTGGAGAGGATATATTAAATGTCAAAATGGTAGATGAATAAATCATTCCCTATTATTATTAACTTATCACACTTCACAGAGTTCATTTTGTTTGGCATTCTTAGTTACGCATTTGCAGTGCTTCATGGGTGAGGTCAGATGCTGCCGAACTTTCATTGCTTGATTATTTTGTAGTTTTAAGATAATTGATAATGTAGCTTTCACAAAGAAAGGTTGAGCTTTACATTTAATACAGGTTATAGTAACCTAGTGTCAGGCTCTTTGACTTTTGTTCGCATCAGAGCAGATTTCATAAGCTACTGGAGAGCTACTTTCTACTTCTGAAGTTGTGGTAATGAGTTTGTTTAGGGATGTGCGAGTGTAGACGACTACACAGTGCAGCTGCGACTAGTCGACACTGAAAACACTAGTCGAATACACAAGATTTTATAGTTCAAATAACGGTTTTAATTTTACATAAAAAAAAACATTAAAACGTAATTCTTTACCTCAGATCTCGCATGCGTTTTTCTGTCAGTTGCGTCCAGTTTAAAAATGACCACAGAAAGACGAGCGAGCTGTGAGTATTTTGAATTAGAAGATGGAAAAGTTTTATATAAACTCGTGTCACATAATAATGTCATGTGTGTAGTAATAATAATAATTCCACTGGAGCCGAGCGTAACCATATTAATCACAGGCATGGGATGTTAGGAGAGACTAGCCTAAACAAGGAAATCATTGCGTCATTTACTACAACTGACCGCCACTGTGATCCCGTTCAGCTGAAAGAAGCAAATACTTTTTTTTTTTTTTACCTGTTTAGTAAACTCATTGTCTTTGGGTGTCACCATGGAAACCAAGACTCCAGAAGGAAAATGCTGCATAATTGACCTTAATTCTAGCGGCATTCATTATGGGATTTGAACTTGGTTCATAGATTATTTTTTTATTAATGTATTAAAATGTATTTACTGCATTTCAGCAGTACAATTGTACCTTGATCAAGTTAGTTTACAGTGCATTAACCAATACATTTTTATTTATTTAAATGTATTAGTAAATGCTTAAATTATCAAACTAAAAATGAACAGTTCTTCTACAACATTTATTAACCTAAATGTTACAAATGGAATCTTATTGTAACTATTTCATTTAAATCCAAAGAGTCGTGATTGGAGCGCTGAAATTACGTAAATTTGTATTACATGTCTAGGAAAGCACTTTATTTTTCTTCTGTTTTAGAACACTTCAATATATAATAAAAATGCCAATTGCAGTGACAAAAACAAGAGAAAATTTTCAATCGGCTGCATGAACATATTTGCTATTTCATGTCAATGGCTTTAAATGTGTAACTTCGCCGGCTTATGAAAACCAGCTGGATATAAACTATATGGACGCAACAAGGAAAAACCTTTGGCATGGTGCCGATTAATCTGCATAACTATTGAATCAGTCGACATGAATATGAAAGGACTTATGTCAAACAGAAAATCATATTTGTGATAATTGCAATAGCACATGAAAGCAGTATCAAGCTTTCTCAATTGCTGCATGTTGTGTGTTCTCTGGCTGTGTGCAAGAACGATCAACTTTTTTGAGAGCTGTTTATTATACATAATGTTGGTTTCCTGGGCTCATCTGAAAGCTGCATGATATATGCTGTGAGATTTTTAAAATAAAAGTGGATGTCTGGCAGTCTTGTCAATTGATTTTAAAAAAAAGAAGGAAAAAAAGTAAATTAATTGATATCGACGTTATACTGGCCTTTGTCCACTTTGCACTTGATTAGGCCACTGAAAAATCCTCATTGGTCAACCATTAATAGTAGTGTTTGATTAACTTTTTTTGTTTTACATTTTAACTGAATTGTCTACTTGAACAATTAAAGGCTGGTTTTGCCTAAATTTGCCATTTTATGTTGGTATTTGTCACAAATGATCCTTTGATCAAGTGATCAAACAAATGATTTGACCAGACAAATGATTTCATTGCTTTGTTTATATTAAGATCTTGCAAATGTCAGTATTGCAGAATAATCTGAAAACATCAGCCTGGGGACCATTTCTGGACAGCCTGGTAATGTTTTTTAACTTAATTCTTTGCAGATTCATTGTTTTGACAACCTCAGCTGGCATCATGGACCACGAGGAGGCCAGACGAAAACATACAGGAGGAAAAATCCTTGGGTTCTTTTTCTAAACTTGTAAAGTCACCAACAAATAAACAGTGGAATATAATTTGTGTGTGCTTTGCTTTCTTAACGCATAACATGCCATGTTCTCCTTAACGCAGGAGTTAAAGGAGCACATGAAAATTGTAGGAAAGACATGATGCACAAGCAAGTGAAAACAGTTCTGACAATTGTTGTGATTGACGCCTCTTGCATTTGGCTGAAAGAAGTGCAATATTTAATTGTCAACATTGAAGCCGTCATAAAACAAATGCAGATCTCTTAAGCTTTCATTCACTCAGTTTACAGATAAAATTAAGTTTGCTAGAATTTTAAGTTGGTATTTAATGCATTTTTCTGGGAACAGCACATTTATGTGAAACGGACTTGGACAACTGATGCAGTGACTGTTCAATCACGCTCCCGGTTTAACTTCAGTGGCAATAATTCATGACTAGCAACTGCAAGAGGAATTGAGTGAGTGTGTGTTAACGAGGTTCACATTGAAATGCACATTCCTTACGATTAATCATGGTTCATCTTTACTAGACTTGCTTGGAGATTGAATCTCAACTGAGCTTTTCAAATTCAGGCTGTTTGGAATTAAAAATCTCTCAATGGGCTGGGGATTCTGATGTTATGATTTATGACGGGGTTAAAAAAACCCTAGAACGTTAATTATTCAAGCTTATCTCTCTAATTTAGCATTATGAGCTTGTCATGTACCATCGCGATTGTACAATTTTATTGAACTACATTGAGAAATGTAATAAAAGCTCACCATTGCTTGATGATTTTCAGAATCTCTCAATCACAAATTTTTGTTGCGGTGAGCATGGTCTTGTAGGTTTGCTGATATCTACCAGCAGGAGGTGCTGTGCTACTTTGGCTAGATAGATGGGTCTGTCCCTGGTAAAGGTAGGTAGTCCTTATTTTATGATAGAGTCTGCAGCAGGAAGCCTTTACTGCTGCTCATTTCCATGAATCCGGGTTGTTGCTGTTGTCTTAGTCAGCAACTAAGACCACATGTTCATGAATGGCCTTGTATGTAGAGCTCAAAGCCAGTATGTAGAGCTCAAAGTCATTGAATCTTTGAATCATTCATTCCAGAAAGAAATCTTTTGCTTTTGGAACCGTTTTCAAAAACTTAATATTCGATGGAATATCCAAGTGGGTTTCTTATTTGAGCTATTTTTTGATATTGATCAAAAGCTCACTCACTCAGCTTTCCTGTAGCTCAGTCAGTAAAGCATTGGTGTTTACAGTGTCATGGTCGTGGTTTCGATCCCAGGTAAAGCAAGAACTGATTACAATGTAAATGTGTTCCTTAAATGCAATCATAATCGCTTTGGATAAAAGCGTCTGCCAAATGCATAAATGTAAATGCACATTTGCAAGGGAATATCTATCCAACTGTCCACAAACTCATACAGGGGTAATGTTTCCCCTTTATATCTTGAATTTTAGAATTTGTATTTTAGTCCAGAATTAACTCCCCTTGTTTTTGCCACTTCATACTTCACTGAAATGAATCTTTAAAGCCTGGTTTCACAGATGGGGTTTAGAATAAGCTAGGATTAAGTCTTGGTTCAATTATAGCATTTAAGTAGCTTTTATAAACGTGTTTTAGAAATCAAAAACATTAGTACCGGTATGTATCTTGAGACAAAACAATTGGCAGTGACATTTTAAGATCTCTCGGTGCAAGTTGCTTTCAGTTAAAATAATGCATTTAGTCTGGGTCTAGGCTTGAAACTTGTCTGTGAAGAGAGTTTCCTCAGATTAACATAAGCGCTTAAGAATTTAACAGGAAAAAGCTTCTTCTCACATCTGTGAGATTTGCCTGTTCTGTTCTGCAGCTGGATTCCTTCCTGCCATGACAACCAGCTTACCGGAGATGAGTCAAAAGAGGAGACATGTCTGTTGTTTTTGTCTTTTAAGAAAAAAAAAACGTAGTCTGCCTTTGCTGTGAGAATTGTTCTTTTCCAGAAGAAAGATACATTGGAAGCAGGTTCTTGTTTTCTGACATTCAGAGAATATAATTAATTCTGACTGAATTTATCTGAGATTTGGAGTAGACTTAATTTATATCAAATTGAGGTGGTATTTATGATTTACTAGGCCATCAGCAGCAGGTCTACATTTCTTCTTGGAAACCGAATATTTGAAAGAAAAAGTTTTGCAACCAAATCATTTGAAGAGGTTTCAACTCTGCATGACTGAAAATGTGCCGTTTCAAAGCCGCTGACTTAATGCAACAAAACAGCCAGTTTGTATTAAATTCAGCCACCATTTCTTCCTCCTGGGCATCTATAATAACTTTTCTATCAAGTATGGAAGCTGTAATATCAGATGTGCATTCGCTGCTGAAGACAGTAATCAGGTCCAGGCCATTGCCCCTGCTGGCTAAGGGCTTCTTTGATGACTACATGTTGGGTGTTCAGGCCCATTTGGCCGTGCGTCTCTGTGTGACGGGCCCTTCTCTGTGGGCTGATGGGGTATTGCTTTGAATCTCACAGATGACATTGCTGTAATGAGCACCAGCCTATAGGGTTGTTCTTTACACAGGGTTCCTCTGTAATGCCTTGGTGTTTCACAATGCCCTGCTGATGCAGAAGAGAACAGTCTGCCCAAAACACATCAGTCATCATTTAACACCCATAATTACGTTATTAATCTAACTTAATGCTCTGATTAAAGTGACATTTCCTCTTTGTATACATTAGATGTAAAGCTGAAAATCAAACCATTGCTTGACCTGTAGCATGAGAGTTTGTTGCAGGCAAATTTTTATGTGAATTTAAGTTTACTCATACTATTGACATAGTGAATGAAGCCTTCATATGTTTAAAGGAATTTTGTTTCCTCTTCGTTTCCTGTCTTAAAGAAATTCAAAATAGTTTTCATTCTGGCAGTAAGTAATAAAAAAATGGCAGACAGGTTGCTTAAACATGGTTCTTTCTTTTGGTTCTTTCACATGTGACAAGGTCTAATCACATCAAAGATGCCAATGTATATGGAATATGTACTCTACGGATGATACATTTTTTAAAAGTTAATTATTTATTCTTAGAATTGTTTGCATAAAAAGTTATGCTTTTTTTGTAATCTATGGTATGGTACAATATTACCAAGTAATCCTTTAAGACTAAATTATTATAATCATTATAATTCTATTAGTAGTGCCTCATTATACGCCTTCTGAGGTTTTCAGTCTATAATCACTGGCCAAATGTCACATAGTAACTATAGGGTGGATGGCTATTGAATAGATGGTAAAATAGCTCATTTGCAGAGTAGCAGATGCACCGGTTCCATTCAAATGACTGTCTATTTGTAACATGTAATCTTATTTTTTACTTTTTAGGTGTGTTGGTGTGTCTTACTCCAGAAAGCACATTTGTCGCTTCCGTGCCTATTGAATGGAAATTATAGTAGTTCATTGCAATCAGTACAATGTATTGTCAAGGAAAACCCAGACAAAGGAGAAGATTATAGACAGACAGAGCCTGCTGACAGGGACAACACAACTAGTAATTAAAACGATGCAACAGAGA
Organism: Rhodeus uyekii; assembly: GCA_037043235.1. Lineage (NCBI taxonomy): Eukaryota > Metazoa > Chordata > Actinopteri > Cypriniformes > Acheilognathidae > Rhodeus > Rhodeus uyekii. Next base: position 398,093 of record JAWRVZ010000104.1, on the reverse strand, counting down.
GGAAGGAACATAAAGTGGTTGGCAGCCTGGGGCTTGAGCACAAACGGGCTCTGTAAATAGATGGCTCCGCTATAGCGCTCACTCTGTCTCAGACTTCCTAATAGATGTTTTTCTTCAGTGTAGAACTTACCAAGAAATGTTATCAAAACTCTCTATCAAGGAAACTAAACTAAACGGACTCCTTCATTGTAGAACCTGACCATGCAAAAATAGGAGAAGAGGTTTTGGAAGACTTCTGAATGTATCTGTTGAATGCATCTTTTTCACAATTCATCATTTTCGCAAAAAGGTCATTTTACAGACCCCCCCCCCCCCCACCCCATATTGTGATATCCAATTGTAATAGATTATTGAAAAAGATAAACATGCAGGGTGTGACTTGGTTAAATCGGTTGATGATTAGAGGGAGGCTGCTCTGAATGTGAGTCGATTGTAAGAAAATGGCAGGGTTATTATTTATTAAAAATAAAAAAACCCACACACAAAAACATGCATGGATGAAGCATTCACAATAAAATGAATGAATTTGAAAATTGATTGTCATGGCATTCAGACGTTTAAACTTAAATATGAAGTTGGAATGAAGACTTGAGCTGTCAATCTCTGAAATCACAGAACGGCACAATAAGAGTAAATGTGGTTCATACTGTAATGCATTCTGGGTAATGTGTATGTCACATACTTCCTACGTACAGGTTACATCATCACGTATTACTCATTATTATAAAATACATTACAAATACAAAAGTTAGTTTGTGAGCTCAAGCCTCTGTCAGATTAAATCTTTTTGGAGTTTGTTGTGTGGGTGAGCGGCGAGAACGCATTAAAAGATTTATATCGTGAAAATAGCCCGTAAGTTAATAACTAATGATTTTTACAACAGAAATGAATGAATCAGACTCTTACATAAGCTGGACAATGACTTTCTTCTACAGCTGCTGTACAGCTAAAACAATTACATCTTCATTACATTAATTTCTTATTTTTGCCGTAAAGCTGCTTTGAAACAATTGCTATTGTAAAAAGCAATATATATATATGAAGATTGACTTGGCATACTATAGTCTTCTTAAGTCATATAATAACTTTGTGTGAGACATCTGTGCAAAATCACCGTGACACGTTGAAAAGTAGAAAAGTCCAGTTTATCAATTAATTGTGTTACAAACCAATCAAAATCGGTTCTCAGGTTCTGCTTTCTAGTACAGATCTGTTAGCAGTGGTGTACGTTTTTAGCCATTATTCCCATTATCAGTGAATAAAGACTTATATTTTGGTCTGTTTGCTACTGTAGGACCTCATAAGACTAGTTTTATGATAATTTTACCCTGATTTTCGGTGTTTTTTTTAAGTTTGATATGGAAATAAATGGCATGTACATAATTCAGCATTTATACATATAGTGTTCCACAGAAGACAAGAAAGTCATATGAGTATATAAATCATGAATTTTCATTCTTGGGTGAACTAATCATGTAAAGGTCAATTCTAAATCAGTCAATCACAGTTTTCTCTTTATCCCATTTAGCATAGCAGTACCGGTCTCTCTCAGAGCGTGATGAGAGAGCAGGTGTCCTGTAGAGACCAAGCAGAGGACAGAAGGCCGGCCCCCCTGCCTGTCAGGGAACCATATTGTCGGCATTAGCTGAAATGGTCGGTTTGGCCGGGCCAAGCACGGAGCTGATGAGTCAATTAACACAATGGCAGTAGAAGGGCAGCCGACCCTCCTGTTCATCTCAGAGAGGTTGAAACCAAACCAGGAGCTAATCATCATCATTTATGAATGAATCCGGATGAGATGACATTATGCTGGAGGTAAGAATGAATGAGAGCTAGCTGGGCTGAGCTGTAAGGAGAGCTGTTTACAGAGGCAGAGGGCCCGTCTGGACCCAAGGTGACGTTCAGGACGTGGGCAGACTGCGAGGGCTGAACAGAGTGTGCTCTGTGGACTTCAAAACACGCTGGTAAGGAGTTGTTTTTCTGAGAGAGGCGTGTGAGTAAACAACCCTTCACCACTGAACGCTCAAACACTTTGACAGTTTGTTTCAAATGAATTTTTGTCTTGAAGAAGGCATTTGTGGTCTATAGTTGTGAAAAACAGGCTTCAAGGGAGTAAGAACAAGAGGATGCTGTTTTATGAGTAAGTCCCAGCTTTGCAAAACTCTCCCTTCATCTCTTAGACACTGATCATACTCTCCCTAAATCAAACATCATCCACTGAAAAAAAATCAAACTAACAGGGATGAAAGGGATGCAGGGATGCTCTTTTAAAGGGATAGTTCACTATAAAATTACAATTCATTTACTTGCTCTCATGTGTTTCCAAACCTGTATGACTTTCTTTATTTTGCAGGACACCAAAGGACATTTTGAAGAACATCAGAGAAACAGGATTGAACAATTGGATGATAAGTTTTTAACGATATAAAGGTGAGTAAATTATGACCGTGTGTTATTTTTGAACAAAAATTGGCTTTGGTAAATACTACTAGCAAGCTAATACAGTTCAATTCAATATTTCTTGTAAAAACCCTGGGAAAAAAACACGTATATTTTTTCAGAGCCATCAATGGAAGAAGAGTGTTTCGCTACTCTTCTACTCCATTAAGAAATAGATGCAACATACTAACTAGCCAAACGTAGAGCCCTTGGTTTGATCCAGCACTTTTTTGCCTTTCACAGCATCTATCCAAAGGATGCAGTTCTTCAGCTGAGAGCTTGGAGGCAGTAGCGGCTTTCCTTGCATTAACAGCAACACGACACAAGGCCAGCTCATGTATCAGTGCTCTCTGGCCATGTTCAAAAGGCTTAAAACCACAATTAAGATTGGTTTGGCCGATAACGGAATTAGCTTTGTAATGTCGGAATGGGCATTGAACGTGTTGATCAAATGCTTCCGTTATCAAACCATCTGCTGCTCTTAGATTCTGATAAATAAATAAATATTGATTAAAATGTCAATCAGGTGACCCAAGGTATCTGTTTAAAAGCTTATTAAATGCTGTATTGCTAGGAAACTGCATCCTTCTCTCCCATTGCGTACAGCAGGGTTTCATAATTACCAAGGTCACAAAATAGAGTTTGCTGGGGGGGGGGGGGGGGGATTTAGTATTTATCAGTACTATTTGTCAAGCACAGCCCAATAGCCTACTTAAACATGCGACTCAGGTTAAATGTTACAACGAATGATCCACAATACAAATTGGAAACGCAGAATAGACAGCTTAATGCTACTGATAATGGGTTTAACATCAGCATTCAACTAAGATTAACAAATGTTTTTTAGTATTGCTGTAGAAAAGAAAAGGAATAAATGTCTTGAAGTGGCCCCTATTAAGTATTTTAAGTATTTGGTGCTGTGATGAATGCCATTGTGAATACAAAAATCTGAATGACTGTTCAGAAACATAAAGTAGCACAGCTGGGGTAACGGCTACATTTCCGTTACATTCAGTGCACCTCCTTCATTTATTCCGTTGGTGTATGCTGTACACTGTATGAATGGCCTGCACATTCATTATTAATCTTATCTTTTAATGAACGGCTTCAGTAATGTTTCTTATTTTGTCACGTTGACAGTTACAATTTACAATGAATCGCATAAATTCTAGCCTATGTTGTCAACCTAAAATAGCTCAATTAAACAAAAGTTTAGTAGTTTGCATCACTAAATAGTTCAGTTGTTTAACATTTTTATTGTAAAAAAGCTGACAAATATTAAATGTTGAGTTTAGCTACTTACATCTCTTACGTTGTATGACCGAAATGTCTTGGTGGAATTCATGATCAGCATTCAGCAGCTTCCATGAACATAAAAGCCACCTTTGATTGTTCATTTCAAACATTTTGACATTGACCAGCAGTGGCAGTTCAGATGAGTAGGTTGGTTATCTTGGCATTATGATATATATATATATATATATATATATATATATATATATATATACACAGTAATATCTCGGTTTACGAGTTTAATTCGTTCCAAGAGCGAGCTCGTAAACCAAAATGCTCGTACACCAAAACAAGTTTCCCCATAAGAATGCACTAAAAATCAATTAATTCGTTCCACATTACCATAAATGCCCATTTTAAATATTTTTTGGGTTTTACCCTATTAATTACAGTCAAAATTATAACCATTAAGATCTCATATAAATACTAATTAATAATTGACGATTAAACTATACAAATACTTGACAATTTACTGTAATGCACTTCAGGTTTGAGCAGCCTGCTTGGAGGAGAGAGAGGAGGGAGAAGGGAGGAGGGGGGAGTGGGCAAAGCAAGGATGAAAGCAAATGAGTGAATTTATTATAATAGTGTAGAAAACAAACGAAGTGATAATCCAGAGGTGTATCACACATGGGAGCCGCGAATGAACGTGCGCTGGAGCCGCGGCCGCGAATGAACGTGCGCTGGAGCTGCAAATGAAGGACTGGACAAGAGAAGAGTGGAGAGAAGTGAACTAAATAGGCAGATGATATGAGAACGAGGTGTGTGTCTCTCTCTCTCTCACACACACAAACAGGCAGAACTAGACAATGAATTCAAGAACTGTGACAGTTACTGCTTAGAGGTACTGTACGTGTATATTTCACTATGTGAACAATAGCGATCACAATTAATTAATGTTACAACAGGAGGTAAAACTGATGTAAATCACTTATAAAAGTATGCACTGTGGTGAATGATGCAGCCAAACCAAGCAACGCTGAGAGAATGAATGAGTTAAGGGGTGATAAGGGGTTTGGAACGCCTGACTGTGTTATGAGAGGCTGTCATTAGGATATTTCCTGTAAAAATGCACAGACCATGCTGAGCTTCCACACAAAACTGCGCGTGGGTGTGGGTACATTTTTTATCGTACACCAATACAATGCTCGTACACCGATTTTCTCGTATACCAAGTCGCTCGTAAACCGAGGTCTCACTGTATATATATTATATATTATATATATACAGCACCAAAATAGAGTTCATATAAAGCAATTATTTCACAACCTTTATTATATCCACCTCAGTAGTGGGTATGACCCTGTCTGCACTGCTTTGGCATAATTTATGGCTGAGGATAGAATGGATCTAATACCTGTGTTTATAACTTACTATACATTTTCTGAACAATAATATTGCTGAAAGGTAGGACACCCCTGACATAAAGGTATAAAGGTAGGACACTGGACACCCATGACATCTGATTCCCAAACTTTAATTTGCTACTTCCATTTCATCTCCCGACTGTTAATGTATCAACGCTGAATATTAACGTTAGATGCAAAACACAGACAGTTAGGAAGAAAGGGAGTCGCACAAGCACAGAGCTCTTCAAAATCCTGCTGTGCCACAGAGCTCCACTCAGTCTTCCACTATAATTTAGTCTCAAATCGTTGTTAATGTATCTACATAATGACTTCACCCTAGGCTGGAAGAGTGTGTATAGACATTTTTCAATATTTTTCTTTCTGTGCGTTTAATAAACTCTGTTCTTATGGAGAGATATGATATAGATAGTCCTTTTTGTTTGCATTTACTCAGTTTCCAAAGCAACATGCCATTTTTTTCATTTTTGAAGTGAACCTTTTGACTATATGGTGATTAGATTCACTCTTTTGCACTGCTGCCATGAACTTGAGTATGCGACGCGTCTGGTGTGAGGCATGGAGTTTCATCCATAGCGTGGATACACATAAAATTATGACAAAAAAAGCTGTCTTGGTGTGTATCATAGGAAACACAATCAGTTATGTCTAAACTGAATGTAAACAGTTTAGAAAGGAGTCAGATGTTTGCTAATATATTGGATTTAATATATTGCATTCGGTGCGAAAGTGACAGCAGCCTAAAATAGCCTACATTTTGCCTTCTGTATCATTAAAGTTAGTCAAAGAAAAAAATCCCTCTCTCATCTTGACTGAATAACTTTTAAAATATTTAGTTTATACAGTGAATATTATGCAATGTTATTTTACGTTCGATTATTCAATTTCTGTACCTGAATAAATATGAATGTAATGCACAAAAGTCTAGTTCTGCCACTGGCTAGAGCTGTGACATAATTGTGAGGAAATGCATAAGGAATAATATATGGTAAGCTAGTTATGGTCACAGAATTATCCTCAGAAACATCATCCTGCACAATGGCTGGTTTACTTTTAATTATCCTTCTTATTACTAGTTATAGTGATTGAGAACCAAATCAATTTAAAAAAATAAATAAATACATGTGGAGTTGTATTCTTCCACATTAAAAACTGAATGCAAATCTTTCCAAGTTTACTACTCAGTACTATATCACTACTGAAACAGCGACCAGTGTAGTCTGATTTCCCAACGAATCACTAGTGTGAACTTGATCTTTTTGATTGATTTTATCAAGACTCTTTCAAAAAGATCCAGTTTGTTGTCAATTGTGTCACGATGGATGAGGCACAGCTCTAAAAGAAGTCACAGAAAATGTGCTGAACAGCTGTAAATGTGACCGCACCTTAAAGGATTTCGCCTACGAAAATGTGCAGAACAATGGTAGGCCACAGCAGCATAAATGATTGGATTTCGCCAGTCATTTTCCAGTACTTTTCGCAAAAGCTCTAGAAACATTAAAGAACCAAAACCATAAATAAGAAGCAGAATCGCAAAAACAGGAATGCTACTATTCTCTGCTCTTCAGTGAGACAAAAATCTACCTCAGCTATCTGAATAAGTCTAATGTCCCATGTTTTAGAGTCCAAATGCTATAAGATCTCAAAAACAAAAAAATACATTTGTGTGGTGCTAATACACACTCACAATGTGCTATAATACTACAGATAAATCTTGATAAAATAACCTTTATCTCCCTACTGATATCTCAGTTGGCCAGACAGTGATTCATCTTTTCTGAATGGTTAAAATATTGGGCTGGCGTGAGCCTGGAGACTGTAATGTACACTGAAAGTTTTTAATACGTGCTAGAAATGAATAGTTATCATAAACGCTGTTGAGAATGTCATTATACAAAAACGATTTGACCACAGATTGTAACTGGCCAAACAAAAGGAATGTATTTTATTTTGTTTTATTGAATTTAGTAATGTATTTGCTTATTTGATCACTACACAATTCTCTCTACTTTAAAGATCCCCTCCAGAAAAGCTCTATTCACTGTACTTCATTTTCCTGCTTGCATGAGCGAAAGCTGAATGATTGAAGGGATGATTGTGTTCATGCAGTGTCAGATGTATCTCCTGGGGGTTGTTTGAGTATTTGTGTTTACTCTCTCAGGCAGATGCTCTGAGTTCACTTCCCATGTCCATGCCCCTGCGTTCAGACAGTAGAGAACTAAGCCCTTTTAACGTCCAATGGTTTTCTATTTACAAGCCAACAGTTCTATGCAGCTGATACACTGGAGATCCCGTTTCACTAATGCTGTCTAAGGCCTAAGTAATTAACGTAATCTAAACCCACGCTGCCAAAGGAGAGGAATCTATAAATATTATCGCTGCATGGGAAAGAAGGATGTAGGGAATGGGACTGAGGCAGGTTTGTGTGTGTGTAGGCCATGGCCAGCCGCTTCTCATTGGTGAGTTCCATATTGACTTGATTAGTTACTAATTAAAAAGTTGACTGGCTGGCTGGGCCGAGGGAGATGACTCCATTAGCAGGGTCTCAGAGAGTGTAATTTTCCCCTGTTCATTCACACATCTCCTTGGCAGCAGGCAAATGGGAAGAGAGATGGATCTCTCCAAGAGGATCAACCAAGGGCACACTGAAAGATCAGTGAGGAATGGTTTACATGGTTTATGCTAAGCTACTAGATTTTTGTTGTTTGTTGAAAGATGTGATTGGTTCTTGCTTGGTCAAAAGTTACAAATGTCTAGTGTTTGTTCCTTTGCAAATGATAGGGTGTTCTGGATGGTTCCTTACTAGCTCAAGTCTATAGAGCCCACCTTCAAGTCTAGATATGGCTCAGATCCGCCAACGTGTCTGGCAAAAAATCAAATACAGTAATACCTCGGTTTACGAGTGACTTTGTATACGAGCAAATCTGTGTACGAGCATGGAAAGTCAAATAGGTGTACGAGCATTGTATCGGAGTGCGAGAAACGTTTTCCCATGCCCACGCGCATTTTTTGTGGTAAAGTCATCTTTTCAGCATCTTCGCGCACATTTCATCTCTTCGCACTCATCATCTCAGCATATTCGCACGCATTTAATCTCTTCGCACGCATTTCATCTCTTCCCGCTCATCATCTCATCATCTTCGCGCGCATTTCATTTCTTCGCGCTCATCATCTCAGCATCTTCACGCACATTTCATCTCTTCGCACTCATCATCTCAGCATATTCGCACGCATTTAATCTCTTCGCACGCATTTCATCTCTTCCCGCTCATCATCTCATCATCTTCGCGCGCATTTCATTTCTTCGCGCTCATCATCTCAGCATCTTTGCGTGCATTTTTTGTACAGTATATAGACAATGGCCCCCAAGATGAGTAAGAAAGAAGGTACGAAAAAAGAGATGATAACTGTGGAATTGAAAAAATAATTTATCGATAAGCATGAACGAGGTACGCGCGTTTCAGATCTCGTAAAGATTTACAACCCATCGACGTCCACAATGTGTACGGTATTAAAGAAAAAAGATTCAATTAAAAGGTTCTTACAACCTTACGTTAGAAAAACATAGAACAAATAGAAAAAGACGACCAAGTAAAAAAGTGAAATTGAGTGATTCAGTTAGTGATAGTGAACGTCAGTCAAGAGAGAGAACTCCAGACATTTTACCAGAAGTTCTTATGGAGGGAGATTCTCCCTCTAAGCAGTAACTCTCTCCTCCTCCTCCTCGTCTCCTTCACGCCAGCAGCGACGCAACTCAAAGGTAAACTATTTTTAGAGGGTTTTTTTTATATGAAATTTTAATGGTTATAATTTTAACTGTAATAGGGTAAAACAAAAAAAAATATTTAAAATAGGCATTTATGGTCATGTGGAACGAATCGAGTGATTTATATTGCATTCTTACGGGGAAAATTGTTTTGGGTTACGAGCTAGCTCTTGGAACGAATTAAACTCATAAACCCAGGTATTACTGTATCTGGCACATTTAGCAATATAGCTGATGAATTATGTGTATGATGTATATTACAATGTTATGATGACCTATACAGCTTCTGAGTTGTTCAAAGCGTTTCTTAGGATGCTGATTGAAGGCAGTTGTCTGAATGTTTGAGATCTCGAATGGGAACATGATTTGTGTAACATTGGCAACACATTAGCTGTTTGCATAGTAAAGCAAAAGGAACTTCCTATCATATTACCGTTATGTGTTTGACATTGTAGAGAGCGATATTGTGCAGCGTTCACTGCAGTAAAGCTGACCCAGTGGATCTGGGGCTGATTAGCATATCCACAAATACTAAATTGAGCAAGGGTGTTACATTCTAGCTACGGTATTTGAAGGCACGAAGGCACTGTTCTTTTTTTCCCCAGAACAAAACGTTTAAATATGTATTTAAACGTTTAAAGTATTGACTACAGGGGGACTTTAAACTAAATTAAGTCACAATACAATCAATATCCTCTTGACTAGTTGCTCTGCTTATCAGAATTTCATAAACCAGGAGGGTATTCCAGAAAGCAGGTTATGTGACATATTCAGGTCTGATTAAGGGTAAGTATGCGGATAACTCAACTTTCAGTTCCAAAAAGGGAGGTACCTTTCAGGGTTTGTAAGTAGTCATAGCAACTTACTCTCTGAACATAACCTGTTCTGGAGCAATTTCTGTTTGAAGGTTAGTTTAGTTCACAGGTGATCAGCTCATGTGCATCCTATTAATGAGACTCCAGTGGATGTATTTGCATATATACATAAATTATCATCTCACACATTGTTGATCTGCAACAGGACGTTTTCTTTGCTATAATGTATATCTATAATAGAAATGAATTTATAATATATCTTACCTTTCAAGCAATGTGGAAAATGACTAAACATAGAAAATAAGTTTAATAAATCTTTCTTATTAACATAACATAAACAATATAGTTCTTATTTACAGTGATTAAAATATGTATATTTTTTAACAAAAATAAAAATGATTACAAAACCACCAAATAGGTAACAATATTTACCAAGTGTTTAAATCGGCATTAAACTAGTAACTCGTGGATTTGTCACTCTGTTGAGAATGTCTTGTGTGTTAATCGTGAACATACTCTGGGTTTAATGAACTTACATTTTTGGAACCAACATACCTTGAGTAAGTTGGGTAAATCAACCAAGAGTTGACGGTAAGATAACCTTGCTTTCTGTTATACTCCCCAGACAGAAATTTGGGTGAGTTCAACATATGTGTTTTGTCTCAGCAAGCTCATTTAAATCCAGCACAGAGATCACCAAAACGCAAATATGATTCTAATTTAATTTAATTTAGAGTAAGTGGCGAATAGTGGATACTAATATATAATGTTTAATGTCTGACGGTAATAAGATGGCGCCCTTAAGGAAAAAACAATGAGCGCAGCTTAAAGAAACTCAGTTTACATACCGTGGTAAAAACTCAAAATGTGTTTTTATATTTCTAATATATTTAAATTAAATATATCACATGACCAAGAGTACCTTTGCCGAATACCACCACTATTAAAAATGTGACACTGACTTAATAAAAACTGTCTAATAACTGTTTTTGTTCTTGTTTCAGTAGCGAAAATCGTTCCAAACAAACATTAACAGAAACACAATGGAAACATTACTGAATGATTCATCATTTTGAGCTACCGGCGGTTTAGTTTGTTGTACGTTGTTGTAAGTTTAAATCTTTCCAACATTTCTAATTAGTGTATTCAATATATATTTAAAATAATCTCATGACATTATGTAATGCAGTTAATTTTTTATTGTAAATTATTTAATTTGGTTGGTATAAGCCCTATAGTGTCCAATCATAATTAGGGAAAAAAAAATTTCTTTAAAGGTAAGTAATGCACACAAAGGAATCCACTACACAACTTTCTTAGAATTTGAAAGATAACAAAGATATTGTTTGATAAGTCAGACCTCTGATTTTAGTTCTTGAAAACCAAAAGTAGTGCTTGAAAAGTCCTTGAAAGTCCTGGGTTTCATTTTACAGTATCTGTACAAACTCTGAAGAGATAAGCGTGAGGGTGATGTGTTTCAGGTCAGTGAGGAAGGCAAAAACTACATAGTTTAAGAGTAGGAGGACACACGATATTAGCTCAAGTCTGAATTAAATGCTTATTTTATACAGCCCTCTGAGGTTTCTGTACAAAGACAGGGATAGTGAAACTATTACGTAAATAGGTTCGTAGTGCTTACCTTTTAAAAATTTAGGTAAAATACTCATTAATTATGTATAATTAATGAAGTCTGGTATGTTCAAATCACTTTGGTTGGATTAAGATGGTGATGTAATATTTCTACAAAAAATTCAGCAAGGTTTCTCTTTAACTCCACTTCTACAAAATGGCAAATAAAGAACGCTCATCGGGAGTGCATCATTTATAAAGGTTTTGTAAACTGATTCATTATATATTATACAACACTATCATATCTTGTATGTACAACTTAGCAAGTTTTATTGTAAATTAAAAAAAATTTTTATTCAACATTCATTCCAACAAATATATGTCAATGTTTTCGTCTGCCATGTTTTCTCACGGATGTGCCCTCATCCCAGAAACTCAAGGCTCCAAGAAAGTTTCCCACTCGTAATTACAACATTATGGTGGTTTCCATGTGCATTCATCTTTTAAAGATGATCTTTATGATTTGAACCCACTATTAGTATGGCATAAACTTTCATCCAATTATTATTTTGCTAACTTAAATCCATCAAAGACATTCAATGTACTCACATTGGGAATCTCTTTCTTTGTAATGCCAGTAAGATTTAAAAAATATTGAAGTGCTTTGTTTAGTAATGTACATTTGTCTGATAAATCTGCTTATAATAGTCAATAATATCTCTGTAGAGCAATTATGAGTGACTTTTTTAAAGCTCTCTGTACTTCTAGTATCCTTACCAAGAAACTGCTTTGCTGATGTTCCAATGGCTTCAGTGCATGCTGCATTGACCCCAGGTACTGTTCTTTTAACATGTCTCTGCTGCACACTGAGTCCATAAGCCTGCTTGACTGAGCAGATCTGGATTTTCTGGGAGAGAGATGTGCCCAAAGTAGGATCTATGTTTCTGCAGCTGGTTCTGTTATCTCTGTGCTGCTCTTTCTATCAGTGCCGCCCCTGGCATCTCTACATCTCTGACACTGCTGGGAATTGCTATCAAACCTCCCAGATGCCAGTGTGTTTATCATTAGCTTGAGCTGGGAAAGTGAGACTATTGTCATGGAACTGTTTCACATGAGGAGGTATGAGCGCAGCTGCTAAAGGCATAGCCAGCCGTGCAGACTCTCTTCCAGCCCATTTGTATCTATTCTACAGCCTGAATTTGCAGCTGCAGCCAGTGATTTTAATGTGTGTGTGTATATTTCAGGCAAATATAGGCCTCCCTCAACAAACATGTAGAAGTGCTTTTATGCTTGGATGAGCATCCTTGCATATTTGACTTCCATAGTGAATTTAATTTAATCTAATGAAAAAACAATGGGGCACCCTCTTCAAACAGCTGGGTGGTGAGGCCTCAAGAGGGGATTCTATATGATAACACAGTAGAAGGAGGGCAGCCATTAAGTTAACTTACATTTATGCAGACGCTTTTATCCAGAGCGACTATCATTGCATTCAAGGAACACATTGACGTTTTAATCAGTTTTTGCTTTCCCTGAGAATCGAACCCACGATCTTGAGATTATAAACACCAATGCTCTTCTGGTTGAGCTACAGGAACACTGTAATTTAGGATTGCTGGATAATTTAGTTACATTTAATTTACATGTTCCATTTACAAACTATTTTTTATATTTTTACATTAGAAGGGTGTTTGTTTTATACAAAAAATTTAAAAATACAGTAAAACAATAATAATGTAAAATTGTATTACAATTTAAAACAATTTTCTACTTTAATACATTTTAAAATGTAATTTATTCCTATGATGGCAAAGCTGAGCCAGTTTAATGTGTACTTATTGAATAAGAAAAATTTCTTTAAAAAAAAATCTGAACAGTATCTATCTACAGTATCTATCAAAACAAATATTACTCAGACATGTTATTTCATATTTTAAGTAAAACACTTTAACAGCCATGCTAAATCACTCATCATGTTATACTGGGGTCAGCAGTAAGTTATCCATTATGTGGCCACCCCGCTGGTCAGTGTTTGAGTGGTTTGGCCTTCATCATAGAAAGAAAATGCTTGTTATTTTTTTTAAGTAGAGTCACTTTGACTCCAACAGTGCAATCCCAATCAGCAGGGCTTCTTTTCCTGTTGTTATGCTGATGCAGTGGCTTCCCTGGACTACTGTTCCTGCATTTAATGAAGGTCTGAGATTGAGTCAGTCAGAGTCATGGTTATCTCAGCCACCTGTCTCATAACGACACTGAGGGGAGCCTCATATGAGGCCCTGGCACAGCAGCAAATAATTATGCTGCCATAACAGGTGACTTGTAGCAGATTGCGGCAGTGATGTGCTGTGTGTGTGCGCGTGCATGCATGTGCAAATGTGCTGCTTTTTTCCCCTTCAGTACACTGCAAGGCAGTTCAGTGGATCACAGTGGATCATGGTGATGCTAAGCAAGCATTTTCCTTATAGACAGAAGTCTGAAATAACTCATTTTTTAGCATTTATTTATTTTTGCTGTATTTATTTTAAAATAATACCAATATAACATGGCCATAGTTAGAGTAATACACTTTTTCAGAGAGAGAGAGAAAAAAAAAAAATATATATATATATTTTTTTCAACTTAAAAATATCTTTTATCCCTACTTTTGGAAAACATGAGATGAAACCCAGTAGTGGTTTTCAAATTGCAGTCTGAGGCTCATAGAGGGACAAGGGAGTTCTATCAGGACCATAGCTGGTCCAGATAAGATTAAAATAAATAAATGTTTTATTAAAACAAAGAATAAATGAGTAAATAAATAATAAATAACATCGAACTAATAATGTTACGTAAAAGAAACTATACAAATAATCAATTTAGCATGAAACAAAAAATAAAAGAATTATTAAAACAAGATAATTAAATGATAAGATATCACATAAGAATACAGTAGAATTATTATAAAAACATAAATATGCATTAAATAAATTATTATTAATAAAACAATTTATAGTTGGGTAAATAATTATCTAATGAAATCAAGAGTAAATAAAAAACATAAAAGGAAAAATATTAACACAACAAATTTAAGTATTAAAATAAATAAAAATGAATAATTATTTAAAATATATATATTAAAAGAAATACTACATAAATAATAAAAATTTTTGAATGAAGCTGCTGTTTTGTTTTAATCTGCCAGTGCTGCTTATATGCATGCGGTGTAAAAGAGGCCTAAGGGCCAGCAGAACATAAATATGAAATCTCTTTAAGCATATTCACAATGATTAATTTTGTAGAAGTGCTATTCCTGGAACAGTTTTGCCTTCTGACACGCAATGTCTACAAGCAGAGACAGATGGAAGCTGATCCTATGTGTCTCAGGGCTTCTGCTGTCTGGCACTATGGGACTATAGGCAAGAAAAGGCCATGATAGATTCCAGGCATGGGCTCAGCTGCTGCAGTCTGTGTTGTGTATTGATCATGGCTTTAATGGTTCTCCGTCTGCCAGATGATGATGGAGGTCCAGGGTGAAGGCAGCTGCAGTACAGTGCTATTTCTGCTGGATCTTGGCTCGCTGACGTCCCTCTCTAACCACACCAGCCGTGTCCCAACATGCTCCCTTCCAAATTCACTGTGTGTGCCGCGCAGGATAGACTGCCCTTGTTCTTATTAAGGGAGCCGATGTGTTTTTGTGTGTGTGTTAGACTGCTGAGTCAATGGGATCTGTGGTTAGCCTGCGCTGCTTGATCCCGCTGTCTGGTTTAAAGAAGTGGAGTGTCACATATCCGTGTAGTGCAGGCGGTGTGGTTGGAAAATGGCTACATTGAGGATCTATTGCACAGCAATTGAAAAGCACTGTATGTTCAGCTGGCTGAATTGTAACATTATTAACCATCAAGGACGAGTTTGAGAATGGGGGAAGTGTCCTGAGCTATCTTTTTCTCATTATTGTTTACATTTGAATAATAGCAACTGTCAAGGTGACTGTCTTTTCTCTGAGGAGCCTATTAAATTTCCTGATGGACCGCCAAGATTGCAGACTGTTCAATATGCATATTCCCGCTTATAGAATAAAGGTGAACTTGTGGATTTAAAAGAAAAGGCCTGGAATCGTTCCCTGGGGCCTTGCGAATTGATGTCTTGTCCTTTCTTTTAATGATTAATACTTGATTAATTTAAAAGACGGTCACACCTGCCCTTCACTGAGGTGCCACAACACCCACCCTCCATGTGTTACCAGGAGTCAACATTAATCAGGTATTTACTGCACCACTTTTATTCGCAATGGCAAGTGATTTAATATGCAATGGTTGTATGTTAACCCCATGTACACTGAAAGCATTTTTCCTTGTTTTTCATAGCATAAATATTGTTTATGTTCCTAATTTTATGCCTTTGGTAAATAACTGCACATTTGTTTGACCTGAATATTAGCTATTAAAACAACATTAGTTTGATATTGGACATTATTGACTCCAGAAAAGAATATTAACAGATTATATAATATTGCGTAATGTTTCAGTTTCCACAAAAACATAGGTAGCACAATTTACAATAATGCATTAACTAATGTAAACTAACAATCAAGAATACATTTTATAGTATTTTTTATAAAAATGTTCATGCTAGTTCACAGAGTAACAGGTACAACTTTTGATTTTAAAGGTCTATCAAGGTCCTAAAAGGGGTTTTCACAGCTCTGCCATAGAAGAACCATTTTTGGTTTTCCAAAGAACCTTTCAGTTCTTAAAATAATTTTTTTAATTTTCTTACTGTGAACATGTGAAGAACATTTTATAATCTAAAGAACCGTTTTCCACTATAAATAATCTTTTGTGGATGGGGGAGATTCATGGACGTTATCGGTTCTTCGTGCAACTGTCATTAAAGACCTACAGTTATAGAAGTTAACCTGCTGATTTGTACAATGTACAAACCTATTTTATATAGCTTAGGTTACAGGGTTGGAGATGTTCACAGGATGTTTTAACCAAGCTAATTTAACCGGGTCTCATTATACGTCTGATGAACCTACACCTTGTCTTTGAATCTTTTCCTCCTGAGATCAGTTAAACCCAGTTAAAACAGGATACAAAATACTCTCATGTCAAACCTTATAACCACTGTGTTCCCTGTCTAGGTGGTCAGGACACAGGCTCCAAAGGCTATCAATAAGTCTTGTGTCAATATTGATTTTAGCACCTCAGTCTTTGCCTGCATCTCTATGGTGTTTGGAGTCACTCAGGAGCAGGCAGGTTTCTCAACGCCATGACATCCCCTCCGTCTCAGAGGCTGATGATCGAGTGGATCCAGGTTCTGTACGAGCCCCAGGGACACCAGACTAATTCTGTGAGTCCCTCTGAATAATGACTGCGGGCACACGGGGTTGACTGAGAGGAATTGGAACATTTGCCAGTACTAGTTATATAGTACTGGGGCTGCAGACTTCTACAAGGAGGGTTAATTACAAGCACATAGATAAAAGCTAATAAATCCAGCAACATAATGGAAGGCGCAAGAGACCAATCCAGCCCCTCATTCATCTCCTGCCATTTAAAGAGTCTCGACTCCAAGCTGTGAGAGTGAGAGACCATATAGCAGCTTTATGTGTTCAAAGGCTGGTTTGAAATAACCGTGACAGCGTGCACAACTTCTTCAAGGGCATTTTCTGTCAATCAGCTGCAGCTTGCAATAAATCAGCTGTTGTCCAGTAAATCCTTCAATGGCTGAATTAAGGGCTGTAACTTATGAACGCTACATACTGACCCAACTGATGGATCTGTGCTTACCAGATAAACACTCTAGCAGGTCAGTACAAATCAAGTGTCATTACAGTCCAGATTGCTGGAGGCTGAGGTACTGTCCACATTTGGGCTCCCAGTCACTGGTGTTTGTTATAAAAAGGGCACTGCTCACTAGTTTTGACTAGAGATTTCACACCACAGGTGAGAGAGGGAAACAGGCAGTGGTTAATAGCCTTGTGTCACATGATTTTTTAGAAATCATGTAATGAAATCAGACTTGGTGCTCAAGAAACAGCTGTGCTGTTTAAGTAAAAAAGTCACTTTTGATCAATTGAATGTGTCCTTGCTGAATATAAAAGTATTATTAAAAAACGCCCCAATACTATACATTCAGTGCTGTCAAAACCATATTAACAATAAATCTGATTATTTCGTACCATTCATTAGAAAAACAGAATACAATTAGCAAATTTAATGAATAGAATGAAAAAAAAGTATTTACATTAACTGTTTTATTAACAACATGTTATTAATCTTAACTGCATTTGAAGCTTATTAAAGGTCTTATTCTTAAAAAATCTTATTCTCCTATAATGTCTGGGGTTACATTGACCCCAAAGCCACTTTGATATCTCTGAAAAATATGCTAATTGCATTTATTATAAAAATTCGTAAACATCTTGTATTTATACCCAATCAGTGAGGTCTGGGAGTACAGTGATCCCTCGTTTATCGCGGTTAATGTGGACCCCTGTGATAGGTGAAAATCTGCAAAGTAGGATTGGCCCCCCTAGGAATTTTTTTGTATACGTGTGTGTAGGTACCAGAATGTTTAAAATATGTATATTTATACTTTAAATATTTGTTAATTAAATCTATTTAATTATAAAACCTAAATATTATACATTTACTCTCTCTCTCATACGATACGTATTATGGTGTTCTACACTCAATGACAGTAGTATCTTGAGACTCCAGTAATGATGACAATGACAGACCTGTGCGGTTCGATGAATGTGATGATGATGGTGTTACTGCACTGGTATAATGAGGCCTTTAAATCAGTTCGGGAAGTGCCTCATCGGCGCTGGATCGTCGACATTTGCTTCTGAGAGAGGCGAAGAGGCTCCCACTCCACTTGTGCTCTCATTTGTCAATCTCACGCCGGGAACCAATCACGTGTCTTGTCTGAGTGCCCATGGGTGTGTACAAAACCTCTGAGAGAGTTTCTCTCTTTGTATGGCATCCTGGGAAACCGTTTCTCTCACATCACGATGAAGCAACGCTGCTTTCCACAATACGGAGGCCGATATTTGAATATGAATTTTTATGAATTTTAAATTTTAAAAACATTGCTGAAATTGGCACGTAACAGGAATGTTGAGATTTTTCTAAATGTTTTTGCTTAAGTTTTCTTACAAATGTCCAATGTGTGGCTCCTCATGGGTTAGAGGATGCTAATGGGCCCTTCCATCACAGTTCCTGGTGACACAAGACACATTTACATCTCACGTTATAAAGTGGAACAATTCCCATCTAACAAAGATTTACGTCAAAATATATATGGGGAAAATGCATTATACAGCCATTGTGCCATACTGAGACATCTGGCTGCAGGCTTTGTGACTCCACTGGGATGTCCTGCCAGGGCTCGAGTGAGAAACAGCAGAGCTTTTCCTGTTTTCCAGCAGTAATGAGCATCTCTGCACTTTCACTTTAAATGCAGCAGTTTAGCTTGGCAATCAGTTCTGTAAAATGTTCTTACAGAACAAGCTGGTTATGTTTTTGTTTCTAGAATATATTGGCACGTTTTACCACCTTAACGCTTGTCTTTAGGCGTCATGAGATAAACAGTGAGCCGTTCTCAATGTTGGTTCTCAGGGCTGGCAGAGCGAGGCATTGTGCTAATACCTTATTTAATATACCAGTGCGCCAATGTGTGCCCTGATATCACTCTAATTGATGCTGCCGTGTGATGCCACATTTGCTCTGTTGATAAATTGTTAAATAATCAGGGGTTTCCATTGCCCCCACCTCTCTCATCTTGGGCTTTGTTTGTGTGCCAAGTGAACGCTCGGCTCTGACAGGCGTTCTGGTGGGGGGGGATTTGAGTTCGTGCATGGCTGGTCAACCTTATTTGTATTGTTTGTCACAAAGACACTGTTGTTCTAAGGCTCTGCAGGGAGTTTGCTCGGCCTCTATCTCCTCTCCGTCTTTTATCTCTCTATTCGCACACTTCCACAGAGCATGCAGCAAGAGCTGAGATCCACTGTCTGTCGGCTCTGTGATGATATTGTTAGGGATTGTGGAATCTCATCCTAGAGCTGTGACTTTCTTTCAAACCCTGAAAAAGGAGCGGGCCATGAGGAGTCTGAACACAGAGTACTCCAACTCCATCGGGGTGAATGCAGTCTCAAAATGCACTTAGTTTTTGGTTGAGGTGGAAAGAGCTTCATTGTGCTTCGCTTAAGTGTTGGCTCGTTGCAGGGGATTATGGGGTTGCCCTGACTTCCTGTTGGTCCCTGAATGAAGTGATTTATCTTCCAGTAAGTTATTAAACTATTATCATGGAAATATTGAATTTATATATTATTTTTTATCAAGTCCTGAAAAGGAACATTTGATTGAAATGTATTTAGTCTGAGCTTTACACAATAAATAGTTCTAACCAATTTGAGTCTTTAAAAAAAAAACTCTCTGAACATACCCTTTTTTAAAAACCTCTTGTTTACAGAGTATGTGTAATATGACTGTAATATCATATTCCTGTAATATGATATTACAGTAATATGACCATCATCATCATTAGTTTTTGCCATTTGCAACTACACACCAATTCATATTACAGTAATCCCTCGTTTATCGCGGTTAATGTGGACTGGAACCCCCCGCGCTAGGTGAAAATCCGCGAAGTAGGATCAGCCAATCAGCTCACGGGATACATCCACTTGTGCTCTGGTCAAAAATGGTCAAACAACAATACATAACATACACAGTTTTATCTCCTCTCCCACTCCATACAAAAAATCCCATCATGTGACCACATGTATTGTGTATGTTATGTATTATTGTTTGCTATGTAATGCTTGCTAAACTCATGTTGTGTTGTATATGTGCACTGGAAGCTTCAGCACCAAGACAAATTCCTTGTGTGTGCAAGCACACTTGGCAATAAAGCTCTTTCTGATTCTGATTCTCTCATTCGTCGATCTTGCACCGGGAACCAATCACATGTCTTGTCTGAGTGCCTATGGGTGTGTACAAAGCCTCTAAGAGAGTTTCTCTCTTTGTCTGGCATCCTGGGAAACCGTTTCTCTCGCACGATAAAACAACACTGATTTCAGCAATATGGCAGTATTCTTTATTTTTTTATGAATATTTTTGAAAAATCGGCGAGGCCACGAAACTTGAACTGCGAAGTGGTGAGGGATTACTGTATGTACTGTTATAGTTAATATACAAATATTAATAAGTATGATATAAAAGACAACATATTTTCTCTAAAATTAAATATTTTTATATTTTAAAGCCAAACAAAATTGCATTTCACAATATTTTATTTGTATTTCACATGGGCTTCAATGTGCAAACCCCTGACTTGTGTGAATGAACATCTTTATCTGTTTTCCCCACCACTAGAAATAAACCACTGAAGTAGAGTTGATGCCATCACCGCTAGCCAAAGCCCAACTACACTTTGTGGTTGAAATGCCAGGAAAGGACAAAAGAAAAGATATCAGCCGGCACGAGTAAGTGACCTCCCTTTGGGCATGTGTACACCTTGTTAGGACTCCCATGTCATTCTGCATTATGTAGGGACAAATGTTAGGTCACAGGCAGAAACCCTTGCTAATCTACTTTCCCTAGACAGCAATTGTTCATGTTTTATTTTACTATCTGAGCCTTTTGAGTTCTTCTTTTAGACACTGAGTACAGACACCAAACACGCTCAAACTTGTTCTAAAAGAGATTAAACCCAAAGCCATGTTGCCCTTAATGGTCTCTCATTTAGAAGCAGCCCCTGCACCTTGATTGTGGATTTAGCTGTAGTAGAGCCTCTGAACTTCACTTCAAAGTCAACAGACTCGGCGATCAGAGATGTCAGGACTTCAAAGCTTCAGAGCGTATATGAATAACGTCATCTTCGTTCAAACATCTTCTGCCAAATTTGAAACTGTGTGGCAGAGAAGCTACTATTACTATAAAAGATTATTAAGACCCTTCCAGGCTCCACAAATAAGAGCTGCTCCAGATGCACCTAAAAACAAGCCATTAGTTTTGTGTATCAGGTCAAGTAAATTTAGCAAGTGGTCCTTGCACACAGGGACATGTGCAGTGTAAAGTGGTGTCTGCTCCCTTGTTTCAGACTGAAAGCAATGGGCTCTCTGTTGAAGCATTAGTGTGCTGTGCTGGTGCTGCACTCAGATGACCAAGACCTAATGGAGGTCTGGGAACAAGGCACATACGCTCCGACAGGGTGTCTAGAGACGCGTCCAGCTTAGCACACACCAGCATAGCGAGAGAGAAGAGCTTAGATAGGGGGTTTGTGAGGGACACACTGACAATCTGATGTGCTAAGTGCCCATGTCCTCTGCCTCCACTGTGTACAAGAGAGAATAACATCATCTTGGATCCTAGGAAGTAGTGCTTGTTTGGTTTCTGAGAAAAATCAATTTAGTGATTTTAACATAGCCCAAGTATAATTCCTGAACTTTTAAACATTTAAGAAATACAGAGCAGTAACTATCAAGCAGATGGATTAAGACTATGTATTTCTTACTGGAGTCTTATTAGTCAGTTGTTTCATTGAGCAAATGATTAGCCTACTGACTGATAAACTGTATATTTCATATCATTGTATAAATGTAAAATATAAAAACTAAACTTTTGCTATGATAATTAGTTCATTTGAATCTATATACAGTAATATCTCAGTTTACGAGTGACTTAGTATACGATCGAACGATTGATCATTTTTTAGTGTATTCTTATGGGGAAAATATTTTTGGTGTACGAGAATTTTGGGTTACGAGCCCTTTTCTGTATATATATATACAGTATATATATATATATATATATATATATATATATATATAAACACATATTCTAAAACTATATTTATTATATAAAAAAAAATTATATTCAATTATACTTCCTATTTACCCCACATTAATAGATACCGCAATTATATTCTTTAATAACTTAAATTTTAATATTTTAAAATGTATTCCTTTGATAGAAAAGCTCAATTTTCAGCATCAGTACTCCAGAGTCACATGATCCTTCAGAAATCAAACTAATATGGTGATTTGATGTTGAAGAAACATTTATTATTATTATCAGTGTTGAAAACAGCTGTGCAGCTTAATATTCTTGTGAAAATTGATTTTTCTTTACCAAATTTTTCTTTACTGTCTTTTTTGATAAATGGATCCATAATGGATCCATGCTGATTAGAAGCTTTGATAAAAAAATTAAATAAAAAATAATGACGTTAATAATATTAATTATTATTATAAACAAATAAACAGTATGCTTTATTTGGCAGGTAATCATTTAATAGGGGGATATATTGGATATCACAAAATAAACCCCTTTATGCCAACATCCTGATACCCCGGTTATTTTCTTATGATTTCAGCTGATTATTCTTTACATTAAAAATAACAGTCCTAAAGGTGCAACTGCCAGGCTGCAGATGTATGGTGTGTAGCAACAATTAAATATCAATATATATTTAGCCTTGCAGGATTACATCAGTATACACTGTCAAATAAGTGAACGACAGACTAAAAAGGGGACAGCTGTGTTTCCACGCTGCAGGTGAGACAGGTGTGTGCCGTGTAGCCGCTAATTAGACTGCCTTTTCCTATTCAGTAAGTCGGTTGAAGTAGCACAAGATCGATGGGCTAAAAGTGGCTCTTTGATCCTGGATAGAGGAATGCAGGGTGTCCTGAAATCAGCTTCAGGGAACCACACACATCTTTAGGGACAGAGAGAGAGCACCAGATTCTCATCTCCACCATCGTTCCTTGTAATGGCGTTCAAAAGCAGCGCTCCGCATGTCAGCTTCTTTATCTACTGATAATGTGACTGTCTTTAGAAGTAGGAACCTCACAGAAGTTCTCCTGCAGCGTGTTAGTGCCATTATATTCAAGCATCACATCTGATGAGGAGAAATTCGATTTTTTATTCAAAAATTCAGTATGAAGAAAAGAACAGCAAAACTGAAAAAACATTGATACAGAAGGCATTTACAACAGCACTTTTTTTGGGTTTCGTGGAGAAATGAAAGATACAGAAACGACATGTTCAATGCTTACAGACACAGAGGTTGGGAACAACAGCTAAGGCACAGAGGTCCCCTCCGACTGAAGAGTTTAAATAAATTGTGCAACAGTTGCTCAACAAAACATTCAAGCACAGAGAACGGCAATCTGGCATGAGATTCTCTGAAAGGCAAAAATGTTTAAGAGCCAAACCACACACTCAAGACTAGTAAAGCCCTTCACAAACCCCTTCACATGAACGTTTTGATGGTCTACAGTGCCACTCAACACACCAACACCTGACCCACTTGGACACTTCTTTTGAAAAACAAGGTTATTTACAATACTTTATGAACGTCAGTCTATAAATAGCTATATGATAATACCTACCAAAATAGCTATAGTACAGAAGAGATGACTGAGTGATGTAGTATTAATGCATAATAGCATAATGTGAACATTAGAACATTTCAAATTGTAAGTAATGTGAAAGAAAGAGGTATGTTGCTGTATTTGTGAGGTTCGATCCACCCATTACAATGATCTTAACGGGATAAAAATGAAACCTCTGTCAATATTTTGTCTAGTTTTAATCATACAGTGTAAGTCAATGGGGTTTAAAGTTGTTTGTAACCCATTGAGTTTCATTGCATGAACAAAAATACAAAATTTCAAAATGTCTTCTTTTCTGTTCCACAGAATGACAAGGGTGCGAGAAAATTATGACAGGATTACATTTTTTGGCATTCCTTTAAAGGTGAAGCGTGTAATTTGTGTAGCAACAAACAGAGCTGCAAATATTATTAGGAGTGTTTGACTTCATGTGGTGCTGTGCAGACCGATCAGCGTGAGAACGATTCGAGAACAGTCAGCTGGCTCATTCCACGCAGTTTCTCCTGGGCAGCTGCACGAACTCTGATGACGACACAGCGGTTTCACGAATGGTTGAATTCACTGATGACAAAGATGACGTGTTTCATGTTTCCTCTGACACCTTAAGCTCACAAATCCATGTTTTTATAACAGTAACAACTTTTTTCATGCAATCTTGTTATCTTATAATATTATAGTGTGTCACGTTTATCAAAATAAAAGATATAGATCCCACTTATTGGCGTTTCAATAGTACAGTCTTATGTTGAACATCTTATCTTGTACATACAGTATTTTTGTTTCTACATGAAAACATCTGAAATGTCTTTGTATTTGGCAAATATTACATCTAATCCATTTCACCTGTGATAAAGAACGTAGACACCATGCAAGCATAAATACTGGGACCAGAAAGTGTCTGACGTCACGTCTGCAGCTGAAGTCGAACACACCTATTGTCTTAGGCCACTCCTCCTCTCCCATTGTTCGGAAGTAGACCCGCCCCTAACTCACACCACTGCTTAAGCCAGCAGAAGACATGTTGGACCGCTCAAACAAACAGAGCAGTTTTAGTGCTTGGACTCACTGGGAGGCATCTGCACTCTAAACTGGGATAGTAAAAAACCCTTTAACATAAAACTAAAATGAAACACTTCACCTTTAAAAGTAAAATGGTTCATAAAATCAATATAGCCAAGATCGTAAGTCAGAAGTCAATGAGATGTATGTGAATTGATAATGTCATTTAATTTCCCTTTTAAGAATATGGAATAATTTGCACTTTCACACGTACAGTACGGATGTAACACCACTTAGACAAGCATTAGACGCTCTATTAAAAAATTTAAATAACAATGCATTCCAATTTCGCACCCTGCTGGGAACATATGAATGACAAGAGTGCTTTATTGAAAATGTAAGGTCGCATCCTCCTTTGGATCACATGACAGCAATGACATTTCACTGTTTGCGCAGCCTGGGTGGGACGCCACCTCTCTGAGGACCAGATAACAATCAGATTGCATACAAAGTGATGGCTAGACCAGGGTCACAGAGTCCCGGAGGAGACGTGCTCCTCAAATGAGAGAGCGCAACAAGCCACACTAGCCCAGTTTAAATATGGGAGAAACATAAAAGGTTTGTAAAAACAGAGAAAATGTTGGTCCAATGCAAACTGTAGAGTCCAGCAAGCTTGCAATCTTCCTCACTAAAAATACATCTCAGTCAGATCGGAGAGGCCACCCTATCATTATTATGGATGTGAGTAATCCGGACAGCCCAATCTGGAAAATGTGACATCCAAATGGCGTACGTGCAGAAGAAAGCGGCTGAGGCGTCCTGCAGGCTACTGAGCCTGTGAACTTTAGAAGCCATGCTGAAATTGCGTGGATGCTACCGACCAGTCCATCCGATGTCCGATGTTTTTGTTCGTTTGAGCAAAATATGGCAAAATACCAAACACTGGCTCATATAAAAAGACTAGAATAAAGAAAATGAGAAGCAGCATGACTGGAATCTCAGTTCTCGAGGTCATTTAAGATCATTCATCCAGTTAGTTTCCTGCTCAACGTTTATGAAATGAACAGATGGACCTCAGGTGGAGGGGCGGAAAGGTCTTTACCAGCGCCCGTACTAGTACCGCATATTGAGATTATAGCTGTAATGTGGTCGGGATGATAGCCTTTGTAAATAAAGGCAGCTTGTTTACAAAAGGTATTGAATGAGCTGCAAAAACAGCATATAGACATTAGTCATTGACTAAAAAAATATCTATTTCATTTATATAAACATGAATAAATAGCCAACTTACAACCCTTAGCTACCCAGTACCTTTGTTCAGGGGAAAGGAAGAAAATTATAATAGAATAAAAAGGCGAAGAAACTACATATTTTTTCGTGGTGTGCCAGCACAGCTGGCACCTTCCATTTCAAGTTTCAAGAGCCTGAAAGGGAAACAGCATACAGACAGAACGACACTTCAGACAAAATCACAAGCTACTCTAGACACTCTCACTTCAAGAATTGTGGCCCGGTATCATGCAAGTTTTTATCGTTCCACAGAACCCTATTCCAAAGTGATTCCACTCACTGAAAGAACCCTTAGTGTTTACTCTGTATATTAACATTTGTAATCCGGTATCAAATAGACATCATAAATTGCTTTATGATGCATGTTCTGTTGGCTAAACAGCAACTAATGTCTTTTAATTTACACTACTATTACTAAGTTTGGGGTCTTTAATTAAAAGTGACAGTACAGACGTATAATGTTTGTAAAAATGTCTATTTCAAACAAATGCTGTTCCTTTTTTACATTTCTATTCATTTAAGAATCCTGATTTTTTTTTAAGTTTTGCACAAAAATATTAAGCAGCACAACTGCTTTTAAAATACATAATACTAAGAAATGTTTCTTGAACATCAAATCATCATATTCGACTGATTTCTGAAAGATCATGTGACACTGAAGGCTGGAGTAATGATGCTGAAAACTCAGCTTTGCCATCACAAGAATAAATTAGGCTTTTAGTCTGTGACACTAGCCTTGTTGTTAGCGCGCCGACATATAGCGCAACTCCGCTTCTGGTGACCTGAGCTCAATCCCGTTATCCTCTCTCCACCCCACGCTTTCCTGTCAAAATCTTTAATGTCCTGTCCAATAAAGGCACAAAATAAGGCCAAAAATGTGTATGCATTGGCTGACCACCCTGCTAGCCTAGCATACATGCAAACACCAATTATTTGCAGTATTTAATATTTGTAGCTACCACTTTGGGCTATTAGTAATCACCAAAAAAGGCCTTTTTGATTATACAGAAGAGGATAACGTGATACACTTTTGAACAGGCATTACAAACTGCTACCTCTTTGCCTCTCAAGGCAATAGGATTCTGTGGAATTTGGCGTCTTGCATGGCACTGGATCACATCTTCTTGACAAGAACTTAATTTTTATTCAAAACAGATGTTTTTCAACCAATAACTTATTAAAGCTAAATAGGAGATTTTATTAGGGGAATTTGAAGGCTTTAAATGCCTGTTTCACGGCATTTTATAATCTTTTAAGTGAAAAGATTATAAAAGGGACATTTTATGAAAACTAAAAGAACCAGCGATGTTGTGCTAAACACAATGATATATGATCTGAAACTGGTTTTAATAAGGTAAAGGTTGAAAACCACACATTCCATCATTCACGGTAGGTGCAAGTGTGTTTGATTTGAAATATAGAGGCTTACTATACAAACATCCCTTTTGGTCTTACAACCAGTGTTAAGGTCCTTTCTGTGCTTAATATCCCAAACCCAGCATTCAGCCGCAACGCCTACACATAGGCGTTACGTCCAGTTGACAAAGATTCAATCACAGTAATTAAAATAAATAAAATATAGAGAAGCCTGACAGCACTCACATCACTAGAGCACTCAAGAGTTTGAGATAGCCAGAGGGCGCACGTTTTTTAAATAATCTGTAAAAACCTTCCAGCATACACTTTCATGGCCCATGTCTTGCATTTGAGAGAGGTCCGTTCTGCTCATATTCACACGAGTGGCGCTGGAAAATAAATAGTAAAAACAAAATGGCCAAAGAAATGAAAGAAGTCGAGTCTTCAGGGCAGTGAATGCTGCTACCTGATTCGTCCGTTGGTTTTGGGTGGGCCCAGCTGGGACTTTGGGTCCGGGCTAAGAGAGCTCCACACCGTTTCCCTGCAAGTCTGCATGACTGGACAGCCACTGGGGCCTGTTGAACACACGTCCACAGCTGACCACACGTCGCTCAGCAGACTGTCCACCCAATGCTCCAGCTCGGACCCCGTAAGCTCTGCATTGTGCTCGGCTGCCTCTACCTGACCCAGGTGGACCGGGATGTTGAGGATGGGGTTCAAGCCGTGGAAGCTCTGCTCCATATAGCTGTTCTTGGCCGGCCCGTTGTGTGTTCTTAAAGCATCCTCTGTGAGAGAGAGAGAGAGAGAGAGAGAGAGAGAGAGAGAAGAAAAAGGTTTTTAACCCCCATGAGTCGCACAAGCACTTAATGCAAGCAAAGCAAAACTGGGATTATGACTGAATTTGCTGGAACATTTTACAATTTTAGACCTGAAAAATAAAGTATAGGCTTTCTGATTTCATTTTTTAGGGAGAGAAAAGGTGATGACTCAAGAATATTTTCTTCAGCTATGAGAGTTGTCAGGAATAAACAACGCTGCTCATTATGGGAAGAATGAGCTTTAAAGCTGATGTTTGTGCTTAGAAAATTATCAGTCATATGTGGACGAGGCTGTTTTTGTGTGCTTAAAATCTACTAAATACTAATAAACCCAGTGTTGTTTTAGTATTATTTATATATTATTATAGTTTATTGAATTTTTTAGCTTTTATTTTGATATTTTCAGGTTTCATTTTAGCCATGTGCTTTTGTTATTTTTATTAGTTTTTCTTTTAAATGTTCAGCATTCAATCAATCAAATGTTAGCTAGAATGTTGCAGAATATTTCTATGAAAGATGAAAAAACATGACGACTCAAGGACTCTCCAGACACATGATGCTTTATGTTGTAACTTAACATCTACGACTTAGTATAAATGAGTAGTTTCAGTTTTAATATATTCAGTCTCTTTTTGAGGAACGAAATAAAAATGTACAGCTGGGATTTTAAAACTTCTCTATCAAAATGGCATCAAAATTATACTAATTTTTTATTTAAATATTGAATACATCTTCATAAATAAACTAGACCAGTTGCCTGCAGTATATGAGCTACATCCGACAACTAAAAACGGCTCATTTAGCTGTTAGGAAGGACACATCGGCCCTGGAGGTAAAGCTGCAAATTCCTCAGGCCCCTCACACTTCTCTCTCCAGCCACCCTTCACAGATTGCCCTCTGTGTCTCTTCCTGAGCCCTCTCACCAGGTTCGCCCACCGCCCTCCCTCTCCCTCTCCGCCCTTCCATAACATTCCATTTCACGCTCGCCAGGAACTGCGTGGACATGCGAGTGTCGTTGCTTACAGCATGCCGACTGACCTGGGCCGCATAAACACACTCCATAAACTTTTATTAGCTGAGGGTGCAGAGACACGGCGAGCGAAAAGACTCGGTGCCTGCCATAGACATTAATCATACGACAGTCTGCTAAATCATGTGCATTTATCACCCGCCCATTCCCACGACACACACACACACGTCAAGCCGCAATCACAACCTCTCCCTCATTAGGAGCGTTTTGAGGACAGATCCGCCTATGACTGCACACCACGCTTATTTCAAAATGTCCCCTAATGGGCTAGAGAGAGCAATCGTGGCCCCTGCACAGTAATCTTTTGGAGTTTATTCCAATGAAAGGTGACCTGGTGTGGTGTATTACTCATTCGTGACTGTGAGCTGGGACTATTTATAGGCAACCAAGTGGCTCAGGCACATAGCTAGACGTGAAGGCAGAAAGTGCCTTTGAAAGCAGGGGGTGGGATGACCTAAAAGGTTGAGGCAGTTTAATATACACTGTACCATAGTGTCAGACTATGGTCTACAAAACGGCAGAGGATTAGTCATTACATCTGGAGGAAGACATGTTTTTTTTTCATTCAGTTTTAAATATACGAGCTTATGAGAATGCATAAATCAAAGCTTCAAATGTAGAGATTTTTGAACTATTTTCTCAAGTGATATGCTATGCTCAGATAGGCAAGTATTTTACATTTTTTCAGCTATGAATTGTCAGGAAAATTGTTGTAGAAGCAACTTTTAAGCTGATGTTTTTTTGACTTGGATAAGAGAACATATGTAAATATTCACATTAGCTTAGGCCTGATTACTCCTGGTCACTTTATGGATTTTCTCTGGTTGGATTGCTATCCGATCGTGAAAAGACCAGGTGTAAATTCCCTTCGAAATGCTTTCAAGTAAAATCTGAGTTGATTTGAGACTCATTCCAGACGAAACTGGACAAGTGTGAATGCATCTAATTGTTGAAGCCACATATATAAATTTTACTCCTCCCAAAATGTAAAATAAGAGAGAAAAAAGTGTGAAAGCATGTTATACTGCTATTGGCAGCCAGATATGACATTGCAGCTGTAACAGGCACACGGGTAACTGAGTATCTCTTCACAAACTGCCACAAATTAAACTGAAAGTGAGACTAAATGATCTTCACAGTGCTCATGCCACGCTCTCTCCTACTGCGATCTTTGATCTTGAAATTAGCAGATGATAAATAAAATCCAGATTCCAGTAGTTTCCATAATCTTATGTGCTATAATTTTTCCCATAATTTTTTCAAAAATACAGTGGAACCCGGTTTCGTCGACGGCCTCGGGGGTTGCAAAAAAGCATTGAGATAACCGTTTAGCGAGAAAACCAAAAGCCAATATGGCGATTTGTTTGATGAAGCGATCGGCATGCTATAAAAACGTACATACACTGTATATGTTTGCTAACAACAAAAGGCATTTGTGCACCAACTAACAGCAGAGATTTACCAGTACACAACAAAAAACACCTTCGATTCTCGATACAAAGCTTTTAATTATATTCTCCAACATTGTGTTTACGCTCTGAGCGGAATTGTGTTTGCAGTCACAACACACATAAACACATTCGACCATAACACAGTCATTTCGCTCTGACACAGTTCTGGAAAG
This sequence comes from Rhodeus uyekii, assembly GCA_037043235.1. Classification (NCBI taxonomy): domain Eukaryota; kingdom Metazoa; phylum Chordata; class Actinopteri; order Cypriniformes; family Acheilognathidae; genus Rhodeus; species Rhodeus uyekii. The sequence continues at coordinate 367,339 of JAWRVZ010000104.1, read as the reverse complement.
TATTGCATACGCAGTTAATATGGTTTCTTTACAAACTCTAAAATGCTTTGTTGCTTTTTGCCTTCAACGGTCTGCTTGAAAACAAATGCTTCTATCAGTAACGACTTCTTTATCATTTGTGAATCTGGGAATTCCTGGACAGTGATGGCGAACTCCTGTACCTCTTCCAAGACAGAATCAGTAAGCATCAGGGTTTGGTGACATAAAAGAATCGACATAACCGATAAGAAAATGCTAAGACAATGAGGGAGTTTGGCGGTTTCGCTTCAAAAACGTCAACATAATAGGGTTAGCGAGTTAACCGAAGTCGAGATAAGTGAACTCCACTGCATTTCTATTTAGCTTTAAAATTATATTTAGGTTAATTTTCATTCAAATTAAATGTATATTATTTCTGTTATTTGCCAAGGCAATACTTCTATATCGTTGTTTTAAAATCTAAGACTGTTCATTTAAAAAAATAGGTTGTCTTCATTTTTTTGTAATGAAACAATGTAAAATGTTTATCACTGTGGTTTCAATGACGCTATATATTTTGTCAAACATATCTTCTACCTCACATTTTAACACTCAAAGAAAGCGCTCACACTTTGTGCATCAGTTGTACAGAATCATCAAAAAGAATCAGTTCATTTGTGAATCATGTTGTAATTAGTACAGTGTAACTCTGACCTTGGCGTATAAGCAGGTGTTTATAGTGGGTAAGGGGGGTGATGAGAAAGTGTGTCTCTGCCACGGGGATCCAGTGATGCAGCACACGTACGGTCCACATGCCGGGCCGCAGGGGCAGGTTCAGCGGAGGTCTGTAGTGTGTGAATTCAGCATTGGCATCGATCAAAATATCGTAAGTGGCAGCGATGACATTGGTGGGGTCAATCCACACCACAGTCACAGTCACATTTGATCCTTTCCCCCATTTCTGCATTCCCACAGGCTCATCCATGGGTCCCATTAGATTCCCAAAGTTCCGAAATATCCTTTCCTTAGCATCCCAGTCTGTTCCAATCTGATGTAGGAGAGAAAAGACAAAGAACAGATATATATCATTTGAATAGATAAGAAAGTTAAGAGAAGCGACTTACAAGTTTGAGTGGACAAAGACTCAAAGAGAGAATTGCAGAGATTAGTTGAGTCTTGGGGTCAGACCGCAAAACATAAAATTAAAAATTCAAACAACCTCCTACATCACCCACATTTCTTGAGGGTTTCAAGAAAAATTGTAGTAATTCTGACTGCAACTGTATGTGTTCCCATTCTGTCCGGATATCATTTAACATCCAAATGAATGCAAGTAAAGACACTTTTAAATAGTTAATTAAATGATTTATATTGTGAGTGAATAACAGATCCATTGTTTAAAAGTTTGAAATCAGTAAGTTTAAAAAAAAAATTCTTTTGAAAGAAGTCTCTTATGCTCACTTAGGTCTGATTAATTTGATCAAAATATTGTCAAATATTATGATTTTAAATAAGTGTAATTTATTCCTGTGATTTTCAGCATCATTACTTCAGTGTCACATGATCCTTCAGAGAACAGTCTAATATGACAATTTGACGATCAAGGTGCATTTCTTATTCTCAATGTTGAAACTACTTTTTCATTTTTTTGATGACAGTTTATCTAAGAAAAGTTCAAAAGAACAGCATTTATTTGAAACTGAAATCTTTTGTAACATTATAACTGTCTTTATGATCCATTTTATGTTAAATACAAGTATTCAGTTTATTAAAGTGTTTTCTTTCTTTAATAATGAACTGACACTCATCTTTAATTGGATTTTTTTTTTATATGATTGTATATTATTATGTTGCTCATAATATTTTATGGTTTAAAACTGGTTTTCAAGCAAAATCTTTTCAAGGACCCCTTGGATTCTGCCAGATACTACCCCTTAGGGGTCCGTATACCCCTGGTTGGGAATCACTGATCTAGAGCAAAGTTGGAGAGGCAGAAACACTAAAAAAAGAAGATGAATGAGTAAGAAAAAGAGTAAGAAAGCAAGTGAGAGAGGATGAGAACTGAGTCCTGGGGGTCTGAGACAGAGTGTGCCGCTCTTGATTCAGAGATGTGTCATCTCACCCCCTCCAGACACAGCACAGGACTTCATTGGTATGGAAGCTGAACAAACTTTCTGTTTTCTAGAAATTCAGTCCCCAAAGAAACCAGAGTAACAGGACGCTTGAGCACTGTACATACCAGTGGCTCCCTAAGAGAAGTGCACAGATGGATATACAGCCAAATGAATTGCACAAGATCTCATCGTAAGTAAACAGATGGCACCAATTGGGACCGCCAGTACCAGCTGAGATGAGCATAATTGCATCAAACGATCAGTAGTGCCCAGTGTAATGTTTCTCCCACTGTGAGGTAATTTGACTTGTGGGATGGAGGGGGGGTGGGTGGCTCGGAGCCATGAAACGCTAGTTCCCTCCAGCCACTAACAGAAACTACATAATTTCGTGACCGACAGCAGGAGTCTCTTTACGGCTGACCAGTCCCATTTCCCTCCCCGGCCGTGCCTGCAGCCCCGCACCTCAGTAAAACATGGCAAATCAATTTGATCATTCTATTGGGAAGACGCCTGAGACCCAGCTGGACTGGTTTAAGCACTTGACAGCTTTGCTGTCTTGTCTTGGGTCTCCCCCCAAAAGGATGGATGATGGGTAATGCTTTTAGGAAGTGATGTCCATACAGACTCCAACCTCAACTTTTTGCTACACAAATGAGTTTTAAAAATACTAGTCAAAAATGTGTTTATATAACATATAGTACCTTTCAAAGGTTTGGGTTTTAATTGTTTTTTTAATGAAATCTCTTATGCTCATCAAGGCTGCATTTATTTGATCAAACATGCTGTAAACAGTAAAATAGGTTTTCTATTCTAATATATTTTAAAATGTCATTCATTACAGTGGCAAAAGCTGAGTTTCAATGGTCATTATTCTGGTCTTCAAAATAAATAAAAACATATCTGAGAAATTGCATGCATCACAAAACATAAGATTTTCTTACATTTCGTAATATTCACATTGTTTTATTAAACAATTGAACATTTATTTTAACTAAACATATAGTAGATTGAATGTACACCTTTGACTTAAATAATTTATGCCAGTTTCATCAGCAAAAGGAAAAGTTTTTTTTATTTTATTTGTACTGATATATAAAATAAATCATATTAGCTAGTTATAGATCTTAATATCCAGTTAAGTCATCTATATGAATCTAACTCTAGTGTCTGAAACCGAACCAGTACCCTTGGCTTCACACAGATAAACTGAGGGCAGTTCAGCATGAAGTCATTATTTTATCCCCACACTCGTGGCAGACAAATCACTGATTACACCAAAGGGCAAGATGACAGGTATGGCGTTGCCTGACAGCTAAATCAATGAAGAACGTCTGAATTATTGGTTGTTTAACGGAGTATGTCAAGCACAATGTGCAGCAGTGTAAGATTGCCAATAATATTCGGAGGTCAATTTTCTTAGCAATGCATAAATTCTGAGGGTAGTGTGGGGGCGATTCTGCACCTATAGACTGCCAGGACATTTTTACTGCAGTGAGCCAGAACGAAATAAGCATTGTTTTAAAACTCTTATTCACGAAAAACTGCATGATGACAGTTAGTTCATAAATAAAAATGACCAACAGAGGACACATAAACACGCTACCCATCAGTCTTTATTACAGCATACAAAAATGCTTCATCTCCAGAATAGGCACATCGTGTAAGACGATATGAGTTTACTAACCTCTGCAAACTGTAGTCGGTTAAAGGTATTGGGTGGATTGGTGAACTTGAAGAACTGTTTGGGCATGACCCAGGTCTCCAGGGTCTCCAGTTTGCTGGTTGCCAGGTTGGTGGCATGATGCCGGACCAGATATCCCTGGAACTCCTCAGACAGGAAGTAGATGTGGACAGACACAGGATGTCCCATTGCATAATACCTACAGACAGAAAAATAAATTGTTCTTTTAAATTTTTATTTATCAAAAATTCTAAAGTTTTGCTGTTTCCACAAATACATTAGCAGCACAACTGTTTTCAACATGATAAAAATAATAGTGTTTCTTGAACATCAAATCATCATATTCGACTGATTTCTGAAGGATCATATGATCATATGATCCCCTAAGACTGGAGTAATGTTTCATATATATATATGATATATATATATATGTGCATGGATGTATAATTAGTTATATACATACAGTGATCCCTTGTTTATTGCGGCTAATGTAGCCGTGATAGGTGAAAATCCGCAAAGTAGGATCAACCAATCAGCTCACGGGATACATCCACTCGTGCTCTCATTCATCGATCTCGTGCCGGGAACCAATCACGTGTCTTGTCTGAGTGCCCGTGGGTGTGTACAAAGCCTCTGAGAGAGGCTCAGTTCTCTCTTTCAGTTTCTCTCTTTTTCTGGCATCCTGGGAAACCGTTTCTCTCGCATCATGATGAAACAACGCTTCTTTTCCCCAATACGGTTGCCGATATAGCGGAATTTTTTATAAATATTTTTGAAAATTCTGCGATGCACTGAGGCCGCGAAGCTTGAACTGCGAAGTAGCGAGAGATTACTGTATTTATGTGTATATTTATGTAAAAGACATTTTGCACTGTAAAAAACAATAGAAAGACCAATTATAAATAAATAAATAATAAATAAAGACCAATTAGTTGACTAGTAATTGTCTTAAATTAAAAATAATAATTTTCTCTAGATGTAGGGTTGTAGAGAAGTGAGTGAAGTGCTGGGCTGGGAGACACTGAGATAGACAGATAGAAGAAGGAGCAGCTGGAGCTGATAGAGATGCCGGCATTCATGTGGAGCGCATGGCTGCTCTCGTGGCGATCTCCACCCTGAGCTCCGTCGCCGTGCCCTCATCAGTATTCCAGCACATGCTGGAGGTGCTCCATCCCAGCATTGCTTGCCTGACAAGCAGAACAGCAAATATTTACACCGGTGCGCCCCCCTCCTCCTCCTCCATCCTCTGTCACCGCAGGAGGTGGGCAGCACGCAGGGACTAACAGAGCAGCTATTCAAGCGGCCCACCTCAGCCTCTCACTGCTAATGTCACAGAGGGCTGCAAAAAAAAAAACAGATCTCTCCCTCACTCACGACCCAGAGCGCCACCACCCAACCCCCACAGACCAGCAACAACCTCCTCCTTGTGCCTGGCGAGTCCCCCTGTAGGGTCCAAATACTGTGGCTCGCTTGTCAGAACGCACCAGCGCTCCCTTTGCACAGAAACAGCAGCGACGCCAGGCATTACTGCACTGATAAACACATAAACTCACAGCCAGACTGACAAACTCGGTCCCTTATCCTCTCTCGGCTCTGCCGTCCCTCTCTCTCTTCTCTATCTCAGTAATGACAGATGTTTGGACAGCTGAGGAACTTCAGATCTGCTGCAAGTGAGATCAAACAAAGCTGCACTTCCCTCGGCAGACAGCACAAATGAGTTTACACTTATTTAGCTTTCAAAATATCCAGAATGCCAATATACATACGGTTTCAAACAAAACATACTTATAACAAAAGACCCACACAAATTCATCATAAACAACCTAAACTAAGTTTACACACACACTGTGCCAAATTTTAGTTAGGTTAGTGTTTTCAACCCCCAAATGATTTGTTTCTGTCTTTTGTTGCAATGTGTTACATTCCTTTTGCTATTATTTGTAATATTTTCCGGTGAGATTTGTGTATACACAAGGAGTCTGACATAGCCAGTGCTCCACACAGAGATCTGATCTCACCTTCATCAAGTCTGTCTGGATTACAGGAAGAAACAGAACAAACTGAGACAGACTAAATTCAGAAGAGCTGCGGAAACTTCTCCAAGACGGTTGAGGAAACTGAGCTGCAATGATCCCTGAAAAACTATGTGTCCTTGGACAAAAGCTTTTAAAGGTAGAGGAAGGTCACACCAAATATTGATTTGATTTAGTTAATAGAAATTGATAAATAAAATGTACTTTTGACATTATTGTTGATAGTGTCCTCACTTTACAGCATTCTTACACAAGTGCCTAAAACTTTTCACAATACTGTAGCTTTACAGGAAGGTTTCATCAAGTGTCTTGGAGACATTGCCACAGTTCTTCTTCTTCTTCTTTTGGACTCGATGATGGTGAGATCAGATCTCAGTGTGGAGCACCGCCTGTGTCAGACTCCTTGTGCATACACAAATCTCACTGGAATATTACAATTAACGGCAAAATTAATGTTTGGAAATGTAAACTGAAATTTCTTATTGACACACTACAGCAAAAGATACAAATAACTAGATTAAAACCTTTTTACCCATGTAGTAAAAATATATAATTTTACAAAACCTTTGCACAATACTGTATATAACTAATACATTTAAGATTAAAATACAAGTACCACTAAATTCATAGTCAAAATGTATCAAAACATAAATTTAAATTTGAAAATGTAATATTATATTTAAATTATATTACAATAAATAAAAATGTAGGCTATGCACATTGAATCATCAACAGGTATTAATATGATCAATTAATTGTTCTATAATTTAAAATGACATCAATTTGAAATATTCACATATTTTTTCTTGATGACATCAAAGGCTGTGCAATTTTGGTGCAAATTCATCTGCCACCAGTTAAAAGCCAGCCAAATGAGATGCTTCTTGATACCCTTGAAAAACATGAATTAAATTAAAACCCAAACCACATTAAAAACAGATTCACTTACAATGAGGATAAATGATTTATGTTGACTATAACGTGCAATGAATTATTGGTTGCCGTGCAGAAAACTTGGTTTAATAACCAACTTTGGATGTGTTCAGTCATCTCATGATCTCCAAAGTAAAATGTGAAACCCACAGATGTTACGAAAATGTGCAAGCTGCTCTTTGCCATTCAACAGAAGTCAATGGCAACCCCAAACTTTCAAACTTCAAAAAATGATCATAAAGGCCAAAATGACTTTAATGTGGTTAAATCTCCTAAATGATAAACTCAGATTATATAACAGAAAATCCCAAAAATGTAGGTAACTAATTGTGTGCTCCTATTTAAAAAATAAACAAATGTACTGCATACTGACCTGCAGCTGTTGTCATCGATGTCACCCTGTAACGAGTTGGCAGTTCGCGCCAGACCCAATCGGGCAAAGGCATGATAGTAAGTGAGATGAGCGTCGGACAGGCTGTGAATACCATCCTCTTCATCAAAAACATTCTCCCAATAGGCCTTGAGACCCGGCGTGCCCTGCGGCATACTCCCAAACAGGAAGACGTCCAGCTGGTTCACTATCTCTTGATTTACACTGGCTTCAAACTTCCTTGCAAAGAACGTGGGCCTGGTGGTTTGCTGATGGAGACAAAGACAGAGAGAGCAAGAAGGAGAGCGTGAGTGTGAAGACAAAGAGACGCTGATAGGCAAGACAGCCTGCTGAGACTTTAGAAACAGGAAGAGAAAGAAACAGTGACAGAGCGAAGAGACTGAAAACTGAAAAACGTGGCACACCATCCAGTACGATGTGCTAGAAGGGAAAAAGTAAAAAGAATCTGAGAGAAATTCTCCAGAGATTATTGACAGCATGTGTCTGGTATGACACGGCGGTGTTGCTTATTATTCACATTCAACTTGGCTCCCCGCAGACTAACACGTGTAACATAAGAGGGGCAACATCTGAGAAAAACCAAAGATATCAAAAATCTTCATGTTTGAAATAGTTTTCAGGTGACAGCAGACCCCTGTTAGACATCTTTCAAGAGACTGTCCTAGAAGATGAGAAAATAAAACAAACCTTGAAAGGAGTGAAAATTCCCAAAAATGCAAGCTTCTGTCATTTACTCATTTCTGTGTTGTTTCAAACCTTATGACTTTCTTTATTCCATGCAACACTAAAGGAAAAATCAGAAGTATCAGTACGAGTCGTGAACTAATTACTTAGAGTGTTAATTATGGAAAAGAGACAATTCAAAAGAATGATGCATAAACAATTCATTCAGATGATTTAAACTGGATCAAAAACATTTTTTTTTATCATCGCAACTTGTAAACCTTTTTTTTTTTAATAGCATGGAAAACAGCAACTACTACAATGCTTTAAAATATTTCCTTCTGTGCTCCACAAAAGAAAGAAAGAAAAAAGAAAGACTTTTTTAACGAATTTTCATTTTTGGGTAAACTATCCCTTTAAACAGTATTCAGAGATTTGTTATTTTTCAACCAGTGTTTTTCAACCACTGTGAAAATTATTTAATTTCACCTAATTGGTCTAAAAACATTTTTTGAAAACCAATTTATCATAAAATATTTTTTTGCTTTTTGTTTATTTGATTCCCATTCAAGAAACTTTGATAAAAAAATGACTGTATATTGTTAATATAGGCTACAGAGTTTCATTTTTTAACATTTTCGGTTGGTGGTGTGTCATGTGATTTTTTTCAATGATAAAATATACCTTGGCTCAAAATAGGTTGAAAAACACTGTTTTAAACTGTTATAGAAGGCAAAAATGTGTGAGATAAGAGAAAGTGGGGAAAAAAATAATAATAAAAGTGATTTGAAGTCCAGGACACTCTTTTATGTGGTTTGGGCCTTTATAGGGTGAGGGGTGAGAAATGCTCGGATACAAACTGAACTGCCATGACACATTTCAAGCCTCTCTTCTTCTCCCATTGTGCTTTTTCTTCAGAGCTGTCTGTGAGAAAGGAGGTATTGTCACAGGATAATTACTCACTATGGGTATGCCTTCAGTGATAATGACCCGCTAAACTCTCACAAGCCCTTCCCCCAGCACAGGCCTGAATGAGTTAACCAACATGCTCCGTGAAAGACTCCATTATATAAAGGAGTTGTGGCTGCAAACATTTAGCGACGCTCGAAATACAGTGATGATGGTGCTGGGTTTACAGCCCTCATTCAGAACAGGAAACACTATAAATGAAACACGGCTAAAAAAATGCTAAAACAAAATGTTATTTAAATGAGAACATATGAACATCTAGATTGACCATAATGGATGTTGACGTTCCAAAAAAATGTGGCTTCCTCGGCTGGGCAGTTACTGGGCAAAACGTGAGCAAAAGTGGCAAAAGCTGCCTGATGTGGCACATGGTGATGATGATGTCATGGTTTGGCACACGAGCGCACAGTAGGGAGTTTATGAGGTAACGGCCTGCTGAACAGACCGCTGCATCGTTTAATGTGAAACCATACCGCAAGCAACACGACATAGAGGTAAATAGAGCAAGAGAGAAAAAACCAAAAAGGAGAGAAAATGCACAGTTGCAGTTCTATTGCAGCAGAATGGAAAAAAGAAAGCACAGCCAGCGATGTGAAAATCAACAGGCTGGGAATGACAAGTTTAAAACTAATTTCAACTGGGCCTGTAGCTCCATTTACAGTAGAGAGAGTGAGTCACTGGGGTTAGGACTACGTTAAGATTGACTCTGTACTGGAGGCTAATGAGAGACTTCCAGACCAAAGGTAGGGGAAAAGTAGGGAATTGGCTGCTGCGGTCAAGCTCCATGGCCTCATTCCACTATACTAGACTCACTACCAGAATCCTTTTGACGAGAGACCGCCTTGCAATTGATCCCTCATCGTCCTTTTCTGCCAGGCAGAGTTAATTACAGATCCCCTGTGTAGGCCCGAGTTAGCAAGGCTTTCCTTTAGTTGAGTCTCATTGGATTTCTAATCACGATTGAAATCACTACTGACTGGAGAGCTTGTCTCACACTATTAAGTGTTTGTTTAAGGTAAATTAAAGCCCTATTGTGCTTATTCAAACTAAACAGGACACGGAGTAGGTCTCCTTCAGGCGTGAGGTCAGCGCTGTCACTGAAAAGGCTTTAAAAGAGTTGAACTAATGATCAGGTTCATTGAACTGTTAGCGCCGGCTGCACTGATACAGTCGGACAACGAGAGTACTGAGAGCGTAGTGGGGAGGGTACAAGACGCTCACCTGGAAACGGGGCAGGTCGGAGGGCTTGAAGTCGTTCGGCGAGCAGCCGCACCAATCCACGATGTGCTTGTATTGACACTTGCAGCCCAGCTTTCGATTCCAGTTAGTGATGCGAAGGTTGTTGTCCACCATGCTCTCGCAGTGCGGACTGTTCTCCAGAACTGTGTGGAAGAACGACTGCGAAGACAGAATGAGAATCAGGGGAGGAGGATGATAAATAGGAAGGGACGGAAGGAGGTGAAGAGAAAGAGAAGAAAACAGATGACTAAGAGGCTGAAACAGAATGATGACATCTGATAAAATAAAGATGGATGTCTAACAGAATAGCCCTGTCAGGAGGTCTAGTGTGTTAAATGTCTACATCAGTAAAAAAGAGCCAATTGCCTTCTCAAGCCACAATATCCAATATCTCAGTGGTGAATAACTAGACCTAGACAGAGCGAAGAATCCAATTTCATCGTGGCACAGCAAAAAGCCCTTCATTAAAACTAACACATTGACACAGTAATTTCAAATGAGCAAATACACAATGCAAATGAGCAAATAAGACTATGCAAATTCATTCTCGCTTTTTGGAAATTTACTCAATTTATCATCGTACACTTCAAACTCTTTGAATAAGTGAGAAAAATGAATAGAACGCCAATCTAGTGAATTAATGAAGCAGAATCTTTGTAACATTGTGCAATGCAAAATTAATCTTCTTGATCACTATTAGCATTGTTTTTTTTATTAAAAATATCTAAACAGCCTAAATATCAAATTTCATTTACAAGCAAAATTGACCAAGACAAGACTTTTTTTCAGAGAATATATAATAGTATGTCATGAATATATAACAATATTAAACTTATTTTTAAAGCATTTTTACCCTATTTTCTGTACTGGTTTTAAACTTAAACCTACAGAATTATTGCCACCCCTCATAAACATGATCAAAAATAGCTGTATAAAGAAATCTGCATTGTTTATCCTTGTGATCTTTCATAAAAAAACTGAAGTAAAATAATTCAAAAGGGAATAATTAAGATGTTCCAATCAAAGTCCAATCAAGACGTTATGAATCTGCCTGGAAGAGGATGTGTGTCTATATCATCCTAATACACAACGAGGAGGAAAGTGAGTGGACAAAGACTCTACAAAGATCACAGAACTGCAGAGATTAGTTGATTTTCGGGGTCTAGAATTGAAACAACCCCTACATCACCCATATGGTGTTTGAGAGGGTTTCAAGAAAACGCCAGCATATCAAGTTGTCAGACAGAAAAAAAAGGAGAAAAGAAAAGAAAGGAAAAATGCAGCTTTTTGGCAGCAAACCCACTAGATAGGATTGATGCAAACAGGGATAAAAAGTACCCCATACCCAAGGTAAAAATATACGTCTGGATCTTAAATTGGGTGTCTGTTTTTTTTGCTGGAGGTCCTGAACATCTTGTTCAGATGGCATCATGGACTCTAGCAAATACCAACAGATAAAATAAATCAAAACCTAATGGCCTCTGCTATAAATCTTATAATAGGCAGTGGTTAAATCTTCTAACAAGACAGTGATTCAAAACAAATATCAAAATCAACACAAAAATGTGTTATTGAGCACAAATTAAGCTTCTGACATGAACCCTATAGAAAATGAGTGGAGTGAACTGAGGAGAAGAAGCACCAACATGGAGCTGGGAGTCTGAAGGATCTGGAGAGATTCTGTATGGCGGAATGTTCTTTAGTCTACAAACTCATCAGGCATTATAGGAGAAAACTCAGAGCTGTTATCTTGTCAAAAGGAGGTTGCAAAAAGTAATGGCCAACGTGTTTTGGAGAAAAGCATGTTTTCATAATGTGATTTACTACCCACTTTCAATTATTTTACTTTAATGAAAGATCAAAATGATAAACAATTCGGCCTTTGATCATGTTTACTGTACCAGTAATAATTGTGACTACAGATGTACATTTATTTAGATTTAAATTTAATAATCGTAATCCAATATTTATATATTTTCCAAATACAAATATGTAAATTACAAGCAAATTTATGTTTAAAAAAGATAACGTTTAGACATTGTTTTTATGAAAAAACATATTTTTACTTTACCATGATTTTGGAGTGTATTTTGGCATCTCACCTCCGCAGGTAGTAATGTGTATGCGTAGAAACGCTTCATGTTGGTCACAAGGTCATCTTGAGAGTTGATGACGTACTCAACAAACATTCGGTTGAGCAGAAACCAGTCAGATCCTCCATCCACGGATATGCCTTCTGGAATTTTCCTGTCTCCAAGCCGCCACATATGGGTGTCACACTCGAAGAAAAGCCGGTCCAAACCTTGTTTTCTGATGAACCTGTTGGCGATTATCAACAATGCAAATCAAAAAGTATTTTTATTGGTTATTTGCACCCTTCTGTGCAACTGTCTCGGGCACCGTAAGCCATCAGCACAATTACATGCCAGCACTCACCGGGCGTTATCTCTCCCGTGAGACTTGATGAAATTCATATCTCTGTATTTCGAGAGGAAGGCCACCAGCTGATCATTGGTCCTAAGGAGAGATTGAAACAGTGTTTCAAAAGGGAAAACAGAAAAACAAGTGAAAGAGAGAAAGCGTAACAGAGAGTTTGATAATCAGGCTAATGAGCCACAGTGTAAATGAGCGCATGAGGGATTCTGGGTGAGTCCAAGCTCACATACAGAGCCAGAGTCAGCCCCAAATGCCTCGTTTCACCGCCTGTCGCAATGCATTGCCTTAACGTTTGTAGCTGTTGTAGTCCCCCCTAAACACTGCTATCTAACGTTTGTTTTTTCACTGCAGCCTTCTGGTAGAAGGGAAAGGACTTCACACTGAAGATAATAATAATAATAATAAAATCTTTTATTTATAAACTACAAATACTAGTGACTGTGGAATTTGAAAAATGTCTTGCTCAAAGGAACAGCAGCTCACTTTTTGGTTACTAGCCTTGACTGTGAACAAGAATCAATCCTATATCAGCATGCAAATAAGTATGCAAATTACAATGGGAGACATTAATGTAAAAGGTGTCAAACCACAACATTTTATTTTAAAATTCTTATAAACCTTATAATTCACTTCTTATAAAGCTTACAAAATACTAAAAACAGACAGCAGACCTCATATAGAAAAGATCTACGACAATTTACTTGAAGTGGATGGATCTGAATTGATAGCAAAAATAAGTCAAGAAAATGTTTGTGTCCAGTAATAAATAGCAGATTTGGATTTGTTGATGTTTGTATGTGAATTTTAGCTCCATAGCAAACACTCTGTTTACACTCATTACTTGCATGATGTCGTCAATATGCCTACAGCTGCACACGGCAATCGCATACGACTTTATCTCACACATCACGTTTCAATAGGTTTAGGTGGTATATCATCCACCATTCATTATACGAACACATTAAATGTTTAACTACAGTGGTAAAAAGATGAGCATGCACAAACACACTCTGGCCTGCAGTGTCTTTCCTGTTGCTTGACTGTTTGAAAAAGATCAGCATGGGAAACCCAGTGTGGCATTTGAAATGAAACCCTGCTCCAGTGTTCATTGCGTGTACAGCTGCCAGTCACTCCCTGCGCTGGCTAAACTCAGACCTCAGGTTATTAGAGTGCTGTATTCTGTAACCGAGCTACCAGTGAGATTTGAAATCTGACTGCAGTGCCATCAAAACGGTGCAATAATAATGAGCTTCAGTCCAACTGGGAGAGAGCAGGAGAAACGGAGAGACAGAGAGGATGTTTACGCATTATTTTTGAGGCCTCTTCATGGCATGCAAATTTTCTGTAGGCATGGAATAATCGATGACCTTCTACACACACAGTATGCAACTAGAGCAAACCATGAGGAATACTTTATAATATAATGAAATGTGGCAAAATAAATCTTAATAGTGACGAATGAACTGGAAACTAATGATATCTTTTTTATAATCCTTTTTTAAACTGCCAAAAATTAGGTTATTTCTGCAGTAACAAATTAAAAATATTTGTATTTTGTTTTAAATAACTGAATGCTCAAATAAGCATGCAGCATTGTGAAGTCATGTGGCAACAATGTAGCATAGAACAATTGTAATTTGCATAATGCATAATAAATATAATACGACCAATCACATAAGAGAATATAAATAAATGCAAAGAAGACCCATCACAATTCAGTACACAAATTACAGTTAGACAGGAATCGCGAACATTCTAAAAATGAATTAGAGACTTTAATGTTTAAATTTTTCTTTTAAATGTGTATGAACCTTGTAATTCACGTTACCATTTGCATTTCCATTGTCATTCATTTTCATCAACTAAATTAACATGCAACAGTGAAGTCATGTGGCAACAATGTAGTATTGTACAGTTGAATAGTTTATTGCATAATTCGTTGATATAGAAGCCTGTACACAGTATATATAGGGCAGTATGGAATAAGCAGTACACTAATACAGCAATACCTTGAGATACGAGTGTCCCGACATACGAGCAATTTTTTGCTTTGAGATATGAGTAAATATTTGAGATACGAGCAGCTTACAGACGCCGACGCTCGGTAATCGAGCACTCGGAGCATAAATTAGGCAGCTCAAGCCGCCTAATTTATGGGGTAATTGCATATGATCTCCACTAGAGGTTCACCTTGGTTTTACAGCTGGGGTTACCAGGGACGACGAGTGATTCACGAGTATTAAGTTGGAAGCAGCACGAGTTATGTGATCAATAATAATAAATATGAGGTTCTGAGCCTATCCAATACACTACACGGGAAGAAACACTACACTTCCGAATTGTATTTGCATTATCTACGTTATCCATCCCTCCTCCTCTACACATGCCACTTATGTATTGTCTGTCTCGAAGGTAAGACTCATGATTAAAACCAAATTTTATTTTATATCACAGGAATCCTTATGTACTATAATTTTTTTGTGTATATATGTCTCTTTAGCAATTAAAAACATGCTTTTTCCATTGTTATTAGCACTAATAAGGCAGTTTTTTAGAGGGCCGGAACAGATTAATTTTTTTCCTGTTATTTCTTATGGGGGAAAAAGATTTGAGATACGAGCAATTCGAGTTACGAGCTCGATCCTTGAACGGATTATGCTCGTTTCTCAAGGTATTATTGTATTCCATTCTAAACATTGTCAGAGACATACAGACTGGGATTGAAGGCTATATTCAAAATAGTATACTAGGAATGGGAAGTATATGGAGTTTGTACCATATATACATATACACACACATACATACATATATACATACATACACACACACCATATATAATTTAAATATATAAGTGATATAAGATGAGGCAATACTGATTATATGGATATACAGTAGTTCAATATTACGTGTGCATCTAAAAAAATTAGATGAGTACACCGAGTGAGCTACTGCAGAGAAAGTGCATAATCCAACAGTTTAACATGGTTTGCCCAATCAGATGCTCTGACAGATACTTGTGCTGTTTAATGCATTTGCGATGTGGTGGTTTCTTCAGTTCAGAACTTTCATTTTACAGGTATATTCTCCATTTGTAAATGTTAGAAAGTCAAGCAAAAATTTCCATTTTGCAGTCAGTAGTGAATGAGTATGGAGTATAGTGTATGGAAAAAAGTCTCTGTTAAACTTCACAGACTTCAGTGAACGAGCACACTTTTGCATATGTGCGGCAAACAGACAGAGAGCAATAGAAAAGGATATACTAAAATATACAAAATATTTGTTGTTGGATATTAAATGTGAAGTGTGTATTTATTTGTGTAAAGTGAGTAAAGGGTTAATCAAATAGCCTAAAAATAAGTTTTTATTACTTTTCATTTTATTAAGATAATTAATTAAGATAAAAGATATGTTTTTGCCCATATTGCCCTGTCCTATAGCATACTATCATACTACCCTTACTGATGCTGCAGTATATGCTCAGCATGTCATTGCTACTGTGATGAATGAGCCAGAGAAAATATCAACATTATCCTGCATTATCCTGCTGGAAGTAGCCATCAGAGGATGGGTACATGGTGGTCATAAAGGGATGGACATGGTCAGAAACAATGCTCAGGTAGACTGTGGCATTTAAACGATGCCCAATTGGCACTAAGGGGCCTTGAGTGTGCCAAGAAAACCTCCAAAAAACACCATTACACCACCACCACCAGCCTGCACAGTGGTCACAAGGCATGATGGATCCATGTTCTCATTCTGTTTACGCCAAATTCTGACTCTACCATCTGAATGTCTCAACAGAAATCGAGACTCATCAGACCAGGAAACATTTTTCCAGTCTTCAACTGCATACTGGAGTTTTTCCCTTTTCACACCATTCTTTGTAAACCCTAGAAATGGTTGTGCGTGAAAGTCCCAGTACCTGAGCAGATTGTGAAATACTCAGACCAGCCCGTCTGGCACCAATAACATGCTCAAAATTGCTTAAATCACCTTTCTTTCTCATTCTGACATTCAGTTTGGAGTTCAGGAACAGGTGTTCCTACTAATCCTTTAGGTGAGTGTAGTTATCCATTCTGAACAGTCTGCAGAGATTCTCCGTTCCAGAAGAGGGCATCATGGAGCCCATGTGACCACATGGGAAGAGGAGAACAACACAATCCAGCCTCATTGTTTTCTCCTTTTCTTTCTTCATGAAAAGGATATAAATACAGCTGCTCTGACTTAAAAACAGGGCCAGAGAAAAAGAGCAAGATGGTGCGGATAAACGGAAGAAAAGAGTCTAGTGCTCCCAACAAAGCCACTGTGTAACAGAGCCCTCCGCCTCTGGCGTCCAGCCTCGCCTATAGAGGGGAGAGCTTTTTGTCAGCCCCTTTCACAGGCATCCATGCAGAAGGACGGACATCAAGAGGGAATCAGAGGGGAAAATAAGCGGCTAAGTCACTAGACACAGGTACTGCATGTCCCTCGGCACAGCAGTCACGACATGCGGACAAAGCATTCAGAGAATGGGCTGTGCACAGGTCTTTAGGAAGGCCAACACTGAAGATGTCCCCCCAGGACCTCTAGCACGCGTTGTCATATGCAATTAGTCGGTAATGGGAGCAGCCGCTATGAAACCGAGCGAAGTCTGCAGTGTCAGCAAACACACTGTGGCTCTAGACTGGAAGTCATGCATGCATTTGAACATTGTCTGTGGCTTTGTCTCTGTCTCCCTCTGTCTATCTCTCACTTCACTTCCTGTCTCGCACTTGCATTTACTGTCAAAACCATTGGTGGCAAGATTAAAAAAAACAATAAAAACAACACACTGTATGTCTGGATGATAACCCTTCATGCCTCTCTGGCCAAATTGGGATGAGGTCTAATGGACTCCAAGCAAGCTCCGCCCTCTTGATCTGTCAGTCAGTGTTCACTTATGTCCAATCTGTGGAGATGTTCAACCTACAGTAATGCTGGAGCATCAGCCTGCATGATTTTTAAATAATTGTTTAGATTTAACCGAGAATTCCTGGTGAAAGACTACAGAGAAACCTTCACCAATCAGAGAACTGCGACAAGCAAATCCCGCACATAAATTCAGTGCCCGTCCGCTCCTAAGAAACACTTGCTCTTAAGCTACTTAAATATTTGTATAGATAATATGCATATTTTGTAATAAACATAATTTTTTTTGGATAATTGTGATATTTAAATATCTAAGCATCCTTAAGTTACATTAATTTACTTGAGAGGCAAAAGATAATGACTTAAATTGAATTAAAATGTTCTTTTCGTACACCATAGGTAAAAAGTTAGATCATAAATATTTAGCAGGAATGCAGATATAAAAATTCTGTTAATTTCGTCTAATACACTAATACACAATAAAACACTAAACTCTCAAGACAATCAATGTAATCACTAAAAACTAAAATTAATGATTTTAGGCATCACAAGATTATGTCCAATAAGAAAGTTTTCATATTTTGCAATAAACATAAACCATCTTGTTTCTCTTTATATAATAAACATGTTTAAATCAATTGTTTTATATTTCACCATTGTTTTTATCTCTATTATGTCGTCTATTATGCTTGATGGGAGTCACACTCTTTTCATTTTGTTTTAATTTCAAATGCTTTCTTTCATTCTTGCTGTTGTATATAGATTGCCCTTTTAAGAAAATGTTCACTAAATTCCTTGAAAGTATGAATAATTGTGATTTTTTTGCAAGGGAATACTAAGTATTATTATTGTTAATAATTTTTTACCCCTGAGTGCGACTGATTATTTTAACTGACTGATTTTGGAGTTTTGCAAAATCGATTTTACTCTATACACTTTAATTCAACAGACAGAAAGAAACGGAGTGATGCTTTGTGGTAACAACCCTTCATTAAGAGTAAATAAGCAAAGTTTTAAAAACATAAATAAAGATACTTTCTCAGCGCTCTTCTTATCTTTTGTTGAAGTTATTTTCTTCACAGATTCCTCTCTGCTGACCCCTGTTTCTGTTATGATAGTGGACCGAGAAATAACTCTCCATCACCACAACCAGAGGAGCCGGATCGGACGCCTTAATGGACCGATTTGTCCTCATGTTTTAGAGAAATGGTGTTTCTGCACAGTATAATACAAATGATAGCAACTACATCACTGCACCACACACACACACACACACTGACAAGCTACTTATAGCTTGCACCTGAACCCGACTCAGCGCTAGAGATGAAAAGAATCATTTTATTTTTCTTTGATGTTCCGCTTTAAAAGGCCTTTGGCTCACAGCTAACTTCCCTCTCCGGTCTGAAGGTGTGGCATGAGACGGAGTGATAGAGAGGCAGGATTAACCTTGAACGGCTGCATGGGCCAGGCCAGAATTCATCACACGGCTGTATCGATCTCGAACACCCTGATTTCTGAGGGCTGCAGAAAATGACATGGCTGTAGTATTGATCGTAGCCGGGGGAATAGCTGGGTTACTCAACCTCTCATCCTGCTCTCATTATGGACTGAAGAGTTATGCACACTAATGGAATTTACCATGGTGATAATTCAAATCCTCAGACACAGTTCAGCTTGAAATGCCACACTGAGTTACAGGTAATGTGATGAGATACAGAAATACTGGAATCTTTTATTTTACTTGTGAAAAATATTTGGGTTAGACTTTTTTTTTAGTTCCTTGGTTTGCTTTGGTGTTGTGTCTCCATCATTATTAAATTGAGCTTATTCTAATTTAAAAAAAGAAGTACAATCTCCACAAGACACTTAAATGTAATCCCTCAACAGTTCTATGAACCGTCAAGCTTGCTGACACCAGATCAAACAGCCAATGTTGATCTCAATTACCCATAATCCCCTGCTAAACTAAATTGTGACATTGCTTGGAACTAATCTCCCAACAGCCCACAGCTAGACGATAGTCAGGTGTTAACTCAATTGTTCTCTATGTCAGCCAATAAACTTGAATCATTCCTGAGAGAAAACAATGACAAACAAAGCAATGCAAATGATATCAACAGAATAGTCAGTTAAAAAAGTAATGAGAGAGTATGATTACTTACCTGATTGGGTAATCAGCAGCGCTCAGGTTGATGAAGAAATCCCAGGACCAATCTCGCATGGCCAGCAGGTCCTTCATGCTCTTCAGATACATGGTGAGCAGGCTGGCACCACCCCAAATCGTAGACATGCGCCACGGTGTGACCCGGACGTTGGGATACTGGTGAGCCAGAGCTAGCATCTGCCTGTGCAGGTAGTTAGATCGCTGCAGGGTGAAAAAAGACAGGCTCTGGTTAATTTGGAGCCTGAGAACTTTATCTGGGATCAGTCAGTCAAACGTGACCAGAGTTATCATGAGATAAACAAAGTCTGACCTTGTGGGGAAAAACAGATTGAATGAAGTGGATGAAGGCTTTTCAAACACTCAGGTGGCACAGAGTTTCATGTACCGTGAGTACACCTACACATTCTCTTAATATATTTGTCCTGTTTTCCCAGTAAAAATATCTGAACGTAAAAGTAAACTGACCTGAGAAACAAAAATTGTACACTTGATGTTAGATATTGTTTTAAAAGAATTCTATTCAATGAAATGCACTTGTCTTACGTTATTGATAAAAACTGAAGTAGAAATTAAGAAAATTTGGCACAAATATTACAATTCTGTTTGATAGCCAAGAATTATTTTCATTAACTGATTATTGCCAGATATTAATATTCAATACTAGACTTTTCGAATAAATTAAAAATAAAACATTAAAAATTCATAACAATTATTTTAAATTCTTCAAGGCATCACAAGAATATGTCCAACCTGAAAAATGATTTTCTTATAGATTATACTGAATAGTGTTATTCAATTATTAGTGTTTTCAAATATTAAGCTCAAGTGAGAGTTTCGATGACAACAAAAGGTATTCTAAACAATTAAATATCGACCAATATACATCCAATATTGACAAATACATTTTTTAAGAATTCTCTAATATATTCCCAAACCCATTATTGAGCATTCTTAAAATCTTAGCGAAGTTTATCCTGAAAATAAATATTTACCTTACACAACTACACACACCTTGTTTTTAGGATGTTAACACATATTACATATAACATATAACACAAAACACATATCTTTTGTATTACAGTGCTTGTGACAAAGTGTGAGGCACCATGTTGTTCTTGAGATGCACACATCACAATCTTTGATTCCCTGTGTGTTTTCGGTGTTACACCACCCTACCTTTAACTCCTCTCTATTCCTCTGCTTGTTTTATGGAGTCATAAAGCCTGTCTCTATGATGATGGAGTGATTGAAAAGCAGCTCTTTATCCCGCTCTTTCAAAATTACAAGACAGAGTCCTCACCCTACGCATTCCTGCCATAAATTCAAGTAGCTTATTAAGTGTATTTTTGTATGTGTGTAATTAAGGGAGGGGGGTTGCAGCGTTATGTGTGCGTGAACAAACTGCCTTCCATGTTCACACTCTATCACTTGCCAAGCTGAAAGAGAAAATGGTGAGAAAGACGCTGAAGTATGGCTCTTTAATAATCCTCCATGAGGCTCCTGAAACATCTTACTGAATGAATGGAGTTCATAGACACATCTCTCAGAGATGGTCGACTATTCAGCCAACAACCAACTAGTTAAGTTCAAATAGTTTATTTCTATTTATATATACACTTTTTGTAACTTTTTAAAAATACATTTGTTAAGAGCTTTACAACTCCAAGATTCAATCCTGCAATTCAATATTTTCAGATTATTCTCACCATTATACACATATAAAAATCAAACGCATGTTGAAGACACACCTGGTCCACATGAATGTAGTAGAAATGAGATGTGTGGTATATGGCCTTGAAGAGACGCTGCACCTGGCGAGAGGCCCGTCCGTGGACCACCAACATGAAGGCTATCCGTACTGGTACCGCAGGCACAGTCTCCATCGAGTCCTCCTCCCATTGCACATTCACATTCACTTTGCCTGCACAAACACACAAGCCAAAATGGACTCAACTTTTATTTAGATAAAAAAGACATTTTCACTTTCCCAAGGGTATGTTGTTTTCTAACCATTCACAAATACAAATAAAAATCTGTCAAAAATGGTAATTAAATAATTTTAATGATGTTTACTACTGTTCTTTAAAGAAATTAATACTTTTATTCGTCAAGGATGATTAAACTGATCAAAAGTGACAGTGGGGATATTCATAATGTTACAAAAGATTTATCTTTCAAATAACTGCTGTTCTTCTGAACTTGCGTACATACGGCACTTGTCTGTGTGCGTCTTGTCATGTCTGTAAATAGAGAAAAATTTATCTGCCTACATTGGCACACCATATGGTGTGGGAGTGGAATAGGTTAGTTGTCACAACAAGCGAGAAAGACATGGAGCAGCTAAAATCTCGAATCTCCGGGTAGTCACCAGTTTAAAAAAAAAAACAGAACAGAGGAGGGTCTGCTGGCAAAGAGAAAATATGACAGAGCTCATAACATTTTCGGAGATGGTGAAAAAAGCGAGGTGGAGATGAAAAATCTATTTTTGGAAAGTAAACAGTTAAAGAAAGTATACAGTTTTGTTTTTTTAACTGCTAGAGTGCCAAAGAGTTACATAGGTAAAAAACAAAAAAACACTTGCCGACCCCAAAAGTTTTAATATTTTTCCATTTGTGCAAAATATAGCGGTCATAAAAGTAAATTATGGCAGTTCATAAAAAGTAGTTCTGTCAATATGGTCACTGTTGATTTCAAAATGATTGAAAATGTTAGAGGTTAAAGGGAGCTCAAATAAAACAAAAAAAATTAAAAATGCTTCCACTTTAGTGAATTAATAAAAATATATATATATTTTAGCTAATGTCATCTTTGATATTTAATATGGTTACAATTATTATTCATGAATATTGTGGGAATAGGAAAGGGGCTTCGTTTAATCTAAGAACAGGACAATTGAGCAGACAAACTGTTAGAAAATGCAGTCGTCATTATCAAAAACTGACTGTGTGATGCAGTCATTGAAAGAATCCCTCAATGGTCCCAGATGAAACAGATGAGCCTCTGTAACACTTAGAGTCGAGGGCACCTCAATCCGCCCGAGACACTGGTATAACGCCGGAATTCAGAACCGCAGCAATCCACCACATGATCACCTATTGGCCTATAAGTGTTTCACTGATACCATCTCCACAATAGCTGATATTAGACACCATCCCGCCTTCCTTCAGACATATATTCAGCACTCACAAATAGCTTGGCACAGACCACAAGGGCTGAGCCTCGGTCGTTTGTGGCTTTCTAAAAATGCACACAGAATAAATACATGGCGGACTTCTCTCCATGTCATGGTATAGCCTGCCACTTCTAAAGATGGGCAAGTTGAATTACTCATTACAAGCCATGAGGTTAATTTTAAAAGCTCATATAAAATTACACTGAAGGCACTACGTTTTGGCGTAAGGCCATGCTGACTGAAGACATGGGCTATGAGGGGGTAATGACTATAATCTGAGAGCTCAGCCTGTCGTTACTGTCCCAAACTGCACCGGTCTCACAGACCCTGTGATGGAGCCGAAATTGGAGCAGGAGAAAGAAGTGCTCCTGGCCCTCAAGGAGGACCTGGCTGACCCCTGGATGGGCGGAGGCCGGGAAAGGCATGAAGGTCCTATATTAAAAGCAATTACACCATCCTAACTCCTCAGTGTCCCCTGTCTTTATGGGGTGTGGACTGGCCTGTCCATCATCTGTTTGTGTTTCATTTGGTTTCCTACATGTTCTCAGTCAAACACTGGGCCTTCTATCAGAGTATGTGAATGTCTAGAAATAGAAGTGGAGTTGTGTAATTTCACCTGAAGCGAAATTTTGAGTGTCTGTGTTGCCACTCGCTCCAAGATCTTTCTGATACTGCTCCATCATGAGAATGACACATTAACGATCCACAATGCAAGAATTTGCAACAAGTTAAACACATTGACTTTAATTAATAGATTAAAAATTAATTAATAGACTAAATTAATATACTTTGTTGTAAAGGTTAAAGAGACACACTTACTAATACCAAAAGTTTGGATTTGGTAAGACTTTTTTTACTGACTTTGAAAGCATGCACTTATTTGATCAAAATACAGTAAAACAGCTATATTGTAAAATATTACAAAATATATTGAAATATACAAATATTGAAAAATTGAATGAATTCCTGTGATGACAAAGCATCATTACTTTAGTCACATGATCCTTCAAACATCATTCTAATACGCTGAATTATGTGTTCAAGAAACATTTATTATTATTATCTACAATTTTGCTGCCTATTATATTTATGGTGAAACTCTTTTCAGAATTATTTGATGAATATAAAGTTTAAAAGAACAGCATTAATTTGAAATAGAAATATTTTGTAATATTATAAATGTCTTTAATTTCATAATTTTTTAATCAATCTAATGCATCTTTGATGAATAAATGTATTAATTTCTCAAAAGAAACGTTTATTTTACTGATCCCAAACTTTTGAATGGTAGTTTATTTAGAGGGCAGGGAAAAATATGTTAAATAAATAACAAGCTACCATCTCAGAGTTGAGTAGATGGGATGTGCTTCTTTCAGTTAAAAGAGTACAACTTTTGGTTAGAAAAATTGTTTTTTTCCCCCTAACAAATGCTTGGATAATGGTTTTCTATTAATAGACTACAAAATACCAGATTACCATAATATCAGATTTTGGAAAAGTAACCTTCACAAAGAGCTTTGGAAATTTCAATATTTCTCCACTTTTAGTTTAGAAACTTTGGTAGCACTCTCTATTCTACAGATTTCTCTCAACAGTCATCGGAAAAAATGTAAAAAATGTGCAAATTCCTCACAGGCCCTCATGACCGAAAGCCTGGGCCACATTTGAAACCCATTCATCCAACAATGTTCTTTAAAAACCTGCCGTTTGCTTCAAACGTATGTTGCTTCTGTGCTAATTGCCAACATTGAGGCAAACCACTCAGTAGTTTGCCATCAAAGTCTTCGTCTGTTACCGCATAATGCAATTACAGTTTATAAATACAGTCAAACGCCATCCATGTGGCTTGGTCGGTTTACTGTACTTGCTGGAAATAGGTGCGTTCCTCCCCCGCCCCACCCCCTTAAAACTTCTGCATGTCCCAGACTCATGTCTCTGTGGTGATGTCCTTGTCATATCTGTCAAAACCCATTCTGGTTTCCAGAAGTTTCTCTAGGCAAAGGCTCTGAGAAGATCTGTCACTGTTCTATTTGAACGCATCCATAGCCCTGATTTGTGTGCAGACGACTGAGCACTGCATAATTGCATGAATATGTTTTCTGTAGTCAGCTATGGGAGATGGAAAGGGAAAAAAAGACACCGTACAGCAATTACATCCGTCTAACCTCGTGCGGAAATCCAGAATCTCATTTCCAGGCTGTCTCTGATTGTAAT
This sequence comes from Rhodeus uyekii, assembly GCA_037043235.1. NCBI lineage: Eukaryota > Metazoa > Chordata > Actinopteri > Cypriniformes > Acheilognathidae > Rhodeus > Rhodeus uyekii. The sequence goes on along the minus strand of JAWRVZ010000104.1, from coordinate 342,485 downwards.
TACAAGTGCTGTGAATGTCTGTTACCAGCCCTGACTCTTAATACAGCACTTCCATAAACCTCCAAAGACAGGATGGCAATTAATTTGGGAAAACCATCATTATTTTGAGCATTATTTATCTTAAATTCCCATAAACCCCAGCTAATGTTTCTCTTCATGCCAGTGCAGGTTGATGATTATAATTAGTCCTTATCCCAAAAGAAAACATCATGACATTGAATTAAAGACCTGACAAGTACAGCTTTCTGTCCTGTGGTGATTGAGGAAGTTTTGACTGAGGAAGTTTGGCCAGGAAATTTCAAATGGCTCATCCCTTTAAAAAAATAAAAAAATAAATAAAAGCTTTAGTTAAGTCACATCCAAGAACCATTGCTGTTGCTTGTCAGGGGGTGGGACATTCTCTCTCTAGAGAGCATTTGTAGTGTAAAACTATGTAGTGTAGGATTTTGTGTAGAATGAGTTTAGTCCATTTTCCTGGAAAAGAAACAGATTATTTATATATATATATATATATATAAAAATATAATCTGTTTCTTTTCCAGGAAAAGATATAAAAAGTATATATAAATATATATAAAAAGGTTGGGAACCCACACCTTGCAGCCGATTTGGAGGGGTGGATTTATGCAGACTAAAGTCTGTTATTTTTAACCATAAATTATGACATTTTGATGAAATGTTACAATGTCAAAAAATTCAAAAACGAATGTATGGATTAACTTTTCATAGGGTTAATAATAGGTTTGATTCAAAAGTCGGTGTACCCTAGATTACTTGCCCACTGCAATGCTGCACGTTATTGATGGTTAAGGAGATACCAAGAAAAGCGTTATATAAATGTAACTATCTTCTTCTGCTTCTTAATAAAAGTTGTTTAATATAAGCGAGTTTTTCCATTGTACTGTGTGTTGTTGTGTTTTATTGTAAGAATAACAATAAATTCACGCTAAATGAAAGTAAATGACGCTAAATTACACATCGATTAACCGGTGGGAAGATTTCCTCACAGTCACATTCCCTAGTGAATAATATGCATTTAAAAATAGATAGGATGAATTTTCATGCGGACTTCAAGTCAAAGCTTCAAAGCTAATAAACATGGACTAAAATCCACAAAAGTCCAATTTTGATTTTATGAGGTATTTAACATGGACTATGAAGTGTAAAGAGTCAACTCACCCTCTACAGGGCAATAACGGTTGACCTTCTCGGGCATGAGCTGGTGTTCTTTGTGGCGGCAGTAAACCTCCACCATCTGCTGCCGGCACTCCTTGGTCTTGGCGCGATTAAGGGCGGAGATTGCCTCTTTGCCGCTGATCTCACATTTGGGCGGCTGGTCGTATTTGATGTCTACAGTGGGTGTGGCCGATCGCTTGGCCTGCTGGAGTTGGTGCCGGTGCTGTTGGGTTTGCTGTGGATGAAGGGTGGGATTGTCCCTCCGGTGAAGCTCGGGGCGCGTCTGATTGTAGCCCCCTTTTTTCTGTGCATACTGAATGACCTCATTAGAGTTCTTGCTCTGGCTTTGCTGAGCATGTGCCTTCTCCAGAAGGCCTTGTTTGTGCTTGCTGAGCGCATGTCTCTGTGTCTGTGAACGTGCCCCGAAATTACTGTTGTCTATGTTTTCAAAGTCTTTGGGAACAGAGTTCTCATTGTTGCTGTCCACGCGGACTTTCTCCTTGGGCCGGTGCGAGTAGTCCCCTTCCTGAAAGGTGAAGACAAAACAGCTGAAATCAGTTACTGCTACCAACAGAACATCAATGTCACCGCACATAAAAATCAACAGGTTTTAAACCTTATATACTTTTGGCAGATCAAAATTCTAATTGTTTTACATTAAAACTAGGGTTGGGTACCAAAATCAGGCACTGAAATCTACGTTCAGAATGTCGCTCTTGGGAAATACCCATTAAATGATGCTTTCCTTGAACATGGCAACCTTTTTTTCCATGAATATAACTTGAGCTGAAGGACAGGCACAGGAAACCGCACGTGCTCAGTCAATCTCTATCTCATTCCCTGTCTGTTTAGGCTTGTTAAGTGCAAATCCACGAGTCTCTATACAAATCAAATGTGTAAAACAAGTGCAAGTGCACGGCAAATATCATTGTTGCTTGCGTTCCTCTACTAATCCCTGTTATAAGTACTGTAACTGTTAAACTATTGCAGTTGGGTTAGGTATCTTAGGTGTCATTGTGAATTTGTTATGTACATTGGTTGTGTTTTGTATTTACTCATTTTATATCAAGAATAGTTGTTATTATAATGCTCAATTTAAAGAAAGGGAAAAAACCCAACCCTAATTAAAACACACAATTTTGGCTCACTAAGACATCAGCCATCAACTAAGACATAGAACACCCTAGTAACTGCTTATCAACACGCTAACAGCCTCTCAGAACACCTTAGCAACTGCATACCAATGACCTGGCAACCGTCCACAGCATTTCTCACAGTTGTTCACTTCAGAAAGCCTTTACTTTCTTGCGTGCTGTAAAATCGTGTACGTGTATATAAGTAATGTTATTGAGCAAAACCAAAACTATTCAGAAGAGCATGTAACTTTATCGGCCTTTAACCACACAGTAATTCATAGGCACTGATATTTTGTCACTGTTGACGAAATATTGCGTTGGCAACAGTGTGCGCAACAGGAAGGAGGTTGCAGCCATGGCTTTAGTGCTGATTTGATTGCAGGAGACATCTCTGTAGCTGTGAAAGCTTTAGGAGAGGATATGAACTCTGACATGACAGGATGACTATCTAGGAGGTGTTTTGCAAAAAAAATGTACTTGATGTTTTATACAATTTGGTCATATTAGATTAGATTACATTAGATTCAAGTTTATTGCCATTACACATGTACAAGTACAGTATAACGAAATTACATTATTAGCAATCCATTTGAACATTTCAACTCAAACATACAAGATAAATGTCAGCTCAGTCTTATACTGAGAATGAAGATGTTGGTTATTAATTCATATTAAACTTTAACACAACAGCATATACATAAACATAATACACTACCATTGAAAAGTTTCTAGTCAGAATTATTAACTTAATTCTGCAAGCATGCATTAAATTGATCAAACATGTAATTGGTTCTTTTAACTCCAAGGAAGGACTACATAACAGTCAATATATAAAACTGATTGTCTGGGTATCTCTGGCTTGCATAACTTGTGACACCAACCATTACAACCATGTTGACACGTTCTCGCTAACTTCCCCACACATCACGTCCCCCGACTTCTCAAACCGTTCCTCCACCCCGTGTCAATTGCTTTTACTTCCACCCACCCTTCGACTCATTTTGACCTCCCGATTACTGCGCTGGTCTTAATGGATATATAACTGTTTAAAGCAAGAGAGGCATTAATAAGAGGAAATGGAGACAAACAAACAGAGAAAATCAAAGAGGAGATGAGGACAGGAAGGAAGACAAGGCACTGCTGCAACTCATTTCCTTACTGTTATGGTGCTATTTTTCTACAGAGCATTTATTTAAGCTTGTGTATTATTTGTGAGGGAAAACTTTCGAAGACAAATCCCTGTCCCGTCACCTGTACTTTGGCCCTCTAAAGGCTGCCGTTTAGAGCCAACTCCACTCCCATCTGCTCCTCCTTCTCTTTCAGGAGCTTTCAGCAGGAAATTACAGTGCCCCGGATTAATAGCCTGAGCAACCACAGGAGGTAAGTTAGGCTGCTGGAGAGAAGACTATCGATCGCTTGCAAAAATCTGTCATTTCCCAAGGTGCTCTGGGAGCCCTGCTCTGCACCGCTGAGCACCTTGGCAGTCACAGACCTTCTGTATTCTCTCTCAAGGGGAGGAGGCTCCCCTCTCTCTTGCATCATCCATCAGAGGAAGGGTGGGAGTCGCACACTCGTTTATCAAGCACACTTTTATCTGGCTCTTCTTCTGCCTCTCTGATGGCGAAGAACATCACGGGCCACACACACACACACAGACACACACACACACACACACACACACACACACACACACACACACACACACACACATACTAGAACTGGGTGGTATGGCGATATCCCGTAGAAATGTGTAAACTGACAGAGATTTTGCTTAATCATTAACACTGATTTCAGACTGAAAAAATCTATGCTAAGTACAGTCTACTTCTACTGGACACAGTTTCATTGATGACAATAAGAGCAATTTAGTTTTAGTTTCTGGTGTAACTGTGGATATATATGATCGCTGATGTAAATAAAATATATGCAATGGAATATATAATGCTGGAATGCTGCTTTACCGGTTCTTTCAATGTCTCAATTCAGAGACTGTTTGACAACTATAGTTATATGTAATTGTACACCTTAATGGTTTAAACGAATGAATACAGTTTGAGGGAGAGTGCACACATGAAACTTAAAACCAAACAACACTCCCTTAATCTATCCTGACTGTCTTCAGCAGCTAATACATGGATACTGTGGGAATGATAAAATATTATTTAAGAAAAATGATCCAGACCGAGTCCAATTAACTCATACAAATCCAGTGAGAAACGTAATAGACCCTTTTCACATGACGTCACGCAACTTCCGTTTGAACTCAAAGCAGGGTATAGTTACTTCCGCCGGCTGTCATACTGAACATATGACAATTTCAATGACATTTACACCCAGAGCCCAGCCAAGCACACTTGCTGGCTATATATGTGACCTGGACATATTTTTGTCAGATTCATCTCAAGTCACCTTTATTTATATAGTTCTTTATATAATACAGATTGTTTCAAGGCAGCTTCACAGTAATAAACAAAGAATAATATTCATTGACGCAGAATTCAAAAGGTCATTAAATGGTCACTTTTTATTTAATGATACAGTAGAATTTAAGCATTTAATGTATACATTTTTGAATAATAAACTGAATACTGTTTAATTAAGTTTAATTAATTTAATACTATAAAAGATTCTGACAAACCTCTAACCCAACTCAATGGTTCTCAACTACCATAAAAATCTTACTTTTGTAAAACGTATATAACTCCATGGGCATTCTTATTAAGAATTATAATTATATTTTCCTTGCTATAACAAGCTTTTTATAACAAAAGTCTTTTTCTTTAATCCTTATCCAGTAAACCATGAAAAACTGGAAAAGTCATGGGGCATTTTAATATTGTCGTGGACAATGAGGCGCCCTGGAGTCAAAAAGATTGAAAACCACAGCTCTAACTTCAAGTATGAGCAATAATATTGATGCTTTTCTTTTAGCATGCACCACCAGTCAACACTTAACTGACTTCAGCTGCACAAACACCAGAAATGCATAATTTTCCAACCTTTACTGTATAAAAAGCTATATAAATAAAGGTGACGACTTATAAATAAAAACGTACTGAAATTAAAAAATATAATAAAAAAGGTTGATAATGGTCGTTGATAACTCTCTGCAAGTCACTTAGTAGTAGCACAAATGCAGGAGATGAGTCTCCTGGATTCATAAAGGTGAATCGCATCTCAGTTGAAGCTTGATGGAGTAAGAGCAATGCAACTGAATGGAAACTCTGACAGTCAACTATTAGGAGAACCATAAATACTTCAGTCCTCTGTGAAGCTGACGCAAAAGTACGTCAGGAAACATTACATGACTCAGCTTAAGGCTACATGATCTAAGCTTTGACTGTGTCTTACAAAAGGCGAAAAATGCATGAGGAATGGATGTGGATGTGTGATGGACGTGTGAGCTAGTTCACATATGGATGTAGACATGAAAAGTGCATTCATGCAATGAAACCGTCACTATGACTCAAGACAATGGGCCAGGAACTAACAATAAACTGCTAAATTTGCTAATGCAATAAACTTGGGCTTTTGTACAGGGAAACGCAAATCCAAAAGTCAGGTCTAGTCACTACTAATTTCTGACCACAAGTAACTCCTCAGTTTCCTTCCCCCAGCAGAAGGTCAGCAAAGCTTGCCTCACACTGCTCCAAGGCTGCAAGGGTCAGCTTCCTAGAGGTTGCCCTCTCCCTGACCTCCCCGCCTGGATGGCTGCGCAGGGTCAGTGCAGGATGAGCGGGGTGAGGGGATCAGGTATGCAGACTAGACACTGGTTATGTTAATATATATTAAGAGCTGGTTATAGTATGCAGGACGGGTGCTGGAACCCAACTCTGACCTTTCCTACAACACAGAGAGCAGCTCCATCAATCACCACGACTGTCTTCAAGCTACTCAATCAATCTGAAACAATGGCAGCGATCCACATCAAATCCTCATCCAAGGAGTGCATGTCTGAATCTTAATAAAAACAGCCACACTTGACATGCAAGTAAAGGTCAATCTTTGGAGATGTTCAAAAGAACACTAGGGCTATGTTTGCCATAGGAGTGGGCGATATTTCAGTAGAAATTGGTGAACAAGTAGAGATTTTGGACTACTGTCTACAGTATATCGCGATTTTGCTCAAGTGATGTTGCTATACTACATGGTCACGAAAGCTCATTGTTTCCATTCATTTTTAAGCACTGTGATTTAAAAACAGGTGATTTTAAACTGTTGAAGCTCAATTAGCAGGAAAAAGCAACTGTATTTGCATGCAAACTGAAATATGTGCTTTTTGCCACCTAATTGGGATTGAATTGATTAAAAATATATATAGTTCAATAAATTCAACTTCCTTAAATTTCACTTCATATTCAAATTCAATGTTCTGTGAAAATAGTCAATTCTTTTATGCTGAATTTTGTTATACATTCAAAAAATCTGAATATTATGCACAGTATTCAGGATATGTCCAACAGAAACTACATAGAGCGGAATGCTATTCCAAACAAAGCTAAGCAGAAGATATTGGTCAATGGCATCATCCAAAAATTTCTACCACACTCTCAGTGTTTATATATTTCTGCAATCACCTTGTGCTTTAATCTTGGAGATGGAGGCCGAGCTAAACCAAACTGAATTAAAATTGATTCAGATATTAGGCTGATTGTGTAAAAGTTGCCTATGGGCTTTCATCACCTCTGCAAACAGAACAGTCGCACCCATCAATGATGCAGAAATAGAGGACGGATGCAGGAGAGATGCATAATAAAAACTACAGAGGAAGACTTTTATATGAAGCAAAGGCAGTCTAACACACATGCATGTAAACAAACTTAAGAAATCATAGACAGTACTGTACAGTATGGTATTCGCATTCCTAGAGACATTGCTCTGCCTGTTTTCCCCTCACACACCGTTTTGCTGTTTTGTTGAGCAGTATGCCTGTCCTGTGTTATTCAGCCTAATGAAGGGTGGGCTACCGGGAAAAATAGTGAAAAGCACTTCCACTAGAGATGACAAATAAGCCCAGCTCAGCCCCCCAGGCAGAAATGAGCAGGTCTGCATGAGACACTCAGCGGACTGCCAGTGCTACAACACCTTCTTCTACAAGGCCAACATGAGTCAAAGAGATGCTGCAAAGCAAGAAAAAGGATGTTACATTAGAGAAGACAGTTTATCTCAGAGACCAAGCAGGCAAGGCAGAAAGAAAATATTTAGGAGAAGAGAAAAATGTAGAGAAAAGGCAAATGGAGAAAATGTTTTCCTGCAGCTCAACCAGTAGAGCATTGGTGTTTACAATGCCAAGGTCGTGGGTTCGATTTCCAGGGAAAGCAAGAACTGATTAGAATGTCAATGTGTTCCTTGAATGCAATGTAAGTCGCTTTGGATAAAACCGTCTGCCAAATGCATAAATGTAAATGTAATGAAAAAAAAAAGACAGCAAAGGTGGGAAACGGACACAGGACTAAAAGAACGTCTGTGGTTCATGGTCAGTAATACTTAAAGGAACATTTCCAGGCAAAAGAACAACAACAACAACAACAACAACAACAACAACAACATATTTGCATCATTTCACTTCCACAATTTGACATTTTTCAGAGTGAAACAGGATATTCAGTGCAGAAAAGAGCAGAGGCCATTACATGCTAGACACAATACTTAGACACACATACTAGCCAGAAACAAACACTGGCTAAAATAGTGACAATCTATATATTTCTCTATTGGTTAACATTATCCAATATATATCAAAGGAACAGCAAATTATTACAGTTGGATAAAAGCACAAACCCTTGCTATTTGGAAAATGAGCACAATCAAACAATCACTATGACATAAGACAGTTTTGATCGCATTTCCACAAATTTAAAGTCTGTAATTTAGATTCACTTTGTTACTTTCCACTACGCGCACCCAAAAAAACTCAGACGAACCCATTTATAATCCTGACAAACATACATGATGGATGGCATAATGTAAACTGGCTCAAACGGTCTTTGATAACTAGCTACAAAACATGATCACGGGACTTCAAACGATGATTCCTCTGCATGGCAACTTCAATGTTTATGAAGCTTCTGAACTTGAAAGCACACAGCTTTCTTTTCCAGCATGCAAGAATAGAAGCCATCATCAGTCCTTGATCACGGCCTGCCACAAAATGACTGATCGTTTGTACGCAGACGAAGCACAAATCTCACTAACTAAAACGAAAAATAACAGAAAAGCATCCTGGCCTACTTCTTACTATGCGTGCTGCATTTACTCCACTAATTGATCAAAATTAACCTTATTTGAGGGTTTATTATGATAAAGAGCTAAAGGAAAGGCTCATTTTGAGATGGAGAAATGCTGTTTAGTTTTTGAATAAAACCACAATAACTCTGCTTTTAGCTCTGATACATACATACAGACGTCACCATTAACAGAACTAATACAGAACTAAACAGTTTAGAACTAAAACAAAAGCTCTAATTGTTTGAGCATTAACGACAGATCCTTAAGCATGAAGATTTACATTTGAACCCCTATCTGGTCTGTGATTTGTGCACTAAGCTGGTGAGCTGTGCTGGACTAAGCTCAGAATCATCAGTTTTGGATTCTCTGTGAAGAGTGCTGAGATTCCCCATAAGCCTCTGCTTGAGGCGCTTTGTGGCGTTTTTCCTATTGAACGCAGCCCCGAGCTTGCTGAGCACCTGTTGGCATGAGGCCTGATTGGCATCATCCTCTTCCCTCTGAAGTGCAGGGCCTACAGCTCTCACCAGTGCAAATGAGCAAACATTAAGCCAGGCTTAGCCTGCTGCTTTAAGGTTTAAGGCCGCGGCTTTTGTATCAAGTGGTCAACAGTAATCCATTATGGTAGGGATTTCTGGCACTGTCTCAGAAAATGCTTTCCTAAGTCTGGGATACATACTATCCAACTAGTGAAAGCTGGCCATTTCAAGAAGGTTTCCAGTTGCCAGTCGCATCTCATCAGTCTTAGACATTTTGTTCTTCTGTAACCGGGTTGGGCAAAATTCAAAAGTGAAGAAATGGCTCCATCTGAACTGAACAGAACTGGCACATCTCAAAGGAAGTTAGGATGGTTCACTCAAAAATAATTTACTCAACCTTGTGTCACTGCAAACCTGAATGCCTTTCTTTCTTCTGCGTAACAGAAAAACGTCTAATTAAGAAGCAAAAAAAAACAGACATACATCAAAATATGTCTAAGTGAAAGAACAAAACTTACACAGGTTTAAATTGATATCAGCGTGAAATAAGGGATCTATTGATCTGGCCAATAAACATATTTCAAAATATTAAAATCAAGTCTGTCAAGACAACTAAGTTTATTTAGTCCTAGGTAAAAATTAGAGTTTTATGAATTTCTTTACATTTAAATTAATTGCAATTTTACATCCTAACATGTAAATTCAAATTACAATTCTATAAATTCAGGAATTTAATTAGAATTTAAAAGTCATTCTCAATTCAGCTCTGAATGGTGCACAACCAGGACTTGACATTAACTTTTATGTTCATCAGCCACTATGACTAGTGGTTTTCCAAAGTTTCTAGCCACTAATATTTTCACATCGAATATCACAGGGAAAAACTGCCATATAGATATATTTTTATATTATCTCATAATTTGCCAGCAGGTATATTACACTGCTTTCACTTTAAGACCTGACACAGATCCATTATACGATTACAAATGCATATTTACTTTCACTAAAATAATGGACTGTTAACGTGAATACTTGCCAAGATCAGCATTTTCACATTACTTTGTGTGTATTTGACTGTTTAAGCACAAAAAATAACTACATTTATTACTGAGAGGCACTTTGTGTGCATGCACACAATCTCAGGAATTATTAAAATTATGCACAATACACACAATCTTATGCTGAAATTCAAGCCCTGTAAAACCAACAATATTCATCCGGAGCAAATGAAACTCGCTGCCGGAGAGATGAGAGAATGAGAAAGTGCAGCTGGTATCATGTATCTGTGGAAAATGAGTATTAGAAGAGTTTCAGATATTTAAGTATTGGTGTGTATTGAAAAATCCATATTTTTGACAACACTTCTGACAACACTACAAGGCACTTAGTTTATTATATCAGATGCCTTTTTAAAAGACTACAATTGAAAAATGTAGTCTATATATTATATATAAAATTCAAGCAGCCAAAGCAGGAGTAACTGAACGTCAAGCCCTGGCACAACCCTAGAGCCGGTTACATGAAACATTCTTAAATATTATATTCTTCTTAACTACTTTTATCTTCTTATTTGCTCACTTAAGAATGAAAGTTAACAATATTTTGTACTCCCAAAATCCTGTTAGTGTCTTTAAAAAAAAAAAAAAGAAACATTTCTGCAAACTAGAATATTTTAAATAAAATACACTTAAGAACATGCTTACAAAATTCCGAAAGAAAATGTTTCTTAAGAAGAGGTTTATGAATCTGGCCCCTGATCCATTTCAGAGAACATCTTCACATTCCACACATGTTCTTTAGTTCAACCAGTTTCATCAAAACAAACAAACTACCACCTTTCCGTCGACAGGAAACCTTCATTAATAAGGGGGGGGGATAAAGCCTTGTAGGCAGAGTGTTTAAAGAGGCATACAAATGAGGCAGCACAGCAATTAGACAGAATCCACAATGGATGCGGCCACTCTCAGCTAAGGATTTCTTAATGAATGCTCAAGGTGCTGCTTGTGAGACAGATTGCTCAACATGTGGCCTCCTCGCATAAGAAGTGGTCTGGGACTCGGGCCCCAATGCCTTTACATAACCACCCCTTTCAGCCAGGAAGCGTGGGAGAACTACAGCTTTGTGTGGGCAACAGGACCACAGGGCGTACGTGTAACAAGCAGGTCTGTGTAGGAAGACCCACTGCTCCTTCATTCTGCTTGTGTAAACAGGCTGAAAGCTACCGTGCTCAGAAATACCTTTCCACGAACCAGGACCAAGAACAGCCCCACCCTGGCTCGCTTCCTTCGGTTTGCTCAGCCACGCACACCACCAATAGCACACTGAAACTGGGTGTATTTTGGGCTAATCTCTTCTCTGATTGCTAATGGTAAGGTATATGCATGGAACAACCCAGATTTGGACATAATGACAGCAACAAGGTCAGTGCAAAAGGCGGTTTTCCAGGCCTGTTATTTGGGAGGCATCAACCAACAGAGAACTAAAACATCCAGGCTGCTCTCTGTCGCCGATGTGGAGGAATTAGAACATCAAACACTCTCAAAAGTGGACTGGCAGAACTCATCTTGGGTCAGTCTTCCACTGCTTTGCTTTTACAGCAAATGCCAGTGCCATGCTAACACCCCTAAACTCTGCAGATGTAGAGTTTGGCGTGATCAGGTTATACACACATGGGACTAGACGGCTGGCTTCCTCTGCCAATACGGTCCAGTTGTGCACAAGCATACGGAGTATCAATATACCATCTGTAATAGAAAGCCTGAGAAGCACCGGACTGTTAATTGGAATACCATTCCATCCTTGCCATCCTCATTTCAAAGGCTTTGGCCAATGGCAAAACACAGCAGGTCTCAATTTGACTTTTTGGTAATGCATTAGCACACGGATCCACAACGAAAGGGCACTTTTGTCTGAAAACGACGATCAAACTGCATTAATCTTCATAGTGTAGCAAATGAATATTTATCAGCTGGTAGCAATCCGGTCCTTTTCTTTATTAGTTACTAATCTGTAGAAAACCAGCATGTGGGAAACTACAGTACCTTGTAAAATCTAATTGCATAACAATTGCAGTCATTGTAATGATTGAATAAAAAGTATGTTTCTATACAAATCATTCGAACCATTTCCTAATTATCCCTCATTAAGAGCTACTTTATTAAACTGTGCATTGATACAAAACAAGCAAACAAAACAGTAAAAATAACCAAACTGAAAGCCATATTTTAATTAGAAGCTTTTGCAGTCATGCAAAAGGGAACAGAAGGTACATCCAAATTTCTCTGCTGCTCTGATACAAGTCACTGTAGGCCTATATTTAAAAATATTTAAATGAGAATTATAGACTAGATGTGAGGAGGGAACCAATTTAGACAAACATTGGCAGCATGCGCGGTACATCATTTATCTGAGTGTGACGCAGCGCAGATGTCGATACAAGGAAATCAATTGGCGAGAATAGTGAAGAGTCCTGTTCAGCATTGAGGTGCCCTTTCACAGACACTAGAACACTGCAATGCCAACAGACGCTTGAAAAACGCTTTCCTTCTGTTCATGACTCAATACTTTTTCTGTTCTCTCTGCTCTGCTGCTACTGAAAAACAAAACATGCTGTTTGAATATTCACACATCAAGTCTCCATAGACCTTTCAATCCAGTTGAGAGTTCTGAGATATATTTATATTTTTTTGGTTGGATAGCTCTATACCTCAGAGCTCAATAAAACTGCAAAAATGTTCAAATCTCCTCTCCGTCTCCAACAGATCTCATTAACATCCTTCCATCCATCATGGCACAATTCCATCAGCTCATATCCAATTCTGATATTAACCAATGGCTGTTGTCCATGCATTTATGTGCCCCTCAGATTGGAAACAAAATAATATTATCCACATCTGACGTTCCAGTTCTGCATTTAATCCAAGCTCTGCCTGGCATTTGTTTAATTTATCTCTTTCAGGTCTCAGCAGTTTAATTCTCAGTATTCCCTCAAGAAGCCAACCACCTCTTGGCATTCTGTCCTTGTAAGTGAGAAAATGTTCTGGAAACCTACCGGTACCTGATTAAAAAACATTTTTAAAAGAAGTCTCTTATGCTAACCAAGGCTAGATTTGTTTGATTATAAAAAAGTAACACTTTATACAATAGTATTACAGTTTAAAATAGAAAAAGGTTTTATATTTTAATATACTTTAAAACGGAATTAATTTCTGTGATGGAAAAGCTGAATTTTTATTACTCCAGTATTCAGCATCACATGATCCTTCAGAAATCATTCTAATATGATGATCTGGTGTTTAAGAAACATTTATTACTATTATCAATGCTGGAAAGAGTTGTGCTGCTTAATATGTTTGTGGAAACCATCATAAATAATTTTCAGGATTGTTTAAATAAAAAGATGAAAAGAAAAGCCTTTTTATACATATTTGGTAATATTGATCAATTCAATGCATCCTTACTGAATAAAAGCATTGACTTTAAAAAATAAATAAATAAATACAATTGTATTCATGTTCATGTTTTTTACAAATGGGTGTCATCATTCATTTGAAGTGGATGCAACCACTTTTACAAACAAAAGGCACTTATTATTTAAGAACTGTTTATACAGAGCTCTTCAATTTGACTGTGCAGTAAAATGAGAGGAGGAGAGGTTGTGCTAAAACGCTGAGATGTAGGGAACTGCACTATCTTGAAACCCTTAATTTGAAACAATGATGGGACGTGGTGTGGAAAACCCTACTTCAAAGACTCATGTGCTTATTAAAACTTGAAAAGAATCTCATAAAAGGAGGGAAAAGTCTCACAAAATTGGGAAGAAGTGATTAGAACAACTCTTCACATGACACAGTCAGAGGGACTGCTATGCTATGAGGGGTGAAAAGCCACATTTACTTCTCACAGCAAGTGAGAGAGAGAGGGAAAGATGGGGTGGGTGAGAGAGAGAGAGAGAGAGAGAGAGAGCTCTGAATGCAGAGGTGACGAATGACTGTGAAGAATTCGAGCAGAAAATGGATTCTCAGATTGGGGCTGAGCCTAACCCCATGGCCCTCATATCTGGCTTTTCCTGAGCTCTTCTGACAGCTCTTCCACATGCTGCCAGTCTACTTCCACCATCAGCATCATATCGTGAGAGTTATCAGTATGTGTTTGTGTGTGTGTTTGTGTGTGATGGTTCCTACCATTGATCCTGTTACACCTGAAGTTCTCTGTCTCTCCCTACAACTTGTAGACACAGATGCAGGATTCCCTGCCTGCCTGGGAGCTGTTATGAAGTATTGATTTCCTTTAAAGTATGTGGCTGTGGTCAGGGCTATGTGCTGAATGTGGTTGCATTGTACATCACTGTGCTTGTGGGAGAAAAAAAAAAAAGAAGAGCACTGAGGTGTATGGATGAGTCTGACACTGTGACTACAGATGCAATCCCACAATGCACTTTCCTGCTGGCACGAGGGATTTGTCACTAAAAAGAAAGTACTAAAAAGCAGCCAGGTGGTCATGTACCTTGACAATACCATGGTATGACTGAAGTATCTTGGATGTCATACAAATATGGCAATTGTTCAGTACATCATGTTGTTTCTAATGGGAAAATATTAATACAGAACAGTGGTGTGGAAAAGGACTATATAATCAGATGCTTGTCCATTGTAAAACTCCGTAGAAGGAAGAAACAAGCATATAACATGCATTTGTTGCAAGGAAGGAGACATGAAAAAAAAAAAAAAAAAAAAAAAAAAATCACACACAAAATCCAAGAGAAAATGAAAAGACAAATGCTACAAAATTAAACAAAATGCTAATACATAAGTTTGAATTGATTTGAAAATGTCTATAGTATTCTAGATAAAATATTGTACATTTCTTAAAAAGTCTAAAATTATAGAGTTTTTTTTTACTGTTAAAATACATTCTGTTCAGTTGTACAGCACTGTTTTATAAAATGTAATATTCAAGACAAAATGTTATTTTGTAAAAAAAAAATAAACCCACTTTATAAAATATATAATTTATAAAAATAAATGTACATTTATATTTTTATTTCAAAATACTGTTAAAATGTATTTTAATTGCGAATCTGAGAGAAAATGAAAACTGCATTTTGTTCACAGTCAAAATCTGGATAAACGAACATATTATTCTGAATTGAAGTTGAACTGAAAACAACTAATAACTAAAACAAAAACTACTTTTGGAAAATAAAATAACAAATCCATTTGCGTGTGATCATCATATGTGAAGACCCTTGGTATTAAAATGTGCGGTGATGCACAGATCATGATTTTTCTTGGTTGATTTGAACTTGAATTTGTTGTTTATGTGCTCTATAATAGATAAAATGGCCTAAAACAAAACAAAAAAATCTGTAGCAATTTGAAATTAGAGGAAACCACTGCATTTTGATCAAGATCTAAAAAAAAAAAAATTCCACAGAAGTGTAGCATGAGCAGTAGATTTTCATTTGAATTAGATTGTATAATTTCAAATACAGAATGGTCTGACTTTGAATTTGTGAAATCATGCAACATAACACACCTGCACAAAACCAAATGGCAGACTTACTCCAATTGCAAATTCACTTTCTGACAGTAGGTGGCACTAGTAGTAGTAACGCATTTTCCCGCATATAACCTGCGGGTTATACCAGATTTTACAACCCCCACAGGGGGGGGGGGTGCGGGCTATAACACAAATTTTTTACACATAATAATTTTTCAATATACAGTGGTACATCGAGATACGAAAGGCTCAACTTACGAAAAATCCAAGTTACGAAAGCAAAGACGAATAATTTTACTGCTCTACATACGTAAAGTTTTCAAGATACGAAAGGTTTCTGAAAGTCCCAAGTCAAGGTTTCAAGATTCGCCCCATAACAATTTTGAAACTCGCGCCACACGCCGCCATCTTACTTATAGTAGACTCGCCACCATCCTCCTGCTCTCCCATTGGTTCCTGATGCTAGCCAAGCCGTGAGATCCTTCTCTCTAATTGGACAGCATCCCTCCCATCATGCATCTTCTATACGTACGTGCTGACGTGCTTTAGCTCAGCCACTCCGCACCCGAAACTTTACTTTATCTGCCGTTTGTCCTCCTCCTCCTCTACCGCCACTTTCGGAGATAGCTTACCTTTCGAGTGAGGCTTCGACATTTTACGTTATTTCATTGTTTATAGGTCAATTTAGCTTTAATATGAAATTTAATGGGGTGTTTTTGGAGGGCTTGGAACGGATTAGCCATTTTACATGTAAAATGTGTTCCAAGATACTAAAAACGCATTATACGAAGGCCGCCTCGGAACGGATTAATTTCGTATCTCGAGGTTCCACTGTATTTGTTAAGGTTTTTTTTTGTTGTATTTTCTTTCTGTTTTTCTTTCTTGTTAGAGTTGCTGTCTCTGTTGTCTTGTACTATCACTCTGACAGCTGGCGTTGATAGGCTGTCTGACCTGTCAATCATGCAAGAAGACGTGATTGGCTGTGTTGCCATGAGGGCGGGCTCTTCTCATCTCATCCAATGATCATCACCTGTAGAATACGCTTCTTAAGGGACGTGCTGCTGCACAGCGGGAGATTGCGGTTTCTTTTTGTTCAGATTCTGACTTGTTTGTTTTCTTTTTGTTTGAATTTCACGCACAACTACTGTGTACCGAGCCTGAATAGTTATGGATAATTGACGTCATGCGAGCAACATTCGAAATTCGAATCGTGAACTTGCTCAAAAAAAGTTCATCATCCCGCATGGGTGCGGGCTATATGAGGGAGCGGATTATCTGCGGGAAAATACGGTAGTCTCTTTGGGTACTGCGGTACACGAAGCAGCGCTGCACTTATAAATACTACTTTATACAGAAGTAAGAGGAAAAGAAAATCCCATCGAAAGTTTCTAGAAATAGTTCTCATCAGAGATATATTCAATTAAACTCCCACCCCAAATTCAATATTTATATTTTTCTTCCAATATTTTGAGCATCACAAACAGTGAGCTTGCTGTGCCTGGTACGGTATTTGCTCTGCTGGTGCGTCTGTGTTCTCTTCTTTGCGTCCGTCTTCAGCATGTCCCCTTCTCTGGCCTGTGTTAACGCCCTGTTTACAGTCTTTTTTTATATTCCCACATAAATTACATTTTGGGAAATGGTTGCAATGCAGTTTGTGTGGAAGTCTGGAATTAGAGATAGGCCAAAACAAAACTGAAAAACTGTCTGGTTGCTGATTTTGTTTGGAGCAAAAACCGCCAGGTTGCAATTTATGACCGGTTGACCGATGCATCAACAGGCAGGATTCAGGACCTGTAACGGAGAAAGGGACTCCCTCTCTTGGACAAAACTGGTCTGTGATGGGCAGTAGAGATTTGAAGTGGTGCAGCTGGAGGAGTGTGAGACCGTCATCATCAGATGATCTCTAGGGCTGTGGCCTTTTCTCTTGGCCAGAATCAGCATCCCTTCAGACCCTATGGGATCAGTTAGCCAGTGCAGTGCTATTCATCAGACAACTAAATCCTTCCCATTACAAAGTGAGAGGGAGAGAAAAAGGATGAGAAATGTAGGCAGAGACAGAATTACAATGTGTGTGTGTGTGTGTGTGAGTGTGTGTGAGAGCGAGAGAGAGAGAGAGAACACCAGGGGAAAAGAATGATTAGGGAACTTTGAGGCAGCCATAGACTTTAATTACACAAACTATGCTGGTTTGGAGGGGAAGTGTTTTAATACCTTCATAAACTGCCCTAAAATGCATTGCAGACCGTTCTGACACAGCCAGGCAGCAGACTGCGGGCACAGTGGCACACTAGCACATCCTTCCACGTCTCTTCGGTGTTGAAGAGCAATAACAATGGGCTGAGGTAGATTAGCAGCAAGACTTACACACTAGGTGACGTCTTTTATGAGCAGTGCTGCCTTAATGTCATGGAGGCTGTAACCAACACTTACACTAAATCAACCTAAATAGAAACTTAAATGGCAAAGCGTCTGAAAACTAATGTCAGAGAAAAAGGACGCAAAGATATGCAAACAACAGCTCTCAGGATAATTACGGTCATTTATTTGCCCCCTCCTATTGGCTCAAGGGTGGATTACAGAAGCAAAGCTTGACTCTTAGAGCCAGTGCTTTGGCAGCCTTTCAGTCACCATTACTCAGTGGTGTGTCTGAATTGGATCTTTTCAGCGAGCTCAAGATCATCTGGGAGGCTCTTGCACTCACTCAGAACACTCAGTCATGTAGTGTACATGTGTTTCAGCATGTGTATGATGTTTCTTGGTGGTGCTTTAAACATTTCTAGGGCTGGGAGGTATGAAGATTCATCTATACTGCTTGTACAGCTTAGAATGTCTACAATGATGTACAGAACTATACTACTCTCCAATAGAGCTACACAATTAATCGTTAAAAGATGAATCTCAATTCAAGCATCCATGCAATAACATTCCTAAATGAAAACGATTTGGCTCTGCGCATTAAACATTTGATAAGTACAACTAAAGCGAAATATTCAAATCTGTGTTTGCGATCCAAAGAGAGTGGTTGTCGTGTATGGGCAAATATGAAACTGCTTCGCAAACAGTTATTTCTGTCTTACAAACAATTCAAATTATTGGATATAATATATAATAATATACTGGGATAACTATATTTTAGATAAACACTGATGTCTAAGGTAGCAATCAAATCAAAATAGAGTAAATCACCTTTTGAAAGTAACTTGATTCTTCAAAAAAGATTGACACATTTTTAAGTCCGTTGTCTAATAACATTGAATCATTCAAGAGATTCGTTCAAAAAGGCCAATTCATCCAGTAATGACTGAGTAACTGAATAATTCTACGGGCCGCCGTCGATCCACGGTCCGGTACCATTTCATCCGGGGGTTGGGGACCACTGCTGTACTGTACGTATATATTTCACTACGTGAACAATAGCGATCACAATTAATGTTAACAACAGGAGGAGAAACCGCTGTAAATCACTTATAAAAGTATCACCGTGGTGAATGATGCAACCAAACCGAGCGACGCTGAGAGAATGAACAAGTTAAGAAGTGATAGGCTTTGGGAGAGGCTGTCGCTAGAATATTTCCAGTAAAAATGCGCGTAAAGATGCTGAGCGTTAGGACTTTTCCACAAAAAAAAATGCGTGTGGGTGAGGGAAAAATTCTCACACTCCGATACAATGCCCGTACACTGATTTGCTCGTATACAAAGTCATAGACAGACATAAAATTAAACTCCGTCGGGTGTGTTTGGGGATTATCCACACCAAGCTGGCTCTCTCCGAACCCAAGGCATCCACACTTGAGTGGTGTGTGGAGTGTGGGGCAGTGGGTAGACACGGTCCGATTCAGTCTTTGGGGGCTGATCCAGATATGGCTCTAGCCGTTTTCGAGGAGGACAGGGAGAGTTGGAGCAATCGTATAAAAGCCGAGAAGTTTGTGGGTGATTACGACAATGTTCCCATGACTGCTACGGAGTTTAATCAGGATTTTGATCAGTGTGAGGTTGACTCTGTCTTGCTTGATGCGGGCGAGAAATTCT
This sequence comes from Rhodeus uyekii, assembly GCA_037043235.1. NCBI lineage: Eukaryota > Metazoa > Chordata > Actinopteri > Cypriniformes > Acheilognathidae > Rhodeus > Rhodeus uyekii. Next base: position 322,939 of record JAWRVZ010000104.1, on the reverse strand, counting down.
CAGACAATATTTTTCAAGTAGGGAAAAAAAGATATAATTCACACCTTCTGAGGTGGAAGGGGGAAGTGATGTGATGGAGGATCCTTATATTGAGCTGTATCGAAGAGGAGCAGGAAAGCTGTCAGTAGAGTGACCTCCCCCTCCCCCACCCTGATACAGAAAAGCTTGTGCTTCGGCAGGTTCTATTTGTCTCCTACGCAAACAGCGGTAAGAACACGCCTGCTGCTTTATCCGGACTGTATGGCAGATCTTACAACTTTTTGGCCAAACCTATGTCTGCCCCTCCTATGGTGTCAGGGAGGAATAACTTCATGGAGTGGGGAGTTTTCACCACCCCACCCCACACACACACAATGGAGCATTAGCTTGCTGTATACCTGGCACTAACTCAAAATAGTGGAATTGCAGGTATCCCTACTCTTCTAATGGGTCTGTGCCAGTACAACAAACAAACAGCTCGGAAGGATTTATAATGATCAGGCCTGCACGGCTAGAGCTTTGAGCACTTTGACCTTGCTGCAGACTTACCAGGCTATTTGCTTGGTAGAGCTGAGCGAGGCCGTGTCAGGGGGGAAGCCATGTGACGAGCTTATGGGGGAAGGCCAACTGCATACTACATTCCATGCGTTATGCATTAGTGTCTTTGTCTCATGCCATGGCCAGTACAGTAATGGTTCAGCATCAGTGGTTGAATCTGCCAAACCTAAACCAAAGTTTCGGTCATCTCCCCAACTGCCACCAGCCAAGAGGATGGCTGCAGCACCATCTCTCAGCTTAAAAAACAGGTGGGGTCAGGAAACCAGGGACTGCTTAACTGTTGTTAAGTCACTAGCTTGCAGAAGAGGGAAGAATGTCATTCCAGAGGCAATAAAGAACCACTAGCATCACAAATGGGCTATGTGCTGACAGGAGTGATGTACAATATCCAGAGATTCTTTCAAAAGGATACGGGGGTTCGCCAGGTAATGTTGGGGATACTCCCTGTCTACCTTAACACTGTGGGTTCATCGCACGATTCAGTGGGGCTATCGGCTGCAGTTCCTTTTGCGCCCCTCCTGTTTCGGCAGAGTAATTGGGACTTTAGGGTTGGAAGAGGCTTCTGCAGTATTAAGGGAAGCAATATGTATACTCTTCAGTAAAGGGGTCATTCAGGTGGAAAAGTAAAATGTAAAGGGATGCCTCTACCTGCAGGGATGTGTTCACAAGGGGCATGGCAACATCATGGGCATTGTTAAGAGGACAATCTGTAGAGGACACTTGTGTAGTAGCCAGATGAGCATTACTGCACACTTTTGATCGTTTTTTTTACGGACTAGATGTCACTTCGGAGACTGTGGCTCAGTCCGTGTTTATCACAGGTGATTTAAAGGGAGAGTTCACCCCAAAAAAATGTATCATTACTTACCATCATGTTGTTTCTGATGTTACCATCATGAGTTTCTTTCTTCTGTTGAACACAGATGAAGATATTTTAAAGAATGATGGTAATCAGACAGTTGACAATTGTCATTAACTTCCATAGTAGAAAAAAAAAATTACTATGGATGTCATGAGGGACTGTCTTTCCCTTGAAAAACATACGTGGAGTCTTTGACCTCGTAAATAAGGCGTGAATAAAGGCGTCTTCACCGAATGGCACAGTAGTTATATGCATAACTCAACTTGATTGTTAATTAAAAGTTCTAAAAACTAACTGCAATTACATTTAAGTAAAAGTACAAAATAAACTAAAATTGAATGAAATTATAGCTATTGCACATAATGACAAAAGCACATAAAAAAAAGACAAAAACAAAGTAAAATGAAAATATAAAAATAAAATATTTACAAATACTATTTAAATGATAGTAATCATTAATTTGCAGAATAAAAGTGCCTAAAAACTAAATAAATGTACTGTAAACAGAAGGAAACAAAATCATCTCTCAATATAGACTATTTTGGCTAGTAAGCAACCACCATAGCAACCACAAAGAAACATGCTAAAAACAGCTCAGAACATGCCCTGGCAACCACTCAAAACACTCTAGCAACACTTTTGCATGGGTGAACAATACTAAAACCAGCTTAAAATTGTAATTGACCATTAACTGACACCTCTCAGTTCAGAGGCACCATTCATCCGCTTTTAACTGTGGAGAAAGAGAGGGCACAAGCAAAGTCAGAATAAGCCAATTGATCCCTCGCTTCATTAGTATTCTTTTCATTCGGCTATTCAACCTTTTCAGGTTGTGAATTTGGCCTTAAATGGATACCCCATTTCTCTTCTTTGGAGTTTCTAAAAGGGCACCCCAAAGTGAAAAAGTCATACCGAGAGCTGTGCTTCAGTGACCGGTCTGTCCCCGTACACCAGACACTTGACATTAAGCATTTCTTTCTTTACAACCTAAAGCGGAAAAGCAAAGACCATGAGGTAGGGTGATTCATAATCAGATGATTCACCTGTCCACCAAATAGGCCTGGGCAATAGAACAGTAACAGTATTTAATTGGCAGAATCCATAACAATATAAAAATGTTCGATATAGACTTTCAGCAGTGTGCTCGTTGTTGTCCGGTCATCCGCTTTGGCTTTCCACAGCATGCAAGACCTTTTAGACGCTCGTTTTAAAATATTCCTGGTCTACTGATATTTGTTATGACATTCACTTCAGATATTACAATGCTCATGACAACGGGACTCTACAATAAGTAAATCCACTGCAGCAGCTAAATACTCTTCAACAGTGATGGCATAGAAACATACAGAGCTACCGCAAAAACTAAAGATGGCTATGCGCTGGTTTCTCTAGTGCATAAGGTATAGTTTCACTGAATGTAACTATTCAAATGTAAATAGACCATTAGCTTAATCATGTTTTCATGTATATCACACAGCAGAAATATAAACGTGACAAAAGTGTATGTTCTCTGCGTGAATGAGTGCATAGTGTAGTAGTTTCGTCTAATATACAAACTCAACTCACTACACACGTGATGCTCAGGGTTTTCAGCATCTGCGTCTCAATATATGAAGACATGAACTTCATCTCCAAAATGGCTTTGAGTCACTTCAAAAGCTTTTTACCATCTAATTTAAGAAATAGGCTAGGTCAAAAACTGAAAGGATCTTCACGACAAACAGTCGAAATGAACGTCTTGTTTAACTTGAGCAGAAATATATATTAATATTGTATACTAAAACACTTAAAATAAATAATATTTGAAAATATTAGTTATTATTATTTGTAAATATTGTACAACCAAGATATTTATTTTCACCCATGATTTAATTTATACAGTTCTATTTTGCAGCATTCCATTTGATAAAAAAATAAAAATGCAACGTTTTGTTGTAAATTCTTATTTTTTTAAATACTTTTTAAAAGATTAATTAAATGTTTCATTTAATTAGACACCATTTTGATGATACATTTGTATTAAATCATAAAACTTTATGGAATCCATAAAAATAAAATGGAAAACAGAATTTAGGGAAAAATAAAATGGATTTCATGGGGCCCTAAACGAAAAGTTAGCAACTCTGTGGAGATTCATTGTGAACATACAAGTTTTTACATTCTTGCTGAAGGTCTAGCAAATATATATGGAGAACATTTCCTTCCCCATTAATGGTAAATCAATATTGTGATATCAATATTAACTGATATGGAAAAAACTACAGTGATAATATTTTTGGCCATATTGCACAGCACTACAACCGGACGTTGTGTGGAGGTATCAGTGGTTTGGGCAAATAATCAGTTAAGAAAGATACACTAGCAACACAAAGTATTATCAAAACCCTCTGGGATTGCTGTGGATTACGCCAGGGATTTGAGTAGATGTTGGATTAAGGGATTTTTTTAGATTTATTTTTAAAGGAGAAAATACACATAAATTGCAGTTTTCTTCTTAAACACGAAGCCTACACTTAATCACACCTAGAGACTAAGCCTGGATGCTCAAGACTCTTCTCTGGTTAGTCTGAGACTGCATCTTCCAGTTGCTCTTTAACAGTGGGTTTGGAGGCTCCGGTTCAATATCAGAAATCAATTGCGAACTTTGCGTTTACACCCGCTGCTTTCACAAACAACAATCAGAGACGCACAGACCAGTTGTTTAGAGGGATTCACAGGGGGTATGTCTAAAAGAGTGCGAACAGGACCCTCTGTTCCACCAGGATGAGTCGGGGCAGGGGGAATCGAACCGTGGGTGGCAGAGGGAGTTTATTAGCCTTCAGAGGCTCAGTGGGAATTCACACCAGCGTGTGATATACTCTTCTCTCGCTTGACACAAAAAAAAGAAAGAAAAAAAGAGAGAACGGAAGAGGGCTGTGAAAGAGCTTGCGTCTTGGTCACATGTAGCCGACATGATTCACAAGCCCCAGCAGGCATTGCCTAGAATTATGCCCTTCCAGCGCACTTTAATTAGGTCTCTGTTGCGGGATGCACATTGTATAATGAAATGAGTGAAATGGCATTTGTGACTTGAAAAAGGTGACAATTTGGGAGGGCCCGGTGGCTTGTAGACAAAGCTATTTGCGATTATAAAGTCTTCAGATAATATTCTCCTCGTTTCCCACAATAAATTCAATCACTGACATTCACAGACGTCCCCAAATGATTCTCCGTTGAATACAGAAACGACAAGAGGATCATTAGCTTTGGCGTCTATGGCATCTACAAAACACAAATGAGATATGAGAGGTCTCAAAAAACAGAAGACGCATGCAAACAGGGCCTTGAAAATTCACATCGTGATTTAAATTCTCTGAATTTCACACAAGCATAAAACAACACCAGACCTTATTCCCAGGATGCCTCTCGCTATCTGCATAAGACTAAAACAAACAAACACAAAAACTAGTTTAAGATGCTTACCAATGGGATTTTTGCCTTTGCCTTTGGGATTATGGATTTGAAGTATTTGTTTTTGCATCTGCTTAAATCCATGGCTGATATTAGACCGTGTGTAATGAGGTTGTTGTAGAGTAGCATGATTATCTGATGCTGGGTGGATTATGGTTGCTGCTTGATGCAGACGGATACACGGACGAGCTGGTTTGGCCCACGTTCAGTGCAGGAATGCAGAGGACACAATATACACAGCGGAGAGAAACAGACTGTGAGACCAACTCAGAGAAAAAGAGAGAGAGAGAGAGAGAGAGAGAGCTATTCAGAGTCATTCCTCAGATTCCGAAAGTTTGACTGAGATTGGATTGATTATACATTCTCAAAGAAACTAACAACATTTTAAAACTTGATCTCCACAACAAACATACATTTTGCTGAAAATAAAGCTGAATTAAACTGTAAGAGAGAGAAAAAAACAGAAAAGGGTGATAAAATATGGATGCATAGAATCTGGCCAATACCAATAAGTCAATAATTACTTTCATGTTATAGCTGAAACTAATAATAGGGGTGTGAATCATCACCAGTCTCACAATTTAATTTGATTGTTTTTTTAATCAAAAATTAGTTTTTTTTTTGCAATATTACTACACAGTGGGCGGTTGGGGGGGGGTTTATACAGAGAGTGAGGCAGAAGTAGTTGGCACTACCTGTCTGGATGATGGTGGTAAAGCAACCAGTGAATGCCTTTTATTTTCTTTCGGACGTCACTGACTGGGCTGTAACACAAGCCTCATTCATGCGACCAGCACACAGTTACAGTCATACTGACACACCTCAACACTTAGTTATACACCCCGACCAACGTTTTCCACTGCTCACAGGGAACGTATTCACATGAACACACAACACCTCTCTTCATCTGCAGCATCAACTGCTCGCCCCGATGACTCCTGCTCAACCGCAGGTTTTTCCAATCATCAAGCTCACACAAAACATTAATCCTGTATGTATATTTGTGCGCGTATAGCATTTATTAAATGAATATATATATAAAAGTATTTATGCGTGTATAGGGATGCACAATATCTCAGTACCATATTGCTTATTGGTGAATATTACATCTTGATTTTAATTTATTTATTGTCGTTGCAAATTGTGCACAGTCATTTTCCTTATATTTACATTCAGATCACCTGGGTCATCTAATGCTCACTAAAAGTGAATCTTTAAAAACATTTTTACAATAATAATTTTTTATAAAACAACGGTTACACTAGACTTTTGAGCACATAACATTTTTACACACCGCAACAGTCAGAAAATGGAGTCACACTCTGCGACATCTTTTTTTTAAAACAATTCAATCAAAAATATAAAAATATGCAATCTACTCCAATGTAACACTGTAATCTTGTATTGGTCACACTTCTTCATGTGACAAATTCGCAGGTCAAAAATCACCAAACTTGAACTTTGTATTACTCCTTCGCTTTCCATCTCTTTCATGCGTATGAATGAAAGTCAACGGAAAGGAAAGTGCAGTGTGACTGTCCATTAGCACTGTTAAATGCAATGCATCTTTAGCAAATCTCCAAAAAACTTTAGATTTCAAGTTCATTTTAAATTAATTTAGACAAACATGTACATAACTTTAATATTGTCCATTGCATGAAAATAACTGGCTTCAGAAAGATTTGTAATTTTGTTCATCCCTAATATTCTGAATATAATGCATCCAAACAAGGCCTCACACGTTTTAAGAGACCTCACGCAAAATGACCCTCCATTACCCCACCCACGACTCACAAGCATCCTTTGGCCACGCCCCCTCCTATTTCCACACAATGAGTGATAACAAATGAGTACAAACAATGACAGGGGGGGGGGGGGGGGGGGTGGAATTAAGGGCCTATAGCAGCGTACTTAGTCAAGTATGAATAGCGACCAACCACAGTTATGTTAATGGTAGCATTACAGCGCACCAATGTGCTGTTTTTCCAATATCTGTGACAGGCCACTATTGTGCTGTCGAGCTTACATAACAATTAGCTCACTTTTTATGGACATGTTTACAAAGGACATAAAGCACAGCTAGCAAAATATTCTACCCTAACACAATAGACATTCAGCCCCTTGAAAGCATTTTCACGACGGTGGTTGCGCCAGGAAAAGTAAGTCTTTATCAAGGCGCTCGGTGTGAGCTATAAAATCAGCCCGGGCGCTTGCTTTCGTTTTAGTAGATGAAGTCATTGGCGAGGCAATGGGACCGAGCCCGCTCATTAAGAGAGCACATCATGGAATTGTTTCTGATAACCATCAGCTTAACACAGAGAAACAAATCAATAGGTGTTGGCTCGGTTCATTACGTAACAGTCAGAGAGAGATGAAAGTGCTCTGTTTGGTCTTTTCTGCACTTCTGGAATGAAGGTAACCTATTGAAAACAAATTTGACTTTGCCTCTAGCCTTTGAAAGCCATGCACAAACAACCTGGCTCAACAATCTTTACAAGGTCTGAGATATACTTCCCTCTCTGTTTAAGAGCTAATGGAGAGGAGGAAACGCTAACAGGGCAGCTGTCCAACTGAAGCTGGGGCAAACGAGCACCCTGGGGCAACTTCTGATGATCAAGCAAAACAACGACCAGCCTGGATCAAATGTTGAGAGAGAGACAAAGACAGATATGCAGAGAGAGAGAGAGAGAGAGCGAGAGGCAACAGAGACAGAGAGATGGCCTGTAAGCACTCAGGCATACTGACAGAGTGTGAGTCAGCACTGCGTGGCGAGGAGAGGAGAGGATGGAACAACTCAATAACAGGAAAAGACTGAGAGAAAGACAATGTGTCCACAGCAGAGTTTCTGTGAAGAAAATTAGTTGCGTGCCTCGGAATGACACAGTTGGCTGGACAAAAGCAGAAATGTTCATTTTGTGTGGTAACGAGATGGACTGTGCAGAGGTCGTGTAACAAACATCATTATCTGTCTTTCTGCCATTGACTGTTTACAATCCGTCATGTTTGTTTTGATTTCCCAAATTCCCTTGATTTATGCATGTGAAATCATTTTGTGGCCTTATTCAATAATTAACAATTACAGTTTAACTCAAAATGCAGCTAGTTAACACATATGGTATGTAATTTGTCTTTGTGAAATGAGCGTGCGAGTGAGAATCAGGCTTTTTTATTCCACTATGGGTGCGCTCTCTGGAGCCCGGCTACAGGAAAGATCCCTCCTCATGCTACAGTGAGTGAGAAAGAGCCACACAGGTGTGTGCATGTGTTTATGTGGACGGTCCCCAGAGCCCCTCCCTCTGGGATCCCACCACTAAATCAGGTGGCGAGCATTCAGCAGATAATGAGCACATTCACATTCAGCACACACGCTGAGCACGACATATGAGATTGATCACCATCAAACCAGACTCCCCTCGCATCGGGAACGACCTGCGGCAACAGGAACCGAGCGGTGTTTGAGCATGTGGGACCGGCTGACCTGAGGAGAATCAGAACATGCAGTAACAAGACAAATGTGGCGTTCCCCTCACCTGGTGCGCAGTGGCATCTGGCTAATGAGAGCGTGTTAAAGCAAATGAAGGAAGTACCGTTCATTGCAGCATTAACACAGGCCCCAGAAATATCAACATATGAAAATATCTAGTCAATTGAATCTAGCCGTATCTGGTGTTCCATTTAAGCTTGGAAATTATTTTCTTAGGTAGTACAAAAACGCATTCATTCACAGTAAAGTATCCCAAAAAAAATCAGAGCCAATTTTGTCATTTACAAAAAATCCCACATTTAACTGAGGTTTAATCCACTTCCTATTATGTACAGCCAACATCCCCATTTCCCCAAGCAATGGAACTTCCAGTTTCGGGTTCAGGAAGGAGTACGCAAAGTGCACAAATCATACAAGAAATCCAGTGCTGAACAATCAAATAACATGCAAATGGCGAGGTTAATGTAGTACCAGACAAAGACTGTGGAAATCATGCAGAAAAGATTTTAAAAATATCAACCTGCAAAAAAAATAAATAGGTTCAAATGATCAAATATGTTCGAATGAGTCAAAATATGAACATCCAAAAAAGAAAGAAGAATCAATTTCTTATGAACATGCACAAAAAAGCGAGAGAAGATCCTTTTTAGTTTTTTTGCAATTCGGAGATGGTTTCGGTGGGCGCAGATTGCGTGTGGGTTTGGGTTAATGCCATGTTTAAAAAGGCACCACAAGAGGTGAGAGGTCATCTGTGTCTCACACCTCTTTAATCAAAAAGGCTGAAGAGCAGACAATTTGTGTCAGCAGAGTTGTGACTGTAGTATTAAAGAGCAGCCGGGACAAAGTGCAGAACAAAAGGGGAATAGTCACTCCCCTATCCATTTTGTTCTCTTTGAATCAGCAGAGGTCAGGTAGAGTGTAGCACTACTAAAATACCCGGACAAAAAAGACTCATGCTGCTTTTTAGGCAGACACAAACACACTACACTCTGATCATCTGCACCAGCAAAGACAGTTACCTGAAATGACTCGAAACAACAAGCCATGAGGAAATCCAATAGTGATGTGACTTCGAGGTTCATTTCAGACAAAAGCAGACGGATAGGTATCTTTTTCTTGTCTTAAAGTGAAAGTGGTAACCCATACTCAGAATTTGTCCTCTGCATTTAACCCATCCAAGTCAGTGAACGCACATTAGGAGTAGGGAGTAGTGCAAACCTTAGACACACACACACAGCAGTGGGCAGCCATTTTTGTTGCGGCGCCCGGGGAGCACTTGAGGGTTAGGTGCCTTCTTCCCGGCACTGAGAATTGAACCCTCAACCTTTGGGTCACAAGTCTGACTCTCTAACCATTAGGATTCTATGGGACTCGGCAGGTTTGAAAGCCTTCGGGGGGATCCGATGCATCTTCTGAAACGCTCTCGGGCTTCTAACACTCGCTCCAGACTTCCCACCTCGCTGATTCCACGCCGTCTCAGGACGAGGATCGAGATAAAGAGCTGAAACAATCGCACGGCTACGGGCTCCCACTTTAATCCTCTGCCAATCCTGTTTGCCAGAATAAACAGCCCACCGAGGCCACAAACAAATCCGAGAGTAGAATATATACGGAAGAGAAGAGCGTGCACACAAGAGCACGGACAGAAAGGTGACTGGCGCTGAGGTAACGCCACACTCTATTATTATCGTAGGAAGGGATGGAGCGGACGGCTATAGGGTGATGGCTCTACGGGGAGCGTCGAGGAACAGACGACTCCGAAAGACGGACACACTTCACACTGCCGAGGCAGGATGGCATGGAGCCACTCTGCTGACATGCACACATTTACTGGACATTAACACTCCTGCCAAACTGTGACAACTTGAAGGCAAAACTGTCTGAGAAGCAAGTCCTGCAGAGAATTCGGCAGCCGAAGGTGCTGTCGATTAGTGCTGGAGGGATTATAACGTGCACTTTAGACTGCAGGATTAAATATGACCACAGAAGAATAGAATTATCACATTAGACACAGATAGAGCAACAAGTCTGTGGGGATATTAGCGAGAGACTAAATGAGATGGAACGTCGCTCCAGGCTCGCTGCAGTTTACATTACACCTGGATTAGAGAGCTAAATTAACACCTCTGCAATTAAAAAGTACCATGCCACATGGTAGCCAAATGGCGACATTAGTATTAGCATGCAGTGAAAATCTGTTCCAGCCTTCACATTTTTACATTATCCAGATTTACATGAACACAATTAGGAAGATATTTCTTCAATGAGGAAAAAGCTGTTCAAACACGGCTACTGATGACAGAAATATTTCTAATTAGATTAGGCAAACCTATGTTTGAGAGATTTGTGTTAATAAGATGCCACATGATAATTAGTATAAAATGATTGTAAAGAATTATGCAGACTGATGAGGGTGTAGCACTTTCACTGAGGTGGGATGCTTAATGTATTCTGTGTGAATTAATTAGAAGCACTTTATTGTTTATACACCTTGGCTGTGCGTCTCAAAAATTGAGCAAGTCGACTACCTAGGAGGCATTGCTATATATGCGCATCATAAATATAAATTCCCAAAAATGCTTTTTAGGTATATTGCCAACCAAGTTTTAGGACGCAGTCATAGAGATGGATACATATAGTCCAGTTTTTTCTCTCAAGAGGTGTGCAAAATTTCTATTGCAAAAACTCGTCTTTCTTTTTTCGCAAGAAGCTGATACACTGTAAAAGTAGAAAGCGTAACCTTAAAAGGCTATTTTTAACTGATCTGACCCTACTCACTGAAGTTACCTAATGTAGTCGGGTCATTGTCCTCAACGCAAGGCATGTAGGGTCTGTCAGCAAAGCTGCAGGCAAAGACTCAGAGCAGGAGCATCACGTCCAGAGAGATCAGCCAGCATTTCAAAGCACAATTTCAATCGAGAATGTTACGAATCCACAAAATCAGTATTAAAATAGGTCTATTTTACAAACTGACGCTAGCGTAGATCTTTGGTGCTTTTTGTGTCAATGTTTGGAAAATCTGCTTGACACAGGATTCTATATTAACAGACTCAATTATATTTAATCTATTACATTTTAAGAATAGATTAAAAAAAAAAAACTGTATTTAAATCAGATGAACAAAAAACAAATAAAAATCACCCGAGCCGCATTAATGTGGATTCATAAACTCTAGGAGATCAAGGCAAGTTTAAAAATATATATCTATATATTTTAAGACATGTTGAATACCAAGTGGACGTTTCAGAAGAATGACCAGACATTATTATTATTATAGTCATATTAATCAATATTTTGACTTAATTAACTTACTCAGTTTATGTTATCGCAGGAAACCCATTTTAATTTTCCTGACAAAACCTCTCTTTATGGTTGTTGTAAAATCGATCGAAAATAGGATAAGAAATAGAGGGTATTAACAAAACCCGACGCATTTACACTATATCCATAGCCGATGGAACCGAATTATTAGGGGTTCAAACGCGAAGCGTTGAAAACCTATTGTAATTGTTAAGATTTTTATTATTATTATTATTATTCTGCCGTACTTCTTATCGTGCAGACCAAACCGTAAGGTCTAGAGACTTGAAAGTTGGCCAGATGGTAGGTCTCAATTTGGGGAGAACGTATCAAAATATGACGCAAATCGGGCAATAGGTGGCGCTACAGCGACTACAAACGCGTACACGCTCATAACTCGTAAACCGTTTGTCGTACACTCAAGTGTCTTATATCCCTGGAATCCTTGGCTCAAGACTTAAAAAATGTATATCTCCGATTTCATTTCCGCCTATAAAAATTTTCCGCCATTTTGATTTTTCTGAAAAAAAATTTTTTCGAACTCCTCATAGGCCGTTTGTCCAAATAACGCGAAACTTCACACATATCATCTAGAGACTCTCATGACCAAAAGTTATTCAAAGAATTTTGATCGGTGATTCAGGCTCGCAACAACACGCTAAAACGTTTGCATAAGGCAAAGGCACTTTTGCTAAAATCGTAATAACTCTGGAGCGCAAAGAGATAATCTCACCAAACTTCACATAGTCATGTATAAGGTCATTTTGTGGTCACAACAAAAAACCTGCGACGGTTGACCACTTGGTGGCGCTATATTGCGAAAAAAACTCTAAATTACCTGTACTGGGTCACATGTTAGTCTGATTGACCTGAAACTTGTCATGCACGGTCTTTGTCCAAGGGTCCATGATGGTGTATGAGGACATTGGTGTATCTCAAAAAGCATGGCCGTCATTGGCCAATGAACTTTGAGCATCAATTAGACCAGCTTAACGAAGGTCGATCGGAACGAAACTCGATGGGTGTGTTTGACTCATGGCCCTAGTGGTCTGTCAGAATTTTGAAAAAAATCGGACACTAGTTGGCGCTAACGAGTTTTTTGCGTCTCTACTAACGTGGTGTTTCACGCATCCACAGAATATTGATATTATATGATAGATCTCCTCATACTGAACAACTTTCCCTCAAGAACCACTGCTGTCAATCAAATTGTTTATGAAATATTGGAGATTTTTGAAATTTCAACTTTTTCGAACTCGTCATAGGCGGTCAATACGATTGGCTTGAAAATTCATACGCATCATCTAGGGACACTCAAGGCAAAAAGTTATTCAAAGAATTTCGATTAGCTAAACCGTTCAGCAGATATAATTTTTCATATATTTCAGGTTTGGCCTATTGTGAATAAAAAGCCTATATATCTTGTCCACAATCAAGAAACTTCACAAAACTGTGTAAATGTTAAGAACAAGTCATTTTGAAGAAATGTGTTGGGTTTCATGTATTTCTGATGCTCATAGGGCTCACAATAAATTATAAACACTCTATATTTTAAAATCTTAGAAAAGCTGTAATACAATTTTTGTCCACAAGAGAAACGTCACAGAACTGTGAACATGTTAAGAACAAGTCATTTTGAAGAAATATGTCAGGTCTCATGTATTTCTGATGCTCATAGGGCTCACAATAAATAATAAACAATCTATATTTTAAAATCTTAGAAAAGCTGTAATACTACTTTTGTCCACAAGAGGCACCGTCAGGCTAGAAAATCTTTTCATGTGGAGAACAAGTCAGATTGACATAGACTGACATAACAGTTCAGATGATATGATGTGTGGTGTTAAACATATCCCCACTATATTAATATAATTTGATAGATCTTTCTATAGTGAAAAAATGTGTAATATGATATGTCTATATATCGTTTACACAAACTAGAAACTTCATAAAGATGTGTTTATGTGGAGAACAAGTCAGATTGACATAGATCGACATTACAGTTCAGATGTTCAGTTCACAATATTAATATCATTTGATCTTCTCATTCTGAACATCTTTGAAAGATGTCTATACATTGTTTGCACAAAGTAGAAACTTCACAGAACTGTGCACATTAGGAGAACTAGTCAGATTGACCACAAACAGTCATGACAGCTCAGATGGTCCTGCTACGTTTGAACCCCGGTCATTGCTGCTTGCAGCTATATTTAGGGGTTCAAACGCGAAGCGTTGAAAACCTATTGTAATTGTTAAGATTTTTATTATTATTATTATTATTCTGCCGTACTTCTTATCGTGCAGATCAAACCATAATGTCTAGAGACTTGAAAGTTAGCCAGAAGGTAGGTCTCAATTTGGGGAGAACGTATCAAAATATGACCCCGATTGGCCAATAGGTGGCGCTACAGCGATCAAAATACCTAAATTGCTAATAACTCATAGACAGTTTGTCGTACACTCAAGTGTCTTATATCCCTGGAATCCTTGGCTCAAGACTTAAAAAATGTATATCTCCGATTTCATTTCCGCCCATAAAAATTTTCCGCCATTTTGAATTTTCTGAAAAAAAAATTTTTCGAACTCCTCATAGGCCGTTTGTCCAAATAACGTGAAACTTCACACATATCATCTAGAGACTCTCATGACCAAAAGTTATTCAAATAATTTTGATCGGTGATTCAGGCTTGCAACAACACGCTAAAACGTTCGCATAGTGCGGAGACACTTTTGCTAAAATCGTAATAACTCTGGAACGCAAAGAGATAATCTCAACAAACTTCACATAGTCATGTATAAGGTCATTTTGTGGTCACACCAAAAAAACTGGGCTAGTTGACCACTTGGTGGCGCTATATTGTGAAAAAAACACTAAATCACCTGTACAGGGTCACATGTTTGTCTGATTGTTCTGAAACTTGTCATGCACGGTCTTTGTCCAAGGGTCCATGATGGTCTATGAGGATATTGGTGTATCTCAAAAAACATGACCGTCATCGGCCAATGAACTTTGAGCATCAATTAGACTAGCTTAACGAAGGTCGATCGGAACGAAACTCGATGGGCATGTTTGACTCATGGCCCTAGTGGTCTGTCAGAATTTTGAAGAAAATCGGACACTAGTTGGCGCTAACGAGTTTTTTGCGTCTCTACTCACGTGGTGTTTCACGCATCCACAAAATATTGATATCATCTGATAGATCTCCTCATACTGAACAACTTTGCCTCAAGAACCACTGCTGTCAATCAAATTGTTTGCGAAATATTGGAGATTTTTGAAATTTCAAATTTTTCGAACTTATCATAGGCCGTCAATCTCACTGGCTTGAAAATTCACACGCATCATCTAGGGACACTCAAGGCAAAAAGTTGTCAAAGGATTTTCGATTAGTTAAACCGTTCAGCAGATACAATTTTTCATATATTTCTGATTTGTCCTATTGTGATTAAAATGTCTATATATCTTGTCCAAAAACAAGAAACTTCACAAAACTGTGTAAATGTTAAGAACCAGACATTATGAAGAAACTTGTGAGGTTTCATGTATTTCTGATGCTCGTACGGCTCACAATAAATTATAAACCATCTACATTTTAAAATCTTAGAAAAGCTGTAATACTAGTTTTGTCAACAAGAGAAACGTCACAGATCTGTGAACATGTTAAGAACAAGTCATTTTGAAGAAATGTGTCAGGTCTCATGTATTTCTGATGCTCATAGGGCTCACAATAAATTACAAATGATCTACATTTTAAAATCTTAGAAAAGCTGTAATACTACGTTTGTCCACAAGAGGCACCATCAGGCTAGAAAATCTTTTTATGTGGAGAACAAGTCAGATTGACATAGACTGACATAAACCGACAGAACAGTTCAGATGTTCAGTTCACAATATTAATATCATTTAATCTTCTCAGTCTGAACATCTTTGAAAGATGTCTATTCATTGTTTGCACAGAGTAGAAACTTCACAGAACTGTGCTCATTAGGAAAACTAGTCAGATTGACAAAAAAAGGTCATAACAGTTCAAATGATATGACGTGTAGTGTTAAACATATCCGCATTGTTATCATTTGATAGATCTTACAAACTAGAAACTTCATAAAGCTCTGTTTATGTGGAGAACAAGTCAGATTGACATAGACCGACATAACAGTTCATATGTTCAGTTCACAATGTCAATATCATTTGATCTTCTCATTCTGAACATCTTTGAAAGATGTCTATACATTGTTTACACAAAGTAGAAACTTCACAGAACTGTGCACATTAGGAGAACTAGTCAGATTGACCACAAACCGTCGTGACAACTCAGATGGTCCTGCTACGTTTGAACCCCGGTCATTGCTGCTTGCAGCTATATTATATATTTGACTTTTTATAAGTCACGACGATATCACTTCTATCACCAACAATATGCATGAGGATGATGTGAAAGCTACGCATGAGAGCTGGACTGCCAACCTATTCCGCCGGCATACACAATTACAATAGCAACAACTTAACGGGAGTCTTAAAGGACAGCGATCCGTCACACGAGATGCTAAAGTCTCCAACAAAACTGCATGTTACGCGCGCGCGCGCGACTGTCACATTCTCAGCTGCGGAATAGAGTCATGACAACAAAGGGCTACATTTCAGCACCTCACTAACAAAAACATCATGCCACGGTTCGTGTAAACACAAACACCCCGAAACGCTGGGTCTGGGGATCATTTCCGAACGGGAACGGGCCCGTTATGACGGCGGACCGCGAGGAATGAATGGTGCGCGATGAACGGGGAAATTCCGCCTTACCGGCTGCTGTTTGTGTCGAACGGACGCTTTCCCGAGCGGCGGCTGGTGATGCCTCTTCTGGAAGCCGCTCTTCGGGTACTCGCTGTAGGCTTTGTTGATGCCGATTCGGTCCCTCTTCTCTCTGCCGTTGTCTTTTCGGTCTTCTCCCGTGTCCAGACTGCTGAAGTTCCACACGATGAGCGTTTGGACCAACAGCACTGTCAGCGCGGCTATTAACGCTGACCGCGATCGGCGAGCCAGCTTACGGGCGCACAGACTGCCGAACATCTTCACCCTGAAGCGGCGAGGTGCCACTGCCGTGCGCCGACAGTCCGCTTTGTGGCTCAGCGTCGCGAAGAGAGCGTGGAGGTGGAGAGGGGGGAGAGGGAAAGGGAGAGAGGGGGCGGTTGGCAAGGGCTTCGCTGGAGGAGAGCGAGAGAGAGAGCGCGCGGATGAAATATGGTCTGCGCCCCCTCGCGGTGACACATGTAAACTACACGGGGGTCATTACACGTAATGGGCGCCTTTTCCTTTTTTAAAAGGTAGTTCTTTTCCTATCAATTTCAATAAACCGTTTTATTAGGGTAAATTAGGATTTAGTAGTTAATCTACACATTCCAATATATTTTGAGGCAAGATCATTATCTTTCTAATAAACACTGCACTGTGTTTATTGGAAAGATAATTTATATATTATATATACATGTAATATCTTGTCATTCAGATCAATCACAGGAGAAACTGTACATGCGGGATAACACAAAGCCCTATATGCAATATGCATATTTTTCAAATATGTCTTACAACATATTCGTCTGTGTTTTTCTTTCCTGTTTAGTCATTCTTTCATTTTCTGTAATATCTTGTCAGCAAATAAGATTGTAGGCTATATATTGTATGTAGTTATGTTGTGTTGAGATAAAAAAGAAAGACAATTTAATGCTGGTATTTCTGAAAGTGTCTAGTTGTTGTGATATGACACAAAATACTTGTACATTTATGCAACTTGATGCATTTTTAAAAAATAAAATAGGTCTACAAAAACCTAAATTTATAGAGAGGAAATAATTATTGCTTTCATTTGCATTTTTGTTTAAAATAAAAAGTGCAATTGTTTATACAGCGAGGAGAAAGAAAGACGTGAGGCATCCTCAGGAGAAAGAGGAAATAAAATAAAGTACAAAAAAAATAAAATAGATTTACTGGATCTTTGTAGATGTTTTAAGAAAAAAACGCTTAAAATAGCGTAAGGGCATATTTGTGGAATGACCCATATTGTGTTTTTTTGAAGGGACCAGAGAAATCTTGCTTACTCAAGAATAAATATTTTGCGAGACTTCTTTTAATGTAAATAGAGATAAAACTATAAAAATACCCAAACCACAAAACCCTGTCCATGTGAAAAATCAGTTTCAAAACTGAGAGGTTCCCCTTTTTGAGTAGTCGTTTCACTTTGTTGTGTGTGCAGCAGTACGAGTGAGAATGGCCTTAGAGGGGAAGGTGAATGGCTACATCATCTTTCAACTAGCCTTTATTATCCTTCACCTGATCAATGACTGCTAATTGATAGTGTAACCTGTCAGATTTAGAAAAAGAGAGATAATCCTTGAGAGCCATCAAGATGACTAACCAATACAATGGACCCAGGCGAAGCGTCGCCTACAGTTTTTTTAATCAAGACTGAGCCCATCTTTCATCCTGCATAGCATGGCACAGGCTCGCACAACAACGAGACTCAGTTTCCATGGGAATACCCTCAGTGTCCCTTTTCCTTTCGTCTAGAAGTTCAGGAGACAGAGAAAAAAAAAAGAGTGAGAGCGATATCTCAAAGCTACGCGAGCACTGCTGTTTGTTCACAGCATTCTTGACATCATTAAAGTTGAATCAGCTACCCCGATGTGGCTGCTCTATAATTCACAGCTCTCTCATTGAGATGGAGATCACAAGGCTTTGATGAATTTGAGAGAAAGCACAGGGCACAGTCACACTTCATTCCCCTCGCAGAATGGCTGTGGAACCGGCAGAAAGTCCCTCGGGCAGCAGATGCTGAGGTGTGCAGTTACGAGGGGCTACGCATGGCGACATTCACTGTCAGTATATGCGTGTGTGGATCGTTAGATCTAGCGGAAGGGGAATTGGGGTAAGAAGCCAGGGAACTTGTGCCCTTGGGCAGATATTTTCTCCATATGCCTCCTCTGCAAGAAATTCTCACGATCTCCAAACCAATCTTCTCTGCTCCAGGGTTCATGCCTCTACAACGTGAGATGCTCTGATGAATTTATGCCAATTTCCTTGCCATTTTTCATTAAATATCCTTAAGTTGACATGGCTAAATTGTAGTATTGTAATATTAGCTATTTAGATTAAGAACAGTACTTTTCAAAGGTTTGTGGGCGGTATGATTTTTTGGTATTTTTGAAAGAAGTCTCTTATGTTCAAGAAGTGTGCATTTATTTGGTTAAAACTACAGTCAAAGCAGTGAAATTATGTATTTTTGCAATTTAAATACACTGAATCAGGGCCACATGATCCTTCAGAAGTCATTCTAATATGCTGATTTGATAATAATTGTGGTGCTAAATATTTTTGTGGAATCCATAATGCTTAATTTTTAGGATTTGTTGATGAATGAAAAGTTTAAAAGCACAGCACTGATTTGAAATAGAAAAATCTTGTAACAATATATTTATTGTCACTTTAGATCAATGTAACACATTCTTGCTGCATAAAAATGTTAAATTAAAAGTTCTTATATACGGTGTAATTATTTACATGTTTCTACGAGAAATGCACGTCATGGGAAGCACATTGTGTGTTGTTTAGCTGTATTGACAACAACACATGAATATTCATCATATAAGACAAAAACATGCATTAATATGACACTCACACAGGCCTTAAGACCTGGTACATGAAACATCAATCCCTAGTGTTCAGCCGACAAAAATGAGATCAACAGTTTACAAATGTTTTTTTTCCATTAACTTTATTTTAAGTTAAAAAAAAGTACCGTAATTTAGGCAAATATCTTGAATGAACTTCAGATGTCAGGTTGATATGACTTAAATTCTATCAATTATTAATTCTAATTCTACAAATTTAAAAAAAATTTCCTAAAGGATCCATTTAAAAGGAGATTTACTTACTGTCATGCGGACTCAGAAGGAGACAGACGAGGGCGCGAGACTAAAGTGAACACGTTTAATGACAGTGCTAGAAGCATGTAACATAGATAATAACCCACAAAGGAATGAACAAAAACAGGCTGATTATATACACACAGGAAATGACGACGCTAAACAGGGACACCTGAACACAATCAACCAATAAGGCACCATGACAACAAATGACTAACCCAGAAAAGACAACAAAGCATGAGATAAGTGTAACACTTACGTTCCTTTTATTTGCATGGTTAAACATTTGACAACATCACAAGAATGTTTTTCACAATTCACAAAAATGAAATACTTTGAAATGACACTCACACAGACATCGACACTTAGTATACACAAAACATGACAAGAATAACATTTACTTGATCATTCTGAGTATAACAACAAACTACTAAAGAATCACACTAGACAAGAAGTTACTAAACGTGACAAGATCAAGCACAACCAATAAATAAAACCAGCAAACAATCAAACCATATTAATTATTCATACTGGGATTGAAAAATTTTCTGTGTATAGAGTAAAACCATTTTAACTCAAAAAATTGATTTATTCAACTAATCTGCTATGCATTTTGGTTTGACTTACCAAAAATACAAAGAATCTGTTGTAGTTGTGCTCCCAAAATTGTTCATTATTAAGAATAGAATGTAAACAAAACAAAAATATAAGTAAATATTTAATTATTTTTGCATATTTACCTGATCTAAGAACAATTTTTACAGTGTAGGAATCCTCTCTCTTTCTCTTTGTTTGCCTTTCTGTCGATGTTGACATCAAGTCCTTGTATTGACAGGCTGATCAGCTGAGCCTGCTGGGTTGTAATGCACATCTGTTTCAGTTTCACCAGCGGTTACCAAAGCATCTCCTGAATTCTCTGGCTGCAGTTATTGCACATGTTCAGACCTCGACTTCATTCACTCGCTTAAGACCGTGGAAAGCATTAGAATCGGTCATGCCGATAAGAGCGCAGCTCAGTGAATCCCTCCCTGAAAAGGACATCAGTCGTTATGCATGCAAAATGATTTAATTTTCATCATCCTTATCAAAAGAAAAAAAGATTCAAGATTCAAGAGTGGCTAGATAATGGAAATCACCATGCGAACACTGCTGTTTTTTTTGTTCTGTCTCTTCGTCATTTCAAGTATGACATCTTTGAATCCTCCCACTATGGTTTAGCCTTGGCTGACTCATACACAGTTGTAATTCCATACATCAGATCCACCGCTGAGGCACATCAGACCGAGGCAAATGACGCATCATCAGGTTGAACCTCTGACCCTTTGCACAGTCCCAAAGGAAAAGAAGCAGTGACACACTCATCACAGTCAACCATGAAACACTCAAGCATTCCCAGGCATGACGTTTACTCAGACTGGAGTTAAATTGCTATATTATGTGGATGCGAGAGGAAATGAAATGATGTTTTATTAACAAAGTTCGGGAGGAGCACGTTCAAATGATTAATACAATCAACACGTCATCAGCAATTACTCCTCATCCTATCAGCAGGAGAGGAAGCATGTATATATAGACACGTTTGACTCACCTACAGCTCTGACAGTCTTCGGCATCCCTCCTCCACCCCGACTCCTCACACTTATTTGTCCTTATCAAATCAGGATACGGGGGGAGTGCTCCAGGTTCGGGCTAACACCGAGCTCGGAGCCCTCTCCTCGGACAGCTCGCCAAATACGCTTACCATTCATTGCTCCTGAATCATTCGTAAGTGTGAACTCGTGAAGAGGCTTGTGGGAAAAGGCCTATCGCAGCCCGTTCGGCTGTTGTTTCTGCACATTCGTTTCATGCCGGCTGTGATTTATGGGATCACTCATTGAAAGTGGGAGATTGAAGTCATAGAGCGCTTCCCATCAGGGCCCCGCCACTGACCTTGACCTCAGACACCGCCGGGCTCTCATCTGTCACAGCGCTCGCATCCATCAGTATCCAGGCTGCTGATACGGATCCTGTGCTTACAGACAGGGCTCTTTTTTATCCACATTTATCGATCTACTGAATAATTTATCATTGTTAATTTTCCCTGACAAATTGTTTCCTCTCTTGCTCACGTTTCCTGTGACGACTCAGAGTTCATTCTGTTTTTGTTTGCATTCACTCTGACATTGTGGGTTATGAGGTACTGATTCTTTTGGCACCTGGAAGACATGCCAAAAGATTTTCGCCGCTAGATGTCGCATATTCAAAACAATAACTGAGACATATCGTGATTACGTTGTGAAGGAGCTTAGAATGATGGGAGTTGTCATCTTCAAATCAATCCAGCGCAACTCACAAATCATGTTCATGATGAACTCACACACTCATCATGAACTCTATTTCCCAAAATGTTGCCTCTTCTAATGATGTGCGATTACATTCTGCTGTGTGTCAATATATGATTAGCTCTGCCTATTTAATCCCTGTGTCTTTACTCTGTAAAATCATTCAAGATTTGCGCAAAAGTGATTGAGAAAAACTGTAAATTGCATATTTATGATATTGAAGGTCACGTCTGTCAGATGTCTATCTGTCGCTCAGTCTCCTTCCAGTGTGAGCCACCTGTGCCTCCTCGAGCTTCTGTGACCTTCCACAGCTGCCACAACACCCTGGGGCAACGCCCCTCACGCTCCACATGGGGCTCAAGCCAAGACGAGGCCATCCATTTCCCATGATGCACCTGCAGCCATCCTACACGTCCTGCCCAGAACCTTGTTAGAGCAATAAAAATAGTAGCATGGAACAGAATGGATGGGGAACAGGATAGGGACAAAAACCTATTGCACAAGCCAAGATATTCTCATAGGACCGCTACAGTTCAGCAAAGCAGGTTAGACCAATTAAACAAGCGTCAGCTGCTTTCGCTGATTAGCATTCACACCTCACACTGTGCGAGAGAGAGAGAGAGAGAGAGAGAGAGAGAGAGAGAGAGAAAGATGATTTTATATGGAACATGTTTCATATGGAGCAGCTTCTTAAGCTCAAACATAAGCTAATTTATTGAGCCAGTTAAGCAAAGCAGCCAGGGATAGATAGCGGGATGGGGAGTGAGTATTATGTGGCGATGTTATGGCTTGTTGCACAAAGTTTAATCACGGTTGGACGTTCCCGCACACATTCATCTGTGGGATTACACCTCTGACAGGAAGACGATGCTTCACATACTGATAAGAGTTTGCTTTTGTTTTCCCCTCGTTGTCATCACGCCTCTGTTGCTCTTCACTGCACTTGGCCATCTAATTCTCCCCAGGCAGAGGTCATTACATTTCCTGTCTAAGCGTGAGTATTTGGGCTACACAGATCGATGGTCTTGGTAAATGCCAGTTGAGACTGTGTGTTGGGCTCATTTCAAGACTAGTCAATTGTGGCATGTGCAGGATTCAGGCAGCCAGATTTACAGGACATGCTCGACAGAGGTGATTGTGGAAGGGAGATCAATGTCTCCAATGGCTCGCCTTTGTCACCCGGGTAGCATTTGCAGTTCACAGGAGGGACAAGAGGATAGTTGTTGTGCAGGTTACTCTCGGTGTCTTCTGTAATACAGCGAATATCACGGAACCTGTCGGGAAGATATTCTGGTAGAATCACCATTGAGAATAATGGGAATTTAAAACATATATAAAAGGAAAGAAAGAATGAAACTTAAAATGTACCATTTGGGGAATTTTGTCACAATCCAAATAAAATACCACACAATCCAAATGGTAAATTATACATAAAGCAGTAATTTCTCTAATGCATGTTGATTAAATACAAGAGATAGTTTAAATTACACTAGCATACTGAGAATCCTATGCCATTTTATTATATTTTAGAATATAATAATATTTAATGTGTAATAATTGTTAAAATAATTTTTTGGGTGAAATGATCTCATGTAGTAAGCTATGAAATCCAGTATTACAAACGTCAGATTTTTTTAAAACTGAAAACTCAATTAGTTACCAAGTAGGTTAACAACCAAGAATTATTCAACTCAGATAATTTAGTGCCAAGAGTACGACTCAGAGCTGAATCACAGATCTCCTGCAGTTCAAAGTACGAGAAGACAAAGAATGCTAAATCTTTTATTCCACTTTAAATCTGACACATCAGAGGAGAGTTTGGGGAATTGCCTGTTCCATTATGTGGTTAGTCTGAATAATGCAAAAGTGGATGTCTCTCTCTCAGTCTCTCTCTCATTCATCTGAAAAGAGAAACGGCAGAGGAAGCCCCAGGCAGTTTGAAAGCTGGATTGGAGGAAGCAAGTGTTGCAGCCTATAAAATTCCTCCTTCACCTTTGTGTAGCCATAGTTTGACAGGTATATAGATATGTGCATTATCTTTACTTTCTCTGTTTATGACCCCATATGAAGCTCTCTTGGAATATTTCTCCTTTCCTTTTCTCTTTCTCGCTCCCGCAAGGACTGTATAGAAGAGCTCTGTTCCAAAAACTAGCAAGATGACTACAGAGTCTGCATAGTAGGTGTTTGCATGGCCCAAAGACTATTTCAGATGAAAGGCAACTTAATTTTTTAGCATTTCAGGGCAAAGACAGCATCACATATATCCCACAGTGCATTGCGATGATAAATCCATTTCCATATAAATCCATAAATCCAAAAAAATAAATCCATGATGTAAACAAGAAATGTTAAAATATTGATAAAGTATACTTAAATCAATGTACTAGTAGTATACTTGTGAGTGTGCTGTTTCAATACAATTTCCAAATTTTTTGTGTGTAAAAGTATACTTTGAAGCGTACTTTAAGTGTAGCAGTAGTAAACTAATTAATGCTTAATACTTAGTATTAGCACTTTTTTCGGTTGTCCCACTATACTATACTACAAGTGAACTTATAGGAATCCCGGTATCTGCTTCTTTGTGTGATGAGAAACAGGAGGAACACTGGCAGAGCCCAACAAAAGGACCTCCAGCACTGGTGGAGTGGGTACTGGTGTGCATGTTTCTGACCAAACTGTCAGAAGCAGACTTCATGAGGGTGTCATGATGGCCTGACGTCCTCTAGCCGGACCTGTGCTCTCAGCTCAGCACCATGCAGCTTGATTACCATTTGTCAAGAACATCAGAATTCATGTTTGAAATTGGCACCCAGTTCTCTTCATGGACGAGATCAGGCTCACACTGAGCACATGTGACAGTAGTGAAAAAGTTGCGATCAATCACTTATGAGGTGTCGTGACAGTTAGGATGATGAAGGTAGGATTGTAGCAAGCAGATAGCTGCATATGTAGGCAGCTCTCTAGCTTTTGCAAGGATGTAAACTTGCCTTAAGTGTCTTGATTTAAATATAGAAATATTCAAGTACTTAGCTGGGTTAAGTGGCTCCTCAACATCTGTTAGGCTGATTCAGAATTGCCCTGTGGGATCTGCACATGGGTCCAGTTTGTGCTTATTTACAAAGGCCACATCTATGTAAAACTGTTTAATTTGCTTATGCAGTGTGTCTAAAGCTATGTCACATTAAGAGAAGTGAATAAACTCCTCAAAGAACAATCTGAAGTCAGATGAAGCACAGCCAGAGGTCGCTCACGGCAACAGTCAGCCCGGGGCAGCTGCTTTGTCCAATCTACTTCAGCACTGAGACTTTGTTCAATGACAGGCTGCTCCTAGAATCCCAACATCCTCAACAGGACCAAGAGCATGCATAAGAAAACAATAAGACAAGGCATATCCTCCGGCCTAATAGAAGAGAGAGAGCACACACAGCCAGAATGTTTACATGTAATGCGAGTTTGATTACTCCACCGGAAAATGCGTTATCAAAAGGGCTGAAAGTCAATTTATAATTCTTGATCCCATAGATAGAATTTATGCGTTGTGTCAGTGTGCGCCGTGCTGCATATTATGGCTTATCAGATAGCAAAATTGGTGGAGAAGAAAGAAAAGTGTGCTGTAGTGGAGACCGCCATGTAGCATGCATTGTTTATGTAGGTAGAACATCCATCAGTGGTCAGCATTTTATATTGGGTGGAAATGCTTTCAACTTATCACCAAAGCTCTCTGGTTTTTGTTTGTTTCACAGGCACAAATCCACAAGGCTCTAGTCACAATTCTAAATATCATTTGTAGGATCAAAGGACTTCTAGTAAAAGCAACCTTTAAAGACTTACATTTCACAAATGTATCTAAATATATTTTTTATTTATGAAGCATTATTTCCTTGCTAAAACATTTCCTTTACACGTCCCTGGAGAAACTGGCATTATGTTTGAATCTCTTTTTCTTGTCCCTATTAGTCAGTCACATTCGACTGTCACGTTTATGTTACGTTCACATCACTCAGGACTCTTATTTTGCCTTGTTTTTGTCACATGTTCCCT
The DNA here is from genome assembly GCA_037043235.1 of Rhodeus uyekii. Taxonomy (NCBI): domain Eukaryota; kingdom Metazoa; phylum Chordata; class Actinopteri; order Cypriniformes; family Acheilognathidae; genus Rhodeus; species Rhodeus uyekii. The sequence continues at coordinate 297,030 of JAWRVZ010000104.1, read as the reverse complement.
GTTCCCTATCTCCCCATCACTCATCAGTTCCCATCATCATCTAATCATTCACAGGTGTCTTGTGTTTCAGTTTAATCATAGTCAGTATTTAAGTTCTCCATGTGCACTCCCCTGTTGTCAGTTGTTATCGTTACGTTGAATGATCTACGTGTGGATGCCTCCTAAGTTTTGCACTCCTATGTGCCGTTTGCTTTCCCGTTTTATTATTAAAGTGTTTTTGGTTGTACTCCGTGTTCCACGCTTGTCTCCGCATCACACGCCAGCATTACAAGTATAACATCAACATAATGTCAGAACTGAACTGAATAATTGGGATGTCACCTGAGAGTCCAATATTCCAATCATCTTCAAGTGTAACTAAATGAGCCAATGCACATTGGTGTGCGAGATGTGCAATGCACACTATACCCCGCAAAGCGAGTATATGAGGAAGAGTGAGTGTGATTGCATGTTCAGCTTTTCACTTCGGAGCCAAGCAGTTCTTTCTTAACTACTCTACAATCATCAGAATGAATGAACTTAGAGTTGTGGGGAAACCTCTTCAGTGTGTTGTGAGTGATGAAGCTTCAGCTATGGTTGCGATCTTCTGCTGCATAGAAAAAAACCTTGCTAAATCGAGCTGTGCTGCAACCTTCCCCTGTGTACCTCAGCACTTAAAAGAAAGCATTTCCCAAAAAACAGCATACACGGGTGTGACACTGCATATTTTTAAAGATGTCATTCCACCGGTGTGTTTCTAAATGCGGTCATTACTGGATGTGATCATTTCCATGGCACATTGCACATCCATACGTACTGTCAGACAGTCACGATCAGTGTTTCACATGTCTTGGCTTAAAGCACTCTGAGATGGTGTTCTTGGATGAGTCATGAACCGACTGCAGCAAGATGACCATCTCTGTGCTGCGGTGGAGATTCTGGTGGAATCTCCTCTCCTATACTCTGATCTAGTTTCTCTGCTGGCCAGCAGACGGCTACTTTGGTGAAAAAGCAAGGTGACCTGAGGATCAAACCTGGAAAGGATCAAAATGGGAGCAAACCTGCCGAGCCACTCTTTTTGCACAACACAAGCTGTGGAGTTTCCGTATGAGATTTCTGGTCCTTCTCATGAGGGACCCAGCGGTTAATTCGGGTGGGCTAGAGTCCTCTGGTGGATGAAGACATGGCCTTCTTTGGGGACGGTAACATTATTCGAGTCTGACCCAGATTTAATAGCCATGCTTTCCTGGGCCACTGAGAGTGTCCTGAATGTTAGAGGTTGGACGATTGGTATTTCGAGGTGGTCCATGCTAGTTCTCAGCATTCTGCCCAAGTGCCTTTCTTTCCAGACGTGCACGGGCAGGTTACCAGTTTGTGGAAGGCAGCGTTTTCTGCCCAAAACTAAGCTGGTGCCTCCTTTAATGGTGGGGCGGCCAAGGGGTACTTGGAGAAGTACATGGAGTGCAAGGCAGCAGTGAAATTGTGTCCACAAAGTGCTACTGCCTGGCGGGCTAATCTGTGTCTCCCATTCAAGCCCTGTAACTTCTCATCTGTGCTTATGGCCAAGACTTACAAAGCCACTGGACAGGCCGGTTTTATTCTGCATGCCACAGGGTCAGTATATCAGGCCAAGATCCTCAAAGAGCAGCACAGGGGTAATTTTGACCCAGGTCTAATGCAGGAAATGTGTGCAGCGATTGACCTCGCCCTTCAAGTGAGTGCTCGCTACTTTTTTTCAGAAATGTCCACTCATGTCCACTCTAGTCATCCAGGAACGCCCTCTCTTGCTGGACCTGGCTGATGTTTTTTTCACCGACGCTGTCGAGAACTTTACTCGGCTGCACAAAAGCAGCAGCTATACAGTACATCCTGCCCAGACGTCCTGTTGCTTCCTCCACACCACCAGTGGCTGCAGAATCCCTCCCTGCGGCTTCTTTCTGTGCTCCCAAACGGCCTCAGTAGAAGCATCCACCCGCAGATGGCAGTGTGCGACGCTACGCCTTGCCACTACGGCGTCCCCCCCAGATTCAGGAGCATACGGTTCTCCTCTTCAGAAAAATTGTGGGTTTTGTCCAATCTTGGACCTGGAGTTTTGAATCAGGCCCATCACAAGCTCCCATTCAAAATGTCCCCAAGATTGGTTTTCAGCAATTCTCAATTCTCTCGATTCTCATTGTATTTTAAAGAACTTTTTAATTGCCTGCGCTCACCTGCCAACATCCAAAGAGAGGGTCCTTTGCATGAAAAAGTAAAAAAACAAAAAAAACATTCTAACTGATTTCCTGAAAGGTGGATGTTGGTAGGTTTGCGCATGACATTAAAAAAACCTATACAATATAATGATTATCTAATATGATGAGCGACTTAGGTAAAGGACCTTCGCCCTAAATATGCATAAAGGCAGCTATATTCTTCCTGTTAAAAAATGAGGTCTGTGAATATATTAAAATAATTACAATAATCTCTGTATTTAGAAAACAGAATGAAAAATAAATGAATAATACACACATATAAATAAAATTCTATCCTTCGCTGCTTTTGATATCCCACAATCCTGTGATTTCCATTCTGTGACAGTTGAGCTAAAAAAGTAAAGATGGTGTCTGAAAGTAATGTCTAATTTGTGTGCAAATAGTAAATTTGTGTGTAAATGTATGTGTTTGACCAACGTTTTCCACTTCTGATATCATCCGTCACACATGACCGGACTACATCTTCAGGACTCCCTGATCACCACATGCACTCCAGGATTTTCTTTCGTTTGTTTTATGAATAAACCTATTTGTTTCATTGAACTTTCTTTGTTGTCTTCCTCTGCTGACAAACTGATGAAAAATTACTGTTGTAGTAATTAAATATTGGCACAGTTATCACCAAACCTTGCAGTATTTTGCTGTAGGCTATATCATTAAACTATTACGCTGCCTCAGAAATCTGTCTGAAATCAGTTTCGTGAGCTACCTTTGTGCACAAACATTGCATACAAAGTCATTGTCTAATAAGGTAGCAAAGCAACAAGTCAGATGCCTAGTTTTTCAGATGCACCCCTTGTCTGGCCTTGAATGTGGAACTTGGTGGTTCAGATCGCAACCTTGTTTATCTCCTTTGTCAATTCCACTACGCTTCCTTTGTCTTCGTGCCTGAACCAATAGATTAAAGATTACCTTCATAATCACCATGTTCATCAAGAAGTGTGTGCTTCATCCAGTTCCTCTATCTCATCACCACCATTCACTACCTGCACTGAAAGGAAACGTAAGTTATCCACCAGCATACAGTCAGTAGATTCAAGATTCAAGAGTTGTATTTGTCACATACACGGTTATATACAGGATATACAGCTGGCAGTGAAATGTAAACAGGTCCGCTCCATGGACAGTGCAAATTAACAGTTATAAAACGTAAAATTTTAAAAACTTTACAAAAAACACAAGAGTAAATTACAATAGAAAATTGTAAAAAAACAAAAAAAAACAAAACAAAAGTACTATATATGTATATGTAGAATTATAAATAAATCAAGTAAAAAATAAAGGGTGAATTAAAATAAGTGAAATAAACTTCAAGATTCGAGCATGACTGATAGATGTAGAAACTACAATTTCACTTGTTCACATGCCTCTGATTATTGCAAGTGAAATTGATGGAACAATGCCTAAATGCTTAAATGGAGCAAGTTAAATGCTTGCATGTGACGTCCACACATCTAAGTTACAAAGTTACCATTGTGCTTTTTGTATTTTGTGACAGGGTCAGGTGTTCATACCCTCAGCACAGCTTATGAACTCATTTGACTGTCACTACAGCCATTAGAGTACAAGGTATGTGGCAGAGATCCTGTGAGCTCAACTAAGATAAAATTCATTCCAGTCCTGATATATATTTAGTTCTACCAAGGTCCCTGTGTCCTTAGTCTAATGCCACTAGATATCCTCCAGCCCAGCTGTCTGAGCAGATTAATATTGTTATCTGTACAGATTTCCTCCAGCTAGTCCATGACTACACACCGTGTTCAGCAGAAGAGTTCAAAACAGCTAGGCAGCTCCTGCCAAAGATGCTCCTATATTCTAAACCGCCGTTCAGTGCAGAGGTATCAAGCCATCGTCCTAGTAAGACCTGATGCTGTTTTTGTGGGATTGTGTCCCAGCTGGTTATTTTCAGTTTAGGAGGTCCATTGAGTTGAAGACAAAAACAGCATTCCATTACAGGTAGCAGTACCTGGGGGAAACATAGTGTCCTCGGAGACTCAAAGAAAGACAAAAGGAAAAGTAGCAAGGGGAAGTAGTGTGCGGTGGAGGGATAGACAAAAGGCACAAATAACAACAAACATTACAAGGCTGCTAACTTAGTGCTTGGTTATTAATTTGTTGTCTTTTTTGATCCAATTTCTAAGTAATTTCAGTTCATTTACAAACAGGCTCAGCACCCAAAAGTAACGGGTGGTCAAGGGCCCAATGGTAACTAGGAAATCAAGTAATTCTGAGGTTCCATCACCCGCAACAGGGTCTCCACATTCAGACACATTGATTGGTCAGAATAAAAAAATGTGTTGTTCTGCAAACAACATTTTTCTCAAACAAACATTTTCCTAGCCCTGACCCTTACCACCAACAGTATACCGTAAACTCAGTATTGTTATTTCCTCCATATCAACAGGTTACAGTACAGCTAGAGTCTCTTCCGTATCTGCTGCTTTATAATGGAAAAACAGTTGCACTTTCAGAGTTTAAAAGCATTGTGAAATCCATGGCAATTCTTGATTTTTAATGGAACATTGCAATATTTATTGTAAACGACTTATCTTTTCACACCATTATTTCCTTTTAAAAATTAATGTGCCTCTGTAATCTTCAATCAAAATAACTTCACCTCTTGAAGCAACATCTGTTTTTGTCTCTGATGACGTGTTTAATCGTGGAAGGGTGGGACAACCTTTCACTCACATGATATCACAGCAATAGCAAACCACAACAAAATCAAAATCAAGTCCTTCCTTACATGTTTCTTCTTGTTCGAGAAATGTTTCACTTATAATATATGTCACAATAGGCAAGAAAAGTCTATCACAGCTTCAGACTTTAAAGATGTACAACATCAGGCATCATGCACAGCTCACACATCCCATCTCTCCATCCGTACCCACTCAACCTGCTTAACAGATGTTAATGCTTTTATTATGGAGGAGAGACAAAAAAGTGAGTGAGTGAGAGAGAGAATAGAGGGTGGTCTCACAAACATGGCCACCACAGACTGGCAAAGACAGCAGCAATAACAGAGCACATCATTGTTGTTGTACTGATCAGATCATTGAATTATATCCAGCCAAAGGACAGAATGGCCCAGCAGGGGAGATGCTGCTATCATCTGGGCCACGTTAAGGAACGTTATAGCCTCCCTATAGTTTCAGAATTACCATTTAATAGGGAAAGTAGAGAAAGAAATTCCGGGCTCCATCAGCTTCATTGGTCATGCCTTCTGTCCCTGCGCTGTCTTCACCGAAGGAGCTCAGAGGAGGGTCTGGACCTCTTCAAATCCCCTTAAATGTGAGTGGACACACTGAATGCCCAGGAAAGCTGGGGACAATTTAGAATAAGCACACATAATTAATTGCACAATATACCCATTGTTTGGTCATCCACGCACATTTGATATTTCATTGTGTAGATATGCAAACAGCTGTATTGTTTGTACAAATGGCACGTGAAATCAGCCTCAACTAATACACAATATAAATATAATAAATATAAATGTGTTATTTACATCATGCACTACATCACATGGAGATTTTGTTTATTTTCATTCAGCCAAATGTGTTTCTTTGTTTGTGTTTTCCGCCACTCATCAGTCTCCATGGACACTAATCATCATCACAGCTGTTCATAACTTGTTTATCACCAAGTTCTCCACCTTCATTCTGTGTTTGTCGGTGTTGTTTGTGTTGCACATGCTGGATTAATTTTTTTATAGTTTGTTTTATTGTGAAATAGTTTAAAATTAAAACAACTGTTTTCTTTATATCAGTATATATTCTATACAGTTTTAATATATTTAAAAATTACATTTTCAGAATTTTCAGCTGCCATTTTCAGTGTCACACGATCGTTCAGAAATCAAGCTAATATGCTGATTGGTTTCCTATTTTCAATTTTAAAAGCAGCTGAGCTGCTAGATATTTTTGCTGAAACTTTGCTGATACTTTTTTCAGAATTCTTCAAAAGAACAGCATTTTTTGGATTAGTAACATTACATTAGTAACATTACAAATGTATCAGCTTGCATTGTTAATTAAAATTGTGTGAGTTTTCGGCTGTAGTGTACTTGTCACAGTCATGTTGCGTCTCCTCACTCTTCCGGTTTCCTTCCGTGTGCTTCCCTGTTTCATTTTCTTCACCTGTCGCATCAATCAGTTCCCTCATTAGTCTTGTCACCTGTTCGCCATCATTCTTTGTGAACTTAAGCCCGCATGTGTTCCTTGTTCTGTGTCTGTTGTAGGTGATGTTAAGATGTGTATTGGTGGTCTCCATAGAAGTTAAATTTCCAGATATTGCACAAGTGTACTGGTTTTGTTTATTATTTAAAGTGTTTTATTTGTTTAAAAAAAGTGAAGCCACATATCTCCTGCTGTCCTTGTCTCCATCCTCTGGCACCACTTATAAGACTTCTAATTGTATATGTTTAAAAAAAGACACATTGTTTTTAACCGAACACAGAGCGTAATAAAACTGTTTAGGTACCCCCTGTGGGAATCACTGGTCTAAGTGTGGCATAAATGTAGCCTCATAGGTACTGCACTGAAAGGAAGAAAAAATCCTACAGTTCTCATCAACACACATTTGGACACAGACCTTACACCTCTCAACAAGAAAGCAAAACTATTCTGGTGTAGCTAGTTAAGGTGCTAGGGTCACAATAATCTGCAAAAATAACTCTGAAATTGCACTTTAGTATCAAACATCACTTGCCACATTTTCGCAGATGTGTGAAAAGCAGGTGGTCATTCTCCTTTCTGCCCACATAAAATGACTAATTACAAAAGCAATAATTGTGGCCTTAACATGATCACAAACAGCGTGGCTAAGTGCAGAAACAAAGGTCCATACGATCTCTGCGTCAGTCATTGTTTCACTAACCTGTAGCTGCAGAGCAGCAGGCTTCCGATTGGCTGTCATGGCAACTGACTTCTGACAGTACCTTACAGACCCAGACACACCAGCAGTTTAAAATTCATTTGACACACATGAGGTCTCCAGCCTTTCAGACGCTTAATTGAATTCAATGGCCCCCTGAGTTGGTGTTCAACCAGTAGTGCCACTTTTTCTTAACATGATCCATACTGAGATGCATGATATGATACAATGTGAAAGGATGTGACACAAATCAGAAAAAGCCCAGATGTGAACCCACGGGACAGAAAAAACAACAGTGAGACCTTTTTAAAATCTAGGTTGTTTATCCTAGACAGCAATTCATTTAAATGGAGACGATACTGAGTATTTTGCTAAAAAGAAAACACAACACCTGGCAATCTTACAAAGAACAAACTCAAACTCTTCTTGAACAAATATGATTCAATGGCAGTATTATTTAATACTATGTTATATAAAATGAGTTGTTTTAAACATAACTTCATGTTTTCTGACCAGTCATGTTTTCAAGAAGCAGAATGAAAAATAACTATCAACTGTGGTGAATGTAAAAAAAAAAAGCATAATTTTAAACTCATTTCATTAATACCTTAAGTGCACCATTTACTTTGACAGCCCAGAATATCCACTTGTGGTCCCTTTTTGGAAAACCAATGCTGTAGAGAATCTTAATTTCAAAAACGGTTCAGATTTAACAAGGCACCAGATTTGAAAACAACACTGAGAGCGCCATTATGTTCAAAGACCATCTTTAAGCATTCCTCTAGTCTAGGGATCCTCAAATACATACCGTACATTAAATGAGTATTTACATATGACACACAGGATATAAAAGAACTTTTTGAGCCGTATCTTATTGTACATCAGATCGCATTTTGTGTGTTGAAAGTAGAGCTTTCACATAGATTTAATGAGCACAGCAGTAAAGCTGTCTAAAAGGTCTTCACAGTGCTGTAGATTCTGTGGCCATATTAGGAGCAGAACGAATTGTGTTTGTGAGGAACGGCCTATCATGCTGCACCGGGTGACACATAGAGGCCAAACTTAAACGACTCCTCAGAAGTTCAGAGACAGATTACCAGCTAACACCTCAAGAATGTTTAATCAAGCCTGGTCTATCAGTGTCTGTGTCTTGTGTGCGTTTGTGTGATTATTAAGACAGCTGGAGGCAGACATTTAGAAACATCAATGGAAGCTCATAAAGATCCGAGCTACCTCAATCAGGCCTCAAAGGCTACAAGAGTCTTGCCGAGAGCTGGGAATATATATATATATATATATACTAGAATCACATTTTCCTCACTGCTGTTTTTAACCTTTGGCTGTAAATGAAAAATAATATCCTCTAACCACACTTCACTTCCAGGACAGAGTGTTACGGAGGACACACAACAAAGCATAACTAATTAGCAACACTGCTAACTACATTTTCAGTAGCAAAAAGCATTTAGCCTTTTATAAAGCAATGTTACTTTTAAACTAACAATTTTCAAGTAAGTAAATAAGCACAAAAACGTATATCACTACTTTTAATCTCATTTACAACCAAGTGAACTAATGTAATAATCAAATAAAATAAAAGTTTTCCTTTTTGTGAAAAAATTAAAATCAAGATAAGAGTCCATAACCATTACAGTAATCCCCCCTCCTGCAAGACACGTCCTCGTGTCTTAACTGATGATTCAACTTTGGAGGTAGAGAAGGGGCTTTAGAGAAAAGTGCAAAGCTGGTGACAGACAAGGACAAGGAGGAGCCGGTAGAGGGATGAGCCAGGGGTGCAACTTTAGCTGAAGGTCCAGGGGAACTGATTGATGGAGGCGGATCCGAAAGCAATGGAGACCCAGGCAGAGCAGAAAGGCAAGGATGACATCCATGGCCCGAAAGTCTAAGATGGAGGTGTTGGTTTGTGGGACCGAGGTTTGGCAGACCAGGGCAAAGATGAAGGGAGTAAGGACGATGGGGAAGCTGGAAGGAAAGGAAGAGCCCAGTGGTGGAAGAATGTCATTTGACAGACCATGTGGAGCATTTCACTGTTTTACTGTCGGTGGAGCACTCACACACACACACACTGAGAAGACCCAGATATATACTGTATCTTTTATTATAAATAAATAAATAAAAAATATATATGTTAAATAGCTAGGTTCAGTGTAATTAGCCTGTAAGTAACAACTTTAATCTGAATAGCTTGGGAAGCTAGAGGCTAGAGTTTTAAAGTAGCTTCCACATCTCTTCTATGAAAACAGACCTGGAGGTGAATGAGCGGGACATGACATTTATGAGACAGGGTCTTTATGTCCCAGAGGATCAAAATAACTGAGGCACCTTAGGAGGGTAGAGCATTAGAGCAGAAAAACAAACCAATGTTTACCATCCTCACACCTCAAACTTTTCTCATTGCCTCTGTTTTTCAGGGGTCTGTTTGTGCAGTCTATGGACCACTGCTTTTTCCTGTTTGTCTTTACCAACTTTAAATGAGAAGCAGTGAGAAGCTAAGTTTGGGAATAGCATAAACACACACACACACACACACACACACACACACACACACACACACACACACACACACACACACACACACACACACACACACACACACACACACACACACACACACACACACACACACACACACACACACACAGACGCTGTTCAATATATCCATACACTAAAGGGTTTGAAGGGTTATGGGCTGAGAAAAAGGCTAGATTAGATGCTTCTCCGAAGTCCTTTCAGATTGGCCGTCTTGAAGGTCAGAGTGAGTTGGGGGAGCAGTCTGGATCAGACACCTCAAATGGCAATTGCTCTGCCAACTTTCAGGGCGATTGAACAGCTCTTTCTGTAAAATGAACTTACTTTCTCTTTCTCTCGACCTTTTTGTCCTTTTCTTTTTTTGCTACTTCCCATCTATCCATTCCCTATCATCAAATTCACACATTTTATAAGATGTCAGTCTTGGTTTTCAGCTCACACAGGTGACAGTCTAACATCATGTGCTTTCTTGAAATGCCACGGAAATGTACATCTCAGACTGGTTCTACATAATAAAAAACCAAAACATCTAAAAATAGAGTGTGAAAAATCATTTCTTCTCAGTTCCTCCCTTTCTATCCACTTTATTGACCAGAAAGATTCAGTTCATGAGGGAGTCATAATGAGAACCTCGGCTTGGTGGATCAAAGTAGAAACCCTTGAGGCTTTTCTCACAAAACCTACCATCAATCAACTGGGAGGATACCAATTTGGGCTTTGATAGGCACCAGAGAGATACTTTAAAAGGATATGAAAATGTAAAAAGGCTCAAATCAGTGACATTTACAGATGCATATGTTAATTCATTAAACTGCTGCCCTTTATTGAACAAGAAACCTTTGATTTCTATTAATAAAGCAAGTTGAGCAGAATCACGTTCATTGGAATAAATGGCTGAGTTTATTGCAGCTGTCACATGAATTGCACCATTTTAACAGATGTGAGGGTTGTGAGTACTCTGTGGATATGTCAGTGTTCCCCTGGGCAACTACAATGTACAAACACGGCAGGGTGGGATAATAGGAAACACCTGGACCTTGTTACCCACCAACAAAGGGGTAAGGTAAGCAAAATCGCCTTTGAAGCTCACACTGTTGTGTCTAGATGGTAAATCTCAATGTGCAAAGCTATTCAAAAGTTTTTTTGTGGGATGTGTGGGATCGATCTATATATCTACATATCTATGTCCATTTGTCTATCTCTCCATTCTGCTATCTATCCTGTCTCCATATGAATTGCAATTCTGTTTAGAATTAGAATTTTACACTTTAATGAATAAATTCATTAAAACCCTGTAATTCAAAAACACTACCAAAGCACTACAGCTGCTGATTGAATTGTACATCAAAACCAATACTTGCATTATCACACAATAAATATAAACAGCACAAATGCTAAACACTTATAGGTAATTTCCATTAGCATCTAGTACATAGCCTCTACACAGATCACCAAAGAGTTCCCATTATGAAGAATTCCCCTTTTGTTTTTCAAAGAGCATTATCTCTGAAGTGGTCCATTCAAGTCCACATTATCTACAGAATCAGAATGTTTTAAAATGAATTTATGCTGGGAAGCATTAACTTGGTCTTCCATTATATTTTTTCATAACAGTCCCTCAGAGATGAGGCGAAAAGGTGAGTAGCTTTGAAAGTATATCTCTCGTGTTTGTGCAGTATTGGCTCCACAGGCTCCAATTTACACACACCCCCAGCTGTTTTATTGTCGACCTTGTCTTTCAATATGGCCTCTGCGGCTGAATTTATAGAGCATTATAAAATCATACAAACTGAAAGCGAGGGAGCGAGAGTAAGAGAAAGAAGCCATGGATGAGTGTCCTCACTGAGTTCACAGTAAACAAGGCCAATGCCCTCCTCCTTTAACAGGGCTGGAATGAGAAGAGGGCATTTCATAACAGATGAAAGCCAAAATAAACATTGTGATCTCATTGGGCTGTGAAAAGACTGTCTGGGACCAATAAGAGGCCATCGCTGTGACAAGGGTTGGGTTATTCTTTCCAGCCAACAATACAACATCACACCCAAACATGTCTGATGTCTAGCAACAGAAGCCAATGAGTTTGCTGGGTTAGTATGACCCTGTTAACCCCTGGTAGATTATGTAACAATTGCTCGAAGTCTGCCAGTACACACCGATATGCAGTATAGCACTTCTATATTTTTATCTAAAGCGTACATTTACTCTGTCATAATTTGAGTTTTGTTTTGAGTTCACATGGTGTAGCTGTGGTTCCCAGTGTTTTCCTCTCCAGCGAGTGCCATACTCAAATCTTCTTTCGCGTACAATCCCTAAATCCACTCCAGCAAGTGCAATCCACGAATCTGCTCCAATGAGTGCGATCCCTAAATTTGCACTGGTGAGTGCAATCCCCAAATCCACTCAAGCAAGTGCAATCCCTGAATCCACGCTAGCGAATGCAATCGCTGTAGCCGCTCCAGAGAGTGGAAGCCCATAATCTACTCCAGAGATAAAAATTCATTAGTCTGCTCCAGAGAATGAGATTCCCCAGTCCACTCCAGTGTGTGTGGTCTGCATGCAAGAAGGCTCCAGTCCCTAACCAGAGTCCAGAGTACCATGGGCCCCCTCCTGAGTCCACTGCAGCCCCTGAGCCCACTCCAAAATCGGCTCCAGCCCATGCGCTCACTCTAGTGTCCACTCCAGCCTGTGAGCCTGCTCGAAAATCCACTCCAGACTAAAACACTATAGCTCCTCCCAAAATATTTTGTGGGGGGGGGGGGGGGGGGGGGGTTGTTGTTTGGGAATACATCCCCAGCCATAGTAGCCAAGCCAAGCTCCCATGGCAAGGCCATGGAGGTCAATCCTCCCTGGGGCCAGGTATTTGAGTTTGGAATTAAAAGATATTTTCTGAATATCTCTTTCGTTGTGCGCTCCTTCTATACATTGTTACGTGAAACATTCTTTCTTGTGTACCGGCACTCACATGTTGTCGGTACATTGACTTCCCCACCCCAGGAACACAGTTTCAATCCTCGGGAATACGGACAATTTTTTTTTCCCCCACTTCAATCACTGGCCATAACTATATAATCTCCTACACATGGTCCCAAACAACTGCAATTTGAGGTTAATGGGACTTTTAACAAATGTTATATCTCTTTAACAAAGAAAACAATGTCCGATAGCAAGTTTGCTTCAAAGGGGTTATTCATGGACTAAGCAAGGGATTTAATCCCAGTTTATTCCATGAGGGTTGTTCCGGCAATGAACGTTCTGGATTAAAACCAGAACATGGTCATAATTATCAGTCTACCCAATCAGAAATACTTTTAACTGTGCATTTTGATGTTGGATCAGGATGTATGAATTTAACTTGGTTCTCCACGTACATTCCTTGTCATTTTCCCTGGGTGGAAGAAATGTATTTATAATGAGAAGAGAGAACAATGTATATTTAAATAAATCACATTAAGTGCTATACAAGTAAATATTTAACTCTAGAACGAAATGTATGAAGAAGAAGAAGAAAAAAGAATATTGCCCTGTTTTACCCGAGCTACACATATTTTAAGTAATAGTGGAATTGGCCTAGAACGAGGCTTATCCTCTGTTACCCACAATCAATCACAGAGACTTACACTGCCATAAAACCCACCTAAAGTCTTTCATCTTTTATTAGTATTATAAGTTTGCTTTTTATTTTTTCTGCAACACAATACCACAACTGTGTGTACAGATTTTCAAAGAATTAAAATTAAGCCACTTGAAACACTCCCCATATTGCCTGTCCCTTGAATGTTTGTTAATTAAACAGTTCGACTGGGCTTTCACTACATTCAATTCTTTTTTCATGTTTAAATCTATTCTGCTATTTCTCAAAATCAGAAAAGAAAATACAAAAACCTAAAACAAACATATACTAAGGCTTTGCGTTTATATGCATAAATTGAAGATGTTTGCCAAACCTCCTATGCTAATTTGACTCAGGAGTTGAATAAAAGATCATTTAAAAAAGCATAGAGACAGGGAGAAGTATTTATTTTTTATTTTCTTAATTTGTTGTTTTGCACAATTACTACTATCTACTACTGTTTTAATTTTGCACAGTTTTTTTGTATCAGTGCTATTGTAATCCATAAAAATTGAGTTTATCTGAAACAAAATAAAACAAACTTTACAAGGCAAACTTTATGAACTAAAACAACTAAAACAGTAATAAAAATGAATAAAAACACAAAATTAACATGAAAACATAGAATTTAAAAATAAAACTAATAATAATAACTATTTTAGTATCTCTATTGTAAGTGTATTTAACACAGTGTTCTGAAATCTTTGCCAATCTTTGGTTTAGAGTTAGTTGCATGTAATTATGCTTCATTTATAGTTATTACTATAGTAAATACAAGTGATGTGTAACAAGGACACATTAAAATAAATTATAACAAAAAAAAACTATAGTAGATATATGTGCACTATAGAAACTGTCAACAATGGCTTTCTAAAAGAATGGGTCTGAAACCCCGAAATTGTGCACAGAGAGTGGGCCTGAGCAAGTGAGAGAAGAAGAGATCTGAAATATGTGCCTAATAAGAGGTGAAGGTGGCACGTTGCACACCAGCTGCCAGGGCACTGACGCGGCACAAATAACTGCAGGGGAAAGTCAAATAAACGGATAGAGTCATTGCCCAGAGCGCAGGAGAGCAGAGAGTAAGATGGGTGTGGATGCTACAGACCAGAGCTGCAGTCTGGTGCACAGCAGCGTCGGCCTCTCAGGTTAGAGGTCACATTAATGCTCTCTGACAACACATTCCCTTTGGTATCAGCCTGTTTGTACAGTCAGTCACGACAGGAATGTCAGAAGAACAGGTAGAACAGAGGGAGCACTGCTGGAAAAAGCAGCATTATTTCTGCTGGCATGAGCTCATTCACCATCCAAAATCAGTGATGGACATTTGCACTGAAAAACTACATTTTCAACAGTATTTCAGCAAAAAAAAAAAAAAAAAAAAAACTATTTTCTTTTAGTATTGTCTGTCACCAGAATCAGAACAGTTTATGCATGAATTGGGAATAAAAGCTTATTTTGAATTGGTTAATAAATAAATCACATTAGAGAGAGAAAAACGTCTTGACAGTATGACACATTTACAGTTTTTCTGACACTGTCTGAATAACTTATGACTGTCTCTTCTGAATCGTTTTTTTTTTTTTCAATTAATCAGTCAAATCAGGAGAGAGAAAATCTACTTTTTTTACTATTTCAACAATAAACGTGTAAACATATTTCAGTAATTAAAGCAGTCAGTTCTTAAGAATGAGAATAAACAATGCTTGAATCAAGAATGAGTGACTGAATCAGTTGAATCAATCTGAATCATGTTTAGCAATTCTAACATAAATGAATAAGTTGGGTGGTACATCTACTTTCTTTAAAGGGTAGCTTATAATATTGCAAATATTCCTATAGATCAGCATGAAGTTTAGATAGCTACATTTTATTACGCTGTTTAAATGCCAAAGCATGGCATTGAATTATGTTGCCTTACCTCATTTTGCAAGGTATCAACATTCAATGGTCCCATTAAGACCCATTAAGGTTTAGCTCTTTTTGGTGATTTAAAGGTGTGGTTTTACTCTGAGAGGGCTGTGGCGCCTGCCATCCATCCCATGAGGTTCCACCAAGGCAAAACAGCAAGAAAGGCACAAGGCAGAAGAGACAGTATGGGCACAGGGTCAGTTAAAAATTGCTCAGATGTGTAAGACGCTGGGACATTCATGAACAGACTGCATTGATTTAGGTTAGCATTCTGTCACAGTATCACACAGACTCAACCCACCTACAGGTGTTTGTCAGTGTGACTTCTCTTGCTAGCGAATAATGGCCCTTTTTCCTCCCCACACGCAGCACATACCAGCAAACACAAGTAAAACAAAAGCCTACACACACCAATGACATACTCCAATAGAGCCGGAGTTAGATGGATGACTTCTCCAGTCCTACTCTGACAATCTGGTAGGGAAAGTGAGGAAATGTGATGTATGAATATGAGCAAAGCATTTTGTGAATGCGTGGGCATGCGTGTATTTGTGTCTGCTCGTGCAGCGTCAGTGAGCACTGCCGTCACAGAATCTTCGGTTGGCAGAATGCCATCGGTGATCTGACTCAGCCTCGTCATGAGTAGAGAGAGAAGAAGAAAAAAAAACTTTAGGCCATCTGCAAGTCCGTCAAGAGGCCAGCAGGTCCCCATGAAGCCATTTACACTCTGTTGGAGCTCTAGCCTGGGCTGGCGTGCGCCGTTAATACTGCCCTGACACCATTGCCATCTTGGTGGGAGTGGTCGGTTGTTGCTTTAGTTGGTTTCTCATCATTATGCATTCTTTTGTGAAGTGACCTACTGGATAGAAATAAACTAGACCAATAAGAGAAAAAGAAGAGTTTGGTGAATTTCATTGCCTCTTTTTTGTCAGGGTTCTGCCACATTCTGTCTAGTAATTTCTTGTTGTTGTGAAAGAGCTCTGACACTACCGTAATGTCTCCAGTTTTGGGTTCGAGTTGCGCGTGCGCTTGTCTGTGTTTCATCTTGTGTGCGGGTTATGATGTCCGATCCCCAGACTGGTCTTGTTCAGTTTCGGTTTTGTGTCGGGGTTCAGACATTCATGACCCATGGTTCGTCATGAGCGCGTGATCCGAGTGGGTGCTCGTTCTCGCACGCCCTACTTTATGTGAGTGGGCGCGGTTTCGGGCTTTGCTTAGAACGCAGTGTTGTAAATGCTTTCATGTTGTGTTTTGGTATCAGGTGCGCAGTTTGGTTTTCACCAGCTGTGCGTCATCTTTGTTTAATGTGGACACGTAGCGATGCGCGTTCGCATTGGCTGCGCGTTCGTGTCTTGTCATTGAGAACCCCACCCTCCTTAACTTTGATTTGTCCCAGCTGTTTCCCGTTCAATCATCCTCCCTCCTGTGTTTATGGAATCCCCTCGTGTTTGCTGTCCTGTGGTGTGTCGTTGTCTATTCATTGTTGTTCTAGTGTTCATATCCTGCCTAGTCCAGTTTCTTGGTTTTCCCCCTTGGGGCTGTTTATGTTTGAAGTTTTGTTTTATTTTGTTAATAAAAGCATCCTTCCACCCTGCATATTGACCTGACACTTTTTTGGTAAAAAAAAAAATGAACATCAAGTTGTACAGTACTAATGTTTTAGCCCTTAGTTTCACAGACAAAGGCTTCGACTAGTCCCAGATTAAAATGATTGTTTGAGCTGTTTTAACTGAAAACAACTTGCACTGATCCATCTTAAAATATGTCACTGCCTCGAGATGCACACTAGTAATGTTTTTTTTTTTCTGAGGCATGCAAATATACTTAAATATCCTGATGAACAGCTGTGAAGATGATGATTAGTGTCCATGGCGGGAAACTGAACAAAGGAACACATGTGACTGACAATAACAAACTAAAAATCCATGACAACAGAAGCTAACATAACATATATATATACTAATACAATATATATACTATACAATATATATATATATATATATACAATATATATATATATATATATACACTCTCTACAAATTCTTGTGAGCTGGGTTAACAGTTAGAACTTCTCTAATGCTATTAAAAATTGAGCTTAAGGAACAGAATCCCTATATTACAAACTATTTCCAGATATCACCATGCGGCTACAAGGTTTGGAGTGGCTATTTCCAGCTCAGGTGCAGTATTGCTATAGTTACCGTGGTGTGTTTCATAGGAGACAGCAGGCAAAGATTGCAGGAATGTGGGGGAGGAGTATTTCTAGAGAAGACAAACAGCAAGAGACTGAAACAAACAGAAACAAATTAGGTACTCAAAACAGTTATGCTAAAATGTGACTACAAACATGTGTCTTCACATGTACATTAATGCAGACACATCAGCCCACACACACACACATACACATCTATGCTGATGTATAGGCCTGAGTGCTCAACTGTAAAGTCTAGCGGATGATCTACAGCAGCATCTGTGCTAACCTCTTCACCAACCGACGCTCCATCACTCAGCGCAGATGAGGAGTTATAGAAGATGGCTCTGCCTCCCTGCCCGGCCCTGTGGTCGGAACTACAGATAAGATGAGAGGCCCTCCAGAGAGTCATACAATAACAGCAGAGAGGACAAGAGGAAAATTGTGAGTGCTGATCGCTGCCCTGTGCTCCTCTGCTGGCAACGCTGGCACTTTCATCTGATTCCAGTAGAAATGACAGCCATTTGGAGTCTCATCACCCTAGCAAGCAATCTCATTTCCCCCATACAAACACAGAAAGAGGGAGAAATCCGTAAAGAATGCAAAGATTTCAGCCTGTCGAGAGTGATCAATTTGTCTCAAGTATTTCAGTGAAACCAGAGTAAGAGCTTCAGAGTGAAATTATTCATATCCTCTCTCTATTTCATAAGGACATTTCTGAAAAGGCATCAGAGATGCAAAACATTTCATTAAGATTCTAGGAGGAGATAAACACAAAAATCCCATGTCCATCAAGGTAATTCACAAGGAGTAAAAAGTAAAAAAACAAATTTTAACACCGAAACAGGAAAAAACTGTCAAATCAGAAGCCACAAAATGCTTTTCTGCTACAGAATTAAAAAAAAAAGTGTATAAAAAAAAAATTTGTTTGCATAGTCCATTTGCATAGTTTTTTTTTCACTATAGTATAAACAAATAAAAAATATAATTGCAACTTTTTATCTCACATTTGTGAGTTAACATCTCAATTCTGACTTTTTTCCTCAGAACTGCACATATACTATATATGCTATATATATATATATATATATACTATATATGCTATATATGCTATATATATATATATATATATATATATATATGCTATATATATATATATATGCTATATATATATATATATATATATATATATATATATATATATATATATATATATATATATATATATATATATATATATATGGTATACATGGTATTTATTTTAATATCTCTCATATTTAGACTTTTTAAATGAGAATTATGAGTAAAAATTGTGATATATACACAGAATTGCACTTTTTTTTATTCAATGGCAGAAACAAGCTTTCATATTGAAGTAAATGTGCCCCTGACTTCCAAATTATTATGAACCACAGTGCACTTGTAAAAGTCCTCATCCACCTGTCACACAGTGCGGAGCAGCCAGTGATGATTTTGGCATGAGAAGTGAACGCACCATATACCTGCCAGATAAGAACTAGCGCCTTCCACTGAGAGGCCTAATCCACCATCATGGAGAGTGACATGAACACTAGTGTTGGGTTGAATTGACGGATGGGGAGACTCCTCACTGCGAAAGCCATCCACGTTGAGCCTGATTGCACTGGATGAAAGTACAGAACCTGCAGCGCCGCACTTCATCACCTGGGCTAACATGTCTCCAAAAGCACAACCAACCCAGACACTTTTCTTGTGAGCAGACAGCCTATCTCACAACAGATCCCTGCCGGTGTGATGCTGTGGGTCTTTAAAAGTGGGGATTAAAGTGAGAAATAGCAGCAGAGAGACTTTATTAGCCGTACCTCACTGAGACAGGATGCATATAATGCTTTGATGACATCATACATCATATTATAGGTTCACGCTAGTGCTGCAATTAAGACCAAATATACCACAGCGCAACAGCCACATGAAATTGAACAGAAAGATATTTTAGTAAACCGAATTGTAGCAAAAGACATTTGGGTGAGCTTAGCCCCGAGCTTAAATACAGCCATGGAATGAATTAAGGCACTATCGGCATTCCAATCCTTTCTACACTTTAATTCAGTTTGAATAAAGCAGATGGATTTTATGAGCTCATCAGTAACTTAAATTAATTTACGATTTAATTAAATCAGCTGTTGTTTCAAATATCTGATAAAAACCGATTTAGCAAGAGCCCTTGGTTACATCCTGGAATTGAGTAACAAGGAGAAAGTGAATAAAGTTAGAATTGAAACACAGGTCATAACTAGGAATCACTTTTCTATAATAAAAATAGAAAAAGGCAAAATGTCCACGCAGCAATATGTTGTGAAAACGTGAAAAAGCGCCTCGATGCATTGCTAAAATATGTGAGTATTTCTTCAACTTCAGCTACTTTTTTATTCCATGGGCTGGTTTATATTAAAACAACATTTCCCTTTCAAGGGAACTCGCACTGCGTCGAAAATGCAATGGGAACACTTAGCGCGACTGCGTCATGAAGCACATGTGAAATCAAATAAATGGTGTGAATGTACTTCAAAGACCGGGTGACATCATGAACCAGGAAGCTA
Organism: Rhodeus uyekii; assembly: GCA_037043235.1. Classification (NCBI taxonomy): domain Eukaryota; kingdom Metazoa; phylum Chordata; class Actinopteri; order Cypriniformes; family Acheilognathidae; genus Rhodeus; species Rhodeus uyekii. The sequence goes on along the minus strand of JAWRVZ010000104.1, from coordinate 277,086 downwards.
AAAAAGCATGTGGCCGTGGCAGCTTATGTGTCTTCAGTAAGTGCTATATGTGAAACATCATACAAACATGTATAATGGTGAGTGAACAGTTCGGGATGTGTGTTACTTCTTGCCCTTGCAACAACTTGCCCTCAGCTAGTGATATTCACAATCTATGTGCTGTTTGTTTGGAAGCAGAAAGAACAGTCAACGCTTGAGGGTGCTGGCTGTGTATGGGGTCAGATTATAAGCAGTCTGCTCCCACCTGAATCTTGTTGAGTCAACACTTGGGCTTGCGATCCTGGGGGCTCGGGTCCTGCTGTTGCCAAGGCATGGTGGCGATTTGGGTCTTGGAGGTTGAGAATGGATCTGTTAAAGACGGGCTCTGCCTTATCTCTGCCCTTATCTGTCAGATCCAGTGTTTTTTTTTCCCTGGTTCTGAAGCATGCTCATCGGTTGCTTCAGAACAGGCAGAGGTGTCGGTGCTACAATTATCCAGCTCTGAGGAGTTGGATGTTGCTTGCACTGGAGCTGAAAATTTACCAATTCATTCTCCAGCCTAGAAGGAGCTGATGGAAATTTTGCCTCGCGCTTGCCAGTTAAAACATAAGACCGGCCAGCTGAGAAGCAAGATATACAGCACATGAATAAAATTATTTGAGCATTCAGCGATCCTTTACGACTCTTCTTAGTTGCCACCCTGAATCCCGGTGTCCCCTGCAGGACAGGGCCCTGGAGTGAATGTTAAAGAAATATCAGATGCCAGCCTTGAGAGGCTGGTTCCCTAAGCAGAATTTCTGGGAGCGTGGATACATCTGCCGAACATTTCTCGTTGGGTGCTGCGCACCATCACTATTCACTTAGGTCTGGTTTTCCAGCTGGTACTTCACTGTTCCAAAGAAGGATGGAGACTTGGCATTCTGGTCTGAAGTAGAGTGTCAGTGAGCACAGCGCCCTCGAGCGCTGACTGTGATTGGTCTGCTCCAGACCAGAATGCCAAACCTCTGAGGAACTGGACATTGTTAGCAGGGAGACTGGAGATGGAGACTTGAGAGACTTCATTCTCCAGTTAGAACAGTAACTTCAAGTCTTCTAGGTACACTACTTCAGGGCACTGACTCCAGTTGTTAAAAAATACCAGAGACCACCTTTGAAATACATCTTCATCCTTCAACAACGCAGAAGTTCCTGAGGTTCACCTTCAACAGGTGCAGACATTCAATCAAGGCAGGGGCAGATCGGAGGCTCCACGCAGAAGTGTTGGAGCAGATATGACAGTTTGCCTCTTAAGAGACATCTCACTGTCCACTCGGGTTCTCCCTCATGCACCCATCTCCTCTCGGACTGGATGCTATGATTCAGACATGGCCGAGGTTACATCTGTAAGTTTCCCCCCAGATTGCTCTTCTGGGAGTTCTGGACAGAGTTTGTCGGGACAAGTTCCGTCTCACCTTGATCACCCCATGGTGGCCAGGTAGAGTGTGGTTCATGGATCTAGACTCGATGGAACTCCATGGGAGATTCCGATGAGGAGGGATTTCCTGTCCCAGGCAGGGGCTTAATAGCCCATCCCTGCCCAGAACTGAGGAAACTATGGGCTTGGACTCTGAGGGTGCCCATCTCATAGAATCTGGTCTCTCAACTGAGGTTGCTGAGATCATTCCAGAGCTCCCTCCACAGGAAAGCTGTATGCCTTGAAGTGGAGACTCTTTTCTGCTTGGTAGTAGTCATCAGCTTACATTTACATTTATACATTTGGCAGACACTTTTATCCAAAGCAACTTACATTTCAAGGAACACATTGAATCAGTTATTGCTTTCCTTGGGATCAAACAAATGACCTAGGCATTGTAGGCACCAATGCTCTACTGATTGAACTAAAGAAAAGCTGGACCCAGTTACCTGTTGGACTGGCACAGTGCTGGAGCTCCTGCAAGAACGATTCACTGCAGGGTTATCCTCCTCTACCCTAAAGGTCTATGTGGTTGCCATAGCTGCTTACCATATGCCTTTGGGTGGCATGTCTTTGGGGAGAGACCCTCCAGTTACACGTTTCCTCCATGGTACCCTGAGACTGAGGCCTGGAGTATGTAATATAGTGCCACCCTGGGATGTGTCCTTGGTGCTCTCCAGGGTATATCACAAGCCCCCTTTGAACCTATCAAGGTGGTTCCAGTAAAGTTTGTAACTTTAAAAGCTCTGGTCCTCCTCACCATTACATCCCTAAAAAGAATAGGAAATCTTCAAGCCCACTAATGTGGCACACCCTATCGTACTCCAGGCTTTCTGTCCTCCCCCTTTTCATGACCACGACCAGGAGCAAAGGACTCTACTGTGTCCGGTGCGAGCACATTTATGAGTCACCCAGGCTGCCTTCCCCTATGGCGATCTGAGCCCACTCAACATTTTACAAATCAAATTCAGTGTGCCTGCCTCTAAGGCTCTCTTATCAGGAGCTTATCTTGCAGAAGCGGCAGGCTGTTCCTGCCTGCACACCTTCACTAGGTTCTACTAGCTAGAACTCAACACTGTGAGTGTTAATGTAATACTTTATGTTTCACTCGTGAGGCCTGGGTCATTGCAGCATGTGAATTCTCGTTCCCATTTTATAGCTTCCTGGTTCATGACATCATCACGTCTCTGACGTACATTCACACTATTGGTTCGATTTCACACGTGCTTCACGACATAGTCACACTAAGCTTTCTCACTGCATTTTCGGCACAGGGTCTCGTTCCTTCTTCAGGGAACCAAGGTTACATTCATAACTCAGACGATTTTAATTTTTAATTGATTTTATGAATATTAAAACTCAAATTTCTTTTAATAGGTACTCTCTTTGGTACCTGGTTATAATTCCTACAAAATCATTTTATGATAAATGCTGTTTGAATTACATAATAATGACTATTAATGCCTAGATACCCTAATTAGCCTGATGGCTTAATTCATGAATTTGCACTTGTCCTACATGTATTTAAAATCATCTTTAATGTAATTACATGTTAAATTAAAAGTGTTAAATGTCCAAATATTTCAGTTATAAAAAGAATGTAATGATGTTCAGTTATTCACTTATCAGGCTATCATTATTATTATGATTATTATGATTATTATTATTAATAATAATAATAATAATAATAATAATAATAAATTATCGATTTATCAAGTGAAAGGAAAGAAATGTTCAATTGTTTTTTTTATAATATTGATAGATATTCCGATTTCAAGGGAGGATCCAATTTGTCATGAAACCTGTTCTTCTCGCACTGCTCCGAGCAGGATTCGAATCAGCATTTCTGGCATGGGAGGTGGACACAATAATAAGGAGGCTAAAGACCACAGCCTCCAGTGTTAGTCACAAGTGTGCTTCTTGAGGTCAGGGGACTGAGGTTTACTTGGACAGCTCTTCACTAGCTGGCTTCCGTTACACTAGCAGAGCAAAGACAACCCTGTCATTTTCTATTGCCCCCTAGTGCCTTTAGATGTTAGCATACATACATGTACCTGACTCATAAAAGACTTGCACTCATAAAAGACTTCAACACTTTCAAGCCCAATGAGACGAAAAAGTGAGAGCTCAAGAGCATCTCAATGAGATTTGAATTGAGCGAATGAGGAATGAAACAGCCCCATAAATTACTTTCATTTTATCAGTGATTTTAAAAGTATGAATTAGCTCCATTGAACAAGAGCTTTCACACAGGGGAACTTTCTGAGGCATTTGAGTTTTGCGAGATTACAGAATGGAGCTCATGAGGGACACAAATGGCTTCAGGCTATCAATATAATGAATTTAGGGACTTTAGCCCCTCCATTTGATGCACTTAAAGAGTTCTTGGTCAAAGATTATGGTGTGTATATGTGTGTATGCGTGTGTGTTTTAGGTTTCCCATTTATATGGGATGCAATGTCCTACAACACTGCCAATTTTATTCATCTCTCCCTTAGTAACTTTCACACCTGAGAGTTCAGAATTATACATTCCAGTCATGCCACATCCGAGGCCGTTGGGTTGTAGTCTCTATGTGAATTCAATGCCCAGACTCACATTAAAAAATTACACACACACACACACACACACTCTCTCTCTCTCCTGGCTTTGCAGAGTAAACAGGAAGAGGTCAGTCAGAGATCGGATTGCCTCAGGCTGCAGTCAAACTCTCATGTTGACAACTTAGTATCATCTAACTGAGTTTGACTTCTGTCTTTCACGTGGCATATTACTAATGGATATGGGGCGTAAAATTACCGCCTCCCATCTGGGACACTGGCAAGCAACAACAAAAGCCGGTGTCCCAACGTCCTCCACAAACCAACTACCGGAGACATGTAGAAGCTAATTAGCAGATCAACCCACAGCTCATCTATCATGTATAAAGGGAGGGAAGGTGAAGGAATGTTGAAAAGTAGGAAAATCCTGTGTTTGCAGTTTTCCGCCCCAGTTTTTTAACAGAGGCATACAAGGCAGGAATTGTTAATGCTTTGTTATTGATGCACATCAAAATTACTTCCAAAAAAACAATAGATTACTGTCACAATAGAAACTAGAGATTGACAGTACGCTGGTACCACATTGAATAGTGGCCAATATTATAATTTTTAAATTATCAGTATTTGACAATATTAGAGGTAGAGTTTTTTGAATGATTTTGGACTTTTACTTATCAAAAAACTCCTATCTTTGCCTGTTTTGGCCTATTTGTTAGTCTTCAAGAACAGTCATCTCAAAATGAAGTACTGTCCAACTTTCAATTATAATGTTATGACGATAAATTCAATAATATTCAGTAATACATTAAATAAATCCAATCAAAAGCACAGACTTTACATACACAAAAAGAAGAATATTGAAAAATGTCTACACATTCTTCCTGTCACACTTCACCTGTCACCTCAGCACTACAATTCACATGATCCTCCCTAGTCATCACCAGTACACCTTTCCAATCATCCACACCTGCCATTACTCACCCTCATCAGCTCCACCATGCTCCACCCTCACACGTCTGCTTCACAGACTCTTGGTCTTGTCTTGATGAGGTTTGCACCTGAACACCTACCTGACGCAGCTCTTTGCAATACTTGCCAGTGCACGATAGAGACTATTATCTGAATGATCCTCCTCTCCCCTTCAGCCAACCATTGAACGATCTACATCCCATCAAACCTGAAAACCAGATAAGAACTGTTATTGAACGCAACCATTACCATCACTCTGTTGACTTCTTCACTTAACTGCTCACATCACCAGTTGTCTCCCTCACATCTTAATAAACCCATTTAACGATCATGTGTCTGTGCCCTTTTCTGTAGTTTGACATTTCCAGCCCAAGGTGAAGTCATTATGTAGATGCTTTAATAACGATTTGAGACAAATTAGCCTATGTCATTTACTGTAAAACTATATGAGTGGCAGGATTTTAAACAAGTCTGTGCTTGTTAGTTGCAAAACATAAAAAACTAATAAAGATAACAGAAAGGGTCACCCTTAAATCTTAATTGCTTGTTTTGCAACTAACATAAACATTCTCTTAATATTCAACATTAATGCATTAACAATGTGCCCTCTCTAGTCGTATTTACCATTGGGCAAATACCCAAATTGGGTGTGCCCTAAACTTTAAACATGGTGGAGGGGAGAATGATTGCTAATGTGACTGGTATATTTTATAAGTTTTCTTAGCATTTTCTTATTGGTTATGTACAAAAGAGGGACAAATTCGCCACTTTACATCAGTTATCTCGATCCCCGTGACTAATGATCGTATAGAGTTCACTACGCATTTTTATTGCATGCCGATCGCTTCATCAAACAAATCTCTACGCTTTTTTGCAACCCCCGGAGCCGTCCACATAACTAGGTTCCACTGTATTTGACATGAATATCTAGAAAGCATGGTAAATATTTATATAGTTATCCATAAAAGGGACACTGAATATCATTTGGTAACACCTTATTTTGATGGTCCCTTTTGAACATACTGTAGACTATAAGTAAAGCTGCACCTATATGTCAACTAACTCTCATTGGAGTATTAGTAAGCTGCCTGTTTAATATCTGCTAACTTTTTGTGTTGGTCACCCAATTGACATCTACTGACTCTAAGACTACATGTCAACTTATTCTAACACTAACCCCACCAGTTTACTAATATTTGACAAACACTCTGAGTGTTAGAGGACATGTAGGTGCAATGTTACTTATAATCAACAGAATGTGTTAAAGGGACCACCAAAACAAAGTAAAACCTATAATTTTAGCCTTAATAAGATTTTCTAAATAAATAGGTAAGAATGAAATTGGTGTCCTTCATAATTTCTGTTCTTTTGTTTGTAATCACGACTTCAGCAGTGGGAAGTAAGCAATTTAGATCTGCATTCAGATCTACCAATGATGGATAGAAACAAAAACCACTTTCATTTTGATAATACATATCATTCTGATGTACGAAAAGATCTGTTGTTACTGTTCCGTTACATTGTGACTTTATATTTAAGCATTTATACATAAATGGCAACATAGGCAACACTTTGCCTCTTCATTTTTTGAGAAGCCCAACACATACCGCTGTTTTATCGAATAGAAGAACAGGGATTTATCTCTCTTCATCCTGAAGTGACCTTTACTGCTCCAGAGGGGGATCTATTGATTGGCAGCGGCAAAACATTTGGCCGGTCCTCTGTAGTATTGTTCCACGGAGGCCAAAGTGCTAGAACAACAGCAGTGGTGGCTGATATTCACGGAGTCTGTTTTAATTGACATCTTACAAACACAACCTGACAGCTTTCTCACACGAGAGCAGAAGACAGCGGGTGTCCTCTCATCAGTCGCTTCCTCATGGCCTCGTCTGGCTGGTTTGATGCTGACTGAATGTGTATGTGTGTGTGTGTGCGCCTACCCAACGTGCTCTTTTGAAACTCTTAGTGTTGTTTTGATCTTGGCATGAGTGAAATGTAAGCATAGTTGGTATGGGGGCTGTTCTTCTTACACATAAGAAGAACCAGACGTGACATGATAAAACAAGCGATTTGCTCCTATGTAAATCTGAGTTTGTGTCTTAACCAGTCATGACATTTTTTTTTATTTCACTTCGGGTAGCCCCACCTACAATGAAATTTCATTGGTCCAGAACATGCAATCCATAAGCCAACCTAAAAAACTAAATAAAAGGAAAATGAACTCTATTTGCTTTTCTTTGAATGCATGTTCCTAGATTCGATGCACCATTTAAGTTTCCCCCCCCCCAAAAAAAATGTCTTCTTCTGAAATGACTCTTTTTTTGCAGACATCACTTAGCATGTACAAGCTACTGGATAATGTTAAAGTCGGCATGAAACAGACGTTGCAACAGTCTTTTCTTCCCTACTGTGATGAACATCTAAGTGTCACAGTCTTGTTGTCTCTCTTCACTTTCTGTTCCCTTTCTTGTACTTCCCGTGTCGTTTCCTTCAACTGTCGTGTCAATCACTTCCTTGTAAGTCTCGTCACTTGTTCCCTATCTCCTAGGGTTTATAAACCCTGATGCTTTCCCATGTTGTTGTCGATTGTTAACAATGTTTGCTTGTGTGTGGATGTTCCTTCCTTGTTCAATGCAATCATAATGCAATTTAAATGTTGCACTTAATTTATATCAATATTTTTATGTTACACTTTAGAATAAGTTTGTCAATTTGCTCTTTTGCATTCTTCTTTAATTAATCAAAACAAAATCAAGGAAACAATTATCAATTCAACGTCCTCTATAAGTCCTGCTCTATATTTTTCTCATTGAATATTACCAAAGTAAATGGGTTAGAATAGCTTATTCATCTCACATTCAACTTTAAACTTCAAATATATTCTGACTGGCTTTGATTGTGTCACAATGTGCAGCAGTTTAGTGTTCAATGTGGACAGACAAATTGCTTGCTGCTTGTACAGTGTTAGACTTGTGTGTGCATGTTCATTATCAACAGCGTCAGGCGCATTGGGGTGCATCTGTCGGTACTGCTGTTATCTCGGTACTGCTGGGACAGCAAAGCTAGATGAACCATTCTGTTCTGGGAACAGGCACTGCATACACTCACACTCTGATTTCTGAACATCTGATGCTGGCAGGAGTACCATGGCCACAGCATATCACAACACGCTCCCCCATAATGCCCTTATCAACTGGCATGACGGCCCATGGGCAAGAAGCTGGAGGCAATGTCAGTTTAATTAGTGGGCCACTGGAGCCCTCGGTGCACAAAAATGTGAAGGAATTTCATGCAGAGCCACACAGGTCTGACTTCACAAGTGTCACCCAAGTAACCTTTACAAACACATTCCTATCACATATAGTTTCTCTTTCTCCCAAACGCTCTCCTGCATGACTTGAAATAAGACATGATACTGGATTAACATCCTTTGTTGGTCTTGGAATAATCACAGACTGAAGCTGTTCAAAAGCCTGAGGTCAGTATGATTTTTTTTATTCTATTCAGAATTTTAATCCGAATGACATTTATTCAGTGACAGTAAAAACTGTGAAGTCTCCTCCAAACAAATCTACCAGGGTTTCCACTGTTTTCAACACTGATAATAAAAACTAAAAACAAATGTTTCTTAAGCACTAAATCAGTATATTACAATGATTTCTGAAGGAAATGTGACACTGAAGAAGAAGAGTAATGATGCTGAAATTAAATTTAAAAAGTCTACTAATACATCTTTTACAATATTACAGTTTTTATTGCTTTTTTTCTTTAAATAATAATTAGTGAGCATAATAGACTTCTTTCATAAACATAAAAAAGTGTTTATGAAAAATTGCATATGCAAATGTATGCGTCAAAAATGGTGGCACAAACCTGTGCATGTATGTTTTGATCAAAGCAATTGATGCATACAGTATAGCAGGCATGCTGTATGGATCAGCGACATGCCACCTTTAGTTTAACTCTCATTGATTTTCTTAAAATGTTAGTTCACTCAAAAATGAAAATTCTGTCATCATTTATTCATCCTCATGTCATTCAAAAACCCAGAAGACTTACATTCATCTTCAAAACACAAATGAAGATATTTTTCATTAAAAATATTTTTCCTTCCCTCCTTTGAAAGACTATTCACCAAAAACTTCATACAGAGTATGTAAAATAAAAGAGACACTGCTGTATGATGAAAAGATATAATTTATGCTTTTAATTTCAATTTTTCACATTTAAACCCTGATCAGTGAATGTACATACATGGTAAATGGTAGCTCAACCATCTTATGGGTTTGGAATGACACGAGGGTGAATAACTAATTAAGTAAATTTCATGTGAACTAATCATTTACTAATCTAAAATAATTATTTTTAATGTCTTATTTTGTGTTTGTTTGTTTTTTTTCTGAAGAAACATACAGTATTTGATGACAGAAACGTGATTTTTGGGTAAACTATACCTTTAAACCCAAGCCTAAGCCTAAAGATACTGTGGTTAATAAGAATGGTTTTGGCCTAACCTCAGGTCTAAGCTTAACTCAATCCATAACTCTAATCAAATCTTGAAAATCTGATTGGTAGATACGAATGTTGTTCCAGGACCAACAAGGATGTCCTGCTGGGGTAAATCATGTTAAGCACTCTCTCATTCTCAGTCTCCCTCCACTCGTTCACTCAAAAACCTCCCACAAACTGAATTAATATCTAGACTGCATGCTTATTTACCTCTTCTGATCTTCCTCTTCCTGTCATTGCAATCTAGCACTTAAAGTAACAAGAATATAAGAGTAAATACTGCTTGCTGTACAGTTATGTCCCAATAAGAGCTAGTGGCGGTAACTGTACATATGTTCACAAATGTCAAGACGGTTTATCAATGCACTTGCACACATATCTTTGTGTACAGTGGTTTAGATATCTTAGTGAGAATGAGTGTGTAGGTCTGTGTAAAATAACTCACCCTCACTTGGGATTCTACCCTGGATTCTATCAATCACACACCACGGTGCAGATCCCAAGACACAACAGTGAGGCCTCCATCATCATCTGTCTGTTACTGAAGAAGAATGAGTGCGAGGGAAAAGCATGAGCCTAGGATGAAAGAGCAGCTGTGAGGATGATGGTTCTCAGGGATTGCACAAAAATGAGTACAGATAAAGGTCCAGATGGAACATACAGAGATGCTGAATAAAATATTATTCTATGTCCAAGGATTCATGCCTGTTTCCACCAGAAGTGAAAACTTGCCCAGATAAAAGGAGAAGGGGAAGATCTCAAGCAGCCTGGACCAAAAAAGGGCTAAAATCTAAATGACTAAAATCATGCACTGTGAAATAAATTAAAATGAGTATAAATTGTCCAGTATGAATATATAAACATACTTAAACTAAATACATTTAATTTAGAAGACAATATTTTAAACAATACAATAAAAAGTTTAAATAAATATTTTTTTAAATAATACCTCTCAAATTGAACTTCAATTGATTCAATTTTATTTAGAAAGCAGTTAAAAGTACACAGATAAATCATGCAACAGCAGCATGCATTAATTAGTACAGAAAAACATTTTCAATTTTTGATTTCATGCTGATTAAAAAACAACAACTAAATAATAGGATGCCTAAAAAAGCTTTCCATCATGTACAACAGGACACTGGACAACTCTCTAGATAAAAAAAGCAGATCTTTTTAGTTTCAGCCTTGCTCTCATTCACTCATAGCAGTGATGAAGCGAAGGGGAAACATTATGAATTCTCCATTGACTAACAGCTGCTGAGAGGCTCCTTCACATACAATAAATCAACCCCTTAATGTTATTCTTCACAGAGTACCGCACCAGCGCTCTTCTCTCCTGAAATTATCATTCACATGTTAATATGCATATGTATAGCTCAATGATGCTACTGTCACTCGTGACCTTCATGCAGTGCAGCAAACAGCTTCCGTTTCCTCCATGTATTTTCCCTCACCTTCTTACATGTTTACATCTATTCATCTCTGAACTCACAAGCATATTATGTGAAACTTTACACAAAACACTCCTTGCACAAAACAGCAACTTTGTCTCTCCAGAACAGAATATATATATATATATATATATATATATATATATATATATATATAAGGCAGCCAGGGTCAACCTTAATTACTGAGAGTGCAAGTTTTATTCGGCTAGTATTAAGTGCTTGCTTGCTCATATCCAGCCTAACCTCAAGCAACACATTTTTAATTGATGCAGTGGGACCGTGTCGACTCATCACGCTGCCTAAGAGAGTGAAGAGTGTGAAATAAAAGACTCATTCTTTGGGAGAAATCCATATCTTAGCACATCAATAACCTCACTGTGGCTACATAAGCATTGGTGGATATTTAAAAGGGATAGTTCATCAAAAATGACAATTTTGTCATTGTTTACACACTGTGTCATTACAAACTTGTATGGCTTTATTCAGAAGATATTCTGGAAAATGTTTTTGTCCATACAATGAAAGTAATTTTACACTACAGTTCAAGTCTGTTATGCTACTAAGTCTCTTATGCTTACCAAGGCTGCATTTATTTGATCAAACATAAAAAAGTAAAACACTAATATTGTTAAATATTATTACAGTATACATACACATTTTGTCTATTTAAATATATTTTAAAGTGTAATTTATTTCTGTGAAGTCAAAGATGAATATTCAGCATCATTACTCCAGTCAGAAATGATTATAATATGATGATTTAGTACTCATGAAACATTTCTGATCATTACTAACATTGAAAACAATTGTGGTGTTTTTTTGTAGAATTTTGTGGAGATTTTTTAATCTTTTAATCATTTTAATCTTCTCCAGATTCTTTGATGAATAGAAAGATCAATAGAACAGCTTTTCATTTGTGGGTAAGCTACCCCTTATCATCTTGCATATCATTTCACCCAAGCCTAAAAAGATGACAAAACCATTGTAAACAACAAATTTTGTCAAAATGATCAGAGCTTTGTGTTGCACAGTAACCACATCTCAAATGGCTTGTTCTATTTTCATCCTGAAGTGATTTGACTGCGTCTTGGACGAGAAGTACTATCTTTCCTAGGCAAACGTCAGTTACAGCGAAAGGAGGGTCAGCAGGGAAAATGAGGATCCAAGAACACATTTGTTTCCAGAGCACCGGGTTCTCCATTTCAGGCCTTTGGGGAATGTCGGAGGCACCTTGAAGCTTCGGTGGAACAGATGTCCCAGCACAGAAGCAGCTGAGGACACGAAAACATAACGCGACTGACGTGTGGTAGAATGTACTCCTGAAGGGGGTCTACCATCGGGACATGAGTCAAACATGAGTTTCCCTGTCAGACCACCCATTAAACTTTCATTTAAGGGATCGCAGCAGCTGTTCAGGCTGAATTTCTTGACATTTGTGATGCCATTACAGCGCTGCTCTTACATAAATGTCTCCGTCAGACCTACTAGTAACTTACTTTCTAGGTCTGACATCATTGTGGGTTACAACAGGGCACGGAGAGTGCAGTATGTAGCATGCTGCAGTCTCTTCAGCACAACGGATGATAAATCCATCCACTTGTTCAACAGAAAGCACTCCCGCTACCCCAAGAGGAGCACATCCATTAGGATATCAGAGCCAAACTAGCCCACAAACATTCATCCATCATAAACGAGCGGAGCCCGCAGCCAGACGAGTCTAAGAGCGGTTAGAGAGCTGAAGTGCCCCAGTACTGCCTCAATCACTGCCAGGGAGCCCGGCTGTCATGAGTGACCTCTGGGTGTCTGACTGGATGACCCATACAGTGATAGACAAATCGCTTGCTGCAAGGAGGACCGTGGGACAATCCGACCTGGGACTGCTGCAAATAGAGGAAAATGCCCTAGAGCAGGCATTCAAAAAGGAGGTAATGCAACACAATTCTTGATTTTTATCATGTACAATACATTTAAGAAAATAAATTACAAATACTTTATGAGTTTGCATTGGAACTACATTAGGACAAATTTCCTTGACGCTCTGATTTAGGTAAGGTCAACAGCAAATAATAGCGTACAGTACCGATGTGGAAATGTTTTGTTCTCTTATACTGTTTCCATATGTAATTTGGTTCATTTTTCATTCTGATTCACAGTAGTTGTAAAAAAACAAAAAAAACAACGGTGTATTTCAAACATTTCATTACAGAAAAAGCAGGTAAAATGTTTTCCGATGCCAGACTGCATTCCAGCCCACGTAAGAACAACACGCTTACCTCTTTATGAGGACATTTTACTGTAAATTATGCTGCACAAACATCCAGTTAATTCCTGTATATACTGAGTAAATATTTGCTGTTAAATTAATTTCAATAACACATTCTAGTGATGTGAAGATTGGATCATTTTATTGACTCTGGGATTCAATCTCATTCAGCAAAATTAATGTATCTTTATTCAAGTGATTTTGTTAATTGGAGAGGAGTTAAAGTGTAACAGTATATATTCAATAGCTAAATTCCTCAAACAGATCCACCTATACAATATTTGGTCATATTTTGAATAAGGAAATCATTATAGTTATGCAGCCAAAGCTAAATTATGAGAAAGCACAAGTGATTTACCTCCTGAGTTTTCATTTATTTTTCATTTGACAGACGCAATGAAAACATTGTGCATGAACAACCCATCACTAGGATCTTCTGTAAAGCTTGTCTAAGTTGGTAACCGTAACTGGTGATGTAGAGAGGGACTTGTTCTTATTCTCAGCACTTCCAATTAACTGTTACCAATGGTGCTGGTGTGCGATGCGGAGAGAAGCACAGAAACAGCTGAATCCAAAGGAATGTGCTTTATTCAAAACTGACAAAAACAAAAGATTTCAAACATGAATACAACCAGCACTCATAGTGCGAACTAGGAGAAACACGGAAGGAGCCGCAATCACATCAACGAATGACAAAGACATGGGAACACAGGAGGGTATATATAACAAGCGGAGATGGGAAACAGCTTACGAGACTTAACAAGCTAAGTGATTGACAAGGACAGGTGCAGGAAGAACGTGGAAGATATAGAAAGGACCCGGATATGAACAACATGACGAGACTGTTGTCACACAAGGTTGCTGGTATGCGATGTAGAGGCACGAGGAGAACAGCGAGAGATGATGCTCATAAGGTTAATTCAAAACAAAAGACATTTTAAATAATAACAGAAACGACACTCTAGTGCAAACACAGAAGGAACAGCATCCACATACAGCGAGAGACATCCATGTAGCAACGTTAACATCCGATAAAGACAAGGGAACACAGGAGGTTATAAATACACACGGGGCAGATGGGATACAGCTGACAAGACTTTAGGTAAGTGATGAATACGGACAGGTGCGTGAAGGACACAGAAAATAAATAGAAAGGACCCGGATGTGAACAACGAGAACAATGACAACTGTGTGTAAAACACACTTCACAAGATGTACAAATAGGAGTTTATCAAGGTAATGTGTGATTTTAATTGCTAATAGTTAACTGGAAGTTATTCTGTTGAGCTTTGGATTTGACATTTCAAAATTATTCAGTTTGGTTCTGTTTCCACTACACAAGATGTCTGAATAATGTTTATACTTAAGTTTAATGTGAAATAAAGTCAGAATTAAATTAAGTTCAGTTCAAGTATTAGCTTTTGAGTGCCTGTTACGTATACGCTAATACCTGGCAACATGACTGAAAGAAACTTCTGTGCTTGGAACCAAATACTTGAGCTTCGGTGTGAAGTGTAGGAGGCTATGCTAATTTTGAATGTAGCTGTTTAAAGATATAAAGCTCCACTAAATATAGAAAAACCATCCACAATCAAGCCAACCGACAATCATGGTGCAGAAACACACTCCTCCTCCGCCTATGCTAGGCATTCATGCTCTAATTATCATGAAGCTATTTACAACCACACTGTAAAGACAAACCTCCATGGCCGCAATCAGAATTAGACATTATTCATTGAAATCACTACCACCTTAATGATGTCGGCACAAGCTGTGTCATTTCTGAGACGGTGATTGAAGGCTGTTGCCTCGATTACACAGACAGACTGACGGATGAAATCCATGACAGGCAATCCACTAAGCATGCATATGACTAAGTTTATGTGTGGAAACGTATCTGTCTCTGCCCAAGAGTAAAAGCTAAGTTTTTAATCTTTCCATCAACTCGGTATCAATCAGACTCACAGTTTTCTGAGTCAGCGGCAAAGCTTGAGGCCCTCATATCATTCGCTTTGCAACACCGACGAAAAGGCCCGAGAGACTCAGCAATCACCTGAGCCCCAGAGACCTGTCAGCATCCGTCAGCCCCTCGACCTGCTGTGCTGCTGTAGAAACAAAGGCCTGTGTGGGAGGCCGTCACTCTTCAAAGAGGCTGCAATCAGGAAAAATGTAGCTCTTTCAAACCCCGCACCACTGGCCGCATAAGACCATTCATGGCATTACAGTAATTGTAAGCTGGAATAATTTTTAGGTCACATTATTTCTGTTGTTTGTGGGACCCCGCTGGCCTGACATAAAGTTACTGAAATGGGTGAGAAATGGGAGTGTATTAATGGCACAACATCAAAATGTGAAAAATGCCAAGGTCCAACTGAGCCTAAGAGAATAATGAGACTTGAAATGCCAGGCTTAAATAAACACTTAGTGGCACAAACTACTTTGGTGGTACTATGGCACAGTGGTGGTACCAGATGGTAAGACTATGGTACTTTGGGATCCTAAAAATAGATGTCAATATCTAATTTAAACATTTTTATTTTGGTTGTGCTTCAGCTACTGCTCATAAATCATTCACTGCTAGACGTAAGAGTTTTAACGAGTTTTTATAGAAAGAATCTCAAGCAGACGTTAGTGTAACTATAAACACTCATAAACATGGCACTTTCTTGAATATATATTCCGGTACAGTGCTACAACAACCCTAATAAAATTACCCTTCACTATAGATATTGCAGTGTACTCTGTTAGAGAACTTCTTTTGGCAGTTTATCATCTACGCTTATAGATGCTTATGGCATCTAAGCTGATATTAGTCTCTGTTTATTCCAAGGTTACCATGGTCAGCCGGATCCGGGCCGTATCCAGATCAGATGAAGGACCTGCACCTGGACTAGACCATAACAGAGCCCTGAAGTGTCTGCAGTGACTGTGACTCTACTAGACCCTTCCCTGTAAAGATCATGAATCCATCTCCAACCAGACCAAACTGGATTTAATATTTGACTTGAAGTATTGTCAATATAATAATCATGCACTGTTTGGCAGTTGGCCAGAGGAGAACTCGTCCACCGACTGAGCCTGATTTCTCCCAAGGTTTTTTTCTCCATTCTGTTCTTCATTCATTCAATCACCTGCTGGAGTTTTGGTTCCTTGCCATTGTCGCCTCAGGCTTGCTTAGTTGGGTACACGTAACCCTTAATATTCTTCAATTTTATGCTCTTTTAGAGCAGTTGTTCAGCCAAAACGAACTTTGTTTTTATTGTTTTCTTGGGACCACTGTAAAGCTACTTTGAAACAATCTGTATTGTAAAAAGCTCTATATAAATAAAGGTGACTTGACTTATCAGTTCAAAAAATACCTTACTCACCTGTTATCAGGGTTCTGTCACTTCTCGTGTTTTATGACAGAGCCCTGACGCTACTGTGTTGTCATGTCTTTGTGCGAGTGTCCTTGAATCGCATGCTCTACTGTCTGTGACTTGTCTTGTGTGCGGGGCGTGGCGTGGTGTTTGTATCCCCGCACTTTGGTCTTGTTTGGTTTGGGTTTTGTGTAGTGCATGCGACGAGTGCTCTGTCCTGTTCTGTGAGTGTCCGCGTCAGTGTTTTCCGTGTTCTCGTCCGCATCAGTTGTTGTGTAGCACATCGACCATGTGCTTTCATGTCATGTTTCGTCTCAGCACACGGCTTGTCATGTGTGTTTCTTTTGCCATGTGCTCTCCTGTCATTGTGTAACCCTGCTCGTCTTGTTTCCTCATTATTGGTTTGATTTGCCCCACCTGTCCTCCCTTATTACCTGCCTTGTGTGTTCCCTATTTATTATTCCTGTGTTTGCTGTCCTGTGCTGGTTCGTCACCATTCTTTCCTGTAGTCGTGCTTCGTGTCAAGTCAAGTCTACTCACATCTAGTCAAGTTGAGTCAAGTCTTGTTTCCCCCGTAGTGGTAGTTTTTGTTTGAGTTTTGTTTCATTTCTATTAATAAAAGCCATTTTCCTCTCTGCATAATTAAATCTTCGCTCATGCCTTCACCCCAACCCTGACATTTCAAAACATCCCGTTCTCGAGATCTCCAAAAAAATTTTTTTCTTGTTTTAACTCTTGTTTTATTACAAGCTCTGTCATGTTCTCTTTTTGGCTGCAGACTCTCCTCTGTTCAGCATTTTTTTAAACAGGTGATTCCCTGGAGGGTCGAGATTTTTCATTCATTGTAGCCAAAGTTTCTCCTTCTACAGATATGACAATAGCAAAAGGTGGGCAATATTGAATATTATCCTGGAAAAAAATAAATATCCGTGTTCATTTTTCAATCAAACTTTTTACTTAATATCTTATTCTGATCATCATATACACCACCATTCAACAGTCTGGAGTTAGTTAAGACTTTAAATGTTTTAGAAAGAAGTCTCATTCTCACCAAAGC
Source organism: Rhodeus uyekii (assembly GCA_037043235.1). Taxonomy (NCBI): domain Eukaryota; kingdom Metazoa; phylum Chordata; class Actinopteri; order Cypriniformes; family Acheilognathidae; genus Rhodeus; species Rhodeus uyekii. The sequence continues at coordinate 259,503 of JAWRVZ010000104.1, read as the reverse complement.
AGAATTTATTTGATCAAAATACAGTATAAACTGTAATTGTGTGAAATGTTATTACAGTTTTGTTAATTATAATGTAATATACTCATGTGATGTCAAAGCTGAATTTTCAACAACATGATCACATGATCCTTCAGAAATTAATCGAATACAATGTTTTGATAATCAAGGAGCGTTGATTACCCCAAACCTTTGAACAGAGGTATAATTTTTAATAAAAAAAAACCTATTTGAAAAAAAGAGAGAGAAGTAAAATATGGTTTTGAGAATGTGGTTCTATTCCATGGTATATACATGGTAATAAAAGGTACTTTAAATGCATGTTCCAAAAATACATGATTCTTGTAAGAGAATGCACCATTCAAAGTCTTTACACATGATGGTGCACTTCAGTTAACTGACTGAATACATGCTGCAAAATGCTTGGAAGGACATTTGGCCCAGCAATTAAGATGCCATACTGCATAAATAAAATAAATCAAAACTAATTCTGAAAGTGTTTGTTGCAGACTGCATAGTGTTCCAGTTTCCATGACAGCTGGAGAAATATTCTCAGGCTAAATGTAAGAGGATGAGAAGCGTGGAGGGGGAAGGAAACGTGAAAATCGCAGTCCAATCGTGACAAATAAATTAGCTTTAAAATGTATGAGGTGAGTGAGTGGAGATGTCAAAAATAGATGCGAGCATTCTCTACTTTTGCTCCTCTTCAATTTGTCAGTTTCATCTTGGAGATGAAAAGTAAAAAGTATAAAAGCCTACACAGTATAGTCTTTGAAGCATACTCTCCATGTTCCTCTGGATTCAACTGTCTGTGTTCTTCTTCCCAGGCATATCCTCCTGCAGGAGAAATTATGTCTGCAGAAATATAGCAGTTTATCACCAGCACAGGATGAAAGGATGACTGCATGTCTGTTACTGTTCAGAGAAATCCCAAAACAGAAAAGTAATCACTGGATGTGACAAAGAGGCCTGTGTTTCAGTCAAGGACATGAGAGATGAAATGTAAAAAACCTTTGGTAAAAATAAAGTGACACCCACTGTGGTATCAAGAAACCCTCAAAGTAGTGTGGGACACAGTATGTAATTAATAATTTTCCACTCAAATACACTTTGGAAATACTTTTTTAATTCATTGATCTTGAATTCAAATGTGATCTGATCCACCAATGTTCAGACTTGGTTATGTCCTGTTTAGGTTCATAATAGTGAGGGTGTATAAATTATCTGAAAAGTAAGTGGACACATTATGAACCTTATCTGCTTGGCCCATTAATATTTAAAAAAAAAAAAGTTACATAAAATTTGCCCAACTAATTTGCAGAAAGGCAGGTTAGCGGCCACTTGCTATATTTCGATCTTCCTATTTGCACATATGTTGGAGGCTTTTGCTGATGCAACCGGTTGGCAGAAGCTTCTGCTTAGTGTTAAATACGTTTTTTTTAGCAAAAATAATTTTCTGAAAGTGTTGGACAGTTATAGTGATTGCTACATCTCTGCAAAATTGTAAGTAATCAGAATCACAATTTACCCCTGATTAAAACAAAATGCATCTAAAGACCTGGAACATTTGCTGATGGCACTTTGAGAGCCTACTACTACCATGAGAATGATGTGTGAATGGGATTTATTCTAATGCACAGTTACAACTTTGTCAAGAAGATAAGCTTTACAATAGCTTACTTTTTTGGAATATAAATGTATCTGGTGCCGTTTTAATGCAATATCTTTAGCATGACAGCAAATTAGCCTGCAAGGAAACCAGTACTAGATACTAGATTATAAAAAATACCAACTTCAAGCTAGAATGTCAGAAGTTAACCGTTTGAAGAACAACCAAAGTTTTGACAAGTAGGACAAACATACAGTTCTTTATGCTCGCCAAGCATAGGCGGAGTTTCACTTTTGTGCTTGGGGGGGCACCAGACCACAAGCTCAGTTTTTTTTATATCATATTTATATATCATTAATTTTACATATAAAATACATTTACAATGAACAATGACTTTATACCAGTGCTTCTCAATTATTTTCTGTCACGCCCCCCTAGGAAGAGGTAAACATTTCGCGGCAAAAACTTTCGCCTTATTGTTTCCATGGTAACGCGTCATGCTTATCACCTGACATACCGCAGTCACAAAAAGCGCTGTATAATAGATAGTTCAAAATAGTCACCAACTTGTTGAAACCGAAAAGAAATCTTATGTGGTTGAAAACACTGAGTTGTTGTGATAAATGACAAGCTCAGAGCCAGTCTTTTTTTTTTGGCTCAGTGCCAGATATTGCGTGAAAACACGTGTGAATTTAGTGGTTGATCACGTAACACATGAACACCGGCGTGATCGTACACGTCAAAGGATGAGGGGATGATTATCTGAACTTCTGCTCTTGTTCGGTGCAAGAAAACCTACTCCCTGGCAAAAAAAGCATGTACTCCAGGGTAACGTGCGCCCCACTATTTGAGAACCACTGCTTTATACAAAGAATAGCGAATAGAACAGACTCTTTGTAGTTGCTGTTTTGTTTTGCATCGGCAGTGAAAGGGTTAAAACAGGGAGTTCAGAAGTGCGGCAAAAAGTGTGTTAGACGGGTGCGCTTGTTACAGTGTGTTCTTCGTTCCGATTAAAGTTAATAAACAGATCCTCCCTTGACCTGTCATAGAACTACTTCAGACATTACAATATCTTACCTAATGCAGAAGAAGCCACCTCTTTTTCCGAGATGCGTAGATGTCCACTGTCTTCTCTTCTGATAGATTTGACACTTTTAGTAGTGGATTTATTAAAAAAACGACGAATGTCCATTTTGTTTATTCAGCGCGTAAAACAGAACGAGAAGAGCGTCCACTCACGTACCGCGATACTTTGAGATTCGCAAATCGCGGGAGAATGTAATAAAGCTACAGTAATAAAAAATTAATTAGCCACATCTTACTCATTCTATGCACAGAACTAATAAGATAAAACAAATAAAACGAGAAAATATGAATTCTGTAATAACAAAAAAACATATTCAAAGCACAAGGCAGGCATTAATTGGCTCTGGTCTGGGGGGGAGTTTTGTGTCAGGGTTCTGTCACTCCGGTCTTGACTTCTCATGTTTTGTGACAGAGCATTGACACTACTGTATTGTCGTGTCTTCGTGTGAGCGTGCTCGAGTTGCGTGCTCTCCTGTCTGTGATGAGTCTTGTGTGCGGGGCGTGGTGTTCGTACCCCAGCACTTCGGTCTTGTTCGGTTTTGTGTCCGGATTGTGTTGAGCGCACAAAACGAGTGTTCGCTTGTGCGCTTTGTCATGTTATGTGAGTGTGCACGGTTTGAGTTCACGGTGCTTGCTCTTGTCTGCGTGAGTCGTGTTCTGTGTAGTACATGGTTCTATATATGTGTATTCCAAGTTCTGGCATAAAACTCTAGATGGCGCAGGCTGAGAGGTGCTTAGCTCATTAGGTCGCAATCACATTATTAGCACTGTTAGCTGTCTGTAGAGGGCTTTCAGAAATCCTCAACTTCCCCAGGTATTGGTAATGAAACGGTATTGCAATTAGAAAAAATTCTTTGAATAAGTTGAGATGGCAGAAATTTCTTTATATTTCACCAAATTTTCTTTATATCTCACATGTGACTTTTTATGTTTGTTTTTTGGTTGTTTTTTTTTTACTTCGAGACGGAAACAGGGTTCGGAAACATTGTCACAAAGGCATATTGGAAAAAGCTCATGAGGACGAAGGAGAACAGGAAACAGGATCTTTAAAAATAAACTCAAGATAATATCAGAGAATATACCACACACGTCCATAGACAGACAAACACTGAGGGAGAACTGAAGGCTTAGTTCACAGGGGAAAATTAATGGTCGACAAGTGGATTGGACAACTAATAAACCCAGAGACTAGTTCATGGGGAAACGCGGAGAAACAGAGCATATGTGTAACTTCCATACAGATATGAGACTTGTAGAAGTTTTTGTATTCTGATATGATCTTAAACTATTTAAATAAAAAGTACTGTATTATTGTTTTTCAAGCTAAAAGCACGAAATAATTTTTAGAAAATATCAGGTGGAAGCATTTTAAAATCTTCCCCACCCCCAAATTTATATTTCACATCTTTGATGCTCAAGTCTTTGTTCTCAACAATCTGCCTGCTTTGGTATTCTAGCCTTATTTAATCACATCTGAACCATGAAGAATCTTTAAAAGAAAGTTCAAGTAAATCCACGCAGAGAAGAACCACATAACACCAATTCGGCACACAAGCGAAGTCTTTTCCCTTTTAAAGATTTTATAGATTTGCTGATGGCGAATCATACCATAAGATTCCATAGCCTCTGAAATTACAGTGTCCCACAGCGTGCTCTATACATCAGTCTCAAGAGATTCGGAGGGAGCGAGTGCAGTAATCGCAAACTCAAGAACCCGCCACTGAAAGATTAAGCAGTGAATCGCAGGCAGTAATCATATTATAACGAGATGAATGGCTACAATTTCTTTTCAATCATTTTCATTGCAGTCCTAGTTTGATCCAGTTGAGGGTGCCCCGTATAATGGAATTTATCCATATATGTTACCGTAGATTCAAAATGAGGCAGTTTATCTTATGGTCTTTATTAGTAAAAAAAGGTATATGGACAATACAAATGAATGTCAAGACACACAAACGTGTCTTCATGCATACAGACTGCTCAGATTAACCTCCTAATTTAACAACATGTAGCAGACCATTACGAAGGGTTGCCACGGACAACAGCGGAAGACTTGTTTTATCCAATTATATCTTTGCATCAGCCTACATGCTTTGCAACTTAGGCTACATGTTTGGAGAACAAAATAAAATTGAGGTGCTGACCACAAGGTTAGCAGTTGAAGCACTGACTTGAACACAGTTAATTTATTGGAGATACCTAATGTGATTTTGGAACTAAGTAGTTAATTCGTTCTGTAGACATTAAATACAGATTCAACACTCAAATGTGCATAAAAGATGTAGAGATTCAAATATGCCCTTTACATATTTGCTTTTGTAGCATTAATAGTTCCAACATATAACAATCAAACACCACTGTAAATTTTTTAAAAATAAATAAAATTAAAATAAACACTATTTATGGTGAAAAATAATTTTAGGTTTTACTGACTGAACTTCATGCTCATAAACAAATGTCATATTTAAACTAATAGAATGTTAGTAAAATGCAAACCTACTGAAGTACTAAAATCTGTTACCATTGTACCATTATAATACTGTTAACCACCATAAAACACACATGATCATGAGAAGGTCACAAGATGAATCAAACTTTCTTACTATCAGCTTTTACCCATGGTAAATACTAATATAGAAGGTGCACACATTGGCACATAAAAACAAAACACCATTATATTAATGCTAGACACTAAGACACTATAATAGAGAATGCAATAAACATTAATTTAAACAACATAAGATGTAACATGAAACCATAATGTACAACACCCATTAGGAACATTTATTTCATTTGTGAGGTGTCACACAGGGAATTCTGGCAATTTAAATGTTTATGTTTTTCAGTTGCATTTATTGTCATGATCATAATCTGCATAGTTTGTCTTAGAGGAACACTAATGTCCATGAAGAGGACACTGTCACTATGGTTATTGATTTAACGGGCACACCTGTTTGTATTTTTTTCATTATCCATGTGTATTTAAGTCCTTCAGTTTGGTACACTGGTTGTCTGATATTGTAGGTGTATGCACCCCGTTTCGTGAACTCGCACATTTGAATGAACCCAAGTAGATTCTGTTTAAATAAAGTTACCTTTGATTCTGATTCTGTCTCGTCTTCATCTTCACTGGGAACTATGAGATGACATTATTTTTCGCTTCCAAAAACTGCTTCTTGAATTCAACAAAAAAGGTTTTCAAGTGATGTGAAATGTCATGCTATATTTCTTAGTTTTTCACTGTATAGACCAACTAACGTTTTCACCATAGTATTTTTACAGAGTTAAAATTATGATAATTTTTCCTGTGTATAGTTAATAATATATTAAGAAAAAATATCGTAATCTCACACATTGCAGTACACATTGCACCCTCTGATAAAAGCTATGTTGAGTAGAAAATATCTAAAGCATGGTCCGACAAGCAGACAGCATGTGTGCATGTGGATGAGCCAGATGAAGATAAAGAGGCTTTAGAAACAAACAGGTCAGGGAGGAAAGCCCACAAAGCAGGCATCAATATCAATGACGGGATCCTGAGGTAAGTTCAGTGCTGTGTATAAATACAAGAGTGAATAGTAATGTGCTTCCACTGAAAATTTATAACTGCATACACTTAATGCAAAAAAAAAATCTGAATCTTTTCAACAACAATTGTGACCATTTTAGCCAATTCACACGGCTCTAGCACTCAAACGAGTGGACATTGTCATGCAAGACTGTTTCCCCTCTCAGAATCCTAAAATATCAAAAAAGTGTAGCATTTTCATGATGCGTTTTCTAACAATGGGACACAAAGGGAACTGTTTACTGACTATTTATACATTCAATAATATCATTTCTAGATTAAAACAAATTATTTAACATAGTCTATAATTTCTAATTAGGCAACAAATACATTACCCATGACAAGTTACCCTAGCCAATGTAATCACAGGGAAAGAATATTGAACAACACTGCATAGTCAACACTGATTCAAAATAAATTATGTATTGTGCACTGTTGAAATGTATATACAAAAACTTATTCCTTGTCAAATGTAAACTGAAATCTTATTTTTACCAGGAAATAAACCCCATTTGTGATCAGACACCTACATACTAGCAGGTCATAAGCATGGCATTGGGGGGACTAAACCATTTTTTGGGTAGAGGGGAGAATTGATGGGTCTTTTTTATTATACATCTTATTACTTCGCCCTCTTTCACTGTTAAAACTGAAGCTAAACTGAAGTTCAGCTTATGTGAACAGAAAGGGTTTTGATTTGATTGATCATTCCAATCTTTTTGATACAGAAGAGCACTGACATGTTAAGACCAGTCTAATAAAAGTGTGACTTTTCATTAACTTTTTGTCATACTAATCAACAAACGAGTGGTTCGTATAATAGAGCATCAACTAAATGCGGGCCCTGAAGCCCTACATTAGCATCCCATGATGGGACTCAGCTTCATACAGTTCACAAGGTTCAGCATGACATAAGCACTATATGGTTTGATTTTTATGCATAAAGACATCATCCACAGCTGAAATTAAAGAAATGCAATTGCTGTATGTTTGCCATTGGTTTCACCTTACATCCCACAAATTACCTCCATCTCAAATCCCCTCCATCCATAGGCTGTGTGCAATTATCTCTATCTTTCTCTTCTATTGTCTCTTATACTAGAGTCAGCGCTATGCACGTCTCAATTTTCCCTTCATTTTCTCCGTCTCTCATTTACCAGAGGACCTGCAAACAGTCTGATTTATATGTGAGTAAGAGCTTCATTGAATTGTGCATGGCATAGTTTAGACTGAGCATTATACATAACTGTATTGATTTTCATCTTTATGCAAATGCCTTCAGGTCTACTTAAATGTTACTATGCTGTTTTTCAAACAGGCGCCAACCTCCAACAGTGTATCTGATAAAGTTTACTTCTACAGATGAGTCTCTTTACGTAAATACACACACATAGGCATTTAACTTTGACAATCAAAGGTAATGTGCAGAAGTAGAACAGCCCTGATGCGCAAGAGAGATGTCGTTCCTGTGAAATACACCCATCAAGGTGCAGCAGTGAGCTCTTTATTGAAGGCAATTAAGGCAGGGCACTGGCCAATTGTATGTGTCCCCTGCTATTAGACTAGCCTGCTTTCTGCAGATTCGAACAGATGGGCTGCATTAACCCTGCATGGCTGGCAGTCACTGTCCATAACGTCATTTTAAAAAGTTCATAAGATCAAGGGCAATTTTGAGACTAAAACATTGCTGGGCCAATGCGGATTAATTATTGGGGACAATTCCCCACCTGGCCAGCTGTCTGCTGCGCTGCTTTGTTACAGCTTGGCAATCTCAGTAGCTGAATTTTCATTCAGTCATTGTCATTCTGTGGGCACAGGACATAAATTAGTCAGCATTTGTCAGAATATTGGCACTAATAATGCATTTTTAATGAGGAAATAAAGGTCTCAGCTAAGATAAAACTTAGCAAAGCTTTAATCAAACTCCTAAAAAATAAAAGCAATTTCCCCTCCCTGTGTGTGTAGAGTGGCCCCGAAAAGAATTTGGAAGTGTATATATATATATATATATATATATATATATATATATAAGCAGTAATACCTCTGTTTATGAGTGACTTTGTATACGAGCAAATTGGTGTACGAGCTTTGTATCGGAGTGCTTTTTTTGTGGAAAAGTCCTAACGTTCAGCATCTTCGCGCAGATGTTTTTTTTTGTACAGTACAGCATATAGACAATGGACCCCAAGATGAGAAAGAAAGAAGGTACGAAAAAGGAGATGATAACTGTGGAATTGAAACAAATTATCGATAAGCATGAACGAGGTTTCAGATCTGGCAAAGAGTAACAATCGTTTTACGTCCACAATCTGTACGATATCAAAGAAAAAAGATGGAATCAAAATGTTCTTTGTAAAAGTTGAACGTCAGGATAAAACCAATTTTTTTTTTTAAATGGTTATTTATGGTTATGTGGAACGCATAGAGCGATTTTTATTACATTTTAATGGGAAAATTTGTTTTTGTTATACACATACATACACACACACACACACACGCACGCGCACACACGCACACACGCACACACGCGCATACACACACAGTAATACCTCTTCGTTAATTCGTTCCAAGAGCGAGCTCCGAACTCAATTCTCGTACACCAAAACAATTTTCCCTCGTTCATGCTTATCGATAATTTGTTTCAACTCCACAGTTATCTCCTTTTTCGTACCTTCTTTCTTTCTCATCTTGGGGTCCATTGTCTATATGCTGTACAAAAAAAAACATCTGCGCGAAGATGCTGAGCCTTAGGACTTTTCCACAAAAAAAGCACTCCGATACAATGCTCGTACAACAATTTGCTCATATACAAAGTCACTCATAAACAGAGGTATTACTGTATATTATATATATATATTCCAAAATCTGGCATGAAACTCTAGATGGGGCAGGCTGATAGTTGCTTCACGCATTAGGTCGCAATCACATTATTAGCACTGTTAGCAGTCTGTAGCGGGCTTTCAGAAACCCTCCACCCTCCCCAGGTCCACCTGTATAGATCTGACATCAGTGTAATTTCATGTGTCAGATGTACAGTAGCATGTCTTACAATGTCTGTGAATGTATTGCAGTAGAAAGTCTTGATACATGCTCAGCAGGAGTTGCACAGCAGATCTATTCCACAAAGACCAAATATACATTTACCATGCAAATCTCTTCAAGAAATATGACAAATATAGAAACAAGTGCAGTTTGGATTTAAATTGGCAAATGCGGTAAGATTCTATGATTGGATCATTGTTGCAGTGATCATGTTTCTAGCATGTTATATGATTGGCAACAGTTTTTCTAACACTAATCGATGGTGTGTGGCTTTTAATTTCTTAAATGACCATGTAGGAAGACATATCTTGGCCATTGTGGTGAGCAGGCGTGGCTGAGGGACGTGATTGATAAAGAGCCTCGTAACTCACGAAGGAGCGGAGGCATAAAAGGACGTGCGATGCAAGTGAAGGATGAGAGAGGATTTACGTTGTGTTTTGTGCGGGTAGCTGTGAGGGACTGCCGCCATTACTTTCTTTTTGTATTTTTTGTTTTATTTGATTATTAAAATGTTTAAATGTTCGCCGCAAACGCAGTTAAGGTTGTTATCAAGGGAAAACAAAATCAAAATCTACATTTGAAAACGTGCTTGCCTCCTACACCTAATAACTGATTGGGCCACCCTTAGGAGCAACAACTGCAATTTTGTGTTTACTTGTGTTATCTTTGATTAATGTTTCAATTTGCCTATTAATTTTTCTTGAAATTTAATTTGTCTTAATTTTATCTAATGCAATTACTTTTAAAGTGTGGCTTCAGTGTTCACATTCGTTTGAAGTCGCTGTATATGTGGCTTGGACTGATATTCTATAGTTATCTTAAAACAAACTGTTCACCAAACAGGGAATCTCTTCATATATTTGTGTTTTCTAGAGGAGAGTATGTGTGTGTGTGTGTTTTAACCACAGGAGAATGAGCTTATAAAATTACCCTGTTGAAAATGGAGCTGAGGCACTAGCTCTGTGTGATGGCATTTTGGATATCTGCTTCATCCATAAGCATTATAAGGAAGAGAGGGTGACAAGCTTAATCAAAGATTTCATTCTGTCTCTTTCCACACCACATGTCTGACAAATCCAATTACGCGATATACCCACCCACTCTCAGAGTGCTGGGCATCTGCTCGCAGCCCCCCAATCACCCCTTTTGCCTCCTGGGATTTAGTCAAAACACATCAGACTCTCCTCCTCCTTGCTCCAACCTTCTGCATGCAGACAGTGAGATGACATGAGGGTTTGATTAGGTGATGAGAGCTGGGCAAAAGTGTGTGAACGGCAAGTGAACGCATCACAGACGGTGGCAGCTCTTGTGTCAGTTGTGTGGTTTAAAAACAATGTTAAATGTTTGTATGAAAACATTTTTTCACATTTTCTTTTTCTAAAATCATACTGACACCAAACATAAAAACAACTGACACCAAACTAGGTGCACAAACTTGCTGGCTATAACGTGCACAAACAATTTACCTTCTTTTATTGTTGATCCAGAGATTGTATTTGCTCATTTACAAGTCAAATATGAAATATAAAAAGCAATGTTAGGAAAGATCAAAATCCTTTAAACAACAACTTCAATAAAATCGCATTGAGTGTACAATGTAAAGTGATTTGAACATCAATCGTTGACCAATTCAAGTACTTACAGATGTACTCTACATCTGCCATGGTTGGGTCCAGGATTTTGAAGGTCAGAGGATAAATGCAATAATTACAATCTAAGTGTGACTTGGTTCCTACTTCTAATTGGCCTTAAATCTTGAAAGTCATAAACACGGTAGGGTTGGTATGAAGTAAGAATTTGTACCATATCTACATCTATAAATAATCAACTCAAATAGATCATATTCAGAAAGGTTTTGACATTGTTCTGGTGGTTTGCCTTCTTAGGTCACCAATACACACACTGTAACAGTTAGCATCATATTTTTTCAGCTTCCATGCTAACCAGCCACAAATGACTAACGTTGAGTGTGTCACAAACATCAGGTTGCCTAAGAGCACAAAACAAACGTTTAGACTCAAATGAAGTGCTTTTTACTGAATTAGTTGCCATGACAACAGCCGCGTGTTATGTTTACAGCTCCTCACACTATTGAGCGGCTGTTAATGAAAGAACTTTGCCCTCTGTGTCTTTATATTCCAGGTTTGTCTCGGCATGTATAAGCTATAGCAAGCAATACAGAATAAATGTACTGCTGTTGAATTAATTAACTAAACTTTATGACAGGAATTATGAAAGTCGAATCATTTGTACTTTGAACCACATCAATCAAGATTCTCTTCCATTAGTGGTAATACATGCTTTTCAGAATCATATTTAAAGTAACTAAAACAATTGAAAATCATTTATGTGTGAAAATATGATTTCACTTAACTATATATCTGCACTTTACTGTTGAAGAACACAACCTATTTTTATCTAATAACAAATCCAAATGATTTACAGTAATAATTAACTGATTTACAAAACAGACAACATATGAACATCAATGCTATCAGCAGACACAATTGTTTTTGCTGATGAGACATTTATCATTTATGACATATCCCATCTTTTGATTTCCTGTACTTTGCCATACAACCAGTTAAATTCATTAATTGCTGTTATCAAACTCGTCATTGTCTACTGATCCTTCATGCATCAGCTGTCACTGATGTTTTTCATTTTTACAAGACATCTAGGATCTCAAATACGAGGTTCATGCAGAGATAGTTTAAAGTGTCTTTCCTTTTCCCCCCGCTGAACAAGATCATCCATCGTGCTCCTTAATTGACAAAATATCTTTGCTCATCTCATCCTCTCCTGCGTCTCCAACTCCTGTGCGCTCGTCAGAGCTGGCAGTGGTCCTAATTAAGAAAAGTTTGCTGGAGTTTGGCACCATAGAGTTGCAAGCAATTAAACAACGACAAGTGTCATAACCCCCACAGTTATAGCAGCAGGCCTGAAAGTTCCTGACGCACCAGCAATGCAACACCTTCACGCAGCAAGGCACAGAAAACCTTCATCACACCTGGCTGAGACACATACGTGGTCTAACACATGACGAAAACTGATAAATCATGCAAAAACAAAATGCATCCTTCCTTGCATAATGTCATTCAAAAATGTATGAAATAAATGGGATCAAATAAAAAAATTTAAATGAATTCGAAAAATCTTAAAGGCTCTAAGTGAAAATTAAATACACTAAAATGAATATGCTACAAATACATTTACATATTTATGTACTTAGCATAAATACCCTGTAATTGTATTTAACTAATTTTGTAATTTATATCCGAAAATAGTGCTGAGGTCCAGCTAAAGATACACTCAAGTGTGTTTGAGTGTGCTAAAGTGGAACTAATGCAAGTATACTTTAGGTACATTTTAAATATCTTGTATTTAAAGACTAATTTTATTCAGATTTCATACTATAATCACTAACAGTGATATTAAAACACTTAATATAAAGAAATGTGAATTGTGCAATAAAGTAGTATGCCAAAGAACATTTAATTCATAATTATATCAGTAAGTCTCAAACAATGTCAGTATTTACTGTTAACTTATACTTAACAGTTTTACTTACTGTGAAATAAATGCATTTAAATACATTTTGGTATATATTTTTTGGAATTTCTCAAAATCAATAATAATAATTGTTTCACGTTGTACCGAATCCATTGAACTTTCTTGTGCAGAAGACAAAAGCAGAGTTTTTGAAGAATGTCTTGCTCTTTTCTGAGATGATACGTATTGTTTTTTCCAGTTTTATTATTTCTCTCCATTTCGTGTAACACTTTGACAACAGGTGCTTCAGCAACCATTATTACATGAAATTAAACTATTTTGCAGAAGGGTTTGTTTTACATTAGATATTAAATGTTTTTGAAATGGGTTTCTCATGCTCACCAAGGCCGCAATATTTGATTTAAAATACAGTAAAATTGAGTAATATTTATAAACAATTATAAATAATTGTTTTCCATATTAATATACTTAAAAATGTAATTTATTTCTGTGGTGCATGCTGAATTTTCAGCATCATTACTTTTATTATCAGTTGTTTTTTTGTGGAAACCACAATACACTTATTTAGGATTATTTGATCATTAAAAAGTAAAACAAAATGAACAATATTTGTACTCAACCTTTTGATCGAGATATACTTATTTTAAATACAGTGGTGAGAAAAAGTGTTAGCACCCTTTCCCAATGCTGCATAAAGCTTTACTTGCTGAATGCATGATTGTATAATTCATTGTGTTAAGTAAAAAAATAAATAAAAAAAAATGACACAAAAGAGCCTTATGTTGCAGCAATTTATTTAAACAAAGGATCTGACTGATCATGGAGATGTCCCTTCAATTTTAAAAGATAAATGTCCTCAAAGTTGGCTATCTGTGCATTTTTCTCTCTTTGCCTCTGCAAATGTGCTTCAATCAGACACAGTTAATAAAGCCAATTAACAGAGTGATGAGAATTCTAACCAGATGGGAACAAAAAGGTCTGGTTTTGTAGCTGCAAACATGAGCTGAATGGAAGAGAAAGAGAGAGAGAGAGAAACAAAGAGATAAACAGTTTTCCTAACAGGCAGGGCTGTTTAGATTCAGCGTCCATCAGAACACAGAACAGTGAGTCCAGCCAGGGGCCAGAGGAAATGACCTCACTCCGAATTGTCAGAGATGGGAGTCTCTCGCCAGCCATGGGCAACATTCCTAAACAAGGAAATGAACAAACCATGCCTCATCCTGACAGGACAATATGCCCTACACAAATGCATACTCCTTAGTGTCAACCCAAATATGACCCAAGCGCCGCCTCACCTCAATGGCTAAGAATAACCTAAATACTTCCTGTCCTTGTTGAGGTGGTTTCGGGTTCAATATCATCAGTGCTTCTGGGCTTAGTTTTGCCCAGACAGTATATTACCATGGGAGAAGCAAAATAAATAAATAAAGTTTTCCCCCTTCCTGATTATTATTATTTTTTGCACGTTTGTGACAATTAAATGTTTCAGATCATCAAACAAATTTAAATATTAGTCTAAGATAACACAAGATGCCGTTTTTAAATGAAGGTAGTTGTTATTAAGGGAAAACAAAATCTAAACCTACATGGCCCTGTGTGAAAACGTGTTTGCCAGTGTTCACGACTCCACCATAAGAAAGAGTCACAAAAAATAACCTTCATGGCAGATTTCCAAGACAAAAACCACTCTTGTGCAAAAAATATATATATATTAAGGCTTGCCTCATTTGTGCCAGAAAACATCTCGATGAAGACTTTTGGGAAAATACTCTGTGGACTGATGAGACAAAAGTTTAACTTTTTGGAAGGTATGTATCCCATTAAATCTTCCATAAAAGTAACAGCATTTCGGAAAAAGAACACCATACCAACAGTAAAATGTGGTGGTGGTAGTGTGATGGTCTGGGGCTTTTTTGCTGCTTCAGGACCTGGAAAACTTGCTGTGATAAATGGAACCATGAATTCTGCTGTCTACCAAAAAAATCCTGTAGGAGAATGACTGGCCATCTGTTCCTGACCTCAAGCTGAAGCGAACTTGGGTTCTGCAGCAGGACAATGGTCTACAACACACCAGGAAGTCCACCTCTGAATGACTGAAAAACAAAACAAAATTAAGACTTTGGAGTTGCCTAGTTGAAGTCCTGACCTGAATCCTATTGAGACTGTGAAAAGGCATGAAAACCATCCAATGTGGCTGAATTACAACAACTTTGCAAAGATGAGTGGGCCAAAATTCCTCCACAGTTCTGTAAAAGACTCAGTGCAAGTTACCGCAAACACTTGATTGCATTTGTTGCTGCTCAGGGTGGCCCATCCATTTATTAGGTTTAGAGGGAAAGCCCTTTTCATACAGGACCATGCAAATCCCCAAAACTACATCCATTCCTTGGGAATTTTTTTTAGTTGTGCTTCAGCTCTGTGTGCCTGTGTAGATGCACATGGTTATCCTACTGCTAAAACATTCACTGCTAGGCGTAAGAGATAGAAAAAGTTTAGATGGAAAGGATCTCAAGCAGATGTTACTGTAGCTATGAACACTAATAAACATTGTACTTTCTTGAAAAGAAATTCCAGCACAGCGCTACAAACATATGAAATGACACTTCACAATAGATAATGCTTTGAACTCTGAACTCTGTTAGAAGGCTACACATCTGTTCAATAAATTAACTTACTCATCTGTTAAGTAATAATGCCATCTCTGCATCACTTATACAACATCTCAACTCCACCAGTTCTCTCCATCTCCAAAAGGCCAAGCCAGTGTTGATTCTTGTTTTATTTTACGAGCTCTGTCACATTCTCTTTTTGGCTGCAGACTCACCTCTGTTCAAGGTTTTTTTTTTTTTTTTTTTTGTAATGGGTGAAGCCCATTGACAATGTAGCATGTCAATATTTCTGTCTCGTTGTGACAACTAAGCTAGCATGCCAAAATACCTGGAGAAACTTTTGTCTTTTTAAATAGATGACAGGACACACATATACGTGTGGGGCAAGTAAGCAATTTCACCTGAAAAGCATCCAACTTGGTCTAAAATATAAACACATATAACGGTTCTACCAAAGTGAATCTGGGTAAGACAAAAACAAGCAGTAGAGCACTTGCGCTCGGAACTTTTCTCTGATTCCCAGAGAAAGCAAGAACGATGTTAATGTGAATTTGAATGCAATGTAAGTTCCTTTGCATAAAAGCATCTGCCAAATGCATAAATGTAAAATTAGTTAATTTAGAAAAAGAAAAAAAAACAACAAAAAAGAAATCAGTGTGCCTTTAAAAAAACACAGGCAATTTGAATTGTAACACATATGGTCAGCAAATCAAGACTCGAATCCTAAACTCAAGGATTGGCCGGCTTTTTGCGAGGTGAGCATTACAGCTTTAATCTCTGGGGACCATGTTCCACTGAGCTGGTCTAATTCCACAGCATTAATTACAGAACCTCATCAATTGTGACACAATGACAAGCCTGCCAATAAAGACCCGTGCTGTTTCCAATCATTAAGCCAACATGAACAACAATGTCAGACAAATAAGAGGATAATGGACATGCTGCTCTTTAAGAGAAGCGGAGAAAAAAAAAAAGACATGGCAGCAGATGCAACGCACTTCTGACACACTTTCTCACATTGGAAGGCGAGAAGATTGTCAGACATCTATAAGAAGCAAAGTGTTAATGTCTTTTTAGTGTGTTGGTGATCTAAGTGAAGGAGTGACAAAATCGCTTCAGTCCAGAACGCTTCAGTTGACGTGCAGAACTAAGCAATTAAATGATTATTTTATTTAAATTATATTTAACTAAGAGAATTTAGACAAAATTATGCATGATTTATACTCAGAAGTTCCTTCAATTACTTTCTCTAAATTGTAATAGGGGTTACTTTACTAATTGTTCTTTCTGGACAGTAATTATATTACTTATACTGTACCTTTGAAACCCATATCAGCTTTTAGCAGATGGAAAAAGCAATAATGGCACAACACCATCTTTTTAGTGCTAAATTCAGCACTTAGAATTTTAAAATATTCAGCATAAAAACAAATCAAGAGAGGTGCTGTTCATGACTGGATTACTTATATTTTGCCTAATTTAGGCTTATTGGGAAAATATGCATGCACTTATATTATTGCAAAACTCATATCTATACATATACTGGTAATTCAGTTTCAAGGTAACCTTAAGTTGTATTCATTTTTGTACAGATTGTGATAATGGGACCAGATTATTAATTATTATTTTCATTTTCACTATTACCCTAATGCATGATTTGTAAACAAATTTAGGCGCTTGCATTACACAATCAGTTCCATGTGTATGACCTTTCTGATGTAGTAAACTTCAGATTTGCTCACCAAATGCTGCAAGAATTCTTTTTCTTTTTCGAATGAACTTGGGCTGATATTTTTTGTTTTCCGTTAAATTCATCAAATGTTAAATTGTAAAGAATTCTAAACACCCACTCTGAATGTGTCACTTCTGCATTTAAGCACTTATGTGCGTCAACCTAATGAATGTGTGTATCACTATGCTCATAACAGTATTATTTGGATGATTAGTTTCCACTTATCTCTCCATTATGGATTAATGCCTAACATGTAACGTAATGCAAGTGACAACATTTTATCATACATTAACAATTGCTATTGCTCATACTTATGTATTAATTCATACTTCAGTGCATAACTTGCCATGGCAGTTGACATATAGATGTAAAGTTATTTGTAGTTAGTACAAGGTCTTAAATGGACTATTGAAATAAAGTGTTACCTCATTAAAAGGCTTGAAC
This sequence comes from Rhodeus uyekii, assembly GCA_037043235.1. Lineage (NCBI taxonomy): Eukaryota > Metazoa > Chordata > Actinopteri > Cypriniformes > Acheilognathidae > Rhodeus > Rhodeus uyekii. The sequence goes on along the minus strand of JAWRVZ010000104.1, from coordinate 241,903 downwards.
ATGGTGTCTTTGGACTTGGTAGCAGTAAATCTCACCACTCAAATCTGGCAGGTTGCTGCATTGTTCTGGATGGTTGCTAGGTAGTTTCTGCACTTACACACACCCAGCAATCACCCAAACACCCTAGCAACTACAAAGCCCAATGCACTAACAACCATTCAAAAGTCTTGACAGAAAGTTTCCCAGCCTCTTTTAATATTGTTATCGTCAGGTACACTGCACTGCTGAAACAAGTGATGGGAGCAAACAAAAACTGCTCTCCAAAGAGACAAATCATCGAAATAGAGACTAAATACCAACTGTGCTTTCCTACCAATTATTGGTGCTGTCGCACTGAGCTCAAGATAAATGTTACGTGTATGAAAATTGAGACAAGGCAGCACAAAAGTGTAGCAACAGCATTTTAAAAGAAAGCATAGGTGAGCGACTCAATTTATAAAGATGGAACAGCATGCTGCATAAAGCCATTGAGGATTAACACTGTTTCTGTCTTCCCCGAAATGCTTCAGTTGCCTAGCACTTCAAATTAATTCACAAACATGAAAGAGGCAGAAATATCCAGCCAGGGCAAATCAAAGATTATAAAGCAAAAAAACATGCACTGTATGAGACTGCCAATGTAATTCCAACTGTATATTTGTCCTAAATCATCTCGTGTGGTTTGTCACAAGGCACAAACCTATTCTTTAAATCATCAGGCTTAGATCTCACAACTTTGATGCCAATCAAAAAAGAAAAATGCATATACTTCCATGTTTAACATGCTACTGTGGCATTGACGTGTTTTTTTAAAGCATACAGCCTGTAAGCATCTGAAGCATTAGGAAACAAGTCCCTCCAGGGCGGCTTTTCCTCCCCGGATCTGTTTAACTGCAGGGAGGGTTTTATGTTTTCTACCATTTGGTAGGAAATAGCATGATCCAAGTCAATACTGAGCTAATTTATTCTGCAGTGCCCATTTTCACATGCTGAAAAAACACCCAACAAATCCTTCAGCTTCTGTTGTCCCTGTTTGTGATAATTTGACATGGTCATTAATTGTTCAGAGGATGCAGAATGAGTCTTAAATCAAGCAGGTGGGCACAACCTCTGCTCTGCTCTGTACCTGCACTACAAAAGGGTAAAAAAAAACAAGAGGAGAGGATTTAATAATAGTCCCTAGACTGATGAACGGGACATGGGCTACAGTAATTGCTCCAGAACAAAATGAAGGAATAAATGAATGATGAGGAGAAAAGAAGGAAGTGCAATGAATAATTCAAGCAAATTTTTTTCATAGGCGAGTGGCAACATTAATCTGAACTGCACTGGGGGCCTTCCACCCGGTTTAAAACATTTTGAGCTTTCAATCACTGTCACAATATGCAGCAGCTGAGATAAAAATGGTGCGGTAAAATTCTAAAAGAGTATCTGTGATTAAAATCAAGAGACGAATGGAATTATACATTTAAAAAAAAAATTTCAAGCCAACAATAACCAAAGGTAGGTGAAATGTGTTGTCCCTAAAGAGAATTTACATTGATCTGTAAAAGTTAATACTTTAGGCCAGAAAATCACTCATGGAAAAATGTTGCCTGGTCTGATGAGTCTCAATTTCTGTTGAGACATTCAGATGGTGGAGTCAGAATTTGGCATAAACAGAATGAGAACATGGATCCATCATGCCTTGTTACCACTGTGCAGGCTGGTGGTGGTGGTGTAATGGTGTGGGGGATGTTTTCTTGGCACACTCTAGGCCCCTTAGTGCCAATTGGGCATAGTTTTAATGACACGGCCTACCTGAGCATTGTTTCTGACCACGTCCATCCCTTTATGACCACCATGTACCCATCCTCCGATGCTGCACCATGTCACAAAGCTTGAATCAAGCATCGAGTTCACTGTACTAAAATGGCCCCCACAGTCACCAGATCTCAACTCAATAGAGCATATTTGGGATGTGGTTGAGCGGGAGCTTTGTGCCCTGGATGTGCATCCCACAAATCTACATCAACTGCAAGATGCTATCCTATCAATATGGCCAACATTTCTAAAGAATGCTTTCAGCACCTTGTTGAATCAATGCCACGTAGCAGTTCTGAAGGCGAAAGAGGGTCAAACACTGTATTAGTATGGGTGTTCCTAATAATCCTTTAGGTGAGTGTATATGCTCCCAGTGAACCAAATAATGAGAAGGAACCAAGTGGCTCACCACAGCTATGCAGATAACACCCAGATCTACTTAGCTCTATCGCCTAACAACTACAGCCCCAATGACTCCCTCTGCCAATGCACTGATGAAGTTAACTGTTAGCGGCGAGTCCACTTTTAGCTATTTTGAACCAGCTTCCAGAAGAGATCAGATGTCCTTCAACAGTAGACACATTCAAATCTAGACTCAAAACACATCGGTTTAAAGGTGCATTTTCTGATTGAGCACTGTGCTACATCCGACTGATTGCACTTTATTTTATCTTTGCATCCTCATTATTCCAAACTGCTTTAATATATTTAATATAATTTCTTCCATGTAAAGAACTCTGAATTACCATTGTGTGTGAAATGTGCTATATAAATAAGTTTTCCTTGCCTATATGCATTATTTCCACAAGAATATTAAACAGTACAACTGTTTCCAACATTGATAATAATAATAAGAAATGTTTCTTGTGCATCAAAATAGAATTATTTCTGAAGGATCGTGTGACTGAAGACTGGAGTAATGATGCTGAAAACGCAGCTTTACCAACACAGGGATAAATTACATTTAAAACAAATATTAAAATAGAACACTGTTGTTTTAAGTTTACAATATTACAGTTTTTACTATTTAATATCAATCAAATACGGCTTGGTGATCATAAGAAAAATCGTATTAACCCCAATACTTTGAACCGTAGTGTACAACAAAGAAATTCTGCAGGATTTTTATCCATGAACTAAACAGAGTATCTATTAAAAGTTCTTTCAGTCAGAGATTGTCTTACTATTGGGAGCTGAGAGGGTCTGTGGCTCTTACCACTGGAAAAAGTGCAAAGGTTAACTTGGACACCTCAGAACAAAGGTTAACACGTGAGTCACCTCAGTCTATTATACAATGGCAGTGGCCAGTACTCGCAGTATAGGGCTAGTAAAATGTTTAGCAGCACTGCAATGTTTGAGGAATTTTTTTGTGTATTTCTGGGCAGGAAAAAGAACATGAATTGTTCTGTTAGTTGCCGACTGCCAGTCACTAGTGCGCATAAAACATTTAAGATTACATTTGAATCTGTTCATCAAAAATATGCTTTATTTGGCATATATAGCAGTAATACTAGACACTAAAAATGTAATTGTAATTTAATTGTTGATGCCGCTATATTTAATTTAATAGAAGCCATCCTACATTAAAATCTTTATCTTTAATTTCATTTTATAAAAGGCATTATCGTTATTAGGTATACGCAGTAGTCATAAATCATTACAGTTCAAGTTAAAATCCATTTGAACAGAACGTCATTATTTTATTTATTCATTAAACAGCAACATACAAATACAATATTTATAATGAAATTAGTCATTTCTTTATTATTTATATCAGAATTATAGTTCATGGCAGTCAGTCATTCAAGTTTTATTATAAATACCTGAAAGATAAAGATAGAAACCAATGTTGTTTATTTTCTTTAGTTACTCAATATTAAACAATGCCCTTTATTAAATACTACTACAGATTTGCTGGTAGTGGTAATGCCAACTGTTGTGAAATTCCCTACTCTGCCTTCTCTTAAAAATATATACATTTTCATCAAGGTTAAAGCTACATTGTTCCCAAATAAAGTATTGTTTAGTATAAAACATGTTGATGATTAGCAAACAGGCTGCAAATTCATTCATGATAAGCCATTTCACTTTAGAGTACCGTAGTAAAGCCTCTCCTCCACGGATATCCATTAAAAAAAACAGCCTCTTGGCTCCTTCCCTGCGTACCACCAAAGCCAGGGCGTTTTAGCCGCTACACTTCTTTAGCTAAAGGTTGCAGGCTTGCCTTCCAGTGCATTTTTTCTTTGGGGTATTGGTACATACCTTAGCCTTCCTGTAGCTCAAACAGTAGAGCGTGGAATGCCAAGGTCATGGGTTCGATTCCCAGGAAAAGCAAGAACTGATTAGAATGTTAATGTGTATCTTGAATGCAAGGTAAGCCTCTGGATAAAAGCGTCTGCCAAAGGCATACATGTAAACGCATCGAATTGTTTGTGACACCAGTAATAAGCCTTGAAGTCCTCTGGGAGGTGATAGTTCAAGTTTTCAAAAATCTGTACCATTAAACCAGCTGTGTTATTATTCAGGTAAGTACCTCAAAACATTGACTTTAGCTAACTTGCTTGGCAAAGTTTTTCAAACTGTTGCTCCACCATGATAGCAGTTGACCTTGAACGACAAAATTGTAAGTTTTTACACAGACACAAACTCACACACACACACAAAAAAAAAATCTCTATAGCGCCCCATGGGGCAACAGTGAGAAAGCAACCTGTACTTTAATTTTTAGTTATGGTCTGACACGTTTCACGATTCAATGACGCACAAAATTCCACTCCAGTTATGAAGCTGCTTTGATTGACAGACAGGATAGCACTGCAGCTTCAAACGCACTGCCTGGATTACACTAAACCTTGACAAGGAGCTAATGAAAACTCCCACCTCTTTGCAGACTGCCAGACACAGGAAGAACACAAGGCCAGGTGAGCAGTGTGAGTGTGTGTGTGTACAGGGGGCAGCATTAACTACTGATGAAACTGATTAATGGCTGACACTTTCTCAGTACTGAGACACTGCAGATAAGATGCGAGCAGAAGATAAATGTGGCACTGGCAGCCCAGCACATCAGGCCTTATTGAACAGCTGTCAGCACTGACAGGAAGACCTGCGGTGCCACCTGTGCAACACCCTGCAAACTGTGAGCACATTCATACAGTAAATACATATGAGCTAGTAATTAACTGGTAAACCATAAATATATGTGAATGTACACACACATACATATATAGTGGCGAGCAGGCTGAGGATCAGAGCCTTGAGAACGGCACAAGGCCGGTAGTGTGATTGATAATGAGCCTCATATCTCATGGAGATATTTAACAAGTATAAGCATATAAGATATAAGCATAAAATGAGGAGTGATGACAGGGAAGAACGAGAGAGGACCTGGATTTTAATTTATGTTTTGTGTGTCACACACACACAAAAACATTGTACACTTTAACCGATTACGCATTTCACTTTAATTTACATAGTTAATTTTACAAAAAAAAATTAAACAGCAGGTTTGCCAATGCAAGCTATTACCTTTTTCCTATTTAGTATATTTATTAAGGCATTTTCCTCTCACAGTGTAGGTGATTCTAGGTCCCCACAAGTCTGATCCACACAAACAGGAAATAGGGTTTTTGCGCAGCTCTAAATAACTAACACCTATTAATAGTGAAATTCAATTTGAGTTTCTTACAATTTGACTGTGTATTTATATAAACTGAAATAGATGATGTTTACGTTGCCATTAGCTAAAAGGAAAACCTTCCATTACCTGTCTGATGTGGATAAATCAGCAGCCATTACGCTCATTGAAGCAAACATTTCCCACAAATGGAAAATGGAGACAGATTGAGCATGTGAGTATTGACAAATTTCCCCAATTTTGCTGCTCATATTAACGGAGTTCAGTGCTGCTGGGTATCAGGTTGGCTTAATTTGATACATGCACGATGTGGCATGTTGTGAAGCTCTGAATAAACTCCTACACTGATATTCACATAATGGTGAACAATGGGAGCTGCGCCCACATTAGCAGCAGCTAGTATAAAGTTTATCATCCATTACAGCCTGCATGCTCACTTACAAATACAAGAGCACAGCAGGAACTGCACAGTTTTAAAGCAGAAGTTGTTTCCTGTAAGAGGAAAGAAATAAGATATCAAACGTTCCCTGAGGAAACCAAAACTCTCGATTATAAAGGAAATTTAAGGAAAGATAAGCTCAAAAGTCAGGTCAGTGCAGGCTTCCATTGGTGATCGTTACTTTTTTATCTGATTGGCTTAGAAGAACACAGAATGAGCTGCTTGTTAGAGGACATGCAAAAAAAACAGCATTTAATAAGCACATATATAAAAATATACATAGGGATTAAAACCATGTCTATCTATCCATATATTCATCCCTATATCTCTAATAAAGAAACAACCCAAACAAATCACTGACTGGCACTTCTAACTGATATATTGTAAAAACATCTTTCAACTTTTTACTGCAAACTTGAATCACCAACCTTAACAGCCTGTTATTGGTCAAAAGGCCTGATAGTAGCTGTAGAAAAGGCACAAGGGTTTTTAAATATTATAGCCTACATACATCAGCAAGGTTTGTTTAGGTGCCACAAGACATAAAACAGACAGAGTCAGATATGCATATCTCTATAATTAGATGAATGAATAATGCATGGAGCCAGACAAGATCTCACACACAGCTGACCAAGAGTTAAAATGAGCTAAAGTGCAGCGTGTATCTGCGTGTCTAGAGAGTGACTTCTGCTTTATTTAATCTTCAAATTTTGCAAATCTGATTCAGCTGTGTGCCAAGAAGGTTATCGTTTAATAGGGATCTGGATTGGAAGAGAAATTAGATTAATGACCTGAAAGAATCTGAATATACCCCCTAAACAAATAGCCTACATTTTTCCCAGCAATACTCAGAGGTGCCTTTATTGTACGAGCAGAGCAAAAGAGGCAGCCAAGTTTAAGCTTCAATTAAGTGAAACGTCTCTGGCTCCTCTTCATCCCATCCCAGGAGGAGCCCCTTCCACGTTCCCGCCGCCGAGAAGATCAATTCTGCCTGTTAAATGAGCTTGCAATCCCATGGAACATCTACACGGCCTCTATTTGTTTCAGGAGAAGAATATAAATACAAATTAGCCATAAAATTGCCAGTGCAGTTTAGGTTATACCATTACAAGTCACCATCTGTATGGTATAAATTAGCCAGATTCAATTACGGCACATTTCTCCCATTAGAAAGTGCTGAAGTTAACAACACAGCAACAAGACTTGTTTTATGTTTAACTGGTGTGAGATCACAGACCTCAATGTTACCAATCCTATCCTCAATAGACTCTGACTTTAACAACCTTATCGCACCCAGGAAATGAAATAATCTTAGACACTGATCTAATCAAGTGGTCCTAACTATCCCTCCATCTGCTGCTTTGTACTCAACCCTCTTGCTGTGAGCATTACACGCCCTGCGCAGATGATAATGAGCTGCCTGCTTGAAAAAACATGCATCCTTCCATGGCATCTGAGCAATTCTCACCAATGGCACGAAACTGCAGGGCAAGGCTTTGCTTTCTGAAGGCAACAGTGCTTGTTATGAGAATTAATCACAGTAATGATGGCATAATGGATGAACATGAATTAACTTGCATATGCATAATGCTGGTATTTGTGTTAGCGGAGGGGAAATATTTCCTGACGTGTGTGACAAATGGGGCATCGGCAGCATAAAACTGCTATGAACCTACTGTACCAGCGGGGACGGTTTTTCAAAGGCACGCTGCTTTAACGGATTATAAAAAAAGATAAATATGATGAAATCGGAACGCATTTGGCCTGTGGACTCTCTGCTCAAAAGAGCAGCCCCGGCTTCACATGTGGTCACATGCACATAACGGGACAGATAAAGCCAGCGGTTGAGCGCTCTCACTCGCATGATGAATGTTTGTTTTGATGTCTTGTAGAGTCAGGTACCACCTGGTCAGAATTAAATGAACCGTATCTAGGTTGAACTCCCAACGTACAATAACACAGGAGGCTGTTTAGAGTCTGGCTGACATTTATGCACATATTCAGTGTGCATGAATCTGAACATTTGGCGTTTTAGCCGTCCTGGAAAAAGAAGCTGGATTTTAATATTGTGGAAAAGACTCCACATATATTTTGTAGGATTTCACTCAGCAGTCTGGGCAGGGAAACAAACACTTGTGGAGCTTTTGTGACAGGCGGGTCTTAAAGCAAAACCGACTGTTGTACTGCTGGCGCAAGTATTATCATAACGACCCATCCTGCCATATTAGACGTTAGAGAGTGGAAGATTGGCCGCTGTAAATTGTGCGACTTTCCGAGCTTCATATTTGCAGCCATTAGTTCCCCTTTTAGAGTGAAAAACCAGGCAAATATAAATGTGCAAAGATGAGATGAGGGAATTCAGGGTACATTGAACACTGATGCATTTTAAATGCCGAGGCACATTGCTTATACTGTAACCTTATTAATTCACCTCATTACGAGCTTTGATATTATTTTGGAGCTCATTCATGACTAATGCCCAATGGCGGTGGTTAGCTGATGGACTGTGGGGGGGGCTCGTATCAGTGGAGCTTTACCGAGCGCAGAGGACATCTTCCGTACGGCCTCTGAATATGGACTTATTACTCATCTCCCAAACCCAAAGTGACAGATGCTCCAATGTTCCATTTATTATTGAAGGCACCCAATAAATATTTGCCTGACCTGACACAGTGAGTAATGACAGAGCACCCAGCCTGACAAATTTGCTGCTTGAGAATTTAAAATGATGCATTTTCAATGCCGAGTGGCTGAGTGAGAAAGACCCCCCTCCCATGAACACGTCATTAGCCTGCGAAACCGTAGCCGCTTTGATTATGCAATGTGAAGGATCAGGGAAGCCGAAGAAGTTCCTTCCCTCAGAGCTGAAACAGACTCAGGGCTAACAAAACCAGCACATCTTGCTGATGGATCTGATGCTTTCCTGGAAAACAGATATTTATGGTGAAACGTGCTGCTGGAAGGCCGTCCAAAACTACCTATGCTAAGGCACGGACTTCCAATGCAAAACAAATGCAAATTCATGTGACCATAGATATAAGTACCTACCCCTAGCCACATGTGAAGACAGAAGGTTTATACTTGAAACATTGAGCATTTAAAATTCAGTCAGAGAATTAAAAAAAAAATCTTGTCACTATGATAAATGTAAAATATTCATCCTTTAAAGGCTGAGACAGGAAAGCATTTTTCTTTAAAGCACAGGTGGTGGTTTACAGCAGGCAGAAGCTATGGGAAATTCTGGCAGGCTTGCTATCTACACTTCCTTCGTGATGATAGGCTGAAAAAAATAAAATAATCCAAAGCTATTTAAACCACGTTGAATTTCCCTCTCGCCCCAGTTCTTAACTGATGCTGTTTTCAGCCACTGGTGCAACAGAGGAAAAAGTTTATTCACCCAGCATCACCAACTGACTGCTGTGCTTCTTACTGTCCTTTAAATACCATGGCAGACATAAATCAGCTATCAGAGTATAGAGGTTTGACCAGCATTACCAGGCCTGGAGGTTAAGAATAACCAGTACGAAACCAGATAACCAGAGATGACTTTGGTACTTTATCTATGCTGAAGAGAGTTCGCAATCCATTCGCATTCCTCAATGGCAGCTGCTCAGCTGGAGCTCCTGCTGAATATGCCATGTGACTAATCAATCTGGATGAAAATTATGTATGACAAGGTTTAAGGCACAAGAAAAACGCACACTGCAGAAGCAACCTGAGCTGTGATGTGAAGAGGTATAATATAAGTAATACCTAATAAGTTAATTTCACACCTTTAAGAGTCCACCAAATATAGTCTGTCACTGGTAAAATATACTACAGTGTAATGAAATACTTAAGAATTCTTCTTGGCTCCGTCTGTCTAGATAGACAATGGATGTGCCCGGTTTAGGTCAATCTGATGGTGAACAGCGTCGGCTGTGGCTAAACAGGCCGATCCGTGAATGGCAGTCTTTAGCACACTTCCTACACTGAAAGTCTGATGACTGCGGCTGGTATGTCATAGTTTTCACTTTCCTACATTCTCTCCTGTCCGACCACAGTTTGAGTCTCTTTCCCTCAGCAGTGTTGAGACCAGCACGTACTATGCTTCGCCATGCGTCGCGGTCTGCAGCAACCTCTTCCCACTTGCCGACGCTGATGTCAGCCGATTTCAGGTCACGCTTACAGACGTCTTTGTAGCGCAGTGTGGGACGTCCTTTTGGCCGGGAACCTGTAGCCAGTTCTCCGTAGAACATGTCTTTGGGGATGCGACCATCCTTCATGCGATGGACATGTCCTAGCCATCGTAGGCGGCGTTGTGAGAGGAGGGTGAACATGCTGGGCAGCTTTACTCGGTCAAGAACCTCTGCGTTGGTCACTCTGTCTTGCCATGTAATGCCCAGGATCCTCCTCAGGCACCGCAGATGGAAGCTGTTCAGGCGGTGCTCTTGTCGTGAGTAGGTGGTCCAGGACTCGCTGCCGTAGAGCAGTGTGCTCAGAACGCAGGCTCTGTACACTGCAACCTTGGTGACTGTGGTCAGCTTGTTATTTTCCCACACTCTCTTTGTCAGCTTGGACATGGCAGCAGCAGCTTTTCCTATGCGTTTGTTGAGCTCAGGGTCCAGCGAGAGGATGCTTGTAACAGTTGAGCCCAGATAGGTGAACTGCTCTACCACCTGCAGCGTGTGGTCCCCGATGTTGATGATGGGAGTTTCGCTGACGTCCTGCCCCATGATCTCTGTCTTCTTTAGACTGATGGTCAGGCCGAATTCTCTGCATGCATGTGCCATGCGGTCGATTTGCCTCTGGAGCCCTGACTGTGTGTGAGAAACGAGGGCGGCATCGTCAGCAAAGAGCATTTCCTGGATCAGGATGCGGCGCACTTTGGTCTTCGCTCGGAGGCGTGCCAGATTGAAGAGTTTGCAGTCTGATCTGGTTTGTAGGTAGACTCCATCATCAGATTCTCGGAACGCGTACGACAATACGAGGGAAAAGAAGATTCCAAAGAGTGTCGGGGCGAGAACGCAGCCTTGCTTTACACCGCTGCGAATAGGGAAAGGTGCAGAGGATGAACCATCAAAGTTTACTGTGCCCTGCATGTCTTTGTGGAAGGACGTAACTATGCTGAGCAACTTTGGGGGGCACCCAATCCTTTCAAGGAGCGTGAAGAGGCCCTTCCTGCTCACTAGGTCAAACGCCTTGGTAAGATCAATAAAGGCAATGTATAGGGGCTGTTGTTGCTCTCTGCTTTTCTCCTGTAGTTGTCTTAAGGAGAATATCATGTCTGTGGTAGATCTCTCTGCTCTGAAACCACAGCTGGAATGCCGTCTGAGCCTGGTGCTTTCCCATGCGCCAGCGAGTCGATGGCTTTGCTAAGATCTTCCACTGATGGGGGTAAGTCTAGCTCTTCCATGACAGGCATGGGTGGGATGTTGTTGACAGCTTTTTCGGTGACAATGGTCTCTGTAGAGTAGAGGTCTTGGTAGTGTTCGGCCCACCTCTCCATCTGCTTGTCACGGTCACTGATGACTTCACCGTCCCTGGACTTGAGTGGAGCGATCTTGCTGATGGTGGGGCCGAAAGCTTTCTTTATTCCTTCGTACATGCCATGTATGTTACCTCTGTCAGCGCAGGTCTGGATTGTCTGACACAGGTTCTGCCAGTAGTCATTTGCACATCGTCTTGCAATCCTCTGAGTGTTGTTTCTGGCTGTTCTTAGAGCTGCGAGGTTCCTTGCAGATGGATCATTTTTATAGGCAATCAGGGCTTCTCTTTTGGCTGTGGTGGCAGGTTCCATTTCTGCCTGGTGAGTTTCAAACCAGTCCTGATTTTTTCTTTCTTTCTTTCCCCAGACTTGGATGGCGGTGTTGTAGACTGCATTTCGTATCCGCTGCCATTTCTCTTCTAGTGTTAGGGCTGTGTTGCCTTCCAGGGCATCTTGTAACTGGGCGACAAGTTTTGTGCGTGACTCAGGGTTTGACGCTCGCGCGATATTGATACGAGGGCGGCCTTTCTGCTTGGTGTGGTGGATCTTCTTTGGTAGTAGTCTCAGTTTGCTGCACACCAAGGAATGGTCTGTGTCGCAGTCGGCGCTCTGGTAACTACGTGTGACGAGCACACTGTTAAGCACAGCTCTTCTGGTGATGATCATGTCCAGTTGGTGCCAGTGTCCGGATCTTGGATGCCGCCAGGAGACCTTGTGTTGGGGCTTTGTGTTGAAGAACGTGTTGGTGATACACAGCTTGCGAAAGGAGCAAAGCTCCAGCAGCCTCTGTCCGTTTTCGTTCATTTTGCCAACACCAAAGTGACCTAAGCAGTCTGGCCATGAGCTGTGTTCTGCGCCAACTCGGGCGTTGAAGTCGCCTAGCAAGATGATATGCTCGGTCTCTGGGATCTTGTTGATGATGTTATCCAGATCCTCGTAGAACTGATCTTTGATTTCCTGTGGAGAGCATAAAGTTGGTGCATAAGTGCTAATGATGTTGACCATGCCAGAGGAGGTCGACAGGCAGAGAGAAAGGATGCGCTCTGAGCCGCCGGTAGGAGAGACTATCATGGGTAGCAGGCTGTTCTTCACTGCAAAACCGACGCCGTGCAGACGAGGTTCCTCGATGGATCTGCCCTGCCAGAAGAAGGTATAATCGCTTTCCCGCAGCATTCCATCTGCAGCTAGCCTGGTCTCTTGCAGTGCCGCTATGTCAATGTTGAGTCGCCTCAACTCAGAGTCGATGACTGCGGTCTTCCTGCAGTCGTTGATCTGTTGCAGATCGTCGGAAAGTCCTGGACTCATAGTTCTAACGTTCCAGGTGGCCAGTCGTAAGACTGAGGGTTTCTTTTTCTTTTGTTTTTTGCCTGGTGCGGTAATTGCTGTCTGCTTGTCGATGATGATCTATGCTCCAAGCACCCATTGAAGCAGGCAGACAGTGGCGGATCAGCACCCAATTGACCGGGGGCTGCCCAGTTTGGGGCGGGCGGTAGCTGATCAGTGAGGTGCAATGACCTCTCCCACCGTCGGAGGCAACCCGTAGCGCCCGATCCTTACGCCAATCAGGTGAGGCTTATAACTCGTAACTGCTGCCTCCCATGTTGTTTCTGCTGCATAGCAGCACCAGAGTGACCTCTCCGGGGCACAATGCCTGGGCGAAGCTTATGGAGACCCTGGGATGCCCAATCACCAGAATCTCCCTCTCTGCCTTACTAGTGGGGTCCGAAGGAGTGCAGCACTACATTTGGCACCAGTTTGGCTGCAGGAGTTGCCGGAAAGATGACAATAGTCATTTCAACCGCCTTAGGACACCACTCCGGATTTTTTCAGGTTTACTCCTTAGCCTTTTCCTCTCCCGAGGATACCCACAAGGCAGTGGGAGACTCGTGGAAGGCGGGAACGTCTCTCTTCCCGTACAGGCCCAGAAAACCTGCCCACTGCCACGTTCTTCTATACTTAAGAATACTACATTATATTACTTGCAAAAAAATTTACTTGGAATACACTGATTTTGATTGGCCATCAATGGCGAAAGAGACTTTTTTGGGGGGAATTGATTTTCTTTATGCGAATGATTAATTGGGTGAACAATGCCATTTCAGTGTGATTGAATTGACTTAATTTAAAATCAAATTACTGCGCAAACTGAACATATGGTGTTTTACATAAGTGATAATTCTACATCTCAATTACTTTAACTCCACAGTTCTAATAATTTTGTGCCAGAGCCATTATATTTTGACACATGTATAAATGCTGTTGACTTAGAAGTTTGGTCTCCGTAATGTCCAGATCCCATTCACCCCATCTGCTCTATACAGTCCCTTAAAATAAAGAAAATAAACAAAGAGAGTACCTACTATTTTGCAGTACAGTAATAAATATATTTTGTAATTGTATATAAATATGAATTAAATTATGCATTAATATAAATTATGTATGTAATTTAAAATAGTAAACAAAAATATTATTCAATCTTGGCAGCAAAGTAAAAAAAAACTAGTATCAATAATATTAATATTTAGAATTCGCTTTTATTTTTATAATTACAGCTTTTCACATTTAATTTTTTAGCTATAATTTTCTTCTGTTTTAGTCAGTTTGGTCCTTCAACTTAAACTTATTTTAGTTCGTTGCCAAGGCACGATTTCAAGGTATAACGTTTTTTCCCCATCATATACATGTATAAAATACACACATACACACTTATCCAATTATCTAAACCAACTGCTGTTGCATCACGTGATATTAATAGAGCTGATGAACAATAAATCAAAGCATCCAGGCAAAGGAAGAGGCCACGATCATTTAATTATGCCACGATATCCATCCCTGACTCAAATCTCATTGCGGAGACAGAGTGCGTTTCCTTGCCTTCATTCTGAATGACACCGAGTACTACTTGGTTCTGATTTAGAGGCACGTCTCTCCTCTCACGCCGCACCCTCTGCTAGCCAGCACAGAGGCACTGGATACAATTACCCATTCTGATCGTGTTTCACTGCACTTGAATAATCCTAGCCATTATTGCCATAAATATTTCATGAATCATTTTGACAGAATAAACGAGTTACTGAGGCCTCATATTAATCCGATGATGTTTTTTTTGGTTTCCTGTCACCATAACGACCCCCCATTCTTATCAGCCCCTGCCACTGTCTAACACTGTTTACGTCTTCATCAACAAAACGTTACTGGTTACTAAGTGGCACATGGTCTGTGGCCTTATCTGCCCCCAGCGTCACCCCTGCCCCGAACGGTCACTGCGCTGGCACATTTCTGCCGTCTCCCAGCAGCAAATGACATTTGTCATGGCGTGACCCATTGCCGCAACGATCGACTGAAAGTGTACTGAAGGAGCACTGTGGTATTGGCTCAAGCCCATGCAGCTATTTCTACTAATATGTCTGAGTGCAGCAGGGTCAACGTGATTCAGTCCTAGAGATACTAAACTAACTCGCATGACATTTAGCTGAGGGGAATCTCTGGGTCGGTTGGATTTGTTGCTTTGCCCTGGCCGGTGCTATGGACCTACCAGCATGGATGTGCTGTACACCTTGCATATGACATGGGAGCTTGCTGAAAGCACGTCGAGCAGCGCAAGTTGATCAGTGTGAAAAGCCGTCATGTGTTGGTGAGAATGGCTTGCCCTTGGACAGGCATGCTACTCAGGTCAGGCACATCACACAACTGCAGTCTGGATTCTGGCAGGGCCTGGATTTGCCACTGAAAGGTTCACACCAGTTAATTGGCCCTTGCTCAAGCCTGCGAATCAAATGTCAGACCAATACTATCTGCAACTATACACAGCCACCCTGAAACAGAGACGGTTGGGGAGATGGGTGTGGAATGAATATATTGCAGTCTTCTGGGCAAAAGTAATAATGCAATTACAATAACATGATTCTTAGAATCATATTCCTGATCTGATATTACATTAAAGTATTACAGTGAATGTTTAATTTGAACAAAAAGCATTAAAAGTAATGAACAATATTCAGCCGGTCTGTCTGATGTCCTTGTACTTCGTTCAGAATAGAGCTGTAATAGTATCATACAATTCCAAGATTATTTTAAAATCTCAATGAAGGCTTCATATTTGCATGAATTATGCAAAGCACAATGTTAACCATGTTTATCGGTCCTCTTGATTTTTTTCATTTTCAGCCATGCTAAAAGGGAAAAATGGCATAGATTATCTTGGTTGGTTTCATAAAATTTAGATTGAACATTTTAATTTTGATCTCATTATCATTTCAACAGTATAATTGTTCTACTAGTGTCAAAACCTGCCATTAAAAAGGACCTCAACTAAAAGCAAGCATACACTGAGATTGATATTCTGCTCTTTTAAGTGACATCATCCAAACTTTAACGTACATTAAAAAAAATGGAGGGGGGGTACTTTATTTCTTTTTTTATATATATATGCCAACTACTCTATATTTCGCTACAGCAGAGACAGGTACGTGGTTACCAGAAAAAATATGAATGTTACAATACTGCCATCTACAGCTTAATATGAGCATTGTAAAGTCAATCAGTACTCTTCGACACGCTTACCAACTGTTAAACATGAATTAGCCTACAATTTTTTACGTTTTCCTACCACCCATCGAAGAATTTACTTACTTTAAAATAATATCACATATGTACTATGCTTCAAACAGCGTTCAAAATGTTTCAGAATGACAGCAAATAACTGATATAGCTACATGGTAGTTTTGTGAGAAGTGTCAAATGCTTACGTTTATAATTGTTTTATATATATTTATGGTGATAAGACCATGTTCGACTGACAGATAACTTAAGTAAACCGTTGTCTTTTTCCCCTCAATGTGTTTGACAGCAACAACACAAACAACAAAACAATAACAAAAGCATCAGGATAGCGTTTACCTGATGGACCGTATCAGCGGCTGTCATTCTATTCCCATATAATTTTTACGGTAAACAGTTCATATTCAAACTAAACTTGTGACAAACAAGACCGAAATTTTGGAGATATTATTCATAACATGGACTCGAACATATTTAATATGCCTACGTTCGCAATGACGCTTTTTGCAGGCCACACCATTACTCGTCTCCCATTAGGCGATGAAGTTACTTTCTGTATCTTGCGAGTCACTGAATCATAATGTGGGTAAGCATAGCTGTCAGGAGACTCCACAAAGTTTGTATCAGTGATATCTTTAGTTTATATTTGGTCAAATTCTGGAAATGTCACATGACTTTAAAAAGATGACCATCATTCATCTAATCTCTTGATTTAATTCTCCATTTTGAATACTGGATAATAGTACTTATTACACCAGTGACATTCTGTAGCTCAAAACGTGGCCATGTTTTGACTCGCACTACTCTTTCTTCAGCAGAACAGCCCAATCAGTTCCTAACAATTCCCAAAAGGAAGCAAAAATAGAACAAATTAACCCTGTAATGGAGGGACAGATCAAATAACAGTTCGTTGGTTATCCTGCAAGTACCATTGTAACCAGGCAAGAGACTTAAACAACAACAAGTCACATCTTTCTGCCAAGGTTCCTTTATTCGTTTCATCCTTCAAAAGGTAATCAACAGTAATTGTTCAGTGTATGTCAATTTTTAAAAACCTTCTAATCAGTTGGGATAACGTTAATAAATAACTAATGAATACCTTTTTAAAGGTAATTCAATATCCGACCACAGAGTTCCTCCTGAATTTTATTGGTTGGTGCAACCTGTCACCCGGACAACAGGGCACAAAGATAAAAGGAGTTACAGCCTACTTGCACCTTGTATCCTACAATTTACAATAACTTCCTTGTTCCTCCAATGAGGTCAGCAAACCCAGCAGTCTATTATTCTTGGAACATGTATACATTCATGTAACATTTAAAAGTAAACCATTTATTCTCTGTCAAGACAAATCTGTGATCAAAACAGCAGGATGAGGAGGATGAGTGTATTCCCACAGCATGGCACAGCTCTGGGAACCCTGGGACTTACTGCAAGCGAAATCCGACAGGAAGTCGAAAACAGTAAGTAATGTTTTACAGAAGCTGCTTGATATTTACATCTAGATCCATCTATAAATATGTATAGCTTTAGTGTAATGCAAGTTGCTAAATAAACATCAGCCAAATTCATATATTTAAATGTATAAGCAGATACAGAGTTATATATTGTATTATGTTTATAGCATAAATAATACAAAACATTAAAATGACTTTGGGGGTCCATAAAATTGTATGATAAAAGTCTCAAAGGTTGCATTTATTTGAGCAAATACAGTTAATATCACTACAAATTAAAATAACCATTTCCTACTTTTATATACTTTAAAATGTAATTTATTCTTGTTATGGAAAAACAATTTTCTGCAGTCACATGATTCTTCAGTAATATTTTTCTTATTATTGTCTTATGTTGAAACCATGATACATTTGTTTTCTGGATACTTTGAGTAGAAACTTCAAAAGAACAGCATTTATTTGATATAGAATTGTTTTTCAAAACAATAAATATCTTTACTGTCACGTTTGATCAATTAAACGTGTTGCAGTTTTTCTCAGTCACTGAAATTCTCAAAACTACTAGTTCAACTTCCATAAAGTCATGTTGTTCAAAATATACTCTGTTGAATATTCTTACTCCTCAAAACATCAAGGCAAATGCAAAATGGTTGAACTAGTTGTCATAAACTGTGAAGCATATTTTCTTTTCATTTCTATTAGACTTTTCTTTTGTAAATGTGTGCTGAATTGCGGAGGTGAATTTGGAATTAATGAAGGGAAATGTTAATCTCAAGAAGCTTAATTTGGCAAGCATATACAGACAAAGCACAATGCTACAAATTCTGACAATGGAAGAACAGTAAGTAAACAAACAGGGTGAACAGTCAGGAAGACGAGGATTAAGGATGAATGGTGGAAAGGTATAGGGGCAAAACAGTGGAACAAGTAGAAGAGACCATGATTATAGACATGTTTCTGATTAAATCATTTATTGTGGCTGAGGTGGGTTAAAAGGTGCCGCCGAATGTTGGGAAAACAACCTCAATGTCCTCTATGATTCAAACATTTGTAAAAAGAACAATCAGATAATGTTCACTATACTTTAATACTATACACGTATATATATATATAAAAAACTCACACTGTAGACTTATTGTAATGCTATATTACAGAAGCCCACTTACATTTTATATTATACAATAAATTTACTTTATAGAGACATAACCAAGAAGGAAATACAATAGAAGGATCTTTTAATGACAAGACCCAGGAAGCAGGTACACTACAACTTTACACGGACATGGACAGACCAGGACTGAGGAAAAACACTTAAATATAAGTATATTGGGGATGATGAGGGAAACGAGACGCAGTTGACAAGGTGACTAATTAAAAGACAGGTGTTTGGGATGACAACAGGAGAGCACATATCAAACCAGGAAGTAAGCAAGACAAAACAGATCTCTAAGAACTTTAATCTTTTGACAGACCAACAGTAAAAGTGTTACTGTGAATCGTGTCCGGTCTAGACGATCATGTACATTTGTACGGTTGAAATTTATATGTCATTCAGATAAAGTGCAGTCATGGTTATGAAAATACTGACAGAGTTCATCGTTATATCGACAACATGATTAATCATTTTTGACTACAGTGTTTGTGGGCAATGACACAAGTACTTGTTATTCTTATGACACTGATATGCTTGTTGACATAACTACTTAATTTTGAGAGATGGATTTGGTTACAAAGTTACAAGCTTTTGCAGGTAGTCCATTGTGTGGTGCTGTTTGTAAGAATTGTTTTGAGAAATGCATGTACTGGTTTAGCCTTAATGTTGTTTTTGTTCAGTAGTGGTTTTCATCGGCTACATACAGGCCATTTTTGTCCAGTGTCTTTTTTACAGCGTAGTCATGAACACTGACCTTAAATGAGGCAAGTGAGGCCTGCAGTTGTTTGGATGTTGTTGTAGGGTCTTTTGTGACCTCTTGGATGAGTTGTCGCTGCCCTCTTGAGGTAATTTTGGTCAGCCAGCTTCTCCTGGGAAGGTTCACCACTGTCCGAGGTTTTCGCCATTTGTGGATAATGTCTCTCACTGTGGTTTGTTGGAGTCCCAAAGCTTTATAACCTTTTCCAGACTGATAGAGCTCAAATACTTTCTTTCTCATTTGTTCCTGAATTTCTTTGGCTCTCAGCATGATGTCTAGCTTTCAAAGGTCTACTTTCTTTTGGTCTACTTCATTCTAGGTTCTAGTTAAGAGATTTCTTGATTGAGAACAGGTGTGGCAGAAATCAGGCCTGGTGTGGCTAGAGAAATTGAACTCTGGTGTGATAAATCATAGTTATGTTCTAACAGATGGGGCAAACACTTTTTCACAAAGGGCCATGTAGGTTTGGATTTTGGTTTCCCTTAACAAAAAAACCTTCAACTAAAAACTGCATTTTGTATTTCACTCTATAAAACCTCAAAACGACAAGCCAGCTATTATAGTGAGTTCTGGGATATCGGCTAGTGCGTATGTGCTCAATAATATACTAAAATATGGCCACAAGAAACTGGACTGTAACATTTAACCTCAATTTTAGTCTGGCAACGATGCTTTTGTTAGTGTTTAGAGGTTATTTATGCACATGTAGATTTTGAAAATAAACACCTAGATATACATTGATACTATGCCATAAGCCATAAGCGAGTGTATGTGAACTGTTTGCTTTAATTGACTTAAGTCAGTTAAGTAAATCATACTCCCAACTGCTGTAATTAATAAGATTATAGTAAACATCATAATTCATAATGTAAACAACATTTCATAATTAGGCCTACACTGTATACATTTTACATTTTATTTGAATAGTATCATTTGTTCCTGCGTTCATTTATTTCAAAATTTAATTGCCAAATACACTACCCTTTCTGAAATACAATTCATATTGTGATCATTAATAGATTATAAAATATGTTATTAAATTATTATTGTTTGTTATATTATTAGCGGATTTATGGCATCCCCCCCCCCCCCCCCCCCCCATGAGAGTAATTGGGAAAATAATCTCTAGATTAGCTGAGTAATTAAAACAATCATCTACAAAAAAAAAATCATCGTTAGCTGTAGCTCTACATTTTTTTGAAGATCTGAAATATTTAAGTGTGATAAACGTCTTATCATGTTATCACACCACTGTATATATAAAGCTTTTGGAACAAATATGTTACATAGTCTAGAGTAAGATGAACTGTTTCAGATATGAACTAACTAAATGTATGTGATCCCAGACACATCTGAACTGGTATCTGACCTGGTTAACCAGTCAGCCGGAGCCAGATTTGAAGCAATTCGATCGTTACCTATGTCTTATAATGAGAGAAAAACAATCAGGTAAATATATTTTGTAATAATACATTTTTGCAGTATTTCCAACCATGCTTAATTTAATCTAAACTAGAATTTACACTCCCCTCAACAGGAACAGAGTGAACTCTGTCAAACTCTCAAAGGCCATCCTCCCTGCAGACTGTCGTCAACAGGTGTCTCGGGTAAAAAGATAAACAGTCTTTTTAAATCGAGATTCATTATTATCATGGTTCACATTAAAGTGTTGCATGATATTTCAAGACTAATTATCGCCTCTTCAGTCTTTCCGCAGATTCCGCGCCAGCTTGGCATCAGCCAGGCAGTATTTGGTTGTATGGCAGAACACCCTGAAGGAGATCGGCGGCAGGTTTGGCACTTCTGTCCTCTCCTACTTCTTGTTCCTTATATGGCTGCTGAAGTTCAACCTCTTCTCCCTCCTCATCAACTTCTGCTTCATCACAATCCCACAAATTGTACATGCGCCCAATATCAGCAACGTTACAGGGTTCAGAGGACTTGAGCTTCTCACAGGGGTGGTGAGTTTTGAGTCCAAACTTTATATTCATTAACACTTCACAGTTAGGTTCAATTTGTTAACATTAGCTAATGAACATTTTTTGTTGCTCAGAGAACTTATTAGTATGGAAGCCCATTTCCACCACATAAGAAAAAAAAGATTTCGCATGAAATCTAGAAATTATGACATACTAAGTCACAATTATGACTTACAAAGTTAGTATAATTTTATCATTAGTAAAACTATGATTAAAGTATTCCTTAATATGTTCACAGTTTTTCATGTGTCGTGTCGGATCAATGTACTCGCAAGACTTTTCAAATCTCATAATTGTGACTTAGTAAGTCAGAATTTCGACTTGGTAAGTCATCATTTCAAATTGGTAAGTCAAAATTTTGACTTAAGTAAGTCATAATTTCGACTTGAATCATAATTTTGACTTGGTAAGTCATAGTTTCGACTTGGTAAGTCATAGTTTCGACTTAAATCATAATTTTGACTCTTTATCTCATAATTTCGTCATAATTCTGAGTTTTCATGTGCAATTTATTTTTCTTATGTGGCAGAAATGGGCTTCCATATATTAGTGACCTCTTAGTTTGATGAACATTTTTTTAATCTAAAGAACCTTTTGTGGAATGGAAAGATTCCATTGATGTTGGACATGCACTAACAATAATTAATTTATGTTTGCTAATAATAAACTAGTGATAATTTTTTTATGAAAAACCAATCGTAATGTTTACAGCTTTAAAGGTTAAAATATATTTGAGATCTTAATAAATGCTTTAGATATGTTGTTAATAGTTGATGATAATGAATGCATTAACTAACCAACATGAACTGAATCTTATGTTCATCACACAAAACCTTGGTATTCTAGATCTGTAGAATATAGAGTGACAATATCTTTGTCGACAGGGTTATTTCAACCAGACGGTCTTGTTCTATGGTGGTTATAATGGCGAAGTGATTGTATCCACACCAGCCTACAACATGCAGTTGGCCTATTTTTTCACCATAGCTGCATATCTGGTCCTGTGTGGGGTCTCTCTTATCTATAGGTAACATATTTAGCAGTATGGTAGGCTTCTAAAGATTGTTTTGTAGCTAGATAACTTTCTGTTCACTGTTTAGCATGTGGACATTTTCCCAAACCTCAGATAATAAATATTTTCCGTTTGAAAACTATATGCAAATATAAATTTGAATGTGTTGAGGTTTGAAAATGTTCATATTATGACTCAAAGATGAATAAACAATGCAACAAGATAATATATATACAGTATGTTAGATTTTTGTATGATTTTCTTTTCCTCCTCCTCAGCATGTCCAGATCCTTTCAGAAGAACTTTGTGCTAGAGACAGGACACGTCTCTGGAGGAGCATGGCGTCTCTTGTGCAGCTGGGACTTCAGTGTTGTCAATGAAAAAGCCATACAGTACAACAAGAACAACCTCGGCATTCAGCTGAAGGTTCGTACCTGCTTACCTTCTTGTAGGTGTCATCCCTTTTCTGTTTCCATTGGCTCATTTTACCTGTGTCTTCCAGGAGTCCTTATCAGAAAGGTTACTGAAGAAAAACAAAATATCCCTGTCTGCCAGAATAAAGCATCTGTCTCTCAACCTACTGGCCTGGCTGCTATCTTTAGGACTTGCCGTAGGCTCCAGTGCAGGCATCTACTTCCTGGGGACAGAGCAGCTGGTAAGTTCATTCACACACACACAAAAAACAACAACATTTTCCTTGCATTTCATGCTCGCATGCTTATGTTTTGCCTGCAGACGTCCAGTTTAGATCATGAACCAAATGATTTAAAGGCTGAGGCATCTACTCTGCTTCTGCCTGTGGTGGTGTCGCTCATTAACCTGATCGTGCCTCTCTTCTACTCCCTCATCAGCAAAATGGAGAGCTACTCTAATCCACGTGCGCAGATCTACATCAGCATCATGAGGTGTGATATTGTTTTGTCATCAGAAGAATCAGATTCCCATGGTTAACAATGCCAGGTGACCTCATCTATATTGTCTGTTTTGTTCCTAGAAATGTTATTTTGAAGATGTCCCTTCTTGGAATTCTTTGCTTTTACTGGCTGAATTTTGTTCCCAACAGAATCTCAGTAGGTGTACCATAAGTGTAATTTATCATGGATATCAAGCAAAGCATGATCATGTGTCTCTTTATGCAGTATTAATCTTTTTCTTTTTATGTATTCAAGTGTTGGGAGTCCTTTGTGGGCCAGAGTGTGTATCGATTGCTGATAATCGACTTCATATTCTGTTTGCTTGGCATTTTCTTTGGTGAATTCCTACGCAAGTGAGTCAAATACATCTTGGCTGCTAAAGTAGGCCAGCAAAAAAGAGCTGTTCATTAAGTAGATGATTTCCAGTACTTTAATGAAGCTTTATTAGAAAGATTGCAAAGAATAAATATAGTACCGTTCCAAATTTTGAGGTTGGTATGCTTTTTAAAAATGTTTTTGAAAGACTAAAATATGGTAAAACAGTAATATTGTGAAATATTACAGAAAAGTAAAATATTTTTTAAATGCAATTTATTCCTGTGATGACAAAGCTGATTTTTCAGCATTATTACTCCAGGTTTCATTATCACCTGAAATACATTTTTGTAAAAAGTTCAAAAGCACAGCCTCTATTTGAAATAGACATATATATATTTTTAACATTATGAATGTCTATAATGTCACATTAGACTAATTAAATGCATTCGTTCAGAGTAAAGTTATTCATTTTTCTTTTTTAATATCTTACTGACCCCAAACTTTTGAACAGCGTTCATTGTAAATAATATATTTGCCTTTTACTTTGTGCAGTAAACTGTGTTTTTATAGAAGTAAATGGTCTATATTACAGTTCCATTTATGAGTATACAGTAGACCCATATGTAGGTCAATTACTCATTACAAATGACAGAATCAATAGATTCACTTTTTCAAAATTGCTACAGTGTAATCGGAACCATGTGCATCCAGAGTCTTGGCGTCCCAGAGTTTGACATTGCAAGGAATGTACTTGATCTGATCTATGCCCAGACTCTGTCTTGGTAAGTCAATATCTGCAATATCTCTTCAGGTATTTACTTTGATATTCCTTCCAGATGATTGCACTCTCTTTTATCTCTCTTCCTGTCTGCCCAGGATTGGAATTTACTTCTCCCCGCTACTTCCTGTAATGCAAGTCCTTAAGTTGTTTATCATTTTTTACTTGAAAAAGGTAAGCACCATTATAGCATCACTTTGTCCTTGCAGTTGAGATTATATTGCATGTCCTTAGTTTTCACGGTTCCGGTTTCAGATCAGTCTTTGCATGAACTGTCAGCCTCCCAAACACACTGGCAGAGCCGCACAGATACAGACGGTCTTCATCGCCCTGCTCTTCTTCCCCTCGTTTGTGGGCGCGCTCTCTGCGGTAGCATTCACAGTATGGAGGTGGAGTTTCGATTCTGGTTCATCAATTGTCTTCAGACCAAGTTGTTGATTCATTTTATTTCTTATAAATCATGAACGTGTACAATTTGAATCAGATGCTTTTCAGATGACAGACTAGAGAGCGGCAACAATCAATTTGATAAAACATAATAGTTCACAAAGAACATGTTTTTCCATTCCACTGCTCTGTTTTTGTGTCTTTTTACACATGCGCTAGATGGGAGTTTTTTTGGGATGCCATTTTTCAGGTTTTGACAGGGTATGTTTATGGCAAGAACAGGGTATAAAAAACTAGCTATTTCAAATAACTTAAGACCAGTCCGCAATGTCTCGTTTTAAAATGCAAGGCTTAATTTTGTGTTAATGAGGCTGTTTGCATCCTTGCATTTAAATTTGTGAGATAAAGCGTGTCAAATATTGACAATGCAATTTAAAAAAGACACGTTTGTGAGACGCTGAAAGTGAGAGGGTTCCATCTAGATCAGTTGTTCTCAATCAGGGGACTGCAGCAAACTTCCAAGAGGGCCTCAAGATGACTTAAAGTCACTATAAAATATTAATTATTGCAGTATTTTTTATATTATGATTTATCAATGAAGATAATTTTTTAATTCATGTGCCTTCGTAATCTTTAATCAAAATAACTCCTCCTTGCAGCAACTTCTCTTCTCTGATGACGCGTTTACTAACAGGAAAACTTATCACTCACACGACATCACAGCAATAGCAAACAATTCAATGAAATTAAGTTCCTCCCTACATATTTCTAAAATGTGTTAAAATTAGAATGTGTGTCACAATTGGGAATAAAAGACTATTGCAACTTCCGACTTTGTCAAATAAGATTTTTCTTATATTAATTCCCCCTCAAATCAACCATCTTGTAAAACCTGGATACACGACGCAGCCTATTTTAAAAGTGTGACTACTCTACCTAGAAAAGCCATGTACATTAATAAAATAAAGATTATTTTTTTAAACATATTATACATTCTTCTAGCTATGCCAAACTTCTAAATATTTGAAATTGAGTACAAAATATTATTTTTAAAATCCTTATCCTTAAACATTCTAAAGTAAATCATGAAAATCTGGAAACATAATGAGGCATTTGTTGCGGATGGTTTGGGCAGAAAGTTTGAGAACCACTGGTCTATCACATTATGTAGAAACATTTGGACGCCAAATGCATTGTTATGCTGTATGTTACAGTCTTTTCCACTTGTCTTGCAGTCTGCAGCCCTCGGATCGATGTGGGCCCTTCCAGGGTCTCGACACCCCCTTCTACACCATTTTCAATTGGATCGATTCAGTTAAGGGTAACTGGGTCTGGTGGATATTTGAAAACATACTGAGAAGTGAACTCTTCTACTATCTGATCACCCTCATCGTCCTGTAAGTCCACAAGCTAGATGTTTTATGAATCCCTAAACACAAACGGAAACCTCTGTATCTTTCTTCATTTCTAGCTCTCTTCTTTCAGAGTCATCACTTTCTTTCTCTGGCAAATCACTCAGGGACGGAAACAGCTCATCAAGACTCTGCGAGAGCAGATTGTGAATGTGAGTGCTGAGACCTCACTTATAGTCAAAAAGTACTATTTACAGATGATAGTTTTTACCTCAGTGACTCTGCTTCCATCTGCCTATCAGGAAGGAAAAGACAAGGCGTTTCTCTTGAATAAACTGCAGACTATACAGAAGCAGAGAAGGGACGTGGCATCTTACAGACCTCAGGTACGTGTTTCTTGTGTTCTGTTTGGGCTAACATCCATCCTTCTTGCTTCTAGTTATCGTTAGTAAAATACTGTGCTCAACAGAATGAGAAACACATTGTGATTGTGGAGATTTCAGCCCAACACAACAGAAATCAGGGTACTACAGTCCTTAGCAGGCTTCAGAGAAACCCCAGTATAGGGCACCTACCCACTGAAGATACTCTACTGCCAGGGGCCGTGCCTTCAAACACCACAACCTCTTAACAGACAGGGAGCTCACATGAAATAAGATGTAAAATGTGTTTCTATCTCACTCTTTCTGGAAGCCTGTAAAAGCAGAAGAAGAAAAATAAACATTTTAATTGTAAGGTCATATACGGAGTAAAGCAAAAATTGAGCTCATCTGTTCTACTTACCATAAGTTACTGAAAGTCTTTTTTGAAAGCACTTTTAAACATTCTCATCTTGATTATGCTTTATCATGTAGGACTTCGACCAGATACCACATTTCAACACAAACTGGATGAATACTCTGCCCTTGGATATGTGAAAATGTATTCTCTGAGTGTTTTTTATGTATGTCTTTTTTTCTGTAAATATTGCATTCATCTGTAACTTATTCAGAAAAATCTTAACTATTCTGTCCATTGGATAGGAAGAGGAATGCTCCCACAACTTCATTTGTTCCCTCATTTTATTTCAGTTAATTAATGAATACAACGTCACACACAAAAAAGAGAACAGAAGTAATTCATGGCCATGATATCCCTTTTTACACTCAGTATGTCAAGTGTGGAGCTTCCTAATTTCCTCGTGAGAAGTAGAAAAAACAACGACTTAACCTATGATGAATTTTTTCCGCAATGCAGATCCTGATACATCCTAATAATTTATTCTGATGTCTTTGTAAATGTCAAAAATAAATATTTTAATATGTAAATAAGTGTCATCTGTGATGCGAAACATTGGACGCAAATAACCACAAAGTTTTGATGTACTCATAACATTATCAATTTTATTGTGAAAAAGTTGTTGCTTTTCATACACTAAGGAACTGTACAATCAATAATTTAAAAAAAAAAGTTTTTCGTTGTTATTGTTGCAAGAACGTATGATAATTATGCAGGTATTGCAGCAGCTTTTAGCTTCAACAAAAGGAAAATAGTGTTTATAATCGCGTGTTCCTACTGCTCCACTAAATCCCATTTCCCTTTATTCCGTTCACACAGAAGATCCCACTCTTTTGGAAACACCAGGAGGGTCCCGTCATACTGCTCGATGTTAAACTTAAAAACCATGAGCGTGTTCTTTTAAAAATATAAATCACAGGCTTCAGTTACAAAGAGGAAAACCACTTTACGATATAAAAAAAAGTTCAAATGGAACATTCTAACTAAGTCACAGAATTTCATTGCACTGTATGATGTGCAGATTACAGAGAAGAACAGCCAGTGCTCTCGGCCGAGAGGCTCAAACTAATACCTAAGGGTGCTGAAGATGTCCAAAAAGGAATAAAAACACTTTGTAGTATTTCTACAACCACAGCATTTCGAGATTCAAAGATTAAGGGGGGAGGCCAATAACATTCTGTGGACCCATTAGAATTTATGTCACCCAACAGATGGACACTAATATGCACAACTGCTTTAAATGCAAGGCCAGGTTCATTCTATCAGCTATAGCGACTGCAAAAGGCCTGTAGCGAATAGCTTATAGGTCAAACATTGAGAGCTTGCAGCCCTCCAGAGGAAGTTTAAAGGCCTCTTGCTGGCAGCCTGTCGCTCAGCCTGGATTAAACCGGCTTCATTGGGCAGGTCTGTCGCTGGAGGACGAGGCTCGTCCCTGAGATGAATGGGGTGCAGGAGAAACAGGGGAAAGATTGTTGGGGGGGGCATCTATTATTTAGCAAGCACGGTTCATCAGACCTGGAAGAAATTCACCGCTACTTCTGACGCGACTCGATCCCACCAGGAAAAGCCAAAGGAAGTGCTGTAGATTCCACTTGTGACGTCACGATTTGATTTGTGCTTGATATTTAGTAGCAAGCTTCAATGGGTTTATTATCCTTCATTCTGACATATATCTATAGAGAAACCATGCTGTATGTGCAGATTAAAAGGGCTTCAAGCAAAGATCTGACTTCTGAGCTCATGCGACAACACTGAAACCTGGTAAAACACATGGGATTTGAAATCATTGTGCATTTTAGTCAGACAAGAGCGAAAGCTTGTAACTGCACAGAACAAATAACAGGAAAGTAGTGAAATGTGAGGCAAATGCAGGGCCAAAAGTTAGGAAATCAGGCAGTTGTGGTACTGAACTCTGGACATTAGGAGAGGTAATTACAGTATAACGTTAAAATATTGTAAATATAAATGGAAATTCCCACAAGACATGAAGGAAAAAGAAAATCAGATTAAGCGAAGAGGTAAAGAGGAAGAAAAAACTAAAACAAAGCTTTGCCAATACTGTCCCCTGAGGAGAAATTTCCTGTAATCCGTGTTTAAGGAGAAGACAGTTCTGACCTAAAGAGGAAAATTTCATCAAACACCATTGGTTTCTTCCATCTAGATCTTCCAGTGAGGAAAGATGGTGCCTGGAAACGCTTGTGCCGTCTTTCTCAGCCGAATGGTCCCACATTCAACAACAAAGTCACTCTGTTGATTAAGTCATTGTGCAAATGACCGGCAATTCAGAAACCACCAATTTGCAGTGCAAATCACATTTTTAATATATCAGTTCATACGTAAGCACTACAAGTCATTTCGCATCATCCCTCTCATTGTTGGTAAGCATACAAGACCACATGATCGTTTGAGGTACTTCAGTTTTAGCAAGGAGAACAGAGCCAAAAAGAGGAACACCATATGCGGAGCACAGAGGATTATGAGTATAAGCAACTGAGAACACAACCAAAGCTTAATAAGCCCATAAAACAACTTCAAAATAAGGCCTGTCAGCCGCTGCAGGGTTTAATCTGCATGAATTCTCCAGCAGAGGGCGCTAGCGAAGTAGGAAACATGCTGTCGGTGGTCAATGCAACCAAACCAGAGTCAGATGGACTCGATTATATTCATAGTCTGTGGATGAGAAATCAAACGTCCTGCAGCAAGGTGAGGGGAGAAATGTAGCCGCACGTAGCACCAGGAAGTGTTTATTCACATCCTGCTCTCCCTCGAGGTGCCACACCTCGATTGGCGTCATCGACCCAGCCCTGTGTGGGTTTCCTTGTGTGTTTGTCTGTGTGCACCTGAGTGTTATATAAGGGAAGGGAGGGGGGAGGGGCGGCCCCACCCCTATGCCTGGAGGCTAGGAGATCTTACAGTTGCTCCTGGTGCAGTTCTGTGGCGGACTCTGAGGCGGCCGGATGGATTTTGAGCGTTTGAGGCTGTTGCCTTTGCTGCCTCCCGCGGCGTTGGCCAGCGAGTAGGACCGACCGTGCATCATGACGGCGTTCATGCCGTTCGCCATGGAGAATGACTTCAAATGGCTCTTGATGGCTACAGGAAGCGGCAGCTTATCGATTAGGTGCACAGGGGTGCAGGAAACAATGGCGCGACAGCACAAGTCCTGCAGACTGAATACTGCAATGACACAAAAGACAAAACACACACATACTTGAGTTACAAGACAAAGGCAATCAGGAGGTTGAACAGTTACATAATCAAATCATTTAAAAAAATAAGCATGTGATACTCCAGGGATTCAACAGTAGCCGCCTCAGTGCATCTGCATTCGGAGTTCATTTTTAAAATCTCTTTACAAAAGTTATGAGAATGCTTTAAATGGATTCAACATTCCCTCAGCATTTCTTTGCGGATAGAGCCAAATGCAAATGGTGAGATTCACATAGGAATAGGACTAACAGAGGAATATTAGCAAGCACGTAATCTACCTTTTTTTTTTATTAAACTCTGGTAAGAGGTTTTGTATGTTTAGCAACAAAAAAAAGAAACAGAAGATGCTTCTATAACACAGTCAGTGTTTGGGATTGAAACCATATTTACTAACATCTGTACCGTATTTTCCCGCATATAAACCGCGGGCTATACCAGATTTTACAAACCCCGCAGGGGGGTGCGGGTTCTATAAGGGTGCGGGTTATATCACACATTTTTTACGCGCAATAATATTTCAATATGTTACGTCCCTAAGGACATAAGTTTTTTTTTTTGCGTTTTTTTCTTTCTTGCGAGGGTTGTTGTCTCTGGCACTTGTACTGTCACTCTGACAGCTGGCACTGATAGGCTTTCTGACCGGTCAATCATGCAAGACGACGTGATTGGCTGTGCTGCCATGAGGGCGTGCTCTTCTCATCTCATCCGATGATCAACACCTGTAGAATACTGGTACTGTAGAATTCAGACTTGTGTTTGTTTTCTTATTGTTTTAATTATTTTGCGCACAAGCACTGTGTACCGAGCCTGAACAGTTATGGATAATTGACGTCATGCGAGCAACATTTGTAACACAAAAAAAGTTCATCAATCTATGTGATCAACCACTGTGGGTTATGCCAACGATTTTACACAAAACCCCAAAACCTGCGGGCTATATGAGGGTGCGGGTTATCTGCGGAAAAATACGGTAAGTCTTGAATTGTCCAATAAGGTTTATAAGGGGTTCTACAGCCATCTGTAACTATAGTAACAGTGACGAAGAACAAATATGGGTAACCCTTTAATTAAAGCGTTTATGTATAATGTATTTTAAAGGCAATCATAATGTACAATATAACGCAATGTCTTTTCATAAATGCATTATATTAACTGATTCCTTGTTATATCTGAAATTAGTTGTTTGTCATGTTTTAATGCATTATATGTTCTAAAGGCATAACATAAGTATTATAATGTATTTTACACAATTTAAGTTTTCCCAAGACCATACAATGCATTATAAGTTGCATTACAAGGCATAAATAATGCATTAAAATACTTTTATAATGCATTATATTTACAAAGGCTTTAAGTAAAGTGTTTCCCAAATAGGTTCATCAAACCTAAATTAACTGACAGCACTTTCTAAACCAACAGATGGATTCATAATTTAATCAGGGATGCATGATATCGAAGAAAATGCAATATGTTCTTTAACAAGTTATAACAACGAATGACAGCATAATTCTGCTCCTCCATGAACAGTCAAGCAGATCAAGAGAGTGTAAATGGCTGACATTTTGAAAGGCATGTTAAAAGCACTTTCCGTTCTCTGAACTGCAGGATGCTGCTTCTGCTAAACAGTTCATCTAGGAGGCACTGCGAGATCTCAGGGGAAAATCCCACATAATAGTGGAAACAGACAGAGAAAGAAGTGCTTCACTGAAAGCATTCTGCCTCTAATTACGCAGCTCTGGATGACATGCAGTGTGGTTTTCAATGCTAATGAAAAGCTATGCTGATCTTAGCAGGCTTCCTGCATCACCCAAAAGGTTAAAACCACAGATTTCCACTGTATTTGTGGGATTACGGTCTAAAAATATAAGAAAGAATAGGCCTTTGTAACTTTTAATAGATTTCCAAATGAGAAGATATTGCTGTATCAGTATCACGATTGATATTATTCCTCTTAATGGTCAGGAGGACGACTCACCTCTGTTGGGCCTCCAGAACTTCTCCATGCCATGCCTCATGAGGACGATGCGCGAGAGCTCCGTAAATGACTCTATAACGTTGAAGTTGCAGAGGGGACTCACTTCGAAAAACGTCATGCCGTTTTTTTCTGCGTATGCCCGTGCCTGTTCCGTGGGGACCTGTCGCTTGAACGCCAGGTGTAGTCGGTTACCCACAAGAATACGGGGCACACCAGGTGCATGCTGAGAAAAAACGAAGAGACAAGAAAGTGCGTTAAAAAGGGGGGGGGGGAAGGGAGGACCGGAGACAGAAGAACGAGGGAGATACACAGTCTTGTCAAGCTGAGTGAATCTCAAACAGTGTCACAGCTGGCCGTCTCGTTTATTTATTCAATGACTCCTGTCATATCTGTGCCCTTCTTTAGTCCACAGAGAAAAGAGCACTCGCACGCTTTAGAGGCTGTACTGAGCAGCTGCAAGTGGATTCAAACCAAACCAGACTCAAGTCTCAAATCAAGACCAAGTAGGGATGCTCAACATATCAGTACCATATAGGTTACCGTATTACAGATTATTTACATGTTTGGTAACACTCAATACTGAATATTCAATTGTGCATTAATTTCCACTATTTTTACATTTAGATTATTTAAAATAATAGATTTAGAGTAGACCTTTTATTCAACGAGGATGCATTAAATTGAGCAGTAAAAACATCTGTAATGTTATTTAAGATGTCTACTTTATTTAGTTTATTATCTGACTGCCAGAGACCTTTAATGTTTCCTTCCAATGCTAATTTGATGCTTACTGAGCAAATCCCTGCACCGTTTCAAAGCTTGGCAAGGTCAAAGCTCATTGTGTGTTGAAATGACTCATTATGAATCATCAGCTCAATTCTGACTCAAGTAACTGCAGCAAAGTCAAAGCGGAGTGTCAAGTTTTCTAATGTTTGTAAAAGCAGGTCAAAAGTTCTCAACTACAAGTCTTTGGTTCCAACTAATACAACCCTCTTTCTGTCATACGAGCAGTTTTGCCTTGTATCCACTTAAATAAACATAAGAACATACAATTCTCAAACAAGGAAGGAAGGAAGAGACTGTAAAAGAGTAGCCTATGCCTATGAGGAAGGGGCTGTAGGAAGAGAGGACATCCTCTCTGGATATTAAGCACAGGACCAGCAACATAAACAGGAGGATAAAAGATAACAATAATTTAAAAAAGTAAGTTTTTGCAATTGGAGAAGCCACTGTGGCTCTTTTTCTAAACAAAAAAAGACGAAGGGTCACCGCTGCAAATATTGACTCTTTGCATAAACTTAATGTAATTGTCAATAAAAGCCTGACACTTATGAAATGCATGTAATTATACTTCAATAGACCATAGTAACATCTGACAAAAAATCTAAAAACACTGAAGCAGCAGACTTGAAACTGAATATTTGTGCCATTCTCAAAACTTTTGACCACGGCTGTATGCAACATACACACATGCACTACATGCAAGCATATTCAGCTTATTAAGATTCAAATTCATCAGAAGTTATAAATAAATAACGAAGAATAACAAAGTGCAGTAAATGGGGCACTATGCAATCAGAGGAGCCCTACAAAATGACCTCCAGCAGGAGCTGGTGTACATGTTTCTGACCAAACTGTCAGAATCAGACTTCATGAGAGTAGCATGAGGACCTGACATCATCTTGTGGGAACTGTGCTCTCAGCTCATCACATGGACCTTGATTGGCATTTTGCCAGAGAACAAAACAGTTTAAGTAGCCATTGGTTCCCCATTCTCTTCATAGATGAGAGCAGGTTCACACTGAGCACATGTGACAGATGTGAAAGAGTCTGGAGATGCTGTGTGCAATAACGTTCAGCATAACCGGTTTGGTTGTGGGTCAGTAATGGCCCTTGGAGGGTTGCACTGAAGATAACTATTCCTGAATTTTTCTGCGTGGCTGATGTACAAGTATGAGCGTGTAACAATAAGCATAGTTTAGAACAGCAATTAACCAATGGTATCAGTTATTTCTTTCAATCTCCTTGAATTCTTTTCATACTGTGTGGTGTAGCACTTGAAAATGCTTGTGTCTATCAACACCTGCTTTGTGGAGGCACTTGTTAGTGTTTGATTGAGAGTTGTGTTGCCGTTGACTGGACAGGGTGGAGTCATGTGACTGTAGTGTTTTTGTATGTTTTTAGCGGAAAGTATAAACAGGATTAAAACAGTCACAGAATATGTCACAGAAACTAGTCTATATCGTGATTTGATTTAAATGTACTGAACTGGTTTTTATTTATTCATTAAAAATGCAACAAATTCCATAAAATTATGTGTTATACAGTAAAGTCCATTTTTGTTACTGGATCCCTAAATTCTGTGCAAGTTTTTTCGCATTGTGGAAATCAAAGAACCCTAAAACGTTTTGAGCTACAAACCGTGTGTTCATTGAAATAATTTAAAGAATTTAAATATGATAAAAAAATAACAGTTTGCAGTATTAAACAGAATAAGCAGCTGTTTTGTACAGCTAAAAATAGCTAGAAGCCAATGTCACCGGAAGCCTCACACACCCAAGTTACAAATGTATCCTCTCTTACGTAAAAAATAAAAAAAGGATAGCCTACAGGACTATGGGTATAATTGTGATCTCACTTCCTGTAATCGTAAAGAGCAGCTTAATCTTACCTCATCAATCTCCCTGATCCAGCGATCTATACCGTCAAATGACCAGCGGTTGGTGATGTCATATACCAACAGGATCCCCTGTAGTTGCCAAACAAACAATGCATTGTTAGCTGGTATCCTGTTCATGCAGTGAGGAGGGACATTAACAGACTAACAGGACATAAACTGTATTATTTCAACACACTCCGCAAACCCACTGGTGAAAATTGTTTCTTGTTCAATTCAGACTCTTGAACCCACCTGAATATAAACATACTGGTCCCAGGGCTAGAATTACAATTTTTTTAGGGCAAGGCAAGTGTTGCCTTGGACAGAGCTAATATTTTGGGGGCATTAAGGCAAGTTGGAGGGGCACCAAGGCAAGTATTGCCCTATGAAAAGGGGCACCAAGGCTACTTCAGTTTATCGTCGAGTTTTAATGTAATTTCATGTCCTCTTCATTTATTATGCATTTATACAGTGGAAAGTAATCTTAATCTGTTCTTGCAGCACCACAACCCATTTCAGTAAATTTTCTTTAAAGATCATAAAGGCATAAAAGAAAAATGTCAACATATATAACAGAAATTATATTTATTTAGAACTAATGTATTTTAGGCAGAAAACTTAACATTAACATAGCATGGTTTAAATTTATGATTGCATGAACAAAGTAAATGAAATGCCGAGGATTACCGATGATCATCTGCTTATATGGAAGGCAGTTCCAATCATAAAATGAACCCCCCGTCATTACACTGCAGTTGAAAGTGTTGACGTGGGAGTGGACACGTTAGAAACAATAGCCGATAAATTCGTTGGCGGGTAAATAAACGCATGAAGAAGGAGGGGCTAATAACATTATTATGGGATGCGTTTTTGAACCTCGTGTCTCGTAAAACTTACGAAGTGAGAACTGCGCCCTTCTCTACTGCGCAAGTGGCCAGTGACAAGGTAAATTTTCGCGGCAGTGTCGGTATTCGTCACTTGCTTTGTCATTCGTACTTACTCGACAACCTCCGGCAAGCTTCGGAAGATAGTTCGTCAATATTGCGGCGACATTGTCACATAATTATACTCGTAGAAAATGACGAGATGATCCGAGTTTTGCTTTAAATTAATGAACAAAGGGGGAAATTCAACAATAGGTACTTGTGTTCGTTGTTAACATGCAATTTTATTTTATAATAAATGAGGGCACTGATGCAAAGAGGGAGGGCATCCACGGCAACAATGTTGCCGTGGATATTGGCATTATTCTGAGGGCATTACGGCAAATAAGGAGGGCAACCACGGCACGTGCCGTGATTGCCGTGGTATAATTCGAACCCTGTGGTCCTTGTAGATCATGTAAACTTGTATATAGTAAGTAAATGAGCACGTCCTTTACTTATACAGATTGCCTTTGGTAGAGCACTTAGTACAACATCAGTCTTTTGACCAAGAACAAAAAGTGACACTTTACCTGCGCTCCCCTGGAGTACGACCTGAAAATGGTGCAGAACCTGCCTTGTCCCGAGGTGTCCCTAAAAGCAAACAGAGACAAGTCAGGGCAGGGCAAAATCGTAGCGCAAACAGACTGTAAATACCATGTCAGTTAAGCTTGACACATGAGCCCTTTCAAAACACGGTGAGCTGCTTTCATATTTTAAGCATTTTAAGGCATCATAAGCACATTTCGAATGTAAAAACTGTTCCAAAAGGTAGGCAGAAATATAGCATAGCATAGGGCTCATAAAAATCTTATTCTTAGCATAGCATAGAATCGTCATATCTTAAAGGGTGAACCTTTTCTGCAATTATTGGTAATCACATCTTATCTTCTATACTGATTACATGTGGTGTCCTACAGGGTTCCGTTTTAAGTCCCTTGCTTTTTTCTCTCTATACATGCTTCCTCTAGGCTTTATTTCTTTTTTGAAGAATGGTGTCTCTTATCACAGTTATGCAGACAATACACAACTTTATCTCCTTGTCAAGTCTCCCTAAATCTCATCTCCAGCCTTGAGGAAGTAAAATTCTGGATGTCTGAAAACTTTAAGCTTAATGGGGATAAAACCGAGAGCATCGCTTTTGGCTCTTCTTTGTGCATTGCTAATATTACAAAGCTGTTAGGTAGGTACCCGGTCTTCAACAATGCATGACAGATTTAGGAACCTGGGTGTCATCTATGATTCTGACTTATTATTTGATAAGCAGATAAGTGCTGTTATTAAAGGAAGCTTTTTCATCTTCGGTCTATTGCCAAATTAATATCAAATAAGAATTTAGAATTAATGATTAATGCACTGATCATATCACGATTGGACTGCTGCAATATGTAGGGCTGCAAAATGCTATGCATTTCCTATGCTTTCTACAGTATAGCATGGTTAACGACATGCGAAAAAGTCTCTATGCTTCACATAAGGAGCACTATTTGTGTGGCACTCAAGAGTTAATGCCTATGAAAAGAATTCCAAATGGGTCACTTAATAGGTACCAGTAATAGGTATCACTCTATTTCAGTTAGGTTGCTCCCTTTAAAGGCGACTTTCTATGTAGGCAGTAAATAGAAAGGCAGCTCACTTCATTTTGGTTTTAGCCAACTTATTTTGGACATTGTACTGAGTTTAGAGTTAACCCAAATAGTAGATGACTCAGGCACTTGTGTTAGCGTCACAGCCTAGAAAAACGAGTTTTCCACTGTGGCACGTCCGCACCCAAATAACCTTTCCAGCTCCCAACACTATATGTGAGAACTTTCTCACACAGTTAAACAGGCCGTAACGTGCAGAAAAGTGTTAAATATATCTGTATTAAAAAGAGTGTTAGTTGCCTTTTTAAAGGGACTGAACCCATTCTTGAGAATGCCGTTTAGTGCTGCACTCCCACATTCACATCAGATTTACCTGGGAGCTCTGAAAGGTGCGTTAGTGAAGATAGATGTAGGGTGAGATTAAAGCTCTGAGGAGAGACTCTATGAGAAGGAATTTGCAGTAAGAAGCCAAAATAATATAAAGTTCTACATTATTTAGCCCAACACATTACAGAACACCATGGTCATTTCCTCCAGGGTTTTGAGAATTGCTCCTCAGGCACTTACTACACTCTGTGTTCACGCTAATGAGCTTGTTGGTTTGTCTTCATAGTGTGTAATCCTAGTCTTACAATCCAATGCCTTCCTGATTAGGAAACCTTTCTTTCTCTCTGGGAAGTAGCAAAATGTTTCTATGGATGTGTAACACTGATTTCTCAGCCTCTTTCGGTTAATGGAATTTTATCTTATTTATGATTTATGAGTTCTTGCAATTGTGTACCTGTCCAAAGTTTTTTTTTTTTTTTTTTACCATAGTCGCTTACGCTCACCAAATTACAGTAAAACAGCAATATTGTTACAATTTAAAATAACTGTTTTCTATTTTAATACATATAACACTGTAATGTATTCCTGTGATGATCATTACTTCAGTCTCATCTGTCTTTTTTCAGTGCAATGAGAAGAAAGGCCTGCCGTCTATGGATTGAAGGCCTACTATAGCACACTGACTCTTATCTTAAAAGACTGCATTTGCCTTTAGCATGCGATGCATCATTCTGTCATGAGGGGAACAAGACAGACGAGAGTTGTGATCCACTTACCAAAGCTCTAGTTTCACTCTCCGCCCGTCCAAAAGAATCGTGGTGGTCTTGTAGTCGATTCCTGCAAAATGAAAGACAGAGAACACTTAGATAAGACCTTACCTGTGTATGATTGTTTACCGAACAGAAAATACTCTAGAGAGGACTGGGAGCTTGAAAAGCTTCAGCTGTCAGAATGACTGCATTTGGTGTGCTACCTAACTTAATTCCCAGCCAATTCTTCCTTTCATTAGAAGCTACTAAAGCCGATATGAGCATCTTGACGGTGACTGCACACATTCAGTGGAGAGCCTGTCAGCGGCAACCAATCTGCTGTTACTTAATGCTATCACTGCTGAAATGTGACCAGGAAGCTTCCCATAAGGCGATTATCTTGACTGCTGATCTACATTTATTATTCAGAATATTAAAATATGAACACCGTATGGGCTCCATTAACTGAGTGGCAATATCTGCATTGATATCGGTCGCGTCACAGCAGGTCAGCATTCAAACCGGTTTTGCATTTTCATAGACAGCTCCATTTCCAAAAAAAGGCTCACTGCATCTCAAGCCGGTGTCTGTAATATTCTCCATGCCAAGAGCGGCTTGTCTCAGTAAATCATCTTTTTGTCCACTAGAAAAATCTGATTATCGGTAATGCTGACAACACGAACATGGACTACTCCTGCCTGGCAGTAGTCCAGGACAGTTTATTTGTTATAATGAGAGTGGTTTTGGCCATTGCTTCCTCTGGAACATCAGTTCTAGAAAGGAAATCAACTTTGTTCCTCTGATTAAAGGCAAAAACAAAGTCGCACCCTTTTTGTAGTCAATTCAACTTTGATAACAGCTGTTTATTTTCTGGAAAGACAGAAAAGTGTGGACACAGCAGAGTAGGGCTGCGTGAGGGGGTGACTAAATTGCAATATTTCTGTTAAACACTGTGATTATGATTTCAATGGGTTTTTTAATCTCTAGGTTAGCTGTGCTGGCTTGTAGGGCTTTAAATAGAGTCTTTTTTTTAAATATATATTTTACAGGAAAATTACACAATTGACAGCAGCCTTAATTTCTTCAATATCAAACCATTGAGTTTTTATTTAAGTGGAAAACTGCAGAGTGAAGCTTAACATTTTGTTGACAAATGGACTTTGATTTTGATTAATCATGCAACCCAAAAGTGGAGGCTTTAAAGTAGAGAAAGGGAAGGGGAAGGATGGCCGTCCACATTCTTTAATATCCTTCATAAAGCTTTGATGAAACATGTCTCAAGGAGGATCTCCTCTCACACTCAGCTAGACCGGCACCATAAGAGCGCAACGTCGACAGGCAAATGTTGGCTGGTTCAGAGCCCATCGTCTTCGTGTGTCCTCCATTATTAAACATTGACAAGAGAATGTAACAAGAGGGAAATGACTCGCACTTAAGAAGAACCACTGGGGCTGATTTCCTGCTGCTCTCCATCCTGCAAAAGCTTTGCTCTTAAGCAGGGCAACACATCAAGCCAAAGGCACTTCATACTTCCTTCCTCTAGCATCCCTCATCCTTCATTCTGGGTAATTGTATGGGCAGATGGCTCAGCAACACGGCCTGACAAGGGCAGTATGGTGTAATTATCATCTCAGGTTCCATCTCCGGCTGCAGGCCCAGACTTCCCTGCCCCGCTGAGGGAAGACAGCCTAAAGCAGCTAGTTTTGAGGAAGACCCTGGAAGTGAGAGATCCAGCAGTGGACAGTGGCATGTTTAATTCAGTTTTAAACAGCCTAATATCAATGGATAGTTGAAAACAAAATTGCTAATAATTGGAGAATGCAGAAGCGTGGGATTTTTTCATAGCAGGAAGCCTTTGCTTTCAGACCATGTCTTTGTGTCTCTTTGTTGTGCTTGCTCATAACGTATTCAGTCTGAATTGCAGCTATGCTAAGGAGCTAGAACAGGGTGCGTCTGAGTTTGAGTTTAAAAGATTTTATTTTAACTCTCATTTGGAGTGAAGAGTTCTATGAGCTGGACCATCAAAAAGGAGTTTGTGTGGAAACTGTTCCAACCAATGACAAAGATGCACCATTCCCGTTTCTGCCAAGACAACTCCAGAAACTGTTTTTCTTCTTTTTATATATGGAAAGTAAAATGAATAGATTGTCATGATTTGACAAGGTGTTTTTTGAAGTGATTATCTTGTATATGGGTATATTGGATGATTTCATATTTGTTTATTTTTGTGTAATGGCCATTGTATGTTTGCCTCCACTTTTTTGTTAATTGGTACTAGAACCAATGTATAAATTCACTAGCTGTGTAATAAGTTGTAGTTGTGTTCTATGATAGAACTGGTCCTGGGGCCTGTTTCAATATGGAGGTTCAACCAACTCAGAGTTAAAATGAGAACTTTGAGTTGATTTACCCTGAGATAGGAAACCTAAGAGTTAAGAACAGCTCTGCAAACTCTGTTAAGAACAGGTAATTTAAGATAATTCAATCAATTGAGTAGTCGCGGTCTCAGATAAGCATGTGTACTATGATCAATGGAGTTCTGAAATTTTACAATTTAACCCAACCATTGGGTTTGCTCATAAATTTAGGATAAAACAACTGTGGTAGATGCATAACAGAAACGGTTTCATCATAGCCACAGAATATGTGAGTAGAGTGGCGACAATTTTACCTCCATGCTCTAAGCCAGGGGTGGGCAAACTACGGCCCGCGGGCCACATGCGGCCCGTTGGGCTTTTTAATCCGGCCCACTGAACTTGCAGAACCTGTATCAAACCTCCTTCATTTTACATTTCCCTGTAATGTCACTCTGTCGCGGTTGAAGGCGGCAGTGGCGCTGAAGCTGTGGTCGAGAATAGGCGTGTGTCGCAAACCCCTCTAAACCCCCCTTTATAGCGTTAATTCCGTGTTAAAAAGGAAGTAGCGCAAAACTGATGTTTGCGAGCGTAAATTACATCCGCGAGCGGAAAACAGAGCTACACGTACATACGGGTACCCGCGAGCTCATTTTAATCACTCACTCGCGCACGCGTGACATCTAATTTGCGCACGCGCAAACATTCGCCCCGCTCTCGACTGCCGTTTTTAAAACGCGAGCACTTTTATTTTTGTCAGTTGTGGGGCGGGGCTTGCTCTTGTAATAGTAACATCAGACGTCATTGGTTAGTTCCCTTTTTTCCAGAGGTCAGTTGTGATTGGACGCCTGTTATTGTCAATCTAGAGCTGAGGCAAATATATGATTCAATCACATTGCATATTATGGTTTTTCTGTCGATTAAATTGTATTAATATTGTTTTGTTGTAATTTCATGTGTCCCAGTCGAGTGATTTAAGACCAAACTATACTTTATACAGGTTTTCTAGGATTTCTTATAAGTAAATGCACAGGTACGATGTGGCGAGCAGGGCGGGGTCGAGGGATCGTGAGAGCGTCACGAGAGACGGTGGC
This sequence comes from Rhodeus uyekii, assembly GCA_037043235.1. Lineage (NCBI taxonomy): Eukaryota > Metazoa > Chordata > Actinopteri > Cypriniformes > Acheilognathidae > Rhodeus > Rhodeus uyekii. Next base: position 200,263 of record JAWRVZ010000104.1, on the reverse strand, counting down.
GTGATTGGTAATGAGCGACACCTGCGAAGCCACCGGTGTCTCGTCTCACGGAGGAGCGGAGGCTTAAAAGGAGGAGCGACGACAGTGAAGACGAGAGAGGACCAGGCCTGGATTTATGTTAAGTTTTGTGTGGGCGGCGGTCGACCGCGAGGGGCCGCCGCCATTACTTTCGTTTTGTATTTATGTTTTATTTTCATCATTAAAGTGTTTAAACGTCTGCCGGTTCCCGCCTCCTTCCTCCCTGAACTTTCAACATTGTTACATACGACCTTCACCCCGGCCCCTCAGTCAATTTTAAGAAACCAATGTGGCCCGCGAGACAAATAGTTTGCCCACCCCTGCTCTAAGCCATGGGTGTCAAACTCTGGCCCGCGGGCCAAATTGTGCGACCTAAAGAATGTTTTGGATTTTGGCCCCCAGTGCAATTGAGTTTGACACCCCTGCTCTAAGCATTCAATTATCACTCCGCTCTAGTTCACCGATATGAGTAACGCCGCACCGTCTTCAATCCCTGATTTGTAGCTAAAGTATTTGCTTTCACCAGGGGGGCATTCCAGAAAGCAAGGTTATCTTCCTGTCAAACTCTCAATCTTGTGTATTTTCAGGTATTTACCGAAGACAACCTGCTCCCAACCAGGCTGAGTTCACAGAGTAAGTTACCATTTGTAACTGACTCGGGAGTACAAGTTACCTCTTTCAGAAATGAGCTTGACTTACCCTGCTTTCTCAGGTTTGATACACCCCCCATTCTGAAATGGAAAACCCATAGCATCACTCATTTCTGGGTAAAAATAGTCCGTTCACTAAACCTCCTTTCTGAAATGCACCTCTGGTTTCTTTTTTTTCTCTGGTTCTTTTTAAATTCGATTTACTACTCAGTTCAGTTGCAATTGCTTTGCTTTTTGTAACCCTATGCTTTGGAAATAAACCCCTAAGTGTCTACAGTTGCTTCTAGTAGTGTCTTTTTCCCTTCACTGGTCACATCTATCACAACCGTGACCCTATCAAAACAGAACAGAGACAAAAATGAAAAGTACTGTGCAAAAACACCATCATGGTCTCTGCCAAATCCATCAATCACTAGCAGGCCAAACAAGAGGTCTGCATCTGCAACTTTAGACTCTAAATATTTACAGATGTCCACTCAAAATCAGCACAAAGACCAATCAATGAGAGTAAACACTACAGAACCACAGAATACAGACTGCAAAATCTAAAACCAACAGCATAAGCTTCTCTGAACTCAAGTAATCTACATAAATCAAAACCTGAATTTGTCATTTAGCTTATGCATTCATCTGCAGTAAGATACGGTAGAGTTACTACAGGACCAGCCCCTTGGAGGCAAGGCCCTCATAGGGTTTGAGCCCATGACATTTCAGTTCCCAGCCTGGTCTACAATCACCCACACGTCCTCCTAAAAACATCTAAAAGCAGTTTTATATAATGAGACAAATGGAAGCTTTTCTGAGCTTTAATATTTCACCTTCCTCACAGCCAATACCTCCACATACTCCATGTATAATTCATTAAAAAAAGCCTTTCAACATTAAAACCATCTGAGCACGTCAGGATGGCATCTCCCTCAGGAATACATACGAGCCTGCAGCTTAAATCACCAGCGCCGAATCCACGGATGGCTCGTGGAGCCATCTGTGTTCATTTTGAGTTATTGTGAAAGGCAACTCTTTTGAAGCTGGACCAGCAAGTTCCCCAAGGACACAGCCATCACTGCCAGCTCTCTCACAACCATGAAACGCACTGTTCCCTAATAGGTTCAACCAACAAGATAAACAGCAGCCCATATGTATGAAAAGGGATAGAACAAGAGCAACCCAGCTCACTTGAGGCTCATTTGAATATGAAAGGCATATCAGGCTATAATTGGCCTATCACCTGACAGCCTAATGACAGAGCGTGGATGATCTCATCACAGCCGATGGAGAGCCGTGAAATAAATCAAATAAAAGGAGAATATGTTCGAAACTAGTCCCGACAGTGTTCTGTACTGTACTGACTGTTTCGATGAAAACAGACACTTCAAACTTCTTAGTCATGTTTACATGCGTGTTCTGTATCCTGAGGGAAATCTTTGTGCTGGAACACTCACCGAAAACATATTCCCCAATGTTGACTAATAAATTAAAACAGATCAACCAATACTGATTACATTTTTTTTATTTATTTTTTTACCAATACCAGATTATTTTTGACATGAGTCTAAAAATGACAGACAATGCTTATGACGGATATTTAGTCCACTTTCTTAAAGTTAAACTGTTTAGAGAAAAATGGCACCATTTGAGAGAATAGCACCCAATGACAACATTCTGTATTTTGGGAACTCTTTAAATAACAGTCATTCATTGTGAAAAATGTGCAGATTTGCCATTAGACATAGCCCAAAAAACGTAAATAATAGGAGAAAATAAACTTGCAACTATTACGCGCAAAAATAACTTTGCATAAATATAATATGACTACTAATAGACTATTACCACCTCATTATTAATAAGAGTCAAATATTTACAATATGTATTGTATGTTGTTTTTCCTCATGATCATTATTAACAACAACAATAAATAAAACAATACATTTAAATTGGTTCTGCCGGTTATTGGTACTTGTCGGTCATAAAAAAAGCAATATGGGTTTATAAACTCAGAACCAATTACTACTGATTTCCAATAAGAAATATATAGAACTGATTTTAATTATTGCTTAATTCCTGCTTTTAACACAATGATGTCTAAATTATTATTATATTACAACAATAACATGCATAATGAATATTTTATTAATATCATTATTTTTTATTATTATTATATGAGGTTGATCAGCGATCTAGAGGATCACAGATTAATTTGAATTCATTATTTAAGTGATAAGCTACATATTTCTTATTTAAAAATGAATGGCTAATTTTTTTAACATTTATGGTGCCATTTATCCGTTGAAATGCAACAGAAGTTTCATATACTGCAAAGTTTCATAATCAAACGGTCTTCGTCATGCAAAGAAAACAAGAAATATCAAGAACTTTTATATTCACATGATGAACAATCATATGTCATGGTCAATCAGTAAATTAACCAATCATCCAACAACTTTATGATCTATCCATGGACCGATAACCAATTAAACAGAAAAGTTTGAACACCTTTTTAAAATATTGTTCACACTGATTATCAGACGTTCACTAAAAAACACAAAGTGTACGTTACACAACCACAAAGCAGAAAACTTGCAGCTTTTATAGAGCGATTTGATTGGGCAATTGCAAACATTACACAATCCTCCAAGAGATAAACAGAATCATAAACTATTATCAATCACATGGGTTTCCGCCTTCTGTAAGTCACTGACACAAAAATATGGCACCCGTAGAATGACTCACCATACGCACAAAAATAATATTGGCCATGTTACTTGGTAAACCTAATACTAATAATATCTGAATGGCTCACTGTGAGTGACAGCCTTGATCTGAGATTATTCAGTTTGAAGGATGTGTTACTCGCAATCTGCAGGAAGATGTGTGGGACGTGTTGACTAACTCACCGCTGCTGTAGGCATATGGAGACTCAGCAGATCCATCTTGAAGACTGTCCAGGATCTCTCCTTTCCCCACATCGCTGTCTCCCACCAGGAGAAACTTGAGCAGGTAGTCATAGCTCTTCACAGGGCTGCCCTGGGTGCCCATTATTGCTCACATGAGAGCCAGGGTGAGAGCAAAGGATAGGAGACAACTGTGTGTGTCCCTCTCTGATGCCAAAGATGGACCCTGATTCCTCCAGAGCTCTAGCAGTCTTTGAGTCTCTTGTGTCAGGTCTATCTTTGAATGGGGGTGAGGACAAATCAGCAGACAGACCCAATCAAACCATTCCCCACCCGTCCAGTCCAGATCCAGAGAAGTGTACAGCCTTTAAAATGTCCAGCCGTATTCTCTCGTCCAGTCTAAATATTGTAAAATAATATGAATCATCAGTGCATAATTACTTTATTGGCTGGCAAACAGCTAGGTTGTTTACATTTCTTCCGACAAGCTCAAATCATCGTTAATAACACGTATTGAAAATAATGCGGGTAAAAGTCTCATAACCTAGTCTATTTTATCATGGCTAATTATTGCTATATTAAAAAAGCAATGGAGCTCTGAAGCTAGTGCATTGTTAGCATGCGCCTGCCAAGCTGTCAATACAAAGAAATAAAACAAACGGGAAAAAAAAACAATTTTATCTGATTATCACCTGCACTGTAACGACAATATTGAGAATATATATTAATAATACTGTATATTTGTTATCGTAAAACTAACTAAAATTAATTACAGACGAGCCGTTGTTCGGACTGAGTAACACAGCATCGGCTAACGCTACTAGCTATGAGCCTAGCGCGAAAAAACAAGCGCACAACATTGATTTTATATCATAATTTAGGGAATAGATTTCTCACAATCACAATATATTCCTGCTGCAATTTGAGGTTTAAAAAAACTTTAGCCTGGCAAAAAAAGAAGGATATCCACATTCGCGCTCCAGTTAGCTTGAGCAGCCGATGCTAGCGCGTCTGGCAGAAATCATGGCTCCATTTCTGTTTTTCTCTGAATAACAAAGATTCGTTTAAGTTTGCGCTGCTCGCCTCGGGATCTCCGCTCGTTATCAGGCGGTTCTGGGGCGAGGCGTGGAAGGTGAGGGATTAAACGATAATCCGACCCGCTGTATTTTATTGCTTGTGCTGTAAATGCTCTTGGATATCCAAATACGTCCCATGTTCTCTCACACAGGAGAGATCACACACACTGTCACGCTGAGCTTTCACCTCTGCGTACTACACCGACTGTACCTCCCCCTACACACACACACGCACACACACGGGCAAAATTAATGTTGAAAAAGCTGAGGTGAAAATGCTAATTAACAAATAATGAATTATTACAAAATACCTTTACAGTTTGATAGATTGATGGATGGATGGATGGATGGATGGATGGATGGATGGATGGATGGATGGATGGATGGATGGATGGATGGATGGATGGATAGATGGATAGATGGATAGATGGATAGATGGATAGATGGATAGATGGATAGATAGATAGATAGATAGATAGATAGATAGATAGATAGATAGATAGATAGATAGATACTCAAAGTTCCTTTGAAACTGCCTAAAAATGTTGCCTAGGTAGACAGGATGCTCGATTTGAGACGCGACCATTCAAACAATACACACAACACAACTCACCACCTGCCACTGGCTGTCTGGATTCATTTGTTCTCATAAAGGCAGGTGATCCATTTGTTCAAATCTCTTTCTTTTATAGTTATGTAACTGTTTAGACTGAATGACAGTTCAGTTGGTACTAATTCCAAATACGGCTGAGGCTGTGTCTGTACTTAATATTCTGCATGCAAAAATGGTGAGTAAAAAATGACAATTTTCATTTTAAATCAAAATGGATTTTAAAATGGAAATCTGTTTCCAGTGTCTACTAATATTACAGGTTGCTGCTCTTGTGACAGATGCAGGAGGGTTAATGTGACAGAGACAAGCCAAAGGTCTCGGCACTTTCAGGGAATCATCAAAAGAAGATAATCCCCCTCCCCCTGAATAGATTAAAATGCAAATTGCTGTATGAAGTCTTTGTGTTTGCCCATCGAGATTAGAGCTACATGAGGGTCTCAAGGGAGATAGGGGGACATCTGGACCCTACATCAAATTCTATACCCACCATTACAAACATAAACGCTCATTCCCCAATACATACATGATGGTGCTTGTTCTCAAGGGGATGATATTTGAGAAAGCTGTTTTGAATCAAATTTATAAATTTCCTTTGTACATTCATGTATAGAGAAGTTTCCAATAAATTATTATAATACATGTACAATATGGGTACATACTATAATTAACATGTGACTACGATATACAAAACTAAGATAAATGTTGCCTTTATGTAACCAATAATCTATCTATCAATATATATCTATATCAATCTATGAATCTACGTAAGAACGGTGTCCAGAATATCTTGCAGATATTTAAATTTCTCTCTACCTTTGTGTAAGATACACACAAAAGTATTATTCCCACAACACAAACATGCAGGCGAATACCCAGCTCATTTGTTTTTCATGTGTTGTTGAAAGGTCAGTTGCCACAGCAGTCATTGTTGTATTGTACTCTCAAATCTAGTCTGAGCACATTCTTCACAGGCTGTGCTCCCAAACAAAAGATCCAAGACTAGTTATACTAGCAAGACGCTGAAAATTGGTTGACTTTAAATAGCAATTGTTTATAGTGCAAACATGACGTGTATAATAATGAATGATGTAAGATGCACAAAGATACAATAATGTATAAAATGATTAAATAAACTTTATTGAGGTAAATTGAGGATTTTTTAATCATGATTTTTTTTTAATTTTAATCATCATCTTCTGAATTAATACAAATCATGATTTTATTCAATAATTTATATTAACAATAATACTTACAAAACAACATTGATTTGGCAAGACTGACATGACATAAGTAGTTCATGGTCAAATATTTTAGTACACAAATCTACATTTAAACTCAACACAGAGCCAGTTCACGAGTCAGCTAGATCAGATTCATAAAACTTGAAACATTCATTTGACAAACTTGTACAAATCATTCCCTTTCTATCTCACGATAGACAGCAAAAAAAACTGAAGTTTTACTTCCAGTTCAAATGATCCAGGTGAAATCATGGTTTTGATAGAGTGACTACTTTTAACTATTAAAATTACTATTAATTTTTTTTAAATGGCACTTCAATATTATACAAAAGTAGTAGAAGAATAAATACAAAACAATCACAGTTTGAATCAAAGATTATGATCAGTGTCTGGAAAAGGAAAGATTATGATTATTTCCATTAAAAACCTAATTAAGACTATCTTGAAAGTCAGCAAAGTGTGACCTACACAGCACCTTCTCCTAGCGTGCTCGTGTCTAGCAGCTGTCTTCTAAGGGGTCTTGCATGTTCCCCCAAAGTTAGTCCGTCTTAGTAGTCTTCTGCTTCCAGGGGTAAACGAGTTCTCCTACAAACAGTTTCTTGCACAATGCGACCCAGGAATCCTTAGGGTAACAGCTATAGGTGGGCGTTCGGTAACACTGCAGTACAGAACTGCACTTTAATGGGTTGATCTGAAGATGGAGAAAAGAAAGACATTTTTCATTCATGTTTGCTCATCTGGAACATGATTCATTATCAAGCTGCAGAGACAAGTAAAGCACATTCAGTGTTGGCACAGATTATAAATTATACAACACACTGCACAGTGAGCCAAACAGAGCTATTCAATAACCCATCCCACAAAATCAGCAGGTCAAATCCAAACCTCAAGTGAAACAAGTATAAATAACCAACAGGATCACATGCTGTTTAACCAATAACCAACCTACCTCCATCAGCAGGTGAAGAGGAGTTCCTGGCTCCTGACAAAGCACCTTGAATTTAACACCCTCTGAAAACCAAAGAGATCCATAAAATACCAATCGATCGTTACACATAGAATAAGGCCTAGAAGTACTTTATAATTTAAAATGCTACATAAGAAGTGAAAAGTCTTCAATGTGATGCATTATGGCTCACCTGCCAGTCTGTATGGTCGGCAGATACGTAGGCCGATGGCAAACAGGGGGAAAGAGTTGATGAAGTCGACACTGAGGTGAATCACTCCCTGAAACAAAACCACCACTAGCCGCAGCTAGATAGAGAAACAGACAGAGAAACACCTTACGCTGTATGTATTAGTAGAGTATCAAGTGCTACGGTACAGCCCTGAATCAATACATTCAGAAGACTTGTATTATCTACAAAATCAGTAAAAACCTGTTACATACACTACAGTTCAAACGTGTGGGATCAGCTGGTTAACTGAGAAGAAATTAATACTTTTATTCAGCAATGGTGCATTAAATTGATCAAAGTGACAGTAAAGACTTACTTTTGTTAAAAAATATTTTATTTAAAATAAATGCTGTTCGTTTGAACTAGTCACCAAAAAAAACAACAAAGAAAATTATTTTTGGTTCCACAGAATAATTATGCCCCGTCTACACGGAGACGCGGATCACTGCATCCGCATACATTTCTTATCGGATTGGCGTTCCGTCCACACGCATCCGGCGATTTGGGAGACTGAATCCGCTCTCTTTTGATATCGGGTCCTAAAGTGGATAGATCTGAATCCGACACCCTTGCGGTATCGTGTGGATGGCCAATCCGTATTTTCCATATTTTTTTGTTTACCAATGATGTCATCACATCACGTGTCGGCTGCGTCACAGTAACAGCAACAGTGTTGCCAGATTGGACTGAAGATTACAGCGCAGCTACAGCTTAAAACCCTCCCATTTAAAAAAAATACCAGCCCAAAGTGCGTACTCTTATAAATAATGAAAAATGTTGAGCGATTTTACGCATCAAAAATCATCCCAAATTTTATCAACCAGCCCAATGCATTTTTTTCCGGTCGGACGTGACAAAAAGGTAAATAGCAATCTGGCAACACTGAACAGCAACAACAATGCGGATGCTCAAAGTCTTCTTCTCTGTGAGTAGTGTATTATCTGTAGAATTACAGCGCCCCATACTGGTCTGGCATATAAACTACACCTGATAGAGTGGTATCGTGTGGACGCTGATATTGTTTTTTTGAACGATGAAAAAAAGATCGGATAAGGAACGCGCCGGCATCGTGTGGACGTGGCCTTAATTAGCACAAATATTTTCAACATTGATAATAAGAAATGTTTCTTGAGCAGGAAATCATATTACTGTCAGGGTTCTGCCACATTCGGTCTAGTAATTTCTTGGTGTTGTGGCAGAGCTCTGACACTACCGTAATGTCTCATGTCTTGTAGAGGCGCGCGATTTCTAGTGATTTCTTATCTGTGTGGCGTCTTATGTGCGGCTTATGATGTCCGATCCCGAGGTCTTGTTCAGTTTCGGTTTTGTACAATCGTGATACGTGTGTTCGTTCTTGTTGTGAGCATGTGAGAATAGGTGTTTGCTCGTTCTCGTGCGCGCTACATCATGTGAGTGGGCGTAGTTTCGAGCTTTGCGCAAGTCCAGTCTAAGTTCTCTAGTCATTAGACTTGTCCCCCCCCCAGGATTGTTTCTGTTGCCTTTTGTTTTAGTTTTTATGAATAAAAAACCCTTTTCCCTGCAATATTGAGTCCTCACTCTTCCTTTCACACACAACCCTGACAATTACTGAATCAATGAAGACTGGAGTAATGATGCAGAAAATACAGCTTTGATCCCAGGAATACAGAACCTTTTTAAATACATTAAAATAATACAGTTTTGATCAATTAATGCAGCCATGGTGAGCACACAAAATCTCACCAACCCCAAACTTTTGAATGGTAGTGTACAGGCAAAGAAAAATGATCATGGACTAAAAACTTTAAAATAGGAGAGAACTGTATCAGAATAAGGATGAAGTTGAAACTCAAATGTCAGAGTGACTCACCAGGGTAAAGACCAGGTAATACAGGGCAGTGGTGGGAAGCAGGAACAGCAGAATCGTAAAGAGCAAAGTGCCAATGAACAACTGCAATGGAAACAGCAGAGTCAGTCATGTTCTGTAAAGCTGCGTTGAATAGCTAGTACATGAATGAGGGATTTAAAATTGTTCAAGAGGAGATGTACCTGGTCCAGGTCGTATGAGCACGAGTCAACCCTCTGTCTCAGTACATTCCATTTCTTTCCTCTGAAGAGCCGCCACAGGGAAGACAGACCATAGATCTTCAGACAGTACAGTCTGACAAGTGAGATAAGAAAGTGCAATTCACAACAAAGAAAATGTTGCAATTCTCAGAAAAGATTAAAAGCCCTGGAATGTAGTGTCAAGGGTATTATGAAAATAAAATCCCTGAGATATATATAAATAGATGGTAAGTAAGTGACCAGACAGATCTGAGATATATCCTTAAAGAGACAGAACACCCAAAAATTCTGTGAATGAATTTGATCCCTCCTGTCTTTCAAAGACTTGTATAAATTTCATTCTTGCATGGAACATAAAATTAAATTTTACTCCAACAATGTCAGTGAATGGAGGTGTCAGTCCAAAGCAATTATAAAGGTTGACACTTCCCTCTACTGGAAAGATCTGGAAGTGTACAAACATGACAGTAGGTTACAAAACTACAGAATTGAACCTCACCTTGCCCCATACACATAAAAACAGTAGATGTGAAAAGTCAGAAGGGCCAAAATGTCGGACAGTATGGAAAGAGCAAAGGTCAATCCCAAGCAGGCCGAGAGTCCAACATACCACAGGATCCTCTCAATGAAAGGAGACATCAGGTGGATATAACCTGCCGACGCAAACACAAGACATATATGAGATTCTGCGATAAGCTTGAAACAACATGAAAACACCTCAAATGAGGATGTACTTACTGATCCACAGATGGATGTGGTAGAGAAAAAATCTGCCCAGAACCTGGTCGAGAGCTCTGTTCATCTTCAGTCCAGCAGGAGCTCCCATCAGCCATTCCAACAACTCCTGGAGCTCTTTAGCCACACGCTGCAAGATAATACATAGATATGTTTAAAACAAAAAAGAAATTCATACTTTGATTCAGCAAGGATGTGTTAAATTGATCAAAAGTAACAGTATATACATTTCTAGTATTAAAAAATACTTCTATTTCAAATAAATGCTGTTTGTCTGAACTTTCTATTCATCAGAGAATCCACAAAAAATAAGGAGCACAACAGTTTTCAACACTGATTATAAAGGCTTCTGAGCTGCAAATTATTATGATTTCTGACGGATCTTGTGACACTGAAAACTGGAGTAATGGATGCTGAAAATATAGGAATAAACTAATATAAAAAATTAATAATTTTTTTAAAACATTAAAATAGAAAACAGTTATTTAACATTTTGTAATAGTTCACAATATTTTTTACTGCGTTCTTATTAAATAAAAAGAGTAAGTTGTGGCATGATGGTTAAAGTGTCAGACATGTCGTGGGTTTAAGCCTCAGTAATGGGAAGAAATGTAAGCGGAGGGAGTGAATGAACAGCGCTCTTTTCCACCTTCTTTTTCCCTCACAACTGAGGTGCCCTTGAGCAAGGCACCTAACACCTAAAAATGGCTGCCCACTGCTCCGGGTAGGTGTTCACAGTGTGTATGTGTGTGTGTTCAGTACTCACTGCTGTGTTTGTGCACTTGGACGGGTGAAAGGCAGAGCATAGATTCAGTATGTGGGACAGCATAATTGGCTACATGTAAAATCAATTCACTTCACTAATGTGAGGGTTCTTTCAACAACATTAAATATCTTACCCTTTTAACTTAAGATTTTAATTAGATCGACAAATGTGATGTTATATGCGCCTTACTTACATCTGCCACAGGTACCAGAGTATCCGCTAATTTGCTGATACGATTCTCCCTATAAAGCCACGAGACAACCAGCAAACCAAGGACTATGTCCACAAGAAAAGACACAAAAATGTTTGCTTTTCTGCAAAAGAATGAAAAAAGTGAAAAAAAATGAAAAAATTAATGAATAATATAAAACAATATTTAAAATTATTACAATAAAAATTATACAAAAAAGAGCTTTTAAATTTTTTTGGTTTGTTGCATAAATAAAAAATGCAAATGTTAACTCTCCTGACACCATAAATAAGAAATAAAAGCTTTATTACAAGAATGGCAATTTGTTATTTTTTCTTACAAAACTTCTAACAAAAAACATTTAGATCAAGGTCAATAAGACTTAAATTATTGATTATGAAAGGTCAGTGAAATGTCATGTGCTATGACTCCCCACAAATGTATATAAATTATGATAATTGTAAACAAATTACTTTATCATGAAAAACATATTTCAAACTTGGGAATAATGATTAAGAGTTTCACACGTATTCAAGGAAACTTTTAACTTGATGGTTACAGAACAAACATTTTTAGAGTAATTAAACCGAAACCAAATCATGTGAAACCAACAAATACAAGCAACACATTTCAAAGAACAGTCTCAGGCACGCGTGTTTTAGTGACAGTTTCAAATTAAAAAATGAGAGAATTACTCGCCCTAATACCGTGTCAAGGTCCAAACCCCTAAGACTTTTGTTCATCTTTGGAACACAAACTAAAATATTTTTAATACAATCTGAGAGATTTCTGTCCCTTCATTAAAAGTCTACTCAAATACCACTTTAAAGCTTCAAAAAGTTCATAAAGAGATTGTAAAACGTATCAATATAAATTGAGGTTTAGTCCAAATCTTCTAAAGAGACAAGATTGCGTTATATGATGAACAGATTGAATTTAGGCTTTTATTCACAAATAAACATTGATCAGCGAACATAAACAGAAACTCAACCGTACTTCAACAATCATGTGTAACACGAGAATGAACCTCACAGGTTTTTAAGTGTCAAGCAAACATGCTTGAGTTTCTGTTTAACATATTTTGTATGTCTGCATTGATAAAAAGTTTATGTGTGAATAAAAGCCTAATCTGTTCATCATATAAAGTGATCTAATCTCTTCATAAAATTTGGACTAAACCACTCGGATTAATTTTAGGATCTCTTTATGAACTTTTTGAAGCATTAAATATGTACTTTGTTTGGACTGTCAATAGAGAAATCTCTTTAGAAATGTAATTTAGAAGATGATTGTTCTGAAGATGACCGAAAGTCAAGCAGGTTTGGATCGACATGAGGGTGAGTGGACAATGACAGAATTTTATTTTTTTGGTGAACTGACCCTTTAAACTTAACTTTTAAAAGACGCTGCTTTTATGCTATTAATGATAAACTTATATGTCACTGACCAAAGTACTATACCTCATAAAATCCATGTGTGTAGCAGCTTTTTGGGGGGAGAAAACAGTCTTGAAATGAACTGCCCTGTACCCTGACTGAACACAGGTGGACAGCTTGCTTGAGATAAACAGCAACGGACGAAAATTTAAAATCCTGTAAAATACCAAAAGATTTGAGTATCAGTTTTCTCCATCATTCTTCAGTATTGACAACAGGTTCAAGCTGAGACACATTAACTCACCTGAAGCTGCAAAACCAGTGCCACAGAGACAGCAACCATGTTAGGAAGATGCAGACCGGAACAGATGCTTGTTTTAGAAGCTCTGCAATAATACTAGCCTCTCTGCCTTCAGACTGCCAGTGGGTGAGCTTGAGAGGCCCGTCGTCATATTTGTCCAGGAAAAAGAGAGGCTGACTTTGAGCCACTGTCTGAAAGACCAAGCGCAGCTCTGAAGGCTCAATGTCAGACTTCTGGCTGACCTCCTGTACCGGGTGAAGCTCGGATAGCATGACCTTCCTCTGATCGTAATGAACAAAGATGATCTTATCTTCCTTGCTGCTGTCACCATTGCTCTTCTGCTCCTGTAGAAGTTTCCCGTTGTTTTGGACCACCTGGCAGGTAAAGCCCCTTTTGCCAATTTCTCGGCTCAACTGCAGCCAACATTTCTGTGGAAAGATGGTACTAAGGTCTTTTAGGAAGCTGTCCATTCCTTCTTTACCTTCTTTGGGCATGCTCCAGGATCCCAGGATGGTGAGATCCACTTGAGACTGGCTCTGCATCTGACTCAAGTACTTCTTCACCTGACCCGGTATGAACGGGTAGTGAACAACGGCCAGTACCACAACCGAATTGTAACCAGGGATCCAGTGCCCAACTAGCAGGCCGCTGTCAGCGGTATTGCAGCACTGGGGAAAGAAGATCTTCAGCACCATGGTGGAGTGCTATAAAGTCCAGCAACAGAGAAAGAGTTAGTCCTGTTTGGGGAAAAAAGGGCAAAGTTAAAAGGCTGAAACCAAGCATATTATACGCACAATTTTAATAAGCAAACATAGTACTTTTAATGCATAGCTGTGAGTTGTCAAGTCAAAAATAACAGCATCCGCGGATCGAGCGAGGACAGTTTTGTACTCGTGCCCTTCAAACGTATTGAACACCAGGGTCGTTTCCATGGAAACCTCAAGCTCCGGGCGAAACTGATATCGATTTATTTTGCAATTTTACAGGGACATGCTGCAGTAATTAGTAGTAAAGTAGTCAAAAAAAGTTACCTTGAGGATTTTGAAGGACGAGCACTTCTGATAATTTGCTTTTATCTTATTACCGACAACGAGCAAGTTAACTCTAGTACGTGCGCTAACCAACGCTGGCATGCTCCCAAAAAATGTTTACGGAAAATCATAGGAAAATAGTACCAGAGATCATAATCCACTCTTGTTAAACTAACTGAAATCCTTAAACCGATCACGCCATTCGTATTGTTGATAGTCCGTCGTTCAAATTTCGCCGAGTGAACTCGAGGGATAGTTTTTTAGTTCCGACCCAAAAGGTTCAAGTAGCGTTTGACTTTATTTGACTATATTTGCAAGTTTTCAACGTATCTCTGTAACTTGAATTCGCATGTTCTCAAAATGTAAACGTTGCCCACACACACACACTATATATATACATACATGTATACATGTTATCGAGAGAGTGGGCAAACTGTTAAATATGTAGCTGTTGAATGACCTAATATAATCATCAAAAATAATCGTACTACTGTATTTTAGTGGGGGGTTTTCTCCAAACCTATTATTTACCATTGTAATTTTTTCTTTATCTCATTGATCATCTCATATATTGATCATCTCACAATATTTTCTTGGTCTTTTTAAAAATGGGCCTATGTAAACTAAACAATCCTGAAAAGCTTTACACCTGTTTAGCTCTACATTTACTGAGTAAGTCTGGTTACACTGCTCTTATACGTTCATTTCTTTTCATTCGTTTTTAATGTTAAAACTTATTTTAAGCACTTTAAATGGCCCTTATGAAATTAGCTATATAAACAAACTGTAAACATGTCTTGCTTTGCCTGTAAAAGCCTAAAAGCATCTACTTACATGAACTCTCGACCGGTGAATATGTCTGAATGGGAATCGTAACTTTAAAGAAACGTTAGCTATCTTAACATCCAAGTCAAAAGGGGCCGTTAAAGAAGCAGCTTCTCTTTCCTGATAACAGCTTCACATATGATAAGACTTGAAATTTAGGAGGGAACAGAAGCAAAATTGAACAAAAGCTATGTAGGTAAATGTTTTATGAAAAGTACACTGTACAAGTTGTATTTTTGTTGTTGTTTTTTGTTTGTTTAAGAGTTTGTTAAAAAAAGTTTAATTTTAGGTTATACAGCACCATTTGCACCAGTATGTTTAAAAATTCAAGACAAACGAGAAAAGCCTTCAAGCCATTTTTAGTGGGTTTGAGAGCTTGAGTCCGGCATGTTTCTACAGCAGTCTTTTATTTGCAGCAGTCTCTCAATTTTCAAAATGAACTGAAATTATGTGTAGCTGATAGGTAAACATAGTCTAGCTCCCAGAAGATGGTGCTATAGTTGCATTTATGTTTTTAAAAAACACTGCATGAAACCTAAAAACAAAAACAAAACAAAATGCCATTGTTTTTCCTTAAACATGCCATTTCATTTCATGTTATATTTTTAAACAGTGGACACTAGTGGACCTAGCATAACATATCTTCAAAAATATGAAAATATGTTATTAAAATGAATTATTCCCCCCCCCCCCCCCCCCCCCAAAAAAAAAGAACAACTTATTTTAGGTTACCATTGACTTCCACAGGGCACAGGTGTACTGTTACATAATCAGGAGACACACAGATTGAACAGGTGCCATCGCATATGTACACGTCTAAAACGTTCTGGCTCCAGATTATGTAACAGTACACCTGTGCTCTATTTACACTAGATGTTAGTGGACAGCATTTACAGTAAAGGTGGTGTTTTCATGTAAAGATCTGTAGGCTATGGCGTGCAAAGCGACAGTCACGTGAAAATAATTTTCACTCAAGGGATTTTCTGTGAATTCTCCATGCCTCCAGGCCATAATGCATTCACATTTTATGGAAGACTTTTATTATTATTGTTAATATGCTTTTTCTTCTTATTACTATTATTATTATTTTATTATTTTATGTACAGTGCATTATCTTTTATCATGTGTATCATAAACAAGCACTGGTTCTTTTTTAAGCAGCTGACGTTTTTGTTTACAGAGGTTAAATAGTGTCGAGTCTAAGTTGCAGGCGCAATGTTTGTCGTCAGAGGAAAATCAAACAAGATTGTAAGAAGCAAACGTAGATTGTTACATATTATTAAAATGAGTCATGATAACAAACGGTATCATACAAAAAGGAAAGGAAACGTTTCTAAACATTGGCTACTGTTGAAGGAAACAGCACGAGGCACTTGTGTTTTGATCACGTGACTTACGAAAAGTTAAAAATGAAAGTGACGGATTTTAATATTTTTTTATCTGTCTGAATTACGATCGCTTTTGAGATAACGCACCTTCCGGGACAGTTTGGCAGATAAAAATCTTGAAAAGCCTTCGAGATAAAGAGGATGCAGCGCCACCTACAGGAAATCATTTGAGAAAGCAGTGCATTAGCTTTTACTTTCATTTTCCCGTAAAGCACTGGAATATGCAGCAAGCTTTGAATGGTAAACACTGCTTTTCAGCCATAAAGGAACTAGGTGAGTATCATTTTCATGCATGTAATTATTCAAACGGATTGTATGCTGCAGGCATTTTGCAGATTTCTCCTGTACTGTGGATTTAGTCGCATGTTATTCGTCTGCATGACACAAAGCGTATGATTTTGTGAATATAACGGACATGCGCAAAAATGCAAGTTCTGGTGGCCTGCAGTTTGGTTTGGACTTGGGGTTTACATTTGTGCATTATAAACAAAAATATAGTCATATCACTACATACTGTAGTTAAATGAGAACGCTGGAGATAGTATAAACTCAGACAGGTGATGATGGTGATGATGATGATGATGATGATGATGATGATGCCATTTTACCCAATCGTCATTGATAAAAAACAAAACGATGTTCTAGTAGTTCCTCCATCTGATAAGGAGGGTTGTTTCAGGGAAAAGCTATGATTATTCACATATGCCTGTTTGTTTAGATTCCTCTTCATTGTATCTGGAAGTGCAAGTAAGTTATTGTCCGCTAGTGGTCATCTTGTAAAGATGTGTCTTTCTGAGAAATTCGAGAGAACCGAAAGTACAACCAGTAATTCTACAGCAATGCAAAACTCATTGTAAAGAAAATACACCCTCAAATTTGCATGACTGGAATTTCAGTTTCACAATGATATCATCCAAACGAATCACAGTCAGGACACTTCATTTTTACAAAGAATTTACTAAGTATTTTGATGTAGGCTGATGTCATTGTTCTTGTTAGATTACCTTTTAAAATCACAAGGAAGTCTCTTAATGGTTTAAAGCACATGCAGACATGTCTATTAGGGGGAAAAAGAAGCTAAGTGTGCTTGAAGCCAGTCTAACTTTCAAAACACTTCAAGTTTGTTAATGATTAGTTAACTTGAAGTGTGTTGACTTATCTTGTACTAAGTATATTTTAGTAGTAATTCAATTGCAGTAAAGCATAAGTCCAAGTGCACTTTATTTGTGTTACAAATACATTACAAATGAATTATGAGTGTTTTCGAAACACACCGTAAGCGCATTATTATTATTATTTCTGAAAGTACTGTGTGTCCCAGTAATGCAGTGAATTCAAAACATTTAAGAAGTAAACTTAAAAATGACTTAAAATATTCTACAACTTCAGGATATCTAATAATGTATTATTAAAGTATACTTTCAATGCATTGTTACAATGATCATTTTCACCACAGTTAAAACTATATATGGATGTGGGATCTGACTGTGTATTTTTGACACAAAACTATTACACATTATCTGTATGCAAATGCAACGATGTTTAAAGCGCAGAAGATTGTGCATGTGTGCAGTGCTGAACACATATGAACCTATCTGGGCGTCCATCCGCATGTCTCTATTTGTTAGAAATGAAACTTATGGAAAAATGATTGTCTGGTTCGCAACTGTGGATTCGTTAGCCGAAAGTAAGTTTCATTAGGGCTAAAGCTTTACTCTGAGTTTTGGATCTCAATGGATCTGTCAGTTGACACAGTGTCACATTACCAGGACAAATGCACACATGCATAATCCACATAATACTATGCACAGTATAACAATAGGCATGATCAAAGCCTAAATGCATGATCTGATATCATAATAAATGCATTACTTCTTTAAAGAGCATATCATTCTTCTTAAATGTTTGTTACACATTTGGTCATTGCAATAGCAATAGTAAACATTATGCAATTTTTTAGCAAAATCTTTAAAAAGAAAAAAGTACATGTAAAAACACTAATATAAAAATTATATTATCACTGATAATTGTTAAGTGACCCAGTCAGGGCGAATAGACCTCAGTCTAGAAACACACATACATGACATGAGGAAATTCATGTGACCCTTCATTTTAAAGTTGATCACGAGTATTTTTAATTCAGATAAAACATACTTTTCTTGTTCTTTGAAAGTTTGGTATAAATGGAACTTTTTTTTGGACATGCATAAGTTTAAAAGAGAAGTGAAAGAATATAGGTAGGAGTGGCTAAAATCCTGAATTGATTTCACAGAAAAAACCTGAGAGTGAAGATAGAGTTCCGGGAAATGGGCGGAGCGGTTTTCTCTTATATGTGTGATTTCTCAGCGCCGTTCAGTTCATTCTGACATTACAAGAGTTCCTGTCGTGCTTCAGCACATCTCTGTCGAGGTTTTACGGTGGAATAAATCAATGGGAGTTCAAACAAAACTCATTTTGGAAGCGGCGACGAGAGTTTGTCAAAGGCAAAGTTTTATTGACTATTGGAGTTCATATTCGCTAAAACGGTAAGATTTACGCCGTACTAACTTTATAGTTTATCTTAACTTTAAAGTATAGCTTAAAAGTTTATCTGTATCTGTTTTTGAATGGAAATGGTTTAACAGTTAGTATTTAAGCCGAGCGCGATTAAAAATGAATATAATTGTTTGTTGCACGTCATAAAGTAACCGACTCTTAAAATAAGACTAATGAAGTAAACCTATAAACTCTGATTTTATATATAATGTAAGTATGTTTTAAAGCAAAATATTGACTAATATACGTCAATTAATTAAAATAATAAAAAATAAAATGAATAAAATAATCTTACCTAATATTGGATAACTGTTAAACGCCTTGATAATGATGTGAAAGGGTCATTTTACAGTGTACATGAGTGAATCCCAATCTGTGTTGCCATGAAACAGTCAAGATTATTGTAGCCTATGCGATGTTCATTACAACCTGTGAGTGGGTTTGAAAAGGCCACCGATTAACTGTGTTCTTCACTTGTTCTTCAACAGACAGATCAGTCTCATCTAGATGACTTTCCTGTGGTACGGTATGGAAGACCACCCCGTTTGGTCTTTCCTGTAGGATGGTGGCGCACAGTACAGTGGAAGGGAATCAAGGCAAAGAAGAACCCCAAGTGAGCACAGAACCCTCCCCAGAGGTCTCCCAATCCCAAAGGTCCAAGCCCAGCCAGCTGGCAGCTGTTTTCCAGACACATTTCAGGCCCTTCAACTATGCGAGAGACTTCAAGACCATCGCAAAGACCACCTCATGGCTAGAGGAGAGTGGCTTCTATTGGGGTCCCATGACTGTGGAGGAGGCACATCACAAACTGAAGAAAGAGGCAATCGGAACTTTCCTGATCCGGGACAGTCGTCAAAGTGATGTGTTTTATACACTGAGTTACAAAACACAAAACGGTCCTGTGAGCCACCGGATTAACTTCAAGAATTCCAAATTCAGCTTGGCTGGAAGTAAGGAATCTTTTGACTGTCTTTTCAAACTGCTGGAACACTACATCAGTTCCCCGAAGAAGGCTCTCATCAGGCCCTACAGGAAAGAACCAGTGCAGTCTCTGCAGCAGCTGTGCCGCAGACAGATTTTTGAAACATGCGACAGAAAAGACATCGACCGCATTCCTGTGCACCCAATCCTCAAAGACTTCCTCCATGCCTTCCCTTATCCGCTATGAAGACGAGACTCATTGCATTAAAGCGCTGCTGGAATATTCTGGAGATACTTGATGGACTCCTCCTTGTGGTCCTGCTCTGTTATAGGACGCAGGAATCATACTGTAGCACATTTCGGAATATCGGTTTTGAACACTGCACAATGAAAGTTTACGTTGTCTGTGAATGTTTACACTATACAGGGATATTGCATTCCTGTTATTACGCTTCTGCTATGCAGAAAGAAATATTTCAACAGAATTTTTATAAAAATAATAAATATATTTGTAAACAACTTAAAACATCTCAATTTTTACTTTATTTGTGGGGGGATTCACACAC
Source organism: Rhodeus uyekii (assembly GCA_037043235.1). NCBI lineage: Eukaryota > Metazoa > Chordata > Actinopteri > Cypriniformes > Acheilognathidae > Rhodeus > Rhodeus uyekii. The sequence continues at coordinate 179,916 of JAWRVZ010000104.1, read as the reverse complement.
TCTGAGGCCTGAATGGAAGTGCTTGAATTCAGGTTTTGTTTTATACAAAATAATAATTAACATTCAAAAACGAAAAGCATATCTACTTTAGACATCAAACCATTATTACATTTCAATGGAAGGCTTAGTGAAATCGGATTAATGGCTAAGAAAATTAGTTAAAATAAATAAAACAAAAACTAGTTAAGACCTTCAAATTATGTATATATATAAGTTAGTTATATCTTTATTTATTTTGATATATATATATATTAGGTAGAAGATAACTTTTAGTTTCCCACACACAAGTCGAGCCTCACGCTTGCCTAACAAGATTCGTATCTTTGCTTCATCCATGGCCACGAAATTCTTTCATAGAAGAATACGTCAGGTTTCAACTTTATGTTTTACTAGATTACAGGCTTGGCGTACCTGGATTCCTGATATGACACAAAGACAAAGACTTATAGGAAGTTTAAACCAGACATTCTGTACTCAAACAGGCTGATTAATCTAGATAGTAGCGAGGTTGAGAGGCGGAGCTGTGGTGACCGTAAACTGCTTATGGCTCAGACAGACATTTACAAGAAATGAAGTGGCTGCGAGGACTGATGGAGTGTGATGGGGCGGAGCCTGTGATCTCCAGAGACGCCAGTACACAGTATCAATAAAACTTTGCGACACATCTGACAGGCTTACGCAGAAAAATGACTAAGAACAAAACAATACTCGGCATCAGGGGTTCACGTAAACTTTAGAGATCATTGCTTGGAATTCCTTTTCGAGGCTGAAGGAAGTGATCTGTACTGCACAGTAATCAGATAAGATATGACAAGAGCTTGTAACACTTGTATTCCGTTTTATTTTGTGCCAGACGACTTTGTGAGTGATCTAGCTTAATAGGACAATGGAAGTGAGCGGCTTTCTTAAGAAACGGTTGCGACTCACATCAAGGAAACGGGTCAAAGGTCATATGTACAATGGTAGAAGCTTTATTACAAGGAAGTTTATCTTTGAGGAGAAAAATTTCCTGATTTCAAATGAAATTATGATATCGTATTGGGGAAGTGAGGGGGAAATAATTTCATGTCTGGTTGTCCCTGTTTTACCAAGGGATTTTTCTTCACCACTCTCATCACAATGATTAACTTTGCACTTTTATTTCACTGGTGAATTTGACACAAATAGGAAACGACCTACTTTAAAAGAAACTCGAATGCAGAAGCCTTGTTTGATAAGGTTTAGGTTGCTGAGGTTGACTTTGGTGATGCGGTACAGGGTTAATCAGTCATCAGTTCTTTCACTCATCCGTAGTGATTAATACACATGAAAGCGCAGAGTTACTTCCAGGAAGAAAGACAGTTGCGTTTCCCTGAAGAGCTCCTAATCTCCACTGCATCTGGCCTCAACTTACACAAACCTACATACACACACCTGTGGCTCCTGAGTGGTGTATTTCCTTTTGGAACCGCAACGCTGCCCTTCAAAACGTCGAGAGTGACAGATACACATGCACACAAGCCTGTGTGGGTAATCTGTACCAAGAAATAGCAGTGGTTTGAGCTTTTGAGTGCTCGTGAACAGAACAACCTCAACCGATACACGGCAAAAAGGTGTCGACACAATTTACTTTTAATTAAAAAAATAAATTCAGCTTTGTAGCAAACTTTTTTTTTTTTTTTAAGTAAATTAAATAGAAAAGTTTGTATTTGTGGCAAATAATACAAATTCTCTGGAGTCATTTAGTTTTAAATGAAAAGAAAAGGGCTTATCTGTACTATATCAAAACCTATTACTACTCTGGAAACTCAGGTATTTTTTTTTATTTCTAATAATCTATTTATGGTTATGATTCTGAAGCCCCCCTGGGAGTGGTTTTTGTAAATTGACAATGTTTCAGACCACAAAGTTGAATTCCAGGAAGGCAAGTGATACGGCTACCCACATAATGGTTACTATGACAACACTCATCTCTTACCATCCCACATCAAGGTAGAAGGTCCCCATGAACTCCACTAAGAACATGTGGGCAGGACTTCCAATTCACTGATTCACAAAGATAAATTTGTTTCACACTGACAGAACACAGTACACAATACCCCCTTCCCATGCATAAACAGGTGGGATTTAAATGATCAGATAAGTATCTGTGTGTGTGTGTATGGTATGAAAGTATTCAGACCCCCTTAGGTTCTCTTTGTTGTATTGCAGCCATTTGCTAAAATAATTAAAGTTCTTTTTCCCCCTCATTAATGTACACACAGCACCCCATATTGACAGAAAAACACAGAATTGTTGACATTTTTGCAGATTTATTAAAAAAGAAAACTGAAACATCTCATGGTCATAAGTATTTAGACCCTTTGCTCAATATTTAGTAGAAACCCTTTTGCTCCAATACAGTCATGAGTCTTTTTGGGGAAGATGTAAGTTTTTCACACCTGGATTTGGGGATCCTCTCCAGTTCTGTCAGGTTGGATGGTAAATGTTGTTTGAACAGCCATTTTTAGGTCTCTCCAGAGATGTTCAATTGGGTTTAAGTCAGGGCTCTGGCTGGGCCATTCAAGAATAGTCATGGAGTTGTTGTGAAGCCCCTTTGACCTGATGATTCTCATTTGCTCTGACATGCACTGTGAGCTGTAAGGTCTTATATAGACATGGCGTGGCTTTTCTAATCAAGTCCAATCAGTATCATCAAACACAACTGGACTCAAATGAAGGTGTAGAACCATCTCAAGGATGATCAGAAGAAATGGACAACACCCGAGTTAAATATATGAGTGTCACAGCACAGGGTCTGAATACTTAGGACCATGTGATATTTTAGTTTTTCTTTTTTAATAAATCTGCAAAAATGTCAATATGGTGTGATGCGTGTACATTAATGAGGACAAAAATGAACCAATGATTTTAGAAAATGGCTGCAATATAACAGAGTACAAGATTTAAGGGGGTCTGAATACTTTCCGTACCAACTGTATGTATATATTTCAAGGATTTCACTCATTTCATTTCTGCTACGCACACAAATATATTTTTAAGAATGTCAGAAACCAATGGGGGCCCCATCAACTCTTTGGTTGCCCATATTTTTCAAAATATCTTTGTGTGTGTTCAGCAGAAGAAATTCATGCAGGTGAAGATGAGGAAACAATGACATAATTTTCAGTTTTGGTTGAATAATCCCTTTAAGAGGGGCTTTAAAAAAAAGTGATTTTATTGGAAAAACAGCTTAAATGTTTCCCTTCCACATTTAAATCTAGTACATGGAAAATAATTGCAACGCCCTCACAATCTTGCCATCTATTTACAGTGAAATACAAGCTTGCTGTGTTGTGGCATGTCATATGGCTGCTCTGGCAAATGCCATGTAGTGCAAACCACAAGCTAGTGAGATGTGTGTGTTCTTTAGAAATTACACCCCTGTGAGTCTGCCTTCAGCAGAAAGCATGAGACCCTAATCAGCACAAGCTCCTGGAACAAGAGCTCTAGAGAACTCGTCAACAAGACTCTCATGAGACTATCTGCACGAATCCATTTACACTTGCTCTTAAGTTTCACATAAACTTGTTTCTCAGACAAGAGGAACCGCACTGAAGAAAAAGTCCATGCTTATTAATTGAACGGATGCTTTTATGGAAAATCAACATATTCAAGATCACCATCGCAACCTAATTTTCAGAGAAATGCTTATCAATAGTTAACTGAATGCAGTTCACTGCATATCAATATCACACATTAATTTTCAGTTGAAGAGGATCTGATGACAAGCAAAATCGGGACTAAAAAAACACCCGGTTGAAATGTAGGGAGTGAAGGTGGGGGTCAATTTAATGCGAAGTCTCTGGGGAAACTCATGGGAAAGAAATAAACAAAAGTTGCCTTTTTTTCTCAGTATTGCACAGATCCATCACTGGTTTCCGGACAAACAATAAAAACTCCCCTCCATATTTTGGGAGGGTTTAGTACGATTGCATGGAAAATAGACTAATACACAGTAAGAAAGAAAATGACCACACATTTTATTTCCATATTAGCAAGTCCCCCTCCCACAGGGATGTGGATTTCACTTAACATCATCACAGTAATAAAATATGCAATCTTAGTTCCAAAACGGGTATTTTTTATATATTTCTAGATTGTCTCTTCCTCTCCATCTCTCTCTCTCTCTCTCTCTCTCTCTCTCTCTCTCTCTCTCTCTCTCTCTCTCTCTCTCTCTATATATATATATATATATATATATATATATATATATATATATATCTGTATATAGTTCTTATTTTAAAATTTTAAATTTGAAACAAGTCACAAGAAGAACTAGATTTCAGCCAGGGTTTCCCTCAATCATCAAGAGACCCAAGCCCACCTATTCTAGGAAATTATGACCATTATCAGAAATTCAACAGCCTTGTTGATTTTTCAACAGAACAGGAAATTTGCAAAAGTATTTTGACAGATTAGCACAGATAAACAGTGTGAGGAGACAGATTTCATAACAGATTAATGTTGAAATACGGCTGCTTCTTCAAAAAAGTTAGTAAAAAAAAAAGTTAAGACAATCAAAACATACATCAGAATAATTTATTGCATGACTTAGTAATTAATTATAACATTAGATCAAAACAAATCTTTACACTGTGTACAAACTATGATGGCCCCGCCTCCCCCCCCCCCTTTCATTTCGACAATGAATTTAACCTCAAAATACTGATATAAGCAGAATGAACTGTATTGCTTTAAAGGTAATATTTTACAAACTCCATTGCTAAAGCTTAAATCTGAGTGCATTTCTTTAAAGAGAAAACGCCCCGTCATGATGACCACATATTTGAATCTCTTCTATGTGCTGCTGTCTATAAACCAAAAGCTTTTTTTTCTTCTTAAACTCAGTCCGTAAACGGTAGTCCAACTACTTGAATGTGTAACTGAAATAAACGAGTCTTGAATTACTGTTATTGCACACTAAAGTGAAACAAAAGTACAAATACATCATACCCAGCTTTGATTAAGTGTGTCCAGCACAAGCTCTTGACCTCTAGAATACTAAGTGTTAAAGAACATTAAAACACACCTAAAAAACAAAAATGGTAAAGGCGCCATCTCAAAGTACGTAACTCTACAACTATTTGAAGGAAAACAGGCTTATTCACCCTGTGTGGGCAGAATCTTCCAGAAAGAAAGCAATCGCATGAAGGTATGACAGTGACAAATGCTCAGGAATGAAACTTGGATGACATCAGGTTCTGTTGATGGAAAGCAATGTAACTGACATAAGGTGATTCAGCATTTTATACAAAATGGGTTGGTGGAGAAAGAGTGGATGGTTGGATGAACCTCCTCTGCTGCCAAAACAGAGAAAAGTTCACGGGTTGAATGATCTTAAATGCACTGATGAATTAAAACAGGTCAATAAGCACATACTGTATCTGTTCTGACCAATCTACAAAGAATGACAAAAAGTTGTTGTTTTTTAATCCCACCGCTGAATTGAAACTGAATATTCAACCAAAATGAAATACCTTCAGAAAAGAGCACCGCTGGATAGACCCAGAAGTCTTTGTACATTCCTCAGTGTTAAGACTGGTAAAATCAAGTGGGGTTTCCCCACTAACCCACTCAGATACATATTTATATGAACACACCCTTCTCTCTGTCTGCTCAGCATCGTAAAACCACACACACACACACACACACGCGCGCACACGAACAGTCGCATACAATCACAATACGGTCACAGACGCAGAGAAACAGCAGGAACACCTCAGCACCAGAGCAGAAAGAATAACACACGACAGAAAAAAGACTGTGCTTCAAGCAGCACTCGTAATGAACAATAATGTCGTTGTTCTGAGAGTGCTGTTTTCCTCTGAAATGCATCATGGTCTTGATGTAAAGAGAACTATTGTTAACCGCTGTGTTGACAACTGAGGGCCTGAATCACTAAAGCGTGTGCAATGCATTTCTTGCTTTAGTAACCGGGACCTAATTCCTTTAGTACATTTTCGTTTTAGTAGCACTAGACTTATCAGTCTATCGCGGTCTCCTCCTCCAGGTCTGGGTTGTCCTCTTGGTCGGCCATGACGCCTGCGGAGTCTATCTCAGGCTGAGTCATAGGTTCCTCCCTCTCAACATTTATCAAATCCTCAGTTTCTTCACCAAGCAATGGCCCAGACTCAGGAGAAGCCTCATCTTCCTCTGGTATGATCGGAATATCCTTCCTATCATCTTGAGAAGGTACGTCCGCCGCTCCTGTGCAGTCAAGATCTGTTTGGCTAGCGGCAGTCATCTCATCCCCGTCTGCAGACACGTCATCCTGGACGGAGGACTGAGTGCTGAAGGAGCGCAGGCGAGGCGGGTCAGCGGGGGGCAGCAGGGTCAAAGAGTCCACGCTTAGCGTTTCGGCGTCATTGTTAGACAGCAGGGAGATGGTTGGTTGTGGTGCAGGGGTCAGGCTAGGTGCCAGGGAAAGTCCTGAAACAAGGAGAACAGGACCAGTTAATCACGCACACGCCTCTCCTTACTTCTGGAGGAGGAGGAGGAGGAGGGAGTTACACGCATGCAGAAACATCTATTCTGAAAAGCAAACAAGGCAAAGGCAGTAGTGCACACAGTGTGGAGGAGGAGAATGTTAGCTTTTGTGTCTATGTGTGTATGGTGACTGAAAAATGTGTGAGATAATAAAGTTTGCTGGGAGGTTTGACAAAAAATATGACTAGATACACTGATAGGCAGGTAGACGAACAGGTAGACACAGATAATATATTATTAGATAGATAGCTGGTGATAGATAGATAGACAGATGACAGACAGAGTCAGGCGAGTGTAAAGCCTCTCTGTTAAGCAGCTATCTGCCACAAATAATTATATGAATGTAAAAAGAGGAACTTGAATGGCAGAGATGCATGTGAAAAACTGAATAATAAAAAAGTGAAGGTGAGAGATCTGGGGTAGCATCAATTCACAGAGCCTTTGGATGTCAACAGCATTATACACTTGCTGATTCCATGTACTTCTAAAGAGATGTTTCACAGTTTCTATAATGTTTGAATTTATAAATACTCATCACTATTGCTTCATTGTGATATTTTCAATTAGTCCATATATACACACACACTCACTTTTTTTTTGTTGGTCATACAGACTTACGCACGCACGCACGCACGCACACAGCTTTAGTTCTTAGTAGCACAATGCCAGTCACTGGAAACTAAGGGGTCCATTCTGCATAGTCAGTCTACGTAAAAGCGTCACACAGACATGCCTGTTACATCTGCGGGGAACTCTAAACCCATTCTCCACCGTGCCTGTCATCCTCTGACAGAGAAAACACGCATCTCCGGCCTTCCCTGCCAGACCTGACTAGAGAACAGAGGGACAGATCAGAACGCATCCTAGAGACATTTTAATTTAGCATATAATTAAGCATAAGAGTTGCATTGAGCAAAACCTACAGCCAAAGGATATTATCAATTTGCATAACATGCAAAGCATACTACTTTACACATCGAAGCTAATCAAATTTAACTCTACAGCTCATTGGTTAGCACTCTAGCTTGGAGCATGTTTCTTTGTTATCAAATGATCAAATCTACAAATAGAGTCAACTTCACAATCCATTTTACTGTAATGTGCCAATGTACATAGTTATTTCATTTTGATACAGTACAAAGAAACTTATTTTCAATAAAATGCATTAATGTTTTTTGCACAAGACTAGAAAGTTTAAGAAGTTAAAAAAAAAAGGTCAATATAGATTTCCTGTTGACTTTAACTCTATGTAGGTTGCATACGTGCAACCACACTTACACTACAGGGTACATGTCTGTTGTGACAAAGACCGAGGGAGAAATGGATGACAGTCTCACCACAAATCCGCACCTTCAAAACAATACGTCATCTGCTACCGCTGTTGCTGTTTCTAAGAACTTCTCTTCAAAGATGTGCCGCCCCACAAGGCATTAACTAACAGTGAATGTGGTCAGCTCACACTGCTGCACTCTGGTGTGTTTGTGATAATGGGCCTTATTTTATTCATGTGACTTCAAAAGACTATTTGTCCAATTTTAGAGATGATTAAATGATATGGACAATTTCATTTCAGACAAACCCCAAAAGGTCATTGTACTTCAAAATAGATCATCACAGTGATTCAGAGAATAAAAGGAACAAAGATACATAGTGAAAGAAACAAAAAAAGCCCATGACCATATTAGTTAAACACCCCCGCCACAAGACAGAAATCTGTAGGAGACTTCACAGAGGCCGCAATACTCCGTGCCTCTGTTCAGAGAATCAGCCACCAGATTGGTTCCAGGGCTCTTGTGGTATGAAGACGTTTTAAGCTTACAGGTTTTTCCAATACCATATCGACCACCAGTAGTCAGCTCAGAAACGGAGTTTGAGGGGCAGAGAGAGAGAGAAAGCATAACCAATGGCTACACAGAACTTTAGAGGTGAATCAAGTCCCTCAGAGACCCTTGTTCTACCAAGAAACACATCAAATCCTAAGAGGCCCTTTGGGGGAACCTGTAGTCATAAGATAGTCTTCCACTTAAAGATCTACTTGACCATTGCTTACCATAGAAATTCTATCTAAATAAGAGAAAATTGGCTGGCTGACAAGTGCTCAAAAGTATAAAGTGGAAACAACATTATACACGCATTCAATCATGCATACATACACTTGAATTGGCAAAAAATAGAGTGTATGAGCTGTAAGGCATTTAGTGCATAGAATAGTATGGAAACATGAGGTCTTAAGGTCCATTCACACCAAAAATGATAACTATGAAGATAAGTACAGTATAATATTGTCCACACCAACACATAACAATCTGTCTCTTATAAGCATGTGTTGCAATTATAGCGTGCGGCAAACAATGCACAATTACATTGTCAGTTTATATGAATTGACACTTTAAATTTATATTTGAATGCATAAACGTAAATAGCACTGCAATCAAGTTAAAACTTAAAAACTCCAATCTTATTCCAAATTTCTTATTCCCAAAAAAATCTATGTTTTTATGTGGTGAAAGACATGATGATGCGAAACACAATAATTGTATTGTTGTATTGTTAGCGGCAAATATACAAAGAAAAACAAAAATTTGTTTTCAAAGCCAAACCTATTGTAATAATATTAATAAAACGGTAAATAAATAAAAAGCAAAGAAATTATTTTGGACTATGGATTTCCAAGTTCCAGTTCGGTCACTTAAGTCTGAAAAAAAAAAAGATTGTGCAATGCGCTTCTCTGCAAACCTGATACACATGTGTGCTCAGATTCAGTAGAGGGTGTGTTTGTGTTGTAGTATGTGTGTGAAATGTTTTGATAGAAGCAGTTGATAGTAAAATGGGGTGGTTGAGCAAAAATAAAGAAGGGAGTGGCATGTCTGGGATTGTGTGTGTTACCTGTTTGGCTCTGTGTTGCAGTGTGTGCAGATGTGCTGCTGGCTGTGACCAAGTCAGAGGGGCCAGTGGGGCCACTAGAAGGTGGTGAGGTGGAGGAAGTTGATGTGGGGTTGTGCTGGGCAACGTGAGCAACTGCAAAACCTGGATAACAAAACACATGGTCAAATGTAAAATGTGTGGACACTGACAGACAAATCAGTGAACGTCCTGCCATACAAAAGAACCAAATTAAATTTGTCATACTGACAAAAACAAGCAGCAACTTAGTTTATAGAACAGGTACGGGTTTGTGTCTGGCCATTCCCCCCTGTCTTGTTAAAAAAAAAGACTGTTTTCAAAATAAAAGAGATGAAATTAAAGATTTCTATATACACAGAAAAATACTACATTTTTGGTACAAATGAGAACTACCTTGATGACTGTAAAGTGATCCAGTGGCAACAAGCCAGGCTTCTTAAAACACTTGGCATCAATCCAAGAGTTCTGGGAACCACAATACCTTTTACCTGAACCAATAACACGTCATCAAAAGGGACTGAAAGACAGCTATTAGTCATCAGTTTCCCTAAAAAGAGAACCACTTTTGTGAAATTAAGAACATAACAATCCTACCCAAATCTGAAAGTATAGAAACATTTTGTAAATAGATTTTTTTCTTTGTAGTGAGTGGGCTTTTGAAAGGGAGGGGGTGTTTTATGCCACTCCCGGGGAATTATTTCCCCGGGGAGTGGCATAGAGTCACCCAACAGCAAATGAAAAGCTCTGATTGAAAATGAGAGAATACGAGTTTTTCTGTTTTTATACGCACATATACACTCACCTAAAGGATTATTAGGAACACCATACTTGTACTGTGTCTGACCCCCTTTCGCCTTCAGAACTGCCTTAATTCTATGAGGCATTGATTCAACAAGGTGCTGAAAGCATTTTTTAGAAATGTTGGCTCATATTGATAGGATAGCATCTTGCAGTTGATGGAGATTTGTGGGATGCACATCCAGGGCACCAAACTCCTGTTCCACCACATCCCAAAGATGCTCTATTGGGTTTGAGATCTGGTGACTGTGGGGCCATTTTAGTACAGTGAAATTGTCATGTTCAAGAAACCAATTTTGAAATGATTCTAGCTTTCTGACATGGTGGATCATCCTGCTAGAAGTAACCATCAGAGGACGGGTACATGGTGGTCATAAAGGGATGGACATGGTCAGAAACAATGCTCAGGTAGGCCGTGGCATTTAAACGATGCCCAATTGGCACTAAGGGGCCTAAAGTGTGGCAAGAAAACATCCCCCACACCATTACACCACCACCACCAGCCTGCACAGTGGTAACAAGGCATGATGGATCCATGTTCTCATTCGGTTTATGCCAAATTCTGGCTCTACCATCTGAATGTCTCAACAGAAATCGAGACTCATCAGACCAGGCAACATTTTTCCAGTCTTCAACTGTCCAATTTTGGTGAGCTAGTGCAAATTGTAGCCTCTTTTTCCTATTTGTAGTGGAGATGAGTGGTACCAGGTGGGGTGTTCTGCTGTTGTAGCCCATCTGCCTCAAGGTTGTGCCTGTTGTGATTTCACAAATACTTTGCTGCATACCTTGGTTGTAACAAGTGGTTATTTCAGTCAAAGTTGCTCTTCTATCAGCTTGAATCAGTCGGCCCATTCACCTCTGACCTCTAGCATCAACAAGGCATTTTCATCCACAGGACTGCCGCATACTGGATGTTTTTCCCTTTTCACACCATTCTTTGTAAACCCTAGAAATGGTTGTGCGTGAAAATCCCAGTAACTGAGCAGATTGTGAAATACTCAGACCGACCCGTCTGGCACCAACATCCATGCCGTGCTCAAAATTGCTTAAATCACCTTTCTTTCCCATTCTGACATTCAGTTTGGAGTTCAGGAGATTGTCTTGACCAGGACCACACCGCTTAATGCATTGGATTAACTGCCATGCGATTGGTTGATTAATTTCATTAATGAGAAATTGAACAGGTGTTCCTAATAATCCTTTAGCTGAGTGTGTGTGTGTTATACAGGTGTTGGACAATGAAACTGTATTTAGACCACAATAATTTATTAGTACAGGGGTGGCCAACCAGAGGCTCGCGAGCCGTGTGCGGCTCTTTGACTGATCTTTTGCGGCTCTTCAGTCTCCACATGTTCTGTGTTTACAATCGCAATTTATTTTTAACAGAACCTTGCGTGATTTAACGAGGCTCCTATTGATTGACAGGAGCTGCTTTCTGACTGACATGAACAGTGTTCATGTCTCCACCTCCTCCGTCAACAATCGTGAACAGGTCTTTTTTTTGGCTCATAATGCTGAACGGGTTGGCAACCCCTGTATTAGTATGTTCTGCTTCCTTTTGCAGCAAATTCAGCATCAACTTATCTTGGGAATGACAGATACAAGACCTTCACAGTAATCAGAGGGATTTTGAGCCGATGCCGTTCCAGAACAGTGGCCAGGTCACTACGTGATGCTGATGGAGGGACACATTTTCTGATCTGCTCCTCCAAAATACCTCAAAGTGGCTAAAAAATATTTAGATTTGGTGATTTTTCAGGTTGTGGGAGAGGTTAAATTTCACTTTCATGTTCATCAAACCATTCTGTCACAAGTCTTGCTGTATGTATTGGTGTACAATCATACACGGCACCCCCATCAGGGTACAATGTTTGAATCGTTAGGCGCAAGTGATCATCCAGAATGATTCAGTAGTCCACTTGGAATGTCATGATATTGCAGTCCAAACCGTCACTGATCCGCATTGTGCTTCCCTCTGAGAATGTGACAGTCAGGGGATTAGCCTTCTTTGGGGATTCTCCACACCATAACACCCACATATGGGAAAGACAGTGAAGGTGGACTCATCAGGGGACAATACATGTTTCACATTGTCCACAGATTTGCTCTGTTGGCACCAATGAAACCAACATTTGGCATTGACACAAATATTGACACTGTGGACCAGTTTTGGTAGTAACAGGAGAGTCAAGGTGATAATTTAATTCTGCAGGGATTTGGGAAGCTGTGGGTTTATGTTTTTTGGATACAACTGGGTTAATATCTGTTAATAAAGCTTCCTCTTGCGTTGTCAAGAGGAACTTACTCTTGTTGGATGTGATTTCCCGACATTACCCTGGATATTATACAGCCCTCAAAAATCATAAAGACTTGCTGCCCTGGTCACAGATGAGCTGGCGAGACAGGCACCAACAATTTGTCCTCTTTTGAACTCTGATATAGCTCCTATTATGTTATATAGATTGCAACATTTTGGAAAATGGAATCAAAAACTAAATTCTCTGTGACTTTTCTTATAAATGTCATGAGTTTACCTGCAAGTAGCAAATATACTAGGATGCTTTTTCCAAAAAGTTTTGACATGCAGCATGTATGCTGAATGACTTGGAAAAAGTGTAATTTTAACTGTCACCTAGGGCTCTGGCAGAACGTTAACTGGTCGGACGGCAGATGGGCAACACCATTGACATCTCACAAGCAGACTTACCAAAGTCATATCTGAACAGAAATGGAGTGACGTTGTGCGACATTAATTTGAACAGCCAGAGACATAGTTGGGCACCACCAACTATGGTCTACAGTCATAGAAAACTTGTTCAAAGTTTAAATAAATTATTCTCAGTATGTCTCAGTTTAAACTTTGTTCTGTTAATGCTTGAGGCTCCTTTTAGGGGAAGAGGTCTGACAGCCAATGTCTGAATCATAACCTGCCAAATTGGCTAGAGTGTTGATATGAGTCACCCGACTAACAACCAGCAAGACTACCCCCAAAAAGGGAATACCTCCTTACTTTTCCTGACATACTTGTATTTAGTTTTGTGTTTTGCTAGGGTCTTTGTCACTGTTTGTGTCATGAGGCAATACCTGCAACCCAATCATGTTGTACAGGCAGGTCTGCTCCCCTAGGATGGCACATCCATACGTGCCGTCACAAGTAGGTTTGGTTTGTCTTCCAGCACAGTTTCAAGAGCATGGAAGAGACAAGGAGTTACATGAGGAGAGCTGGACAAGATGTAAAAGGGCAGCAACCCAACTGTAGGACCATTCTCTGCTCCTATGTGTGAGGAAGAACAAGAGGAGCAGTACCATAGTCCTATAAAATGACCTCCAAGTTACTGGTGTGCATGTGTCTGACCAAACTGTTAAAGACTTCATGAGGGTGGAATGAGGACCCAACGTCCTCTACCGGGTTCCTGTGCTCACAGCTCAACACCATGCAGTTTGATTTACATTTGTCTTAGAACTCCAGACTTGGCCAGTATATAACTGGCCTGCCCAGGTCTCTTCATGATGAGAGCAGGATCACAATGAGCACGTGACAGACATGGAAGTCTGAAGATACTGTGGGGAACGTTACACTGCATGCAACATCATTCAGCCTGAACAGTTTGGCATAAGTTATGGTCTGGGGCCCTCCAAGGGTCACACAGACCTCCATGTGCTAGCCAATGGATGAAATCTTCAGACACATTGTAAGAACTTATGCTGTTTCAGTGGGCCCTGGGTAAGATAATGCCCAGTCTCATGCGTGTAGGCAGTTTTTAGATGATAAAGGCTTTGATGCCATTGACTGGCTCTCATGTTCCCCAGATCTGAATCTAATTGAGAAACCTCTGGGACATTAAGTATCGGAGCATCTGACTCCACCAAGTAGCAACACACGGTCCAGGAGCTACTGATGTCCAAATCCAGGTCTGGGAGGAGATCCCCCAGGACACCATTCGCCATCTCATCAGGATCATACCCAGACTTTGTAGTGAGTGTAAACTGGCACATGGGAGAGCATACACACAACTGACTGACGAGTTATGAGTTGCTGTGATGAACTTCATACAAGTTGGATCAGCCTGTAATTTGTTTTTCCATAGATTTTTGGTATGATTTTGAATCTAGCCTTCAGTGCGTTGATGATTTTGGTTTCCATTGACTGTTGTCACAATTTTGTTGTAAACAAATCATAGATTGTATACAATTAAAGCGTTTTAAATTAAACATTCTATTCGTTGAGATCCAATGTGCGAGTTAAATGTTCCTTTACTTTTTTTGAGTAGTGTGTGTATAATGCATATATATATATATATATGCATTGCACATGGTGAAGTACCCACTGGTCTGGAACCAAAAGTCTATAAATAAGGGTTGTATACTGAATGCTCAAAATCACAGCTGGTGGAGAGGAAGCGTTTCATAGCAACCTCATATAAAACAGAACTGTAACTTGGAGAAGCACTAGAGAAATTCTGGGGAAAACAAAATTAGGATGTGCAATTTTTCAGAAAATTATTCAAATTCCTGTGCAAATCTCCACAAAGAAAGTAAGCACATCCCTTTTAGAAAAATAAAAATGCAAAAAAGGTTAATGTTTCGTAACATTAAATATAGCTTATACTGTAACAGAAACAGGAACCTGTGATGTGAGCACTTTTCTATGAAATTTCACATTAAGGCAGAACTCATCTATCACCTTCTCATCCAGAAAAATTACAGTGATACATAATGTCTGAATGTATTTTGATACGGTTACATTATGCAGAAGCCTGCTAAAAAAACCTACTATTTAAAAAAAAAAAAAATAATTTGTATTCACTTCAGCAATAATATATACACCAGGGTTTGACTATAATTTTAAATAAGTCAGATTTACTTTATACTTATACTTCACATTTGTTAACGTTTTAAAATAATACAAATAAAATTACGTAAAAATACATGATTTGTAAAAAAAAATACAGTGACAGCAAATTTGCATTTTCTGCATAATTACTTTAGTCTTCAGTATCACATGATTCCTCAGAAATAAGTCTATTTACAGTCATCCGTGTCTGTAAAGGCGTGAACCAAATGGGCAATAAAAGAAACTGATTGTGAGTGACAAAGAAACAGCATTTCTCCTATGGGAGGACCTAACAGTTTTCTATTGTATGTATCCGTTTTGTCTTCTTGTATTTTGGATTAAGATTCATTGAAGGCCAACACGCGAACATCAATTCTGAAGAACTGTGCTACAGAACTACCTTCAATTCATTCTAATCCCCACGAGAATTCTTGTCAAGCTTACTTATTTGATGTGTTAGGGAAATCCAATACATTGGCGAGCCATCCAAACATCTGCTTGGCCAAATACAGAGAAATCTAACCATTACTGATTTACCGCTCAAGCAACTTTCCTTATTATCATTAAATGTTGAAAACAGTTGTGGTCCATGTGTTTTTTGTTTCAGGATTTGTAATAGTAGTTCCAAGAAAACAGCTATTATTTAAAATAGTAAAGGCTTTTACATAGTTCGATTTCTATGCATTTTATGCAGTTGCTTAATAAAAGTTTTATTTATTTGAAAAAAATAATCCACAGAAAATATGCAGCTGTGGATAACAGCTAGTCTCTCGATCTTTTGTGATTTCCTCTTTAATCATTCACACATTTACCTGGAACTTTATCTACAGAGGCGAAGGCTGGCCCGCGCCTGGACTGGTCATAGAAGCGGAAAGGCAGAGATGATGCAACAGACGGTTGGCTAAAGCCCAGCACTTCTGTGGAAGGCTGAACAGGAAGGTCCAATAGAGCTGGAGGATGAATGTTTATGGAAGGATAAGAAAGAAAGTGTGAGTAAAAAAAAAAAGACTGAGTGATTGAGATTTGAGCCATGCTTCCACTGTTGGGCCAAAAGAGAGCATGCTAGTGTATGCCAGGGCCAGTCGTGCTTCCACTGTCACTTCTGGCGCTTGATTGGGTCTCGTCTGGGCTTCCTCGGAACCAACGACCAGGGGTTTTTGACCCGCCAAATACCTTGGTCCAAAGAGGCCAACTTTAAGAGTTTATCTGAGTCAGGAGAGGCCCAACAAGTAAAGACCTAATGTCTGTTTCTGTTTTGCAATCTATCTAGTTTTCATTCAGTTTCCCTTTGCTGGTTATATTGTGTGATGTCTGCTCCAAGGAGGCATGTTTTAGGGTAGTTCTACTGGCTTTGCCCAGCCCACAATGGACCAACAGTGGAAAAGTAGATTTCGATTATCAAATTTTGCTTCAGCTACAAATTAAAACAAGCATTACAGGATAAAAATCCAAGATAAAAGGAAATTCCATCTGGGAATCAGTACAATTAACCTTGGATGCATCTAAAAAGGATGCAACATCTGAAATTGAATAACATTTCAACAACATTATGCCTGTTAAAACATAACCAAAGTCCAACTCAAATGACCCCACTCAGGAATATTGCACAACAGCTGGGAGGTCTGAGATCGTATCATTTATAAACAGAAGATACAAGCTGCTGTAAAATATAGTTTATGGCTTTGGCTTCAAGGCGGTTTATAGTTGGCAAGCAGCCATGGCCTGACCTGCTATCCTCTGCATTTTCATCCGTCTGGCCTGGATGCGTCCCTTGGCTAGTCGCTGTTTGGCGATGATGCAGCGAATATGGTCTGCAAAGATGAAGTTAGCCTGTAGGATGGGCACAGGCTTGGCGTGAGGGTTGGATGTGGGCTTATGTATGATGATGTTCAGAGCCCTGCTGTCATCTTCTACTCCTGAAACCTGCATGTCCTGTGAATATATGCATATGATTAAAATAGGGTCATCAAGGTATGTAGGAACGTTGGTTTCTAAAACATAAATTGCAAAAATTATTTTAAAGGATTTTCTTTTTCTTTAAATCTTATTGTTTTCATTTTATTTTAGGTATTTGCATTCGTTTTGGGCTTTCCTATAACACTTAACATCACTGTTGCTCCTTATATAACACAATAATGACTTCTGTCATTTTAATTAGCAATCCGTAATATAAAATAATGTGTAATGGTATTATTGAAAGTTAAAAACAGTGTTGATTGACATTTTCAATGGAGACAATTTATTTTCATCATTGTAATTTATATATCCTCTGAGGCTATTGAGTTGGCTGGAGCAACACGTGCGTTACCTAATTAATTATTTTAAATGGATCTCACTTTTAAATTGAGGAACTTTGTTCAGGGCAGTATACATGCATTTCTGCAAGTCTGATTAGCCCCCAAAAAATGGACCAATTTAAATTGTGTTCCAAGACAAGTCCTTGAATACCTTCCTTTGTTACATGCATTAACTTCAAAATCTGACAGAGGATGTCACTTCTGAGCACAAACATCACAGTCCTCACAAGAATGTTGGCAAAGTGTACTTTTTTGTTTGAGCTTTATGTTTGCAGTGTAGGAGTAGGAATGAAGCAGACCTGCAGAAGGCCAGCAAACTTGACAACACCCCAGCCAAGACGCTTTGAATCCGGTTCCACAAGACTCATCTGGTAGACATCTACAGCCAGGAAGCGCTGAGCTTGAACCCCATCTTTACTCACCACCATGCAAGCAATAAGATCGCTGTTATCTATGAGGCAAAAAGAACAACAAACACTTTAAGCTTGAAAAATGGATAGTTAATTCCAAGAATCCTTCAACAAACTGACATAAATGAGTAAAATAAGTAATAAAGTTCAAAGTTCAGCCTACGAATGCGAACACAAAGTAACCACTTCAAGCATTCAAAACAAAGTCAGATGAAAAATGTCAGCAAATACACAAGTCCAGATGTGCCTCTCACACAACACCACATTCTCTTCAGGAACTTCGGCATTCAAATTTCAATGAAACCATTTAATCAATTTCTCTAAAAACATCAGGACTTACAAATGTAAATAGAGTCAAGCATTTCCTATTAAAAGTGTTAAGAAACTTTCAGTGCTGGGTGAATTCAATCGTATGAAGTAGAGCTGGCATGAAGTCAGTTTGCAGTCATGCGGGAGTTTTCAAAAACACTCCAATGAGTCATGACCTATACAGAACATTGAAGATACTTGGGTGGGCGGAAAGAGGGGTGGGAGAAGGGAGGTAGGTCATGAATGTTTGAAGTTGGGTTCAGGTAGGCCAACTGAACTACTAATAATTGAAACAGCATCGTCACAACTGAAATACTATGACTTTGTACTGGTTTCTCTTTGTGCTCTGCACTTACTTAGAAGTCACACTGATGGTTTGAGGAATTACTTCAGAACTGAAAGAGCAAATGCTGCTCTTCCTTTTAATGCATTACCAACTGTGATTACAGAATTATATTGCCTCTGGGGACAAAACAAACTGCTGTTATACCAAGGAATACACACTTCCATGTAGTTACAGTTAGACTTGTTAACCAGAAAGGTGAGGTACAGTAGTTCTGCATTATTAAAGCCACGAATACCATAATGCATACCAGCTCTGTGGAATCTCATATCCTAAGGGCACTCAGGATGCACTTTACCAGTGGTTCAATGTGGTTATGTGGGTTGAATCATTATGTATTTGTATTTTAAAAATAGAAAACAGAACAGAGAGCTTGTACTTCAGTGCTCATAAATGGCCGCCTTATGTGGAAACTGGGTGACTACATAAAAAAAAAAAAAAAAAACTTTCTGATTCAGAAAGAATCATGAATGAATCATTCAGAGTCATTCAGGAACCAGTTTGTGATCAGCAGGCCATATCTAGACAACGAAAAAAGCTAGAGATAAAAAAAATGATATTTTTTACTTTTTGTACATTTATTGACTCTCAAAGATTAAGATGTTTTCAAAGATTGTTTTGATGTTGATTATTAATAATTTTTAATTATGATAACTATTATAAATCATTTTGATTCAATAAACCTAATGAATCATTCAGATCAAATTGATTTAACCGACTGATTAATTGAAAATAATAATTTTCTAACTAATAAAACATTCAGATCAATTTGATTTAACTGACTGATTAATTGAAAATAATATTTTTAAAATAACAATTTTCTAACTAACAAAACATTCGCACCAGTGCTACATATAGCTAAGAAATATATAATAGCCAAAAACGTACAGTAAATCCACTTTTATGATGTCTTAGCCAGCTTTATTAAAATGACTTGATATTTCTAGGTCTTCCATGACTTCGGGAATCATGATGCAAGTCAAATAATAAGGGGCCATTCATATGGAACACGTCTTTTCATTGGAAAAGCATGAGACGAGGGCTTGAGATGTCATTTTTAACGGTTGAACTTTTAACTAGCCACATTTTTAGAAAGCAAAAAGTGTCTTGCATGAGATGCTGTAGTCAAACACGTATATCTAATGTGTGATTTTGCAATGAAAAACAATGGAAAAGTAATTTCTTCAAAACACTGATTGTAGTTTTCAGCAGAAATAAAATAATTGCTCACTCTAACCCTGTATATGAGTAACCAAATTAGACCATCCAGACACCACCATGTGAATCATCAATAGACTCGAGAATTACATCCGGTTTAATTTCAAGAGAAAATGTATTTCCTGTGTGTATTTTGTGCATTTTCTTAATATCCCATTAATAGAAAAGATTTCTGCTCTCAACCAAAGTGGGGGCCGGTGTTACATGCAAAAGTTCCATGTGACGAAGTGTTCAAGGTGTGAAATTTTTTTCTGAGAACTTCCTCAGAAAGTGTTGATATGACATCTGTATTAATCATTATGTACATGCATGCAAAAAAGGAAGCAAGATGATCAAAAAATACACGTGAACATGTGGTTGCAGGTCAGCTAATGTTTTCTTTAAAAAAAACTTGTCAGCAAAGAGTGGAAAATATTCAGCAAGGATTCACACAATGCACTGTGATGCATCTACGGTGTTGCGTGCATGCATCATTTCCTGCACATCTAAAAAATAACACAGAACAGTGGCATGTCAGTTTGTCAGGTCGATCTGTCTATCTATCTGCCAGACAGAATTCTCTTTCGTCATTTGAGAGCGTGGTGCTAGATCCATCCACTCACTGATGAGCCATTCCAGGATTCACATTAAAAAGGACAATGTAAATCGTAAATCACAAATCATGAGGATGTAAGACTTGCAAGCAGTTATTGTCCACTAGATTTTACAGAATTAGAGACGATTTTATGTGGTAAAATGCTTTATAGACATACAGGATGGAAATAAAGAAAATTATCCATTTGGGGGTTATAATATGTTTTTTTTTCATCCATTTTTAAATTTTTATGCATTTGGCAGATGCTTTTATCCAAAGCGACTCGCATTGCATTCAAGGTCCACATGGACCGGTTCTAGTCGGTTCTTGCTTTCCCTGGGAATCGAACCCACAACCTTGGTGTTGCAAGCGCTACGCTCTACTGTTTGAGCTACAGGTTTGTCCAGCTCTTGCTTTATCAAGAAGACTTGTGCTGCATGAACTCTAAAAATGTGTGAATCAAAAAGTTGACACAAACTTTGTGCAGATTAGTGACCTATGAATAATTTATTGAATTCTTTCTGAATCAAAATGATTCATTTTGAGCATTTAGAAAACTTTGTCTGCATGATTTATTAGTTTTGTTCTGAATCTACATTTTTCAGACGCTTTTAGCCAAAACATTGACATTCTAATCAGTTCTTCATTCTAATCTGAATTTCATTTTTCAAGTTTCAAAACATAAACGGTTCACAAATTTGCCTGAACGATTCATTAGATTCAATCTGACTCAAGACAACTCAATTTTAGGACTTTCTTAAATGTTTCTCTTAAAAAAAAACAAAAAGAAAGCAAGTTTAATGTCAGACTAACAGACTTGGTTAAATCCTCATCTCATTGACCAATATCATCTTTGAATACATATTTGTGAATTCTACTGAATAAACAGGTTCAGACCTAGAACGACATCATCCAGATGTCACGGCTTGTGCATTAACCCCTTTATGCACAAACGTCTGTGCGACAGGAAGGAGTAGTGGGATGATTTGGCAGCAAAACCTGAGCTTCCTCCCACCTGCTCACACTTCCAAGGCCTTTTCTGCCCACTCTCTGACCCAGCCTGTAGGTGCTTCTCAAGCAGCCTTACTGTTAAGACGCAAGATATACTGGAAGAGCTCAAGGCTGCAGCCCACAATGGCTGCACCAGCTCTAGCAAAGGCCTCTGTAACAGTGGAAGGTCTGAGTCAGTTCACTTACACACACCCCCTCTTACCTGTCAAAGTGAGAGGGCCTGAGTTAACCAGCTGGACACAAGAACTGAACTAGAGGAGGTGAGACAAGGGGGTTCCAAGCAAACACATCAGGGGTGAAATGAGAATCGGTTAACAGTACAAACCCACAGATTGCATGAAAGACGTGCATGGGCGACGAGAGTGTGATTTCATCATGTGTGGTAAACACTTCATGAGTGTGAGATACAACGAGGAAGGTCATAACATGGAACTCAAAATGAAGATAGTCACAGTTCACAAGAAATATATAGATTTCAATTTTTTTTTCTTAAAAAAAAAAAATTCAAACAAAAGGGCTGCCATTTCATCTTTATCGAATTACACCTTATCTGATACCACAAAAAAAGGTTCCGTTTAAGTGAATCAGCTGTGGAAGTTACTTATCGAGCTATCACATGAAATGAGATTCACATGAAAACGAGCGGTGATGCTTTTAAAGATAACACAGGATGTTATAAGTGAGGCAGGATTCATAAGATTTCAGCTGCAGAAAAGCAACCAAAATCAAGCGTGTATAAAGCAGATTTGACGACATCGTCAGGTCACGTCAGTTGATGCGAGGTTGCTAAATTTGGAATTGGTTTTGGTACTTGCAAGCCTAAACATTTGTTTCTGTGAGTTAATTAACTCATTGAAATTGTGATTTGTGATCGTCTGGGTTGGAAAATCTGTTATCTGCCTACAGCAAAATTGTGTCAGAGATACGGTTGGAAACATTCCAGGTATTAAGGTTAAAAAAAAATTAAAAATTCGCAAAGAAAACTTTACATTTTATAAAAAATAAAAATATAATAATAATAAAAAAAAAATTTGGCACATATAAAAATATACTATTAAAACGACTTTTGACTGACCTTAAATAATTTAAGTAAAATGGGGTAGGGCCAAACAAATTCTGAATTAACAGGGGGAAAAAATCCTTTCAAATTCTAAAGGCCTTACTGAGGTCAAGCACATCGTCAGTCTTGATGAGATCCTCCTGTCGAGTGAGAGGAAGTTGAGTCTCTGGTTCACCCTGCAGCTGTAAAGACAGCGAGCGTAGCATGAAGAACACACGGATTGCCTGCAGAGACACACAAAACCAATTAAAGTTGCATTAATCATGAAAAAGTAGCATCAGTGATTTCAGAGATGAACCGGTTGACCGGCCATCAATCAGAACCGGGGAGCTTTTTACTCCAAAAACAATATTGTACGTTTTTTTGGTTTGTTTTATTTTGGCTGATCTCCATTGCACTCAAATTGCGTTGCAATCATTTCCAGAAAACACCATTTGTGTGGAAATATTAAAAAGTCTGTATACAGGAAGTTAAAACAGGCCAGAGATGTGACAGGTTGAAGACAGATGCAAAAAGGAGAGAAATTCTATACCAGCTCACTGTTCACGAAGATAGAAATATTGGAAAAAATGTATAAATACTGAATTGGGGTGAATGTTAAATGTTACATGAATGTTTTATGAAAGACACTTTCTTTTCCTCTTATCTCTGTACAATACCTATTAAAGTAGTGTTTAAAAGGGCAGCACTGCTTTGTGCAAAACGGTAAAAAGGAAACACTGCTAATGCTCCTATATAAACTTCACCTAATGTCAGAGAGTGAACTTTCATTTTCATTCAGTCCGTCTGCTATTTTTGATTTGTACAGGTAGGCCTGTTTTAGCATAATTTCATTAAGCTTAAGTCAGACAATTGTTTTCGAAATTATACAAATCTAATTCAAAGGACTGTAGCGTTTTTGTTTGAATCTTGATTAAAATACAGTGGATGCCGCTAATTTCTTGTAAAAAAAAAAAAAAATTAAACAAATGATCCTCAAAATCATGAACAGTTAATCCCTACATGATTTCAGTGTTCAAGAAGTTTGTCCTACATGAGCACCAAGAGCATATCCAAATTGTAACTGTTTTACAGTGACATTATCTACAGTTGTCATGATTTCAAAGTTTCAGTACCAATTCCTGTGAAATTTTACTATTGGTACAACTTTCAAAACTCAAAATACTGAACACCCTACATTATGTAGAAACTTATAACAGAAACAATTAACAGTAAAACATGTTATTCATTTAAGTAAATAGAGCTTTTCTAAAAAAAAAAAACTACTTAAATTACTGCTATAGTCTTCAGTGAATGATTAAAACATATATATTTACACACATATATATCAATACATATACTGTTTGCTATTCAAACATGCATGGGTATCATATTAAATCAATACTCTATATTATCGATCCTGCAGAAAACCTGGCAATGTTATATTTTAAAACACATGAAATCAATTTCCAGATTGCTTCAGAATGTTTCCCAGGAGACAAAATGTGCAAATACATGCCAAGAAACACATGCTTTGTGGACAAGCTGTCAGGTTTGGGGAGTTTTTGGATGAAGCCAAAATGTTTGACAAAAGGCCACGAGACCCACCCGAATAATTCAATCTCAGACCATTCAGTACGAGCATATACGTTCATCACTGACCCTGCGTGTCCTCTCGACATCACCACACGGCAACCGCTTCACAAAGTCAATGCCGGTAAGGGGGGTGCCAGTGGGAGGAAGTAAAATGGACGCATCCATCATAAGATACTCCACGTTCAGGGGCTTACTCTATACACAGAGAACAAATAAAACAAAGAAAAAGAGCAAAAACATGAATCACTCATTGGGCTAGTTCCAAATTCATGCAGTTGTTGGGTTTTCCTAGACAAAAACCCTGTTTGTTTTCGTTGATTCAGTGTAAAGATGGCAGTTATACACAATATTTAAAATCAACTATTATTAAAATGAAATAAAAATTATTTTTCATTGCAAACCATATGACAATCAAAAATTGAATTTTAAAGAACATACTAGCTATTATTTTCATTATGACAATGAATGATGACAAGCTAAAAGAAAAATCCATTGAAGTATCATAATGGACCACATGACCTAAATTCTACTATTTCACGGTCCATATTGTTGAATACAGAATATAGAGGACATCATAATGAGGAATTTTATGACATATTTATGGTGCTTTTATGGTAAAAACTCCACTCAACATATTAGCTGCAGGAAAATGGGAAACCAACTGGATTTCTTTTTTTAGCTATGCTTTCCATGAAATAGAAATGTTCTTTAAAGGAACCAGGAAAAAATCAGTAAATTAATGTTTTCTAAGAGGAAGAAGCATTAATTTAGGGTGTATTAGCCACTCCTTATCCAGTAAATGTCAGCTAGATAAAGGTTTCCTCTCACCTCAGAAGCAGGATGTGTTGCTGCATCAACAGTTTATGACAGTTGCAAATAAGACAAAGTTTATGCATTCAGTAAGGCGGTTTACCATCATGCTCCTGTACTCGTCCTCAAACATGTCCAGGAAGATCTCCTCCCCCTGCAGGAAGAGGAACTTTAGTGGGGGAAAAAAAATACCATAAAAAAAAAACAAGACTATTGTTCAAATGAATGGGGTCAGTAAAAAAAAGGATGCATTAAATTGACCAATGTCTTAAATTAACTTTCAAACTGTCATAACAGAGTAATTTTAAATGACGTTATTTATAGACATGACACCAGTGAATTGCAGAGCTTGTGCAAACAACATTGTTGAGATAAGATACTTTCTTTACAGCTGTTTTCTCACCGCTAATTAATTTTGTTATTATGACAAGCCCGCAGCACATATTTATATTTTAATCTAAACATTACTCTTAGCAGTATATAGTTTCAATTTTTTACTTCTAAGCAACGAATAAACTTTGCCGTGATTATATCAGCGCAATGAATCATTTTCATTTTCTTTTACCAGGCTGCAGTTCACTTAATGGCCACTGTTGTGTGCCGCTAATAAGGGTTTCTTAATTTTACATTTAGCAACTTTGAAATATACAGAAATATTTGAAAGCATGAAACAGCCTTTTTGAGCATGGTAAAGACGTACCAAGTCCAAACCCTTGAAATGTAGACAATGTTTAAAAATATGAATAAATATAATAAATATTTATTACCCAACGAATTAAACTCTTAAGAAACTTTAAATCTCAATTTTGAACCTTTTAACAAGGATGAACAAATAATTCTTATTTTAAAATGACTATAGTATTATATAAAATTAATTGAATTAAAATTATTCTGCTTTTAATGATTCTTATTATATAACCATCTGACCTGCTACTGTCTGTCGAGAGATCTATTGTACACTGTATTTTCTGCACCATAAGGCGCACCGTATTATAAGACGCACGCTAAGGTTACAGAAGCAAAACAGTGAGTTTAGTTGAACTTTCTACCATTTAACAATACACTCACATTATGTTTTAATCAATCCATCCAAATCCATAATCTTTGTCTGAATTGAACAGCTGGGCAATTTCAAAGTAATTATTTAATTTAAGTGTACTCAAAACTTCCGTGCACGTTCTGGGTTTTTGCTGTGTGAAAAAAATAATAATCGAATGATAAGCGAATATCGCTCCGGACAGCACGTATTAATGAATGCACGCGACAGTTTCCCTCTCAGCAGCAGCAGTAAACCTACCGGAGGCATGGCGGAGGTAAGTGTACATACTGTATGTAATAGGTGATGTTCTCTGACTGGTGAACAGCGTACGTACTGTACGTATTACGTCCCTGTGTCAGCGGGATATGGTCCGACATTCAATCAAGCGGAGCGCTTATCAAAGTCGCACAACATTTTTACAGATTTTGGAACTCAGTCCACATATAAGGCACACCAGATTATTAGGGCACGGCCGATTTTTGAGAAAATGTAAGGCTTTTAGGTGCGCCTTATAGTGCGGAAAATACGGTACATGAATCAGAGTGAAAGCTCAGTTCCATGAAAATCCCCATGGAAAGGATAAATATGCGTTATTCCTCGGTGAACAACGTAACACATTTAACTGTACTTTGAAGGATACAGGGAGGGACATTATGAGAAAGCTGGCAATAGAACGGAAGACAGGCACAAACTTAAAAATAAAATGGGTTAAATTATTCAGAACAGAATTCAGATTAATTTATATACACACACAGCACAAGTCATTTACGGTCACTGCATAACACTCATGTTTTCACTTCTGTTATTTCACAGTTTTGTCCCAACTAATTATGAGCAACAGAAATGATAAAGAAACAGTAGGTTTGTCCAAACTCCTGACTGCTACTGTATATGTCTGCCACGTTTCTTGGAAGAGCTGGAACACAATTATTCATTATGAATCACATAAGAAACACCAATGAGATGGCAAAACATAGGCCACCTCAGGAATCTACATAATCCCAGAACAGAACATTCAGTGCTGTGACTATTAACACACAGTCCTCACTCATAAATCATGTTTACGGTGATAACTATGGTTTGGAATGTAATGCATTCTGAAAGATAATGTTCTTTGAATTGTGAAAGCAAAAATGTACCGGATAAATAAACCGGATCACGCCACATCACTTAAATTGCACTGCAGTATTAGTTGGAAAACATGTCACTGTTGAGACAAACGGCAGAGTGGCCAAAACAAAAAATGAATTAACTAGTGTACTTTAGAATTTTACAGGAATCTCAAGTACTCTATTCTGTTTAATAGTAGCTCACTTTACCAGAAATGTCTCAATGTATGCAAGTCACCAAGAGTGCTGACATGTTTCAACAGGAAGCTGTTGGGATTTTCCTAAATATCAAAAGAGCAAAGTCTTTAGGATGAGCTGTCTGAGCTTAATACTTCCTCAGACTTTAAAGGAAATCAACTGCAAGTGGGGTGATTAAGGGATAATTATAAGAATTATTAGAATGAAGGTCTGTTGTCTATCTGGGTTCCAGGAAGTAGGTGACTTTTATTAGAGCTGAAATAAAATATGTAAGCATCTTGCCTTATAAAATCGTCTCAGAAGGTGAAGACTCTCTTCCCGGGCACCCTAAAAAAGAAAACATCATCATAGTAAAGGTATGACTGAGTTACACAATATAGAAACAAGTAAAACATCCTAATTCTAACAAATCTATCTGCTTTCAAAATAAGAATAAAGAAACGGTTACGCAATGCAAGAAACATTATTGGGAAAAACCTAAGTGTGCATACTGTATGTGTTAAGAAACAGCTGATAAATTAGAAATATGTTGCAATCAGATTTGAATAATCTTATTTGCAGTGGGTGATAACCAAATTAGCATGACTCCAATTTTAATCTGACTTGATATTTTAGGAGACATTCTTTTCAACTATTGTGAAAGATATGTGCATATGTTTTCTTAGTCTTTATCTACAATGACAAAGTAGGCTACAGGGAATATTTATATCCATTGCTAAAACAGTCTCCAAAACGCCAAATCTTTGCGTGTTTGAAAATAAAACCAACCCGATTCACTAATGTGATTTAGAATAACAAATAAATTACCAAACTCTGTAAGGGAAGATCCATGAACAATCCGTTGTATTATTGGTTCACCAATATACATTTAGAAGAAAGTTGCATTATATAAAAAAATTATTTGTTGAAGCCTGAGATATCACCTACACACAAGTTTGCCTACCTCCAAACAGGCTAAATGGATGTCCTTAATAATACATTGAGAGCCAGATAGCACAGATTGTTTCAAAAGGAGACAGCTTAACTCCAGGGTGGCAAGGCGCACCTTCCCATCTAAAACACACACACACACACACACACACACACACACACACACACACACAGACAGTGTTGTGATAATGGAAAATAAAACCCATTAGGTGCAATTGTTCTAAATTTACAACTGTATCAAAGTGGTATTAATCACAGTAAACCAAACATGTTTTTTCCCCCCCCATTCCTTTAAAAAAGGAAGTGTGGGGCATTAGAATAGCACAAATGTGATGCGTGTAACTATGACAAGAGTCAAACAAACCATGTTGGCAAACAAATGTGCTGCTAATGACAGAGACTGTGGATTTTAGGAAGAGAAGAGTTTAGCTTATGGTCATGCTGGTGAGACAATGAAATGTCAAAGCATCAAGTTGAATGAATCATACAACATGAGGATAACCACTCATCATGTTTATATTGTGGACTCTACAATTGAATCCCAAGTATAGCCAAGTTCCAAAGATGGGCTTTAGCATCATGCAAGCAACTGCAATGAGGATGAAGCAAGTCAACATTCAAATGTCACAATTATTACAGGAGCCCCGAAAGGAGAAACTGGTTACAATTCCTCTTCACAAAGGTGAAAGAGATCAACGGTTAGAGGAAATTGGTTGCAGTTTGTGTTACTCAAGGTTGTGGTCAAGGGTATGGAGCTCAAGAAATGTAGATCAGGCGAAATTACATTCAAATAACAACTGATACTTCAACTAAGCTCAGGCCCTCTAGGTAACGGTTGCTCACACTGAAGGTTGCTGAAGTTTTTCAGAGCATCCTATAGGAATAAACCGGAGATTTCTGTAAACAGTACGATGCAAAATGTAAAACTAAAGGGATATTATCCTGACATGGACTAAGAGAATCCCTTGTTTTTTGTCCATCTGTCATTTTTCTTGAAGAAATTATTAAAAAAAGGATTGATCAATATTATTTTCCCTGTCTCTGGCCTTGGTTACATAATCAGACAAGTCATTTCAGAGCAATGTTATTGTTAAAACTATTAAAAATTATTTCCACTAATTTAATACCTGAAAATATAAACATTAGATGAAAACCTAACCATTAACTAAAAATGTGAAAAATTGCTTTGGCAACTAACTGAAATAAAAAATGTATAAGTAAAATAAAAAATGACTTGGTAACTAAAACTGAAATAATAATAAAGTTAAATAGATGCATTCAAATACAATTTAAAAAAGTGAAAATTTGTTTAAAATAATATGAATAAATACCATTTAGTATATAAATAATACTAAATATTAACACCGTTTCAGAGGCAGAGACAGTTTTTGGTTTATTTGAAAAAGAAACTGTCTAAAATGACTTGCACTGATGACGCACATTAAAAGCAGAAACATTTACTGCGCCTCAAAATAGAAAGTCCATTTTAATTTAATGTAGCCTTTAGCCAATTTAGTTTGGACCAACAAGACTGATGCATTAAAACCCCGGTTGATGTTTACTAAAGACACAAAAGAAGTTTTGCTTAAGCTGTGTGTACATAAAATATTGCACAATCACTAGATTGAAATATCAGTAAAGGTCAGTGAATGAGTAAAAACAGTGAAAGCTCTGATCTACACAGTCATGTTCAGGCACAACGATGGAATCTGCAGCATGTAATATTTAATGAGCAAGTCCAAGCAAGTAAAGGATTATATGTGGAGTTACTCAAATAATGTATATTAGAGTGAGAACGTGCAGCTGAGATCCGAGTTTGTGTGTGTCTCTCTCTCTCTCTCTCCATGTACCTGGCTGAGCAGCCTGGCTCATGATTCGAATCACTCTCTCCACCAGCACCTGACTGTAAGAGCTCCTGTCTTGATTTGGCACAGGTAGCTGGATCCTCTCCAAGAGCTCTGGGTTTATACCTGCACGTACACACATGCACAAGATTAAAAAGAGCAGAATATTGGAGCATGATAGTTGTACAATAAAGCAGTGTGTGAGCGTGTGATTATATATATATATATATATATATATATATATATATTATATATTCACACACACACACACACACACACACACATACAAAAATCCTACAACATACACACACACACTACAAAAATGAATTTAATATGCTGATTTGGTGTTCAAGAAACATTTCTCATAATTACCAACATCTAGTGCTGGCGGTATGACCACATTACAAAATGTCTATCATTACAGATTTTCCTAAACCGTATAGAACACCCAGACCCATGTGCCCTACAATCCCAAATCTCATATTCAGAGGAAAGCTGTCACCCTTCCTCTGACGCACCAGACCTGGGAAATGGGAAGGATGGTGCAGTGTCGACAAAAACCTCCGATTCTGATTGGGAGTTGGCTGGTTCTGTGTCACTACGTACACTCACCTGCTACTGCATGGGTTTATGCTTATTAAAATTGGGGATTATGTTGTTTTTACACAACTGGGATTTTATACATTCTCCAAAGCATCAGCAGTCAATTCAATGTTGAGAGACCGAACTAGAAAGGGAATGTCTTGGTTATTTATCATGATTCCCTGAGAGGAGGGAACAAGACATTGCATAAGCTGGCATGTAACCTTTTATATATGCTTTTGTTCAATCTAAAAAAAGGTGTTAAAAAGAACTCAATGTGGTGCATCTCAGTGCAGTAATGTTGAATGAGTTCCAACGTGTGTATTCGACCATACACATAATTGTTATATGTCAAAATCCCATTGTGTGAAGAATTCATGTAAACACAGCCGGTTTGTCTCAAGTGAAAGTAAACAGTAGGATGTAAATTGAATGTGTATCAGAATAATGGATTTCTTTTTTGGTCTTAAATGTGACAGCAGCCTAATATGCTACTCTGTGTCATAAATGTGAATAAAAACAAAAGAGAAAATAACTCTTGACTGAATTTTTTCCCTGCATTAATAAGAATACATTTAAATTTAATTCATACAGTGTAGACTATGCAATATTTAATTTACATACTAATTCTAACTACATGTTAAATAAACCTGTTTTCCTTGTTAAACGTAATTTGTTTTATTCATGTTTTTGTTATCTTTGGTATTTTTATTTCTAATTTGCTTTTTTTTTCTTATTTTTAATTACAGAAATGAGATAAAATAATAGAAAATAACTATATTGTGATATATCATTATCATGAAATAAGAATTTATATCACTGTCATATCACTCACCCCTAAAAACATACAAAAATTATAAGTTACATTAAATAATAAAACAATTACAATATTTTTTTCAAAATTCTTCGATGAATAAATCCGTCAAAAGAAAAATATTTATTTTAAATCGAAATAATTTGCAACATTATAAAAGTCTTTACTGTTGCTTTTGATCAATGTAACGTGCTAACAGAATAAATGTATTTATTTATTTAAAAAAAAAGAAAAATAATAATTATATATGATATAGTCTATGTCACATCTATTCCCAAAATTATCAATTTATTTGCATGCGTTGCTTGATATTATTATTTGCAGAAGATACAGATCATATACCTTTACTGTGAGACACTGCATACAGGAGACAAAGCACAAACAGAGCCTGGTAATCCTCTGTGTCACAGTCCAGTGCGTTATAGAACATGTCCAGGAAGGGCCTACAACAACAACCAAGATAACAGCTATT
The DNA here is from genome assembly GCA_037043235.1 of Rhodeus uyekii. Taxonomy (NCBI): domain Eukaryota; kingdom Metazoa; phylum Chordata; class Actinopteri; order Cypriniformes; family Acheilognathidae; genus Rhodeus; species Rhodeus uyekii. The sequence continues at coordinate 148,278 of JAWRVZ010000104.1, read as the reverse complement.
CTTTTATTGTTTCCACTTGAATTCATGCAGACGTTTGCTCAACAGAATAATGTGTACAACACTCAATGCAGTTTGTAAAGACATACTGTACTGCTTGAATGTTGTGAAAGGCATTTAACTAGGCAAGTTAGTGTCTATAAATACTGTTGAAATTAGTCTGGCTTCAAGGAGCACTCATATTCAGACTAAATGGTAGTTACCTCCCCTTTAGCTAAAAATAGTCTTCAGGTGTAAATTCTTCAAATCATGTCCATGCAGAGTATTCCTAAGAATTTTGCTTTTTCACAGGCATGATACGAAAATACAGACACATAAATATCGCTTTTGAAAGGCTTGCGAGCAGCCTGAACACGTCCTGGGCTCCCCCTCCCCACCCTTGAAGCACACCAATTTAAACAGGGGAGCTTTTCTGAACTTCAAAGGAACGGAGCTTAACAAGCCAACTGCAGAGTCATCAATTTAATGTCAATACCTGTTAACATCGTTGACACTCAAAGCACTTTTTTGGACTAGAAGGTCATTTTAATAGAAACTGTTGCTTCTCTTTTTTTCAATTAAAAGTTAAAGCAGCAAAGATTCACTGACCCCTAATAAAAAATGAATTGTAACTGGAGGTTACATTAATCTGAAAAAGGATGGATGCTCTTAAAATTGTAAAGTTGTTCATTAATGTGTTTTCAGAGCCTAAAAAGCTAAATATATACACATAAAAAAAAAAAGATTCTGGTTGGTTGTGTACCTGCTCTTCTGGCCTTCGGATCGTGCTGCTGCAGCACTCTTCTCCTCATCTGTAATGTTCTGTTCTGTCAACGTGGACACATCAGAGATCCTACATTTTTCCATCACCACCATCTCAATTTCTGCAAAACACATACACAACACAGAGTATAACAGCAGAGCTGGATTTTACAGTGTGTATGTCAGATGTCAGCCATCGAAGATTCCCGCACCAAACTGATCTAAGCTATCCAAAGTTTCACTAACAGATTTCCCTTGAAAATAACTATGTCTGTAGACCATTATTTCAAACAGGAAAACCACTTAACTGGCATTTAATAACTTCCAGAACTGAATGTAACAGCCCAAGCCACAAGGGAATGTTTTCTTCAGTTATATGTAATGATCGCAGAGATTGGAAAATATTAATACACATATACATATACACACAGTGGGTACGGAAAGTATTCAGACCCCCTTAAATGTTTTTAGCCATTTGCTAAAATTAATTTTAGTTCATTTTTTCCTTATTAATGTACACACAGCACCCCATATTGACCGAAACACACATAATTGTTGACTTTTTTCAGATTTATTAAAAAAGAAAAACTTAAATATCACATGGTCCTAAGTATTCAGACCCTTTGCTGTGACACTCATATATTTAACTCAGGTTCTGTCCATTTCTTCTGATCATCCTTGAGATGGTTCTACACCTTCATTTGAGTCCAGCTGTGTTGGATTATACTGATTGGACTTAATTAGAAAAGCCACGCCATGTCTATATAAGACCTTACAGCTCACAGTGCATGTCAGAGCAAATGAGAATCATGAGGTCAAAGGAACTGCCTGAAGAGCTCAGAGACAGAATTGTGGCAAGGCACAGATCTGGCCAAGGTTACAAAAAAAAAAAAAAGTCTGCTGCACTTAAGGTTCCTAAGAGCACAGTGGCCTCCATAATCCTTAAATGCATTCCCACAAAAACATTCCTGTAGCTCAATCATTAGAGCATTGGTGCTTACAACGCCAAGGTCTTGGGTTCAATCCCAGGGAAAGAACTGATTAAATGTGTTCCTTGAATGCAATGCAAGACGCTTTGGATAAAAGTGTCTGCCAAATGCATAAATGTAAATGGAAGATATTTGGCACGACCCGCATCCTTCCTAGAGCTGGCCATCCGGCCAAACTGAGCTATCAGGGGATTTTTTAGCTGGAGGGACAGGACGACTAGTTGCAATTGAGGGAAAGATGAATGCAGCCAAGTACAGGGATATCCTGGACGAAAACCTTCTCCAGAGTGCTCAGGACCTCAGACTGGGTCAAAGGTTTACCTTCAAACAAGACAATCACCCTAAGCACACAGCTAAAATAACAACTCCATGACTGTTCTTGAATGACCCAGCCAGAGCCCTGACTTAAACCCAATTGAGCATCCCCGGAGAGACCAAAAATGGCTGTTCAAACAACATTTACCATCCAACCTGACAAAACTGGAGAGGATCCCCAAATCCAGGTGTGAAAAACTTGTTACATCTTCCCCAAAAAGACTCATGACTGTATTGGAGCAAAAGGGTTTCTACTAAATATTGAGCAAAGGGTCTAAATACTTATGACCATGAGATGTTTCAGTTTTTCTTTTTTAATAAATCTGAAAAACTGTCAACAATTCTGTGTTTTTCTGTTAATATGGGGTGCTGTGTGTACATTAATGAGGAAAAAAAGAACTTGATTTTAGCAAATGGCTGCAATATAACAAAGAGTAAGGGGGTCTGAATACTTTCCGTACCCACTGTATATATGGGTACATCAACCTATATATACATATATACATACATACACACACACACACAAACACACACACGCGTATATAAAACGACTCTTATGAGCTTGCAAACCTTGTCAAGGAATGCAAAAAAGTTGCTCACAAAGACTTTATTTCAAAGAACTTCATCATGAGCTACTGTTGGCTATGTGTCAGACGTGGGGAAGGACTACATAAGGAATGAATCATCACACAGAGAAGTGAATATGGCAGAAGATAGGGCTGAGCTCACTTCTGACAAGATTACAAGATTAAGACACATAAATGTTTCCAAAGGTGGAAGAGGGTGAGGGTGAGGTGTAGCCCAATCGCAGAGGTGGAGAGCACAGAATGAATGTGGACCAAAGTGACCGTGTCAAAACACAGAAATGACATGAGAAGGTGGAGTGCTCCCGCAACTGTCAAAACTTGATTTAGCCAAGTAGGACGTGTTTCTGGATCAACACGGTTGTCATTACTGGTCATGGAACAACATTCCAATGAAACAATCAAAGAACAAACCCTAACCTTCATCTAAAATAATTGGGAAAGGATTATATTATTATTCAAATGAATAACCCACGAAATAAGAGAACCTAAAATCTGATTGGTTGATAGGATTATTGCTCCAACCCGTATCCTACTTGGGTCAATCACTATTAAAAAAAGTCTTCTTTTGAATTCAGCAGAAGAAAGTCAGTCATACATGTTTGGAAAAACATGAAGGGAAAGTAAATTACACAATTCTCATTTTCGTGAGAGCTTTCTCTATGAGTTTTACGATATATTTGTGCAGACTGTGGGAATTTTTAAGAATCAGTGTAGCTGTAAGGTCAGTTTTGAGAGCAGAGCCACAGCCGTGGTGAGATCCAAACAATGGAGGGTCAGTCAGTCATGCTGGGACATTCATCTAGTGCTACTCACCTTCCTTGTCCCCACTTGTCCTGCTGGCCTTTGAACTAGCCTCTGTACCTTTAGCCTTTTCCTTCTCTTCTTCCGGCCCCTCCTCAGATCCTCGTTCCTCCTCCTCTTCCTCGCCCACATTCTTGTAGTTGGGTCTTTTCTGGGCCCTCTTCCTCCCACGCTGACGACTCATTTCCAGGGAACGCTCTAGACTTTCTGGGGGCTTGGTGAAACGACGAACACCAGCATTGCTCTAAAATGAAATGACCAATGGATGAGTTGTGTGACTAATAGGTCTAGTTTTTGAGTCTCATGAGAAGTTTACTTTTCATAATAAAAGTGTGTATTCATTATTTTATATATATTTCCCCCCATATATTAATCAGGTAAGTACATAAGATAAGTACATAAAATGGTTGGAAGAGTTTGGAGATTAATAAGATTTTATAGGAACACTTAAATATATAAACAAAGGCAATCAACTTTTTTAAAAACTACATTCACATAATAAACCTTTTGCTGCTAGAACTCTGCACAACTTATTCACACATTAACCATCTTGGATAACAGCAATAGCTGCTTTTACAATGTCTGCAGAATTTAAAAAAGGCAGTGAAAGGAAAACAGTCTCTGGCTTCTCAGAAATAAAAACCCACTAAGACAGGAAACAGCTGCCAAGCAGTATAGGACACATTTGGTAAGCGCAGTACGGACAGCAGTGATGTTTCTGAGGATCTCCAATAACTCATGCGAGATGAAGCACTAGGCAGTTGCTGGTGGACACACTGAAGGACCCCCCCATCCTCACACATATCGACCGCACAAGAGAGAAGATTCTTCTTTCTTAGAACGGCAGGAAAACAGTGAACAATCACCTGCTCGTGGTCTCACAGAAGCGCTATTGCACTCTGAACCACTCGGTCTGCTCTTCAAAGAACGCCTGCAAGGATTCAAAGAACCCACCTCTACTGTTTCAAAATGTAAGACGATGTTCTCTATTTACAGTTTCTCTTCAAGTTTGAGAGAAAGCAGCTTTGATGAACATAAAATGTATGGTGGCATACAAATTAAAAACAACTCTCGACAAAAAAAAAGGACCACAACAGCTCAGTGACACGGTGCAAAGAATATGAACATCGCAGTTGAAAAGTGGAGCGCTCAGTAGAACGCCACACTTGCAAAAAAAACTAAAAAACAGCCATCTGTGGTTGGCCTGTGGTCACAGACTTAATGAGTGAATTCTATTCAAAGTGCAATGTACATCACCAAGACAGGTCTTTACGAGAAAAGGCAGGTGATGACCTCACTCTTTGTGCCGCTGCTATCAAGATAAACTGTATATATGTACAAAAAAAAACAATAAAACAAAGGCGAAAGTGTGGTCGTCTGACGAGCTGCATTCCCTCCGATCTGAGTGACATCATTAAGAACCAAAACAACATGTCTGTGACATCAGACTGATGCAAGAGTCCCATTCACCTCAGGCAACCAAAATGACCAAGTTGCATCTGTCAGAATGTCGAGTTGTGACTTCCAAAAACAGGTCGCTAAAGCATGCCACCAAGCTACAGGTGCGCTTCCAGCAAACAGCACAGCAGGTGTGCCTTTGCTTACACATGCACACTGCTCGCGGTGCACAATGTAAATCGTATAATGAGAAAACAGGTGAAGCTGTTAATAAGGTAGCGGTTTTGCCCTTCATCTCTGCACTACATAACTTCATGCTTCCTGTCATCTGCGCAAGGACCTGTTTGAAATCCTATTCTACACATCCGACGTCTCTGTTTGGTCCCTTCTGTACTCATCCTCTATATGCGGTCTGTGGTAAAGGAAGGTCATGTGATGTGCGTGCGTGTGTGTGTGTGTGTGTGTGTCTGTTTGGGTGTCAGAGGGTTGCTGGTAACACACAGACACTAGCACCTATTTCACAGGCCTTACGGGAAAGGAAAAGTAGGTTAGAGGCAGTGCGGTGATGGTGTAAGGCAAATCGCTGTACCGAGCAATGAGAGCCACAGCAAAAGACAGACCAAAACTCTGCATTTACATAAGGATTCCCACCAGTTTCCTCAACAAAGCTTTTCAAAGCATGCCACAGTCCCACACCAGACTCATTGAAGCAATTCAATTTTTGTTTGGATGCCTTTGTCAAGAAATGGAGAGGTAACATGAAACTTGCACAGTTTAAACAATTCATTATCAGTAATTCATGATTCGTCTCATAATTCTTTTGAAGCGAACACATCCAAAAACAAGGAAATTATATGGAAGTGCCGTCTCACATAGCCAGATATATGTGCACTGTGGACAATAAAAACCATAAATTTGAAATAAAGAAATTATTATACTTCACTTTTGATAAACATCCTATAGGGATTTGAGAAATTAAAGAAAGCAACAGAACCAAAGTCAAATCTAATGCATAAATTGCATTTAAATAACATATTTAATCAATCAGCCAATCTGTGGCGAATAGCAGCTTTATTGTTGGCTGGGTCAGGCTTAAAAATATACAAAAGTTTTGCAGACGCAGACAGTTTTGTTTACAGTAAATGGCAGCACAGATATGCATGGCGTTAACAGTTTCGTGCAAACCAAAACAAATGTAGCAGTCAGCAAAATTTCTTTATTTCACAGCACTCATGCAAACCTAATGTCACTGTTGTGATCTATTTAGAGCAGAACATTTATTTAATCTACTGTACAGTACAAAAATGTGTCTACAGCTTAAAGAATTGAAATTTGTGTTGCAACATTAGCACCTGCAATTTTTTTCTCTTGCCTCTTTTCCTTGAACTGCTCTGAAACTTCAGTCACACAGGTCGCACAGGTTTAGGGAAGCAAGGGTTGACAAATTACCGTCAGCATATAAAAAAAGGGTCAAGTAGAGCATGCTGTGGTTAAGCCTGAGAGGTGAGACACAGAAACAGACCGCAGAGAGGGGCAGAGAATGGGAAAGGGGAAATGGCTTTTGATAGTACTTACACAAATGAGAAAAGAGTCTGTTTCCCTGAAAAGGCAGCTTGACTGCCCGTTTCATTTTTTTTGATAAACAGAATAGAGTACTGAAGCACATCTTTTAATAGCAGATGCAGTAGATAACAATCATTCTAGGAACGCATGTGATGCATCATTGCCAGCCATAATGAATTCATCCAATTCAAACTCTATGCTAGCTTTCAAAAATACCGAAATTGTTTCTTTTTCAAAAACCATAAGACTTAGTCTACACATAATTGTTTTTGAGAGGAAAAAAAAAAAACAGATGTCACGTATTAAGTCACATTTTATATTACATTCAGAAATAACATTGGTAAAAACAGTAGAACGTTATAATGCACTACTACCGCTATAAACACAAAATTAGCATTAGGTTGTTTTAGTTCCCTTTACTCCACAACAAATCCTTTACATTTAACAGTATTCAGAACAATAATGAAAAAGTACGAGTATGGAAAGTCAAATTGGTGTGCGAGCATTGTATCGGAGTGCGAGAAAAATATTCCCTCACCCACGCGCATTTTTGTGTGGAAAAGTCCTAATGCTCAGCATCTTTGCGTGCATTTTTACTGGAAATGTACTAATGACAGCCTCTCACAAAACAGTCACGTGGTTCCAACCCCTTTATCAACCCTTAACTCGTTCATTCTCTCAGCATCGTTCGGTTTAGTTGCAAAACGACACATTGCATACTAATGAGGCTCACGTGTGTTCTCAGTACAACACACGCTCACAGGGGGTAATGATGTTCTTAAAGGGCCATACACTTTTAGAGAACAGCATACTATAACAGTTATAACTCTGTAAAGATCATATACATAAGAGATTTACAGCGGTTTTACCTTGTGTTGTGGCATTAATTGTGATCGCTATTCTTCACGTAGTGAAATATATACGTATAGTACAGCATATAGAAAGAAAGCCAGTTCTCCCTCTAAGCCAGTGTTGCCAGATTGGACTGAAGATTTCCAGCTCAACTAAAGCATAAACCCGCCCAATCTGGCAACACTGCTCTAAGCACTAACCCCCTCCTCCCTCCTCCACTGCCCCCCTCCTCTCGTCTCCATCATGCCAGCAGTGACAGGTAAAGTGCGCATTACAGTAAATTGTCAAGTATTTTTAGAGTTAAATTTTCAATAATTAATTAGTATTTATATAAGATCTTAACGGTTATAATTTTAAATGTAATTAATAGGGTAAAAGCAAAAAAAATTTAAAATGGGCATTTATGGTATTTATATATGGTATTATTTTTATGCATTCTTATGGGGAAAATTGTTTTGGTGTACGAGAATTTTGGGTTACAAGCTCACTCTTGGAACGAATTAAACTCGTAAAACGAGGTATTACTGTATACACACACACACACATAAACAAAAAAAGTTATATTTTTTTTAGGCAAATGTAAAGGCCCTTTCACACATATTGAAATAACAAGGCAGAAGGAAGAACAAATATGTACAGTAGAACTCAAATAAACCTTTTAGCTGCTGCTATTCTGGATGACAGGAGAAGAAACTTTACCACTTACTGATCAATAAGTCATTTTTGCTTATGGTTGAACTGAATCGTCGAAGGTCAACAACAAGTATATTGGTCTATAAAGTGAGATTAAATGCATACAAAAATGTGATTATTGGATGTTTACATAGTATTCTCATTTCACTGATTATACTGAATCTTTTTTGTGCAAGTGAGATTTGCTCAAATTTAATCTACAACTACAATAACCATCATGTTTACCGTACACACATGACTCTGCCTTTACAATTTCTCACCACGAGGTTATTCTCCGGTAATACATGGAAAAACAAAGTAATTTGTGCTACTTATTTGAAATAGTAACTTGTAAATTTGAAAAGTATTGCATTAATTTGCACGAAATGAGCTTGGCAACGCCACAGTGGACTTGTGCTTGCGCTGAACGGCATATATTGTATTTCTGACCATTTAAAACTAAGAGTGTAACTTTATATATATATGCTTGGTTGACTTTTATTTTGATAAAAAATAAAGGCTGGGATGCAATGCAGGAAAGCACGTAGGGTACCTGCATGATAGAACAGATGAAACTTAAAATACTCAATATTTTGCTCACACAGATAGGAGTGAGTAAGACATAATTTGACAAACAATAAAAGAGAACAGTGTGCTTTTGTACAATAAAGAAAACAAATCCGCGAACTTGTTTGTGGAGCGCCACGCCTCAATAAACCAAGCTCTTTTATACTGATTTTTATCACTTTAGTTAAGGCAAACATATTTCACATTTTTATTTCTTACATATATAGACTATGGTTTTATGATTTTTTTATTTTGCATGTAATTTTTAAATGTATCTTGCATATTTACATTTTGCTTAAATCAACCTGGTGAGTTTGAAAACCTATGTACGAAACGAATGGAAAAGTCTGTCATATGCCAAAACTCACCAGAAAAAAATATTTTTGAAGATGAAACATACGCAGGGAATGTTAATAACATGCACTTAAGGGTACAGATAAAAGCCTAAACAATACAGATTTAAAGGAACTATGGTGAGAAATAATAAAAAGAACCATCTTCTACATATTTTAGGAAATAAATGGCATCGATAGATTGTTGTCAAGATCAGAGTGCATTTTAGTACATTGACAAGTTGAATTGAATTCAAGGGTGTTGAATTCAAAGTTTGATAAAATCCACAACCCTATGAGCAACAGCAAAAATGTATGATAATTATCATTTTTTTAACCCTCCTGTTACCCTCAAATATGCTAACACTTTTTACCCACTGGGGTCAATTTGACCCCAGTAATTTACACCACCAGAATATGATTTTTTTTTTTTACGAAGGTTTGTTCCAGGTAATTTATGTATTTGTTGACTACTTAAATAACATTTTAAGTTGACATCCACCCAGCACCCCCCTCCCCCACCCCTTATACATCCAGAATACCCATTGTAAGACTATGGACACATTTACAAATCACCATAAAATCTTACTGATTGACCTAAAATTGGAAAGTATATATATTTTTGCTGTTTTATTTGTTTTATAATATTTGTAAGTATAGATTTTGGTAATCTAAAACATTTGGAAAGAAAAACTATTTATTTTATCAAGGATAGTAACACAAGTTATGGTTGGGGTCAATTTGACCCCGAAAAAAACAAAACAATTTCAAACATTCAGAAGGATTGTATTTCTAAAAACAGAACATCATTACCATCAGAACAAAAGTAAGGAACACATAACAGTTAAAAAAAGAAAGAAAAAAAGAAAGGAAGGGCCAACGGGCAGTCATGCATCGGCAGCTGTAGGTGGCAAATTATTATGGCAAATTATCTACCCTTCCCTTTGTCTCATTGTAATCCAGTACCATTTGTGGTTTTCGGCCTTCTCTGGTGCTCAGAACAGCATTTTCCTCTTTCTTGGGCAAAGAGGAGATGACAGTGGCTCTTTCAGTGAAGGTAAACATTGAAGATGTTACCTTCCTGTTCTTCATCGCAAGAAGCTCAGAGGAAAGTTCTGGCTTATTTTTTCTCACTGTTCTCAACACGGTAGCCGTCCTTTTTAGCAGTTCTTCACCCAGGGCGTACGATGTGAAAAAATGATCACATGTAATGGGCCATTCAGTCCCTCAGCCATGTCTAGTACCACCCTCATGCCCTGATTTTTTTCAGGTGCTTCTCCAGAGGATTTAACCCATGTACACCTGCATATTCCAGGAATAGCTGGACTCTGCATTACATACGGCCCATATTTTTATGCCATATTTGGCTGGTTTGCTTGGTATGTCCCATATCATGTGAACTTTCCTGTAGCTCAATCAGTAGAGCATTGGTGCTTACAATGCCAAGGTCACGGGTTTGATCCCAGGGAAAGCAAAAACTGATTCAATGTGTTCCTTGAATGCAATGTAAGTCGCTTTAGATAAAAGCGTCTGCCAAATGCGTAAAAATGTGAACTACTAGTTGCTCTCGCAATACTACAGATATGGTTATGTTAGGTTAGAGCCCTAGAGAGATTATTGAATATATACAATTATAATGAACATTACAAAATTATAACATGTTATAGTGACCTCAATAAAACAACCAAAACAAATGTGTGTGAAATTTTAATATTTCTTATGTTTTATACAGCTAAAAGAGACAGGGGTCAAATTGACCCCCAGGAACACCGATGCTACAAAATGTGTACAGGACATTGAAAAAATATCAGCACGATAATTTTATGTTTACAGAGTTGTCCTCATTAAATTAGGAAAAGTCAGTAAATTTGAAGCAAAAAAAATAAAATTAATCATGTTTTTACAGACGTTAAAAATTGAATGGGGTCAAATTGACCCCAAAGATAACAGGAGGGTTAAATCACTGCATACATATTTAAACATTACTGATTTAAATCATGCTAACATAACACTCTGATAGGAGTGGAAAGCTGAAGTTCAAGCATGACATTCTCCTCACTCACTCTCTCTCTCAGAAACAAATCTGACATTCAAGTGCTTTTGTTTTTGCCATGTACAAGAAAACGACTCAACCAGGCAAACATTCGGGACGCATTTATTGCAAATATTTGCATATGTGCATTTGCACGGCTTGGCCCGGATTCTGATATCCAGACAGCAAAAAAAAAGAAAAAAAAGAAAGAAACAAGTTATGTGCTACAGGCTGCACAACACAATCAGTCTCACATCCACCTACATGCAGCAGAAGACTTCAAAGACGCCCATTAACACCACTGATATCGCAGCGCTCTTATCTGCCTGCCTTACCTCAGTGTAAATACCCTCACGAAAATAACAAGAGCAGAGGCAACCACAAAGAAGAATTCTCTTCTTCTCTTCAACCATCTCGTCCATAGACTTGGAGCAGCGGCCTTTCAAAACTACCTGTTTTCTTAGAAGTTTATGTGGGGTCTGATACGCATCTTATATTAAAAAAGGGCACAGAGAGAATGTAGTGTTTGACTGACATCTTTTAAGAGATCAAGAGACGTGATAACATTTAGCAAGCTACACATCACTGTCAAAAAGACACATTGACTGAACTTTCCTTGATGTAGAGGAAATTTTGACCTGTCTGATGAAGCATGACAACTCATTTGCCACCAAGTAAATATCAAATACTGTAGTGGCTTAGGCTTATAATGCTAACATTTACAAAGGCACAAAAAATAGATTTTTCCTCTCTCTTACTTTATTAAAAATGACTGTTATTTTCCAGTCTATATATTTTCAGCCAGATTTTGAGCTGCAAACATCCACGAGAGTTTATCCATGCTAGCAAAAATAATTTTACTACTATTTTACACTCAAGCCCGAGGTTCAACCATGCCACATATGAAGCTAATCATATTTTGCATGCATTTATGTAAACATAGATATCACATACCAGTCCAAAGATAATTTGTCTAAGCAAATGTAAACAGGCAGGACAAAACAAAAATTCAGACAAGATGAAAAGATCAGATCGGTGTAAACACACCCTGACAAACCCTTAATAGCTTATGAGAGGGAGACAGATCTATCAAGTGCCAGTAACTGAAGGACAGAAAAAAATATCCTTGAAACAAAACACACTTTCGTGTGACTCACATGAGGGCTTTAATACACTGAGCATCATGTGCCTCTGGGAGCTTCACATAAAAAGCATAGCAAATGATAGCAGACAAACAAAAACAACAACAAAAACGGTTTTTAAAAGGTTGCTATGAAACAAGAGTGGGAGGTAGGGAAAAAATATGATCACAATATTAGTATTTTTTCATTTTGATTGATAGAGATTTATCATAATATATCATTTTATTATTGCTGTAGCCAATAAATGTTGATTAAATTTTAGAAAATAGTTTAACAAAAATAGAATAATGTAATCCATGCAAACACACCTTAAAACAATAGAGGGTAGGCTTATTAAAATAGTGCCAACAAACATCTCAAATACTTGAAGAGGTACAACCTGTACAAAATTAGTTCTGTTAAATAAAAGTAAAAAAATATAAATTATACAAGTCGTTATGCTACACATGGGACCGCATTTTCACATATTTCACATATTCTCTGTGTTCTCAAAATTTTCAAGTGATGAAAAAAGTTTTTGTCATTTCCTGCCTTGGTTGGAACAGACCGACAGCATATTTTGACCACCTGGGCCAGTTCTCTTTTCTTTTTTTGCATTCTACTGCACCATTTTATATTGTTTTTCTATGTAAACAAGCGCTAGAGGAACGTGCTTGACCGTCTATTGTCATGTGTAGCTTTGACAATAGATGGGAGGTTCGATCCCAGGGAAAGCAAGAACTGATTCAATGTGTTCTTTGAACACAATGCAAGTCGCTTTGGATAAAAGCGTCTGCCAAACGCATAAATGTAAATGTGTGGCAAGAAATGGGTTTTACAAATGGTCTTGAATGCTGCCTGTTAGGGTGTGGGGTAGGGTTAGTTTTTGATGAAGCAATGTGAACCTTTCTGGTTCCTGTTACGACTTGCAGCTGCCCCTGTCTCTCTTTTGTAGCATCATTTTGTAGCATGACATTGCATTCTAAACATGGAGCGCTCAAGCTAAGAGAAGTTCAACTATTAAAAACATGTCTCAAGAGCTTTTTTCCCCCACTGACCTTTGTCACGCATTTTAACCGCAAAATGCATTTTTTTATGAACTTGCCCTTAATCTAAACTTTAAAAAAAAAACTAAAAAAAAAACTTCCACATAACTGATGTTGTGTTCAACAATTTCCTCAGGGTAACAAGTCAGGTTTCACTTTCTCTTTCATTTCTCTTTGCCAGTCCTCTGCAGACTGACTGTCTGACTTTGTTGCATTATTTTCTGGTGAGTAATCCATTTATAGTAAAAACACCCAGAGCTTATCATTGTTATTGACATCAATGTTTATTGTGATCTTGATATGATAACACCCAGTCTTAGCTGGAAGTGTGCAAAGCTAATGGTAAAAATAGTGATTGCAAACGCAGTGATATCATTCAAGTTTGATATTGTTTGAAGTGTTCATAACAGAGTGCCATGTAAATACTATTACGTACAAGTGTTTTTAAAACAATATTTTTAATGAACTAGAAGTCACTTGTTCCTATAAAATGGCATGAAGCTATTAAATGGCTCATGGCTTTTTGTAGGGATCAATCCCGAATCCAATCTTGCTTAAACTTCCAAATAAAGATGCTAATGGGCAGATGAGATGTACTCACTGAATTCTTGTGTGCGCTCTGCTCTGTCTGCACGGTGAAAACCGACAAGTCTCCATTCAGAATGACATCGGCCAGGGAATGGACGAGCGGTTGGTAGTGGATGATTAGGAACACCTATGAAAGTGGGGCATCATATGTCGTCACATTGTGTGCATCGAGGCTATTCTACTCATCGCAAGCCTCGAAAAATCCAAAGTAGGTTTCTGTACCTGTGACAGCAAGTAAAGTGACACCTGAGGGTTGATCTTGCGGTCTTCAGACTGAAAGGGAAAAAAAAGAAAAAAAGATTGTCATCATGTAACACAAACAAGTTGGTCTGTTGTGGAAATAGCTAAACTTTTAGTTTTTTGAAAGAAATTAATACTTTATAGCAGCATTAAAAAGCACAATTCTTTTCAACATTGATGATAATAATAATAATAAATATTTCTTGAGTAGGCAAAATTCAGCTTTTATTAAAAAAAAATTCAACTCATTAAAACATTTTTTTTTAAGAAAACAGTTACTTTAAGTTTTTCTTTTCCTTCTATATTTTTGATCCTATAAATGCAGCCTTGTAGAGCATAAGAGACTCTTACCAATCCCAAACCTTATAAACCCTACTTTTTTTTTCTTTTCCGGTTTTAAATGTTTATATTTGCAGTGCAGTAAGGATGTGTCTTGTCACAAATAAACTGTACGGATCACATGAAGCCTTAAGCTCTCTGTAATGCTGCAAACATACAAGTGAATACACAATCTCAATTTAATTGTGGAAGTGGAATCTTTAACTTTTACATGCAAAACATTACATGACATGTTAAGATTGTTAATACCAACACCTCCAAATGAAAAAGCACAACTTTATTGGAAGCGATTAACTTTTATGGTTTCAAAAGAGTCATAAATGCTCAACAGGAATACCGGTAAGTAAAAGAAGAAGAATTAACAAAATACAGTGAAGCTATATTGCCGTTTGTAAAACTATATTGCAGAGGGGTCAGGAACCTTTTTTGAACAAAGAGACATTTTTTCATTTTTGGTTAATGCATTTTTCCACAGCAAAAAAAACTACATAAATATTATTAGAATCATGACTTCAAACATGCAGGGCTTTCACTGTGAGGATGAGTTACCAGCCAAGGAGCATAAATCCTCTTCCTGTGTGTGTGCGCATGTAAAATGACTGTGTTTAAATGAACACTCAACATCTTGTCATATTTCTGTGTGTATTTGACCATTTGGGCGCACAATCGAAGACAAAGGCAACTATATTTTATCCACGTTCCACTTGGTGTGTGACCAGAAAGGATCCCGTCAGGAACGGATTCAGTTCTGTTTTAATATCAAGCATATCCTGGTCTTTACTTTCTCATTCATCCATGTTTCTTTACTAATAACATTGAAAGCTGCAAGAATTATCACATGGACAAAATACAAGGACCTAATGGTCTCTGTGACAAAACTGAAAGTACCCGTTGAAATGTTTCGAAATGTCTCTTGGCACAGGAGAGCATTCAGATTCAACAACAGGATATGCTTCAGTCCAGTTACTTTTTTATATCTACTTTTAAATGTTCGCTGGTGTACTAAAAATCATTATTTTCGCCATTACCATGCACAAGTTGTGTTGCCACTTTAATTTGAGTTCAGGAGCTCTAGGTTACCATAGAAACATAAGTGGTTTTCCGTTGATTTCTATTATTATTATTATAAACTTTTTATTACAGTACAACATAGGAATTTTAATGCCGGCTTTTTCTGCAGAAAGCTGATCCGTCTAGTTTTTGTATAGATAATTCGCAGGTAAAGAGTGAGTCATGATTTTTGTCAAAGAACCAGGTGTGGCTCACCAGCCGTAGGTCACGACCGCTGCTATAATGGATACATTTCATTCATTGACCTACAATGGTTATGCAAAGTTAGCCTGGAAAAAACATAACCCCTCTGGACGTGTGCTAGTTGTTTTTCAGACATGTGACATAGATACGTCCTCACCTCTTGGGTGACCAGAGAAAAGACGTAGAGGGGCAGGAAGAGGCGGTTGAGCAGGTGGTCCGTCAGCACATCATTGAGAAACTCACAGTTGATGATGAGGATGTCGTTCAGATAGTGGAGATGGTCAAGGTGTTCGGCTACCAGATCGCTGAGTTTTCCTCTATTTTTATGTCTGAAGAGAATGGGTATAGATGGGGGAAAGGTGTAATATTTTAATCATACATGTTAATGAGCAGGTAATGTTTTGAATTCAAATGGTTTAGTAAATTAATTGCACATTGATCAACTGTGGTCTATAGTGACACCTAGTGGTCCAGAGATGAACCACACATTAAAAAAAGTGTCATGAAAACCTTACTCTTCATCTGTCTGCACACACTTGTCCAGTTCGATGACATGGCTTCCGATGAACCAGACCAAATTGGAGAAGTATGGCACAGCTGTTTTGTCCCGAATGTAGTGTAGCATGTGCTGGTTGTCCACTGCGGGGCAGGACAAAAAAAAAGTAATTATGGTTAATCAGGAAAAGACAGAGAGATCAAGTAACAGCCACAGTGATGTGGGAAAGGAACTGTGAGGTTTAGTATAAGTAATAACACAACAGCTGCAGGCTCAGTGATGGAAAAGTGAAAGAAGGTTAATTACAGAGCAATGTGCAACGTCATTGGTCAGATGTTGGAGGGTTAGATTAAATCATGTTATGCATGCAGTTACTAAAGACTAAGTTGGACTATATTTGATCCTATGCAATAAACTTGTCCTGTACTAAGCATGCTGAGAGTATTAGATGTTGCTAAATGTTTCTAAGCTTGTAAAGGCAATTAATTAGTAGCAAAGGAATAGGGTTCTGGGTGGGTGCTTTTACTAATGAAATTAATATGAGTGTAAAATGAGCCTGTTTACATTTACAAGGACCATAATGTAGGTTGATCCAGATTTATAGATTATATAATGATCAGTGAACCTTAATACATAACAATGAACCTCAAGCATATATCAAAATTAATTTAAAAAAAAAAACAACAACATAAAATTAAAACACTCACATTCAACTGACACTGCCAAAATCACCATTGAAGCCAAAAAGAGGGTTTAAATAAAAGCACCAATAGGTGACAGGGAAAAATACGCGTTTCTTTTTTTAAAACTATTATCAGTGTGAAGCGCAAACTTTCTGTGTAAACCAAAAGCAGCAACGGTTTCAAAAGAAATTCAAGAGAACATGCAATACAAGTGGCACAAGAAAGTTCTGAATTGACCAACTTACATGACACTGGGATAAGGCACACAGGAGTCACCATAGATGGAGAAGGGAAGAACAGACAAAGGATTAAACAGGATGAATGGATTGAACTAGTGGAGCTCTGGGCCTTAAAAGCCAAAAAATGAAACCATCACACCACCTAGTGGCTGGCACTAAACCTGCACAAAAGAGCATCTGGAACCAATAACAGCCTAAAAACACCCGACATTTGAACCAGCCATGTGAAGATGCAAGGACATGCTAAAAAGCAACGGTAAACTATACCACCCTACTGCTTATTCTGACAATCAGCGATTTTAACTGCTTTTCTGCAATCAATTCAGTGCATTTATAGACGAATTATACGTTATCTGCCTCATCAAGAATGTCAATTGTACCCCATGTGACCACAGAGTAACATTTAAGCTACACTTAAAAATGAAAGAATATCATTGCATTATATAAAACAAAAGAGTGGATTGTACATCTACCTTTTTTATGTTTATGAAATTCTCAGTATGGTTGCATTAGTCAAAAGCACAGCAAAAACAAAAATATGAAATATTACTATCATTTAAAATAATAATGTTCTGTTTTAATAGTTTTAAAGTGCAATTTACGTGAATGCAAATCTGAATTTTCATCATTACTCCAGTACCACATGATCTTCCAGAAATCAAAAATGATTTGCTGCTCAAGAAAAATATTATCATCCATGTTGAAAACAGTTACTTACTACTTTTGTCAGGCCTGTTTAAAGAATAGAAATTCATTTGAAATTAAAATGAATCGTACTGATCTCCTTTCATAACTTTTGAACAGTAGTTTGTAACAAACTTATTTATGGCAAAATAACCAAATGATCATGGGAGCCTACATTTATTCTAGCTGACATACCTTTAAAATAAAAGAAAATCTGTACTTTGTAAGATTTTTTTAATCAATAGCACATTTTGGTACACAGCAGGCCTACATTTGTAATAATAAGCTCTGCCTATTTAAAAAGTAATAATAATAATACAATTCTTTATTTAATGCATTGACATTCATACATTTGTAAGTGTTGGCTACATCTCCAAATATTATTTGTGTCACTGTACGCACATTGACATCAGTAACATGCACCGATGGTAGTTTGACCTAAAGACTTCAACAAACTCCACAGGCACTGACTGTTCAGCTAGAAGACGAACTGCAATCCAAGGTTAAGCGCCAAGCAGATAGTAAGAAATATTAAGTCAGTTATTCAAGACAGGAAGAAGGGTTTATGTAAAGCTCAAGCCAAAGAAACAGATCAGCAAAAGTCCAGACCAGCACAGGACCATACCAAAGAGGAACCCCAGTGTGCCCGTGCATGTGTGTAGAGTCAGCAGCGGTCGCTAAATGTAAGTGTGTGTTACTCACTGATGGAGGAGAGCAGCATCAGCATGCCCATGCATCAGAGGCATGACAGAGCGACTGACAGCAGAGAGAAGGATCGTGCGGCAGCAGCAGCTGAGTCAGGGCTCTACTCACCTTTGTACACATTGAGTGTGATAGTCCTGACCGCGATCCTGACCATGCTCTCTGGGTGGTTGAAAAACTTAATGGCCTCCGTGTACAGGGCAAAATCATTAGTGTGCTAGAAGCATGGGAGACAGAGAGTGAGGCCGTCAGCAACGAGGATTAGCTCAGAGAGAGGAGAACTGCAACTAGTGACAAATACACAAAATCACTACTTTTATTCTCGAATCCAACATCTACAAGAGCAGAAGAAATGGGTGCATAACATCAATGAAGTTGAAAAGCGTGCCTGAACACAATGCTACTGGCCGATGAATAGGCTTAAATGCGTTTAACCAAATCCCTCCACACACACCGCACCTTAATAAAGTTCTGACTCTCCTCTTTTTTAATACAGAAAAATGTAGGTAGTGACAAGTGCACATACATGAAATCCACAGCATAAGTACGATGGTTAATGTTTTTGAAATAAGTAATTTTATGATCACCAATGCTGTATTTATTTGAACAAAAATACAGTAAAAACAATAATATTATGAAATAGCACTAGAACTTAAAATATTTTTTTTAATTTAATATATTTTCAAAAGTAATTTAATCTTGTGATCAAAGCTGATTTTTCAGCATCATTACTCCAGTTTTCAGTGTCACATGATCCTTCAAAAATCTGTCTAATATGATGAACATTCAAGAAATATTTATTATTATCATGAAGTAATACTTCTGTGGAAACCATGATACATTTTGATTACACTTTAATTTAAGATGCCCTTGTTATATAGATTTAAGAACTGAGTCATATTAATTAACAGCATGTACTTGCTATATAATTACAGTTAGGGTTTGGCTTAGGGTTAGTAAGTTGCATTTAAGTATGCATAATTTACTGTTATCACCAGAACAAGAACATACATATATATAAATAAATAAATGTATGTTTATTGTGCTGTAGAAGAATATATTGATCGCTATCAGTGTCAGGGTTTACATAAAAGAATGATGAAAATACAGACAGAATACAAACTAGCCAAGAAGTGGCATGTAGAACGCCTATGTTTATTTTTCACTGTTTGCAACAACTTCACTACCTGACACATTAATGAAGAATTCAACTTATGTGCAGTGACAGATATACTAGATTACTTATAATGTGGCTCATCCAATAAAAATGTATAGTTGGCTCGGCACTATTTGTGTAATATTAGTTTTCTTGTGTTTTTAAACCCAAGTGTTATGTGATGTGTGGAGCTGTTTTAATATTGATCCCAGATATAAATTTGATATAATTGTGATAATTGTGATTCAGATCATTCATTCACAAATAATATGTATAATATGTGTGATACATAAGTTTGGTCCGCAATACTATTAAACGTCTTCAATGTTTCTTGTTTACCAAAATATGCCAAAATGTTGCTATGGATATCACTATCACAACCATAAGGAGTTCAGTAGAGACTCATGTGGCTCCTCAAGCAACTAAATGCAGTGGTCAATCCCAAAACTTGAATTTGTTATTGTCATTCAGATACATTACACTGATCTGGGTTTATATTCTACATTCAAGCTGATTCTATAAGCTTCATAAGTCTTAACAGACGGTAGTTTTGATATGTTTCTGTACGTGGCATGTAACATGCATTGGTTAACATGATACTTCAGCAATCTTAAATTTATATTAGGTGAACATATTTTCAGTCAGTGCAGCATCAGATCTCTCATAGAGCAAATCCTTCCACGCAGGCCCTCTCTATTCCTGACACCAGTGATTAACAGCATCAAAGGTGCCATGGAATAAAGAACATGTTAAATACAACCACTTACAGTACACCAACAACTTCCCCCTATACAAAGGAGCCCTGAAACATTTCAGTCACCTTCCAATCCACATAAAACAGGTGTAAACTTACAGCTGGCCTGCATTTGTCCAAAATGAAAGACCGTAATTGCTCAAGTTGGATGAGCACACAGGAAACACGGTTTTACAAAGTCACAGTGAACTGTTAAGTCTTCCAGGAAGTGGCCTGTTACACACCGAATGCATGCAAGCCCACAAATAAAAGCGCCCTTCTGCTTTCAGCACATACACCGTCATTTGAGAAATGACAGTTGACCCAGTAAATGCACCTTACCTCATTGTAGAAGAAGTGCACTGTGTGATTGTTGAGTTTCAGAGATAAGGTCTTCAGAAATGAGATATAGTACGCCATAATTTCCTCATCAGAGAAGTCAAACTTATGAACAATGATGGAATTGACATGATTATTGGACAGCAAGTAATCTAAAAAGAAAAGGAACAAGATAGAAATGTTCAGGACATAAACTTTAAACTAAAACGCATCACATTTGAACTTTGTCTTTGGGTTTACTCACAGAGAGAAGTCTCATGACTGATGTTCTCGAAAAGGATGTTGAGTGTTTGCAGAAGCTGGACACACACATATCGTCCAGATTTCTGCCGAAGTATGTTGAGGAAAAATGCAAACATGTTCTTCTCCAAAAAGAAGCTACAAAGAGAAGAGGATGCTTACACTCGTGAAACATATGATTTTGTATTTTAGATACGCTGTCATTAAATTACAAATCTAGCATATGGAAATAAAAACTTTGTAAGAACAACAGACTCACTCAAAGACAGAGCTGTCATTCTGATCACCCCAGATAAGAATCTCAGTAATGGTGCGGATAGTTTCCACCAGCAGATTTCTGTTGTGATCAGTCACTGTTGTGTTCTTTGTTAAGACATGGTACATGTATCTAAAGAGAAAAAAATTGAATTATATTTATATATATATAGTGAGAGAGATACTGATACTGTATTACTGTATATATACACAGTAATACCTCGAGATACAAGCGTCTCTGCATACGAGCAAGCCTTCGGGCAGATTTTTGCTTCTAGATACGAGTAAATATTCGAGATACGAGCACGCGTACTGATGCCGAAGCACATTCACTTCACGTGTTCACTGACTTCTGTACACATCGCCCGCTATTAGGTAATTTTCTCTCTATTTTGTGCATTATTCTTCATAATAGCGATGAGTTTTAAGAAAGTGAGTGGTAAGGATGGTAGGGAGAAGAAGAAACGCATGATGACCATGGAAATGAAGCATGAAATTGTGGATAAATATGAGCGTGGCGTGCGCGAGTGATCCAGCACGTAGGAGCATCAGGAGGAACTGTGGACTGAGGAGTTGATCGAGATACAGACGATGAACATGCGCAGGTGTTGCAAGAGCTCAGCAGTAGCGAAGAGGAGGATGAACCAGAGGAAAACATTTCTATGTTATGTCTATGGCTATGTGGCAGAAGGTTTCTGATTTCATTGAAAAGAAACACCCTGATAAATCGTCTCCTGGTCGTGCTTCGGCGCTTTTTGACGATATGTGCCTTACTCATTTTGAAAGGGAGACAGAAACAAATCTCCCTCGATTGGCATTTTGTGAAAAGGTCTGCACCAAGTGAAAGTGAAAGTGAGGGTAATCAGGCGAAAAAAGGGAGGAAAACAATTAGAAAAAAGCAAAACAATAATATAAAATAGAAAATTTGTAAAAAAATACGTAAGTTAAGTTATGGTAATTTAAGTTTACGCAAGTATATATGTACTATAATTGGGTGTGTGTGTGTCTATACCAATAAAAACATGTTTTTTTCCCCTATTGTTACGGATCTGGAACAGATTAATTTGTTTTATATTATTTCTTAAGGGAAAACATGACTCTAGATACGAGCAATTCGAGTTACGAGCTCTGTCCTGGAACGGATTATGCTCGTATCTCGAGGTATTACTGCATGTATATACACATACATACTACTTAAATGCCACAAGATATATCATATTATGACCTTCTAACTTGATTTGTAACGTATTTGTGATCGTAACCATTCCTGCATAATGGAAAACTACTTTTAGTGACATTTAATAAGACAGACATGTAACTGTACAGACAGTAACTGTAATGAATATTCTAACCGACATAAATCTTCTGTTAACTACAGCTGTAGCTCAAAATTTAGCGAGTTGGCAACATAGAAAGCTTTATCAGGCATCATACGTGCATCCTCAATGTCACAAATTGATGTCTTGGTATGAAGCTGACACTATATCTTCGACCGCTTCACGCAGTTTTGTTCCTATGCTCTCAGTTTAACATCGTAAATAAATTCTGTCGGGCGCAATATAAACTTTTACACTTCCTAAATGGACTATTAGTGTCTTTCCACAGTAATGACAATCGCTGGCTGAATTAGAAAGCTAAAACTGCACGATACGCGCTAGCAGATTAACTGCAAAAGATCCATTAAAACTTACTTCAAATGATCCAAAGAATGAATGTTTTTGGACTTCCCCTGTCCTCCGACCCAGCTCCTTGAACGGCCGAACATTTTTAGGTATTTTTATTTCTCAAAATGTATGTTTTAAATACAATTAGCTAGGCGAATTGATCCATATCCGCAACAGTGAAGGCCAAGAAACCTCACATGAAAACATACCTGTCGACCTATCGCTCATGACAGAACTTCAGCGCTCTGTTCTTATGGGATTTGTAGTTTAACACTACAGTCTTTAGCGCGAGTTCGTAGCGCTTCACTAGCTATTGCAGACTCCATTTCCCAAACTTCCTTGCGAATGCAAACGGTTTTGAAGTCATGAGAAAGCGCCGTTTGTTTTGTTTTTCACGCGTTATAAGGAATCGCCGAGCCACTGGATGAATTTTGTTTCTGAACTGAATGCATCGCCTGCTTTTTCTTCCTTTTTTCATCCTAATGCCAAATAGCGGCGCGCGGCCTCGGGACATTCAAACATGGTTTTCTTTACTAACTTATTTGCTGAATAGTGGAAACATACATATGTTGAACGGATTGCAAAGGGAATTCTGCTGAAAGGACAGTTGCATCACTGCGTTTTTGATCGAAATGGATAGATCCAGACTGACCTGTCTCATATAAAGTGTGATTAAATACTTTTAATTCTTTCAGTCTGTTCAATGAGACCGGATCATATGTTTTGGAGTCTATGACATACTCAATTTACTCTCGGTTAGATTCAGTGGAATCGCTAATCGACGAGCTTCCATATATGTTTTATCTCGGCCTATTTTTTGTTAATGTCTTAATTCTTTACTATGCCTTTTTAATGGAATACATAGTCCTTAATGTAGGGATAGTATTTTTGCCAGAGGATATGGACCAGGCGCTGGTGGATTTGGGCGTTCTCTCTGACCCAGCCTCTATTCCCTACGACACCGACACTGAGCTGGATGTTTTTGAGGGATATCTGGAATAAACTACTATGACTGGCAATACCATTGCAAGCTTATGTGGGGATGGTGTCATTTTGCTGATTCATTTGGTTACTGTAGAACCTTTGTCAGAGGGAACTAAATATCATCTCTGCAGAAATAAAAAAGATGTTGGAGTGCTGAAATGATTAAAAAATGACTTTCATGAATAAGTATGTAATGTTAAGGTCCGTTTTTAGATTATGATTCATCCTCAAAAAATAAATGTGCATTAATTTGTCGTGTCTCCACAGGCTGTCCAGGTTCAGACCTGCAAAAAAGCCATCGTCCCACATGGAATGTATACCTGGAACGAAGAAGTCGAACGAACTGGGTGTTTTTCCATGGAGCTGCCTGTCAGCGTCTCTTCAACGATTAAATTTTGGCACTAACCACTACTGTGGATATAAATATTACATTAGCCTATTTATTTTTAGTTTGGCATTCAGCACTCAAGCAGGATTCTGTGTCAGCTCTGCAATGGTTTGTTATTACTTGTAGACAAATCCCTTATTTATACTTGGTCTGCCTCAGCATGGTTTCATTCCCTTTAATACCATTCAAATGAGCAATACGTCATGAGACAAACAAGATGATCTGAGTTTTTTCTATAAGACTCTTTGGAATCGTATATATTTGTGACAGCCTGAAATGATACATTTGAGTTTCAGTTACCTACTCTATATATATTTAATAAATGATTAGTTTGACTTTGTGTTTCCATGGTGTCACATTTCATTTTAAAATGTATGTTGCCATATTACATAAAAAACACTGTTAACAGTGGACTAGCCTCTCTGAAATTGCCTAACCTTTAAAACTCATGACATTTATATTCATATTGTTTTCTTATGGTTTTGAAAAACCTTTTATAATTAAAAAATTTATCAATTTAATGATCAAGTAAAAAAATCATTTATATTAACGTCACATATGATAGCTTGCTAAGCATATATCCGTGTTGTAATTACACTGGACCACAGTACGTTTTAACACCAGATTGATAAAGAAAACCACAACTAAAAATAGCTTATGTTCAGTTTGAATTATTCTTATTAATTTGAAACTGTCACAATCATGAAAACCAGACTCGTAGAGCTTGTTATATATAATCCTTCCACACACACTGCACCTCTCCTCTTTTTTTTTAGTACAGAAAAATGTAAGTAGTGACAAGTGCATATGAAATCCACAGCATATGTGCGATGGTTAGAGGTTTTAAATGTTTTTGAAAGAATTATTTTATGACAACTAAATATCATTAGAATTAAAATTACTTTTCTAATTTAATATATTTTCAAATGTAATTCATTCCTGTGATCAAAGATGAATAATTACTCCAGTTTTCAGCATAACATGATCCTTCACAAATCAGTCTAATATGATGAATGAAATATTTATCATGAAGTGATACATTTTGATTACACTTTATTTTAAGATGCCCTTGTTACAGTGTAACTTTAGATTTAAGAACTGAGTCATATTAATTAACAGCATGTACCACAACTGAACATTAATAAGCTAATGTTCACTTTGGATTATTCTTATTCATTTGAAATGTTTGATTTATCTGAAACTGTGACATTCATGAAAACCAGGCTCATAGAACTCAAGCTTACTGTAAAAAACAAACAATAAGTTCTTTTAATTTTGAGAAACATATTCACAAAACGTAAGAAAGTGCAAGTCAGTAAAATATAATTTCAGTGAGAAAGTGGAACAACTTTTTGAACCAGTTTAGTGTCCTGTCTGTTTAGTGAATTGTGATTTTGTATAAAAAAAAAAACCTCCTTGCTTATTGTAACAGTGTGCAATATATGACTACTTTAAAATGTGTTAAAGCGATCTTATCCGTGGATCTTGAAGACGAAGATGTTCAAAAACCCCATATGGAATGCAGTCATTCCACAGCCTAATATGGAAAAAGAAAAAACAAACAAGTTATATAATAATGCATATTCTTAGTCCTTGTGGTAAGATTTTAGAGATAAACTTTTGTCTGTCCACCATACTGTCAGCAAACTAAATTTAGCTCAAATGTGGTGCTTTGACTTAGTTGAGATGCAAGTATCTGAGACCTAATACAAGATAAAGCATCATGCAAGTAAAAGTTATTGTACTGGCCTATTTACATCAGAGCATTACATTAAAATAAGTCCCAAATGATGTTAAAGATTAGAGACTCACTCCAAAGACTTCATTCCATTGCAGTTTTTCAGAGCAGCACTGAGCTTTGTAGCTCCAATGTCCGTGAACTTGTTGAACTTTACACTGAAAGTAAATAACAAGAAATGCATTGATAGAGTATAATGTAATAAAATAATGTAAACATTTTTTTATTGAAAACAATTGTTAGAATATAAGAAAAACCAAGATAAATTACCAAAATGAAATCTTTTTTTGTTATTGTTGTATAAATCTGTTTAGGAGGATTTAGCCTAATTTGTATAAGCACTTACTCCAAGTCTTGCAAGAATTTCATGTCTGGCAAGACCAAGGCCAGGTGTTCAGCTCCACTGTCGGCAATCGCATTTCCATAGAGACTATGATTGAGGAAAGTGGATTAATTTGTGTCAAAACTGAGGTTTTTATAAACGGATCCAAAATACAGGTCTAATAAATATATAACTATTTCTGAAAGTGACTGTACCTGAGGCTCTGTAGAGAAGGGATAGATGCCAGAGCTTTAGCCAGTTTCTCCACACCGGTATCTCCAATAAAGTTTTGTGACAGACTGGGTGGTGGGAACATTGGACAGTTCAGTTATGACAGTTAATTTACAAGTGATAATAATGTCTTCCACATCTTCCTATATGCGTTAAATGTAAGGGCATGAATGTTTTAAAACTTACTTTAGCAATTTCAGACATGTCAAAAACTGTAAAACGCCAGATAGCTTCTCAGCTCCAGAGTCTCCTATTTGGTTTTTCTCAAGACTGAAAGAAAAAAGGTGTCAAGAACATTTTTAAATCTTAAAAACACTAAAAGCCTTCTTTTCCATTCCTAATAGCCATGAAATCCTCCACAGAATACTCACTCCAGATGTTGGAGAGACTGCAGAGAAGGCAGGACCTCTATCAGTTTAGGGAAAAGTTCAGGACCATTCTGGACTCCAAGCCTACAATGCAGACATAACATACATTTATGGATAAACAGGAAAATAGAAGCAGAAGGAAAAGATAAGAGTGAGATTTGCTTACTCAAATTCTAGTCTTTGAAGATGCTGAAGTGCTGGTATGCCTTTATCCAGTGCAGACACAACTTCACTGAAAATGCATACATAACTCCTCATCAACATCATTTTATGCTACAATTTGAATTGAAAAACAAAGACAAATGATGATAGTCATGGGACGTCCTAGTATCAAACACAAATGTTGACGCTGTACCTCGTTGGTAACTTCTTCTCTCTGTGAATCCGGACAAGGTCAGGCAGGCTCTCTATGTGATAAACTTGAGTAGCCTTAAATGGGTTCAAGGTGAATTTCTCAATGGCTTTTTTCAGGTTCAGTTCATCATTGCTTTGGTGCAAGTCCTCCCATAAGCCAATGGTGTCTGCTGTATGTGCCCTGATGGAAAAACCCATACATGAATGAAATGCAAATGAATACAAATAAAAACCTTTTGCTTAATGCACTAGTTCACTCAAATCTGAAAACTCGAGTCATTTACTCGTCCTCATGTTATTCCAAACATCACTGCTTCTGTGGAACACAAAGGCAGAAGAGTTTTCATTGCCGTTTTCCACGAAAACTTCAAAATGTTGTTCTAAAAGTACATTAGATATCATAAAAGTGGTCGGTACAACTTGTGTGCCATTTTTCACAATCTTTCTGACTCATTGAACATACACTTGAATTTCGGTATGATTATTACGCAAGCTTTTGTTTGACTTGGAATAGAGAACATGAATCACATAGACTACGTTTAAGGTACTTTACAAAAGCTTCAGTTTCCCATCATTGTAATTGTACGGGAATTAAAATAATCTTCAACTCTTCTCTTTTGGTATTTTCACGTTATAGGTTGTGAAATCGACAGGAGGGTGAATGAATGATTACAGTTTTCATTTTTAGGTGAACTCTTCTTTTAGAAATGCTCAATTTCTCACCAGAATGATTTTATACATGCGAGTCCCACAAGCTCTTTCAGGCCACTGATGGGAATGCATGTATCTTGCAGGTTAATGGAGAAGGTCCGCTTCATTGTGTTGGCATGCCGCAGGAGATGGCATATGACATACACGTCTGAAGGGCAAAGCTGCGCCCCACAGAATGACAGATTGTCAGGCAGGTTTTTTAACAGCAGTTTGGTAAATTTGGGTCTGCTGCTCTCATAAATACAATGGAACAGTTCTAATAACCTGGCAGGAACCAAATCATTAGGCTTCATTTTCTCCAGATGGGCTTCAACAGCCTTTCTTTTGGCCTTTATATTGACACTGTTGTCCAGGACTCCATCAGATACCTTCTGGAAGACCAATCCCGTAACAAACCTCTGCAGCACATCCTGCGCCTCTCCCTGAACCCTTCGTTTCTTCTGCTGGACTATGCTGTTTGCCACCACCATTTTTTCATTCACCTGTTTAGACTGCACCAAGTGCAAAGCGCTCAGGAGGTTCTGAGT
Source organism: Rhodeus uyekii (assembly GCA_037043235.1). Lineage (NCBI taxonomy): Eukaryota > Metazoa > Chordata > Actinopteri > Cypriniformes > Acheilognathidae > Rhodeus > Rhodeus uyekii. Next base: position 120,030 of record JAWRVZ010000104.1, on the reverse strand, counting down.
GAAGAGGTCTGCAAAGTGATTTTCTTGGCGCTCAGATGTTTCGTAGGATACGAGTATGCCACTTTTTAGACCGCAGTCCAGCAGTTCTGTTGTACTTCCAGGGCTAACAAGTGTATTGTGATTCTTGAATCCCTCCCATGCCGTTTTGCATATTTGTGAGATATCTGGCTGTTTGCTCTTACATAACGAGCTGTTTCCAAGAATAGCCAGTTGCAGATGTTTGGAGGTCACTCTTTGGTACAAGTCTGTGAGGGTTGAAGGCAAGCCATCACTGCAGCTATCATGCTCCTTGAGCAGAAAGCAGGTGGTCCAACAAAGCAGTGGGTTGGAGCATAAACTGAATATGTAGCTTTGTTTCTTCATCTTTTTCAGTGCACTCTCTTGGAGGGAAGCATCCCCAAAATATTTTGATGTATACAACTCAATGTCTTCAGGAGAGAAGCCACCAAGCTCCAAAAGGCAGTCGATTTTTCGCAGCACCTGATTTAAAACGTCTTTAGGCCTCGTGGCGATGAGAATCGTACAGCCAGAGAGGATTTCTTTTTGGAACAAACCTGAAAACAGCTGCTTGATGGTGTATTTAGTGTCTGTGGGTGATTTAGCAGGGGACTGAAGAAGCCCCTCAAAGTCTTTTATGTGATCAAAGCTGTCAAAGATAATGAGAACTTCATCAGGACAGGAGAGAATGTGTTTGAACACAGAGTCTGAGTCCTCGCACCGAGGAGACATGGACAAATCGAGCAGTAAACCTTTCAAGCTGTAGTTAGATTGTGTGAGGTCTAAAATTTTACAGTTCAGGAAAAAGACAAACTGAAATTGAGGCAGGCTGCCGCACGCCCAGTCCAGGCATAAACGCTGAATGAACGTGGTTTTCCCCATTCCGGCTTTTCCGAGGAGAGCGACTGATTGTTTTGGTCTGGAATCACTGTTATGAAACAACTGACATCTGTCCAGCTTTGCTTTCTTACGTTCTGAATCACTGAGGACGACCAGTTCTTTTTCCAAACACTTGTTTGCATTCTTGCCAGATTTGATAAGGAGTTTCCTCTGGATCAGGTGCAAATCCACGTAGTGTGATTCCATTCCCAATCCCCCACGCATAGTGCAGCAGACATCTCTCATTTGGGACTTTATATGATGCACGTAGTCTTTAACACATTCTGTAAAACAAACATTTATCATGATCCTTCAGTCTAATAAGGTTGTTCAGTCTTACACAATGACTAAATTGGTTTCTTACCTGGTGCTTCTGGGCTGACTTTCTTTTCGGTTTTGGAAGGCGGGGAATTGGTGTTCTTTTGTACAATTCCTTCTGTAATTAGGAAAACAAACAAGCAGCTTATTATTTCACAATTAATTTGTCAACAAAAAAGTTATTACATCCATACATGAGTCCTACAATACTTTTTTTTTTTTTTATAAATTCAACACTTTCTCTGCTAACAAGGAATATATAATTTCTTCTCAAAAAATTAAGTTTGGACTAAAACAATCACCTGTTGAATCTCTACTACTCTAAATGAGCAACAGTTAGGTTATTATGCTGATAGCTATTTTTAAATCATGCCTCTATACTGAACCATACAGTCAAGGGGATAATGACCAGTTTGTGTTTTTCCTCATTAAAAGAAAACTTGTACACATAGAAATTAATAGTACTTGTTAATAAAACCTTCACCATAGCAACAAATTCACACGTTTTGTTATGAAAATACCTTAAAGTTAAAAAAATGTTAATTAAAATGAAATGTTTTAAATAAATATTCTGTTTACTCACAAGTAACTTTCTAAAAAAAAATTCTATTCTACATCGAGAAGGTCATTCATGTAACTGAAATATTAAGATCTTGTGACTGAAATATGAATCTGAATCATACATCCCCGCATTTTGAATATCTACTCTAAAAGTCTTGCAAAATCTTTACAGGATATGTGTAATCCAGAATAATTATTTAAAGTTTCTCGGGGGGGTTTTAGTTCAACTTTATCTACACTTAAATCAAACCAAGCACATACATATTTGCTGTACTCAAACCCTGAATCACCTTTTGTAGGGGAGAGTGCGTCTATAGATACTGCTGGGAAACTCTTGCATGCACGGTCTGAGGATGAGCCGACTGGGACAGAAACCGTGAGCTCCGGTGGGGCATCTGTGCCAACAGCTGGAAAAGGAACAATTCTGTTACAGGAATGCCAGATCTCCATAGCAAATCTCAATATTCAATCAAAAACAGGCAAAAACTAACGCACTGACCTTGAAACTCAAAATATGCCACTCAAATACCTCAAATAACTATTTTAATACATATTAATCACAATGTAGTAATATATGTAGTAATCATAAACAGTCTGTTTTCATAAAGGAGCTCACTTTATGGCCATTCGACATAAAACTATGCTAAATTATGAATTTTATCATTGGTATAATGAAAAATGGGTAGTATATTTTAATGCTTGTCGGTCAAATACAATTTATGTAAGTCTATACTTTTCTAACAGCCTAAAAATAGCCCAACTCTGCAGGAAAACTGCAGACTTGACAACCCTGCCTGAGAGGATTAATTATCCATGAGACAACATGTTATTTTTTTCTTACCAGGCGAAAGAGGAAGTATCTGAGTGCCTGGACTCACATGTTGGGGCGACACTGTAGACATTAGATGTGAAAGTAGAGTTACAGCGAATAACAGAATAAAAAAGCATGCAGATACATGCAGCCATTTTGATGATACCTATACAGTTGACTCACCAAGTACGTAAGTGGGCCATGTTGGAACCACAGTGCCGATCAGAGGCGACGTAAAAGGACCGATGCTCCGGATGAACTGTAGTGCTGAACCACCTGAGAGAGATCCAAAGACTCAGTCAGTGTTCAAAGCTAAGGCCTACTTTCATGAAATGCATATGCAATATGGAGGACGAAACACAAAACTCACCACTAGAGGGCAGAGGAGGGGGGCTGAGGGGAAAGTGTAAAATATTCTGGAACGAGGTAGAGCTCAAATGGAAACCACCATTGCATGTAATGGTGGGAGTATTTGCTTTTGAGGGGCTTTCAGGGGACGTTGTTGATGCAATAGGGCCATGCTTTCGGTTTGCATCACTAGGCTTCATTAGCTTGGGAGCTTACAGTAATAAAAAAAAAACATATTATGTCTCCTTCCTTTTATTAATAACAGTTCTAAATACGTTTTTATACAAATTGTGTTACATAAGACGAAAGGTAAAAAAAGGTACCCTATACATTTAAAATATTGTTTGGAGTTCAATAATCCAACACTTCTGGTTCTGACCATTAAACAACTTACAACGATTGTATCAATACTACATTGTAATGTTTGAATTACCTTTTTTACTGCGTTTGTACAAGAGTTTATCATCAGTATCTGTGTGGGTTTGGGCAGAAGCTGGATCACCTGCCAAAGGAAAACACACCTCTTATTTAATTCAATACGGATATTTCATAAGAGAACTAAGAGAATCTAAGAGAAAATAACAGTACCTTTTCGCTTTCTTGTCCTTTTGTTTATCAAATCATTTTCTTGGCCTAGTGCTTGGCCAGGTTTTGTACAAATTGTGTCTGTGTCAACTGTTGTTTGTAAAGCAGATGCGAAAGACATTACAAAATGTATTTACTTTTTGAATTTTTGAATAAAACAGTGATGCAAATTCACTATTCATACAGTTACTGGTTCTCCTTCCTTTCCAAAAAAATTATAAAAAAATATATAATTCTATTCAAATAATATTATATTAGGAAGTCTTACATTGAAAACTGAGGTTATCAAGGAAGTTGGGATCTGCCAAAACACAAAGGAAATTATTTATAGTCTTCATAACATAGGCATATACATGCTGTTATGTAACTAGCTTCTCAATCAAATAGGGCAATGAGTGAAACTGACCAAAATATTCTTCAGATTCAATGGAGTCAAGATATTCTAAGAGGACATTGTCTGTGAAAACAAAAGGTAAATCTCGATTGAAACTTCAGCTCAAATATTTATCACGTTAAAATATCTGTGCATTTACTCACCAGGTAAGAGTTCAGACAATGGGTCTGAAATAATATCTTGCAATTCAGCATCTGTTATAAAATAGCGACACGTTATATTATATCACATTATATTACACGTGTTTTAATCATTAATTACATAAATATGCCGTTTCAATTCCCCCAAGTAAAACTCATCGTAGTAGCGTGCACGCGCGAAAATCTGCGCGCTTCATGCGAGAAAATAATTCGAGGAAAAATCTTTTTCTGAAAAAAAAAATATATAATTTTCTTTTGCACAGGTTATAGAAATGACTGGTTTTGTAAAGAAAAGTAAAACAAGTATGACGAAAAACGCGTTCTAAATATAAAACTGAATAATAAATAAAAAAAAACTGTCCTTTACCTGTTTCCCAGCTAAATTCCATGTTTACTGAGAATTATTTTTCCATTGCATTAAAGTTGTGAAGCAAAACAGCTTTAAAGCGCACGACGTGTCCTCAGATAACATTAGGGGTGAGGCATTGTCTGGCAAACACCAAAACTGCCTGCACTTTCATGCTTTTACTTTCACTATGTGAAAGGCTGTTGTTTGGTTGGGCATGAATTAAACTCCTCTTCCTCTGCCGTTAAGCAAAAGACAGAGAAAGTTCGGCATGCATGTGTTTAAATGCAATTTTCTGAGTTGATGATGGATATGATAGAGATGATGAGGATGGAGCAGGAGGAGGATTTCACAGGAATGGTAAATATCAACATATCAATATCAAAGGTCAAATATATTAATATATTAAGATTAAATCATTTAATGACATACAAGGAAATCTAAAATATAAAACTTGTTTGTTAATAAGCTAAAAAAAAACCTATCACTACTCTGATTTTATTCATAGTCTGGCACTCATGGAAATGCTCCACCCTGGAGTGGCAGGTATTTTCCATTGTCAGTGGCCTTTATTTTCTTTCTTTTTTCTAAAACCACACACACACACACACACACACACACACACACACACACACACACTGGTCTTGTGACATATTTCTCAAAAACCTGTCCGTGAATGTGAACCACAACAACAACAAAAACCCCAACATATTCTGCCATTTACAGTGACGTTTACAGATCCAAAACAAAAGACACCAAAAATCTCATGCCACCCTCCTTCTAAAATGAAACGAAAGCACAATGATTGCAGACTGGTACAACAGGTACCTTGTTTGCTGTACACTGCCCTTAATAGAAACTGTCTCACAGGCTTGCTGATGACGCCACATCTGCCCTATTTTACAGTTCTATACAACAGTCTGTTAAATAGTCTAAAAGTCTATATAGTTCTATAAACATCAACAATGTTTATTGAGGAAGGGTGTCTTCAATTAGATGTTACAGTGGCTTCCTCTGAGTCGAACCCCGACATCTTTCTGTGTACTGGTACTCTTGCTTCCTCCTCCCTCTTGCTTCTTTCTTTTTGTGATAGAAAGCAACTGCAGTATCTGAAAGGGATCTAGTTACAGGTGCATCCTGTCAAGGAGTATCACTGCCTTGCAACACAAATCATAGCAACCATGAAATGTACACTGTATAGACACTTAAAAGGTTCTGTCAGGCCCTTCATATATTTTTAAGGATTCCTATCAGGTGGACATTTTATGGATTTAGTTTTACTTCATTAGTACTTGAGATTTTATTAATCTCTTAAACTCTTAAACGAATTAAACATACTTTATCACTAGAAATGTTTAAATAACCCATTATACTTGACAGTATTACTAAATCATTTAAGATATTCCTCCTTAGAGAACCTTAAGGAGCCTTTAAAATGTATTCAAGAAGCCTATAGGGTTCTATAAAGAACCCCATTGAATCTTTTGTGTGTGTGTGCGCGCGCGTTTAAATGCATATTTGACCTCTTCACCCAGAACTTACTGTGGTTTTGTTTTATGTTTATTCACACCCTCCTATTGCATTGCTACTGTATGTTGTCATTATTGTAGATGTCTGGGGCTTGGCTTGTTCTTATGCTGGTCAGTTTCTGCTGAAATTCACGATTCAGAGAAGTTAGGAGCTCAAATCTGGTGACGGTCAGTCAAGTGGAATGTGTTTAGCGATAAAACGTACAATTCAATCAGACAAGCAGCAAAGCGAGCAACGATATCAGAACAAGAGCGTTGTTTACGATATTTCAGTTACTGTTCATTTTAATGTAAAATAATGTAATTAGGCTACTTGTCCAATATCCAATATGTCCATATTAGGTCAACGGATCAGTTTTTGACCCGTCTCACTATAAAGATTCGATATTTGTAATATAAAATATGGGTCTACATTGATTTATTTAAAAACTCCTGTACAACTCAAACGCGTGCACATTTAGAGAAATACTGATGTATTCTAACAGGTTTTCAAATGACTAAAGAAAGGGTGCATTATTGTTAATACATCTTTACCCACATGGGGGGATGTGGGAATTATGGCGAGTTAAAGCGCGGGTAAACTGTACAGTACTTCCTTTTTGTGTCCCTCGCTGTCTCGCGCATCTAGGTGGGTGCACGAGCCCTCCACGCTCCATTGGTTGTGAACGCGGACAAACGCGTTCTGCGCGTGCACGCTGTCTAGGGAGACTGAAGAACTGTGGCTATATTTAGTTCATCTGTGTTCTTCAAACTATGTCGAAAGAACCTTTCAGTGAACGGTTCTTAAATAAGTTTTTTTTCTTAGCGTGAAAACATTTTAGTAATATAAACCATGCCAATAAAGAACCCACATAACCCACATAATGCCAAATAAGAAGCTACATCAGATCACAAAAGGTTATTGAAAACTGAGGTTATAAAGTGAGCTTGGAGCTTAAATATGGATTTAATCAAATAAATTGTCGTGCTGTACCAATCTAACATGATAGCTAGCCATTATGCATACATTAGGTTACACCAACAAAATGAAGCTAGTAGTTATATCAAGTAGAAATAGCATTTTAAGGTAACATGCAAATGTAACACTTTTTATTAGTTGCTTTTATTTTGTCTGTTACCTTCCTCATTTGAAGTGAAGTGACATGTGAAGGCCAAGTATGCTAACCCATACATGGAATTTGTCCTCACATTAGAAGTAGTGAGGCAAACCGGAGCAACTGTGGCACCTGGGGAGCGATTGGGGTACCTCTGTCATTTCCTGCCGGTACTGAGAATTAAATGCCGGTACAGTGACCTTTGGTTTACCAATCAAACTCTAACCATTAGGCCATGACTGCCCCATTTGCCCCATTTTCCATTGCAGGGAAACGTGTGAAAGAAGTTCATATAATATTAATATTGCTATAATATGAAAATACATAGCTATAAAAAATACATATCATGCAAGTTGGTAAAATACAAACTAATTCAAACTTATTTTTGTCTTAGTATTGGCAATGAATTACTAAATGAAGTATTTTGCTCCTCTGAGAAAATAAAAAAACGTAACTGCGGGAAACTGTGTTAAACGCTCCGGGGTAAGCTAAGCAGCGACTCGACTATTTATGGCAAGTTCTTCATCCAAATGCTAACGGCAAATGCAAATAAAAAAAAACTATTACATTGTTTTCATTAAAAATTTGGGGGCCAAATATCTTTGAATCTAAAATGCAAAATTAACACACACACACACACACACACACACACACACACACACACACACACACACACACACACACACACACACACACACACACACACACACACACACACACACACACACACACACACACACACACACACACACACACACACACAGGCACATCTTAAAGTCAGCATTCAATGGAAGATTCATATTAGCTAGTTTCACGTTTGTCTTTTCTTCCTATTGTGATGTATATCCAAGTGAAATGGCTTCTGGAGGGATCCTTGATTTCATGTTCTGGAATTGATAGGGTCTTAGGAAGTTTGAGTGTTGCTAACTAAATGGGCACAGATCTGAATGCCAGTTTTCAGTCAGTTGAGGAAAGTATTTTTGTCCCGCTGAGACACTCGTCATGAAGAGAACAGATGTCGTTCGGAGGGAGAGGGCAGGTTAACGTTTTTGTTAACGCTGGATCTTCGCAAAACCTTTCTGTAAAAAGTTCTTAAAAGACCAGTCTTTCTTATTGTGAAGAACATTTTATTAATCTTAACAACTTTGCAATATGGGAGCACTAATTAATGCATGCTTAAAGCACAGTTAATCTAGCTTTATATGATTCACGAAGAACTAATGTTTCATTAATGATGGCTGCATCAGCAACTAATACAATCTCATTTATGATTTGAAATTAAACATGCCATTATGTATTAAACGTATAAATAAATGTTAATTACCACAATGTTTACAAACACGTTTTTAAATAAGTCGTTAGCTAACGATTTGCTAAAATATTATGTTATGGCACATGACTATTAACGTAATATGACATTATGGTTTTGACACAGGTAACTTGTTTATACCACAGGAACATTTCTGGATGAAGCTTGAGGTCCAGGGTACAAAAGATGGGGACCAGTTTGTAACACCATGTCTACATCAGACACAAGTTGTGTGACACTACACATTTTCTGACACTGTGCAACTGTCCCAGGATGACAAAACCCACAACCTTTATTTGTTAATAAACAACCATTACTCAATAATGAGCTAATAGTCATGTACCTCAACAATGGCATATCTTCGAAAATCATTAGTTAATGATTCATTAAAACAAGCGGCTGGAAGTTAAAATACATAGCTTTGATCCATTGCGGTAATTAACTAATTAATTTTCAGTATTAGTTAATACTAGATGTTGATATGGAAATAATCAATGATGACTCTTAATTACGGTAGATGTCGATATGGCAACCATTAATGAATAGTTTAGTGAGTAATTAACTCTTGATTTTCTGTGCATATAAGCATGAATTAATACATATTAGCGCATTTGTATTGTAAAATGTTGCTGAACCTTTTTAGAAAGAAAGTTTTGTGCTTAAATCTTCATACAACCCTTAATGCCAATAAAGTCAAATAAATGTGAGCAGACACAGAAAGGGGGAAAAAAAAGAAGCATATAAAAATTAACTCACCATAACAATCCAGATCCTCCTGTTTTCTGAGTGTTGAATCCAGGATGCCTTGGCTGATCTCCCAGTTTTGCCAGATAGGTAAACAGAGTCTTCTAGCCAGATCTTCGCCATCATTACAGACGACTTCAAACAAGTGCTTCTTTTCAATATTGTCATCCTTGTAGAGAGACTGGTAATACTGGGTAGAAAAGACGTTGGCCTCGTGCAGCTCTCGGAGAAGATTATGTAGTAGGTCAGGGCTAACCTGTAAAGCTTTTCTCACCTGAAACAGCACATCGTCAAAGGGAACCATGACTGGACAGCAGCTGAGAGATACTCTCATTTCAATGCTTTATTTCCTCCTTGCTATTCTAATGCCAAATTATCTGCGCTTTTGTTCCTGGATAAAAAAAAAAGGAAAAAAAGCTCTGGTAAAAACCTCATTAGATTCCATGTGTCTGGTTTGTCCTACACTGTGTTTAAGGCAAACCAGTTTTACCCAGGTTAGGTGAGGACAGTTTCACATGTCCTTTTTCCCACAAGAAAACTAATGTTGCTGATGTGCCTTGCATGGACAGATCAAGAGACCACATCTCCATCTCACTTCTCTTTTGTTACTAGGAATTTATATGGAAGAGATTCAATGCACAGATCGCAATTACATGCCAGATCGCAATCCTAACGACTGATATAACAAAAGAAATGCTTCCACATACAGGACGAAAATTGAACACGTATTCCCTTCTTCTATAAACTAAAGAAATAATTAATATGCAACTGAGAAATAGCAAACGTAAGAATAAAGGTTCCAAAAGGTTTTTTTTAAGCAATGCCCCCAAATAACCGTTCTGCTTTATTTCTTATTGTGAAGAATATTTAAATATTCTAAAGAACTTGTTCCTATTAAAAACCTTTTGTTGAATGGAAAGGTTGCATGGATGTTAAAAGGTACTTTATTGAACCGTCAAGAGAATAAAGAACATTTTTTTATTATATGGAGATAGGAGAGTACCAAGGTACAAAAAGTTTGTGTACTTTTAAGATCAGTGTCACGGCATGACGTATCAGTCTTATATTCACTTGGAACTAATTCGCAGGGCAGAACTCACCAAACTTTGAAATGCAGCAAAATTGGCATGAGCTTGCATTTACAATCATGCGTTTGAAAGGAAATGCAGGCTATTTCAGATGCAGCCCAAACAAAAAGACCCCTAAATACTTCACAGTTACTCACAATAAAACAAACGTTGCTCTAGAAGACAACGCCTTGAAAATGGAAATTCCCTAAAATCTTGTATGAATAGCAGTATGAATACATGAATACAGAATGCATATAAATCTTTTAATATACTTGTATAACAAATTACAATACAAAAAAGATTCAATGGCTGTGTGTGCCATGAAATGTGTTATTTTATATATATATATATATATGTTGCATTTAAACTATTATAAAACAGATCAGATTTAGAAATGGTCGTCTTAAAGAATTTATTAGCAAATAAATCAAAACATCAAAGCATTTAAAACATGAAATCAACCATTAGCCATTTCTCTACTCATTTAAAGGAAAAGGCCACTGTATGGCCCACACAGCATATTTTCCAATAATAAAAACAACTCCTGGTCTATGGAAACATGTCTATTTAATTTCACTTTCATCCTTTGCAAACAACTTGAATTCATGTACAGCTCCAGGTAATGTGTCATTGAGCTTTACTTTTAAATCTATTTTAAACATGAATAATTTTTAAGATGCATTATTTCAGATATTATAGAACAATATTTCAACTCTCCCTTCACAAAAAATGTTTCTATCACCCCCGTAAACTGTGATTTAAAGGAAACTTGTTATCCAGTCTTAAAAGGGTATACTGCCCTATAAATGAATTTTTAAATGTGACCAAGAGCATTGTGCAGATAATCATGACCTTTCTTTTGTGACTGGCCAATCACATGACAATGCTGTCTGATTTCATAGAATTTCCCAGCTGTCTGGATATCCCAGATATCTGGCTGGACGTTCTCTGTATTAACAAGATTCAACTGATGCAGAATGGGAAGAACAGTAATCTCTGATTTCTGTGAAAAAAGAAGAAGAAAAATGGTTATTGTCAGCATAAATGAAGGCCAACCTACTAAACATGGAGTCAAAATGGCAAGATATCCGGATTCTGAATACACACTTCTGTAATCTGATTCTTAAAAAAAAAGAAAGAAAAAAAAGTGTACACTTTCAGAAACTAAACATTTCCTTGAGATACTTTTTTTTTTTTAAAGAGCATATTGTTTATTTCAGCAAGTGTTCTCCCAACATTACCCAGAACATACACTCATTGGTCATTTTAATGGACAAACCTTTAATATTAGTGACCCTCTGGGGCAAATTTTTTGTGACAAAGATTCAAGCAACATGCTACTCACGGTCCAAGTTCAGTAATAGCATTATGTAGCTATATCAAACTTGTCCATGAATCCGCAACATCATGTCCTTTAACGAGGGTCTTTACTAATGCTGGCTGGGTTTCTTGAATCCTCCATAAGAAGATGAGGTGCTGTTGTGCCTTTTGCACCAAGAGGAAGTATTTAATAGTATGGTCAGCAGTTTGATAAAGCAGCTATGGAATCCTGTTTTTAAATGTGTGCAGGAATACTGATGATGTTTTAAAGTAGATGGAATGGTTGATATGTCATAACCAGTTGCTATTAGAACAGTGGGTTAGCTGATGGATGCGATAAACTACAAGTAGTTCAGCACACCTTCTGCAATCATACTTGCAGCACCTGGTCATTTTACATTTACATTTACGTTTATTCATTTAGCAGACGCTTCTATCCAATGCAACTTACAACTGAGGAATACAGAAAGTGATTAGTTGTGAAGAGGTAAAAGTACACAAGAAGTGTTCACAATGCAAAGTTTCAGATATTACTTAGAGAAGTATAAGATAGAATTAAAGGAAAGCGAAGGCATTGTTTATATATTTTTCGGTTAAGTGCTCACAGAAGACATTAAATCTTTTGAATATTAACAGGCATTGTGAAATTCGGATGAAGGCAGGGAGATTGTTCCACCACCAAGGAAGAGTAAACAAAATCTTCAGAAGAGTGATTTTGTGCCTCTCTGTGATGGTAATAAAAGTCGTCGCTCATTAACCGATCATAGGTTTCTGGTAGGTGAGTAAATTTGTAGTGAGAGGGTGTTAAGCCTGTAGTAAATCTGTAAGCAAGTGTCAATGCCTTGAATTTGATGCAAGCAGCAAGTGGTAGCCAGTGCAAAGAGATAGAGAGTACAGGTTTGATCGTACTTGACGGAAGTCCAACCAGATAAGGATTGAACAATCAAGCCTGGAAATGACCATGGCCTGTACAAGAAGTTGTGTTGCTTGCTCAGTTAGGAATGTCCCGATCTTCTTAATGTTGTGAAGTGCAAACCAGCATGATCGAGCCGATGTGATCTTTAAAGGTCAGCTGATCCTCAAAGATTACTCCAAGATTTCTGGTGGACCTTGATTGGGTAATCATTGCTGAACCTTGCCTGATGATGCTGTAGAGTCGGATTTGCAGGGAAGACGAGAAGCTGTGTATTTGCCAGGTTGAGCTGCAGGTTATGCTCTTTCATCCATGCAAAGATGCCTGGCATTCAGCTTGAGGTTCATGTAGATACTGTGGGATCATTTGGTTGAAATGATAGGTAGAGCTGTGTGTCATCACCACAGCAATGACAGGAGAAACCAAGTGCCTGTATGATGGGACCCAGCGATGCAGTGTATATGGAGAGGAGAAGGGGTCTAAGAACTGAACCCTGAGGAACCCCAGTGAAAAGTTGAGATGCTTTGGAGACCACCCCACACCAGGCAACCCTAAAAGACCTATCTGTGAGATAGGATTCAAACCAGTGAAATGAAGTACATGTGATGCCCAGAAGAATCTGATGATTCATTGTCACCCAGCATAAGGGCAGATTTAAATAAAATCTGGTTACACATAATATTGTCCCCCTAGTACCACAATTTTACTCAAGTACAGTACTCAAGTTTTTCTACATTTTTCATTCAAATTGTAATGTTGCAGTTCTTAAGCTCAACTGTTTTACCCTGTTAACAAAACTGTTAAAGAAAAATATCAAACAAATGATCTTCTAGACCTTATTACAAAATCACAGAAATCAGGGGTTTAAACTGTATTTAGACATGTCCCAAATAATAACAAGACTGCAAAAATAAATAAAAACAAAAATGACAGAATGTGTACTTTGAAATTTAGTACTGAGTTTTACGAATACATAAACAGTTGGATTAAATTTATATCATAATGGATTTTGGAATATCTCTCCCTGTAAGTTCTGAGAAATACCATACATAAAAAATATTGGGAGCTCAGACATTTATGTGATACTCAAATCATCGCTTCTGGCAAAATCACTAAGATCACATTTCTTCACCATGGACCCTTTTCACATTTTGTTTTTTGCAATTTACTGCCAAGGTAATATAAGTGTAGAAACGTGTCATAGTCTGAAAAGGATCTATTCAGATTTTGACAAGTACTTGTATCTAATAAAGTGGTAAAAGAGTATATATGGATAACGAGAAATGTAATATTTAAGGAACCAATAAGGGGGAAGACAGAATCTGTATAAAACAAGTTCTCTGAAAGTTATCTTGGGCATTCATGGCACTCACTCACTAAACTCACTGACTCACTGAAAACCTACGTAAAAACCAGTTTTCATAAAAGAATGGGGAAATAAATAAACTCAATCAAACTGTTAACAAGATTGCTGTCTTTAAATTATATGTTGTCTTTGCAGGTGTTTCCCCTTAATCTCAGGTGTTACCCGTCCTTTAATTAGGAGGTTTTCAAACATTTTCAGCATGAGGCCCACCTTATGGAGGAACTTCATCTATCAACAAATTGATGTGTGAGTGAGTGACCCAGTCAGCACCTAGTGAAGACAACTTAGTCATGTCTTGATTAGAAGTTATGGAAGACAATTCTTTTAAAACTGGGATTTATTTCATAGTTTATTATTTTTTATATTTGTCCCATTCTTTCTGCCACTTGTTAGTTAAGTATTTGCTAATTAATGGTCTGAAGTCAGAAGCTGGTATTTGACAGTCAGATATTTCTAGGTCAAGAGCATCTTGTTTTGGCAGGTAAAATGGTATCTGGTGTAGTGTTTTTCTCTTTAGCTATAGTAAATGATGCAAAACTAGAGATTAAAAGAGAACAGAAAGTAGAAGCATTTATAATCATCTACAAAAGGATGTGAGTGAGGGAAAAGAAACAAAAGTCCATAGTAATAACTCACAGAATATTGTTGAATCTGTAGAAAATTGCAAAAGAGAATGCAAAGCCAACATATGGCTTAATTCTCATTTCTCAACTCCTGTAGGCTACCTCACTTTTGGTCTGAATTCAAATGTTTCAATGGTTGCAATGTAACATTCAGTTGCCATTTCATTTGTAAACAAAGCTTTGTACTTTCACGTATGCAAAAATGTGTTTTGGTATTGTCACGCTAACAAACGCGCTTATTTTTCCCTAAACAAAAGGGAATAATACTGAACATTAAAGTACAATCCAGACATAGGATAAATAGTCCTATTGAACATTCATTTGCATATATGCAATACATTTAATAAAACGAGAAACTCTAGAATTTCCCTCCAGCAATTATTGGGTTGTTTACACTAGTGATTAAGACTGATAGATAAACAATAAAGTGCCACTACCAGAATGGTTAGTTATGTCAGATGATTAGCTTATTGGTGGGACAGGAACTTAAAGAGAGTCTTGCTGGCATTTGGATGACTTACTCTGGACTATGCTCTGATAGGCCACTGCAGCAGGAGATTCTGGAACTTCAGTAAGGAAAGACTTTCCCTCGTCACAGCTTTTCCCTTGAAAAGCAAAATACAGAAGTACATTATGAGAACTAGAAACTGCTGTCTGCTGACTTTTCCTTTTATGTTTTAGAAGAAGCCCGGTAGGGAGTTTTTGTACTTGATTCAGCCTATTGACAACACAATGTAAATATAAAAACAAGGAAACATTGACAAAATCAAGAAACGGGATGCACCACAGTGCTATGGTGTAAATTGTTAATACTTCCTCATATCCCGACCACTTAATGCGGAACAAATGTAGAATAGTATTTCATCACTATTTAATCTGGTTTAAAACATTATCTTCCTTGTGAAAAGTAAAAGATTAAGGCTTGCACCTATCCGTGGGTCCAAAGGTATGCTGCCCAAAAGAGGGAGATTTAGTTCTTCACACATTCTCTGAGCTCCTCCTGTTGTTGGAGGAAATATCTGTGAAGTATTCTGTCGACAGAGACAAAGGGTTTTAAAAATCAATATATAATGTGACCAGTCAGCCACCCTTGTTTCGCTTCAATGTACAACTAACTTTCTTCTATAATGCAAACAATTGAATCGTTGTTTTCCATGCAAGTACAATGGAGCTTTCAAAAAGGATGCAAAAGCATCATCATAATATAGTCCACACCAAGTCCATTGAAGTTGTGCAACAGCTTTATGTGATGAAGAGAATGTAATTTAAGTTGTTATTCCCTGACAATCTTTCTAGCCAATGATCCGTTAGCAATAGCTCCATTGAGTCGGAAATCAAGAACCGGATCAGTCAGATGGGTGAATGAATGATTCTACATGTTTATCAACATGTTCGTTTAAAAGATGCTACAAAAAAAAACAAAAAAAATTCAGACAAACATTCAAACATCTGTAAAATTTTATTTTTAAATGTTTTTTTAAAAGACTTTTATGCTTACCAGAGCTGCATTTATTAAAAATACAGTGAAAACTGTAATATTGTGAAAGATTGACAACTGTTTTCTATTTGAATACATTTTAAAATGTAATTTGTTCCTGCGATCAAAATGATTAAATAATATGATTATTTCTACTCAAGAAACATTTCTTATTAATATTATCAATGTTATGAAAAGTTCCGCTGTGTCTTTGATGAATAAAACGTTTGAAAGAACACTAATTTATTTGATAGATAAATCTTTTATAACATTATAAATAAACCCACTTTACTGAGACCTTTTTATTTTTTGGTATTGGGAAGCGCAAATGAGAGTTGTATGGCAGATGAATTTTACTTCTGCATCTGGATGGATACAAATTAAGAAACATTATGATAGGGATGATAAGGCATTATTAATTCCCCTGACCTGTGTTGTCATAAGAGTCTGGTGTGCAGCACTCACGATGAGACGAAATACAAACTCAGAATATTCTTTATTTAAAGTTAACGCACAGGAACACAGAGAAATGTAGGAGAAATCACAAACCACTGAATAAGAGATAACCACCTACGAGAAGCGACAAGGGACTGAATATAACGAGGAGTTTAAAGACAAGACGAATATAATGACTGACAGGTGCTAATTATACATAATAGAAACAAACAAGGAAATAACCAGTAACCAAGGAAACCAAAACTAAATAGAGAAGAGAAACAGGAACTAAGGGGAAGCAAAACAGAACATAGAAGTCCATAATCATGACAGTTGTGAGGTAGGTTAGCAATCTCAGATTTAAAGATAGGTTGAGGTGGAGATCAGGAAAAATGTCAATTGTCAATATATATCATCCGTCTCTGGATCAGTGCCAGCTAACCGGCACTGAAAGTCAATACGTCAAGACTCGTACGGAATTCCACAACGGCGAAAAATCCATGTCAAAAAGAAACGAGTGCAAAACTGGTGTTTGCGCGCATGCAAATTACATCCGCAAGCGGATAACAGATCTACACGTGAAAAAACGTGATCCCGCAAGCTCATTTAAATGCCTCAAAAAAAGAGGGACAAATTCGCCACTTCACATGGTTATCTCATGACTAATGAGCTTACCTAGTTCACTGTACATGTGCTGAGTTCGCGTTGCATGTGGATTGTACGTATATCTCCAGTGGTGCCGCGCAGCCACAGAAAAACTTGGGGACAGTGTTGCCAACTTAGCGCCTTTGTCGCAATATTTAGCGAGTATTCAGACCACATTTTCAAAAAAGCGACTAGCGACAAATCTAACGACTTTAATCTGGAATTATTGGAGACTCTCTGAAGTGAAAGCACATACCGTTCTTACGCTTCTCAATGAGCAGCAAGTGCTGCCGTGGGCTTCACCCCCCCATCCCAAAGCACTCACAGCTGTGTGCACATTAAGCCAGTCTTCTCTGATTTGATTGGTTTTCTCAAATATTTTGACATTGACGAGTGGTTATCGACCAATGAGTATGAGGCTCAGATAAACACACACCTGCTTCTGTTCTGACACGCGCTCTGCTCAGCGCCGCTGCGGATTGAAGAACACTGTTATTAAAAGACGGGACGAAGCCGAATTTGTTGAGAAAGCACATTAGGCAGGCAGAACGCAAGTATGCAATCTAGTACAGTGTGATGACCTCACGAATATGTTATGAGTGAATGTGTTTACACGTGTGTTGTGACTGTTTACGCTGTGAGCGATCATTGTGTTTGCAGTGTTGGAGAATATAATTAAAGGTTTGTATCGAGAATTAAAGGTGTTTTTTATTGTATACTGGTAAATCTCTGCTGTTAGTTGGTGCACATATGCCTTTTGTTGTTAGCAAACATATACAGTGCATGTACATTTTTATAGCATGCCGATCGCTTTATCAAATAAATCGCCATACTGGCTGTTGGTTATCTCTATCCTCGGTTATCTCGACGCTTTTTTGCAACCCCCGAGGCCGTCGACATAACCGTATTCCACTGTATATATATATATATATATATATATAGAAGAGTTGGTGAAATTGTAATATATGAAAGACTTATGATACACAGATAGTTGATGTAGTAAAGAAACACTGTGATTTTTTTAAATGAATGAATCTTAAACTGTTACAAGCACTAACAAATACGTTGAAGAATTTTTTTTGTTAACTTTATTTTTATGCTTATTTTTATTTAATCTTTTTTTATTGATCAGTTTTATTTCAACCTCTGCAGCTACTTGCACTGAAATTATTCTACCATATACCCAGAGGGAGGTGAAAGTGGTTTAGAAAAGATTGTTGACTTTAACTGTTGAATTACCTCTGTTTCAAAAAAGGACATAAAAACATTCTCATACAAGTTATGATATGGCTTCAGAAAATGTAGCATGCTGATTCAAATTGACTTTTTTCATGATACTTGATGCTTTGGCAATCCCTTTAACAAATGAAAGCTCCAGTCCTTATTAACTGTAAATGCCTGGAAAAAAGACCTGGCTATTTTCCTACCACATAAGGAAGTTGTACAAGTCAAAGCTGGACAAGAGGACGAGTAAATTATGTCAATACAAATAAAAACAAAAAGAAGAAAATATAAAATTTCATTACACAAGTTCAAAGAAAAGTTATGTTCAACACCATGAACATACAGAAAACAATAAGGGTGATGTGTGCTGTGTTTTGTTGTAAAATACTGCATTTAAACTTGTATACTATACCTTGCATTTAGGGCAAACAAAGCCACTCATGTTTTCAATCACACCCATGATGGGCAATTTGACCTTTTTACAGAATCGGATCTCTTTTCTCACATCCTGCAAAGAAACTTCCTATTTAAGAAGGGAACAATGAAAAAACAAACATTATACAGCAGTCAAAACACGTGGTTACATATAAATTGGGATCATTACCCATTTATACTTGTAGAAATCCATTACAAATACAGCAAAATTGCGTTTGTTGGCTGATACTTTTCTTCTCATGTTATGGGCCATGACAATGGTAACTCTAACATTCAATTTAAAGTGTAGCACTGAAAAGCGGTCTGCAGTCTGAATTGCAAATCACTACAGTCATGCAAAAAAAAAACTCTTTGCCTATTTTTAAGGAAGTGTAACTGCATTTGTGTGTCCTTTCACACAGCTGAAGCGAAAGCCTATCTAAACCTGAATCATTCCAGATGTCAACTGCATAGTATAGTACTCAAAGCATAAATGGGATAAATATTTGTAGGTGGCTTCTTTAAGCATGTGTGCAACTAAGTGCAACTTAGCTGAAAACATAAATAACGCATTTATTTTTTGTACACTGTTCACACCACTAAGTTCCACTTCACTGGTCACATGCAGGAAATCAACTTTTTTTTTTAAACTTTCAGTTAGGTGTGAAAACTTGTTGTTCCCCATACTTTAAATACATCTGAACTCATAATTAAAGTCAAACTAGATTATTTTGCACTGGTTGTTTCTGGTTTTTTAATGCAAATGCATTTTTTCCATAATATTTTTTTTATGCAAACTAGACCACATGTAAAAGCAACTTCCTTAAACATTCACGTGTCAGTGTTGCTGATCACCTGTGGGGTGGTGATGATGACCGCCCCATCAATGCCAGCGCCGCTGAGATACTGGACAATGGACAAGTGCTCATCAGATGTTCCTGGGGGCGTGTCTACGATCAGATAGTCCACTTCTCCCCAGTCTACATCCCTCAGGAACTGTTTTATCATACCTAAAAAAGAGAAAGACACCAAAAGTGGAACAATGCATCATAACAAAATCATTAAGTTGCAAACAACTGCACTGGTTAACACTTTAGTTTTATCTTATGTGAGTTGCAATCTCAGTGAAGGTTTGGTCAATGAATACAGCCAAAATCCTTCCTTTATTTCTACACTTGTAGCGTTTTGATGCTTGAAGTGCAACACAATGAAGCCTATGACAAAGATCATTGAGTGACAGCATCTTTCCTTTGTTGTGCCATATAAATATCATTGTCTGATGGAAAAAAGTTAAATGATAGTCGGTGTCATCGTTTATGGTTCCAACATGTCACTCAAAGATTCCCTTAAATTTGATTCAATCATATAACTGGACTGCAAATGTAAAAAAAAAAACACTAAACCAAAAAAAAAAAAATCTAATATTATTTGACATTGAATATTTGCGTTTATGCAAATACCATTAATAATCTATAAAAATAAAAAGACAGACAGAATGAGTGAGTCAGTGTGGTTGGTACATCAACCTTTATTCAGAAGATAAGTAAAACTTCCCTTTCACAAGAGACATTTATTTGCGAATCAGACGTCAGAACTTGTGTAGTGTTTAATGTCACACATGAAATAATGGCATAGTAACCCTTACAAAGATATACATCTGGAGAAACTGCATAGAGACTTAATAGATTTAAGATTTCTGTCACAGAGTTTTTTTTGATGCATTCATGACTATTTTAGGTGCAGCCCAGAGATATGAAGTATTTTCCTGATTTTCTAAAACCTATTCCAACCAGACAAGGCCAGCGCCACCAGCAATAAGCATTTTCACAAAGTACAGGGATAACAGAGTAAAAATGACAATATTCCATGTTTGGTATGATAACATGCAAAATGTACCACACAAAATCCTTCTTGTTGCATAAGTCACTATCATGACAAACCGCCAACCTGTTTTAAGTGATCACACACAGTACAAGTGGTCACATTCTACACGTTTCATACAATATATATTAATTAAAATTAATTATTTTTTTTAGAAGTTTTATTTGACACCCACACATTTTCCCCCCACTCTTTCAAGAGGGGGAGGGGTCTATTTTTTTATTTTGTTCCAATAATGTATAAAAAGATTCATGCTGATGGCTTGGCATTTAACTTTGTCCTTTTGCAAAAACAGTATCAACAGGAAACAGAATCAAGAAACCTGTGCACAACACACCTGTGAAAAACAGTGAGGACAGCAGACCAGTCCTAATCACAGATGAGACATTTAGATATCAGACGGTGGTTACAATTCATAGCATGAGGAAGTGAAACTCCTCCAGTCTAAACTTAACTCAGTGCTTCAGATAAACAGAGCCATGTGATTATTCTGAGAACAGAGCTTTTCTGAGCATGTAAATGGAATAAAACACATTTAACATTTACACTATGTATAATAATATAAAATAATGATGGTCCACTTTAGACTATCTAGTAATTAGTAATTCTGTAACTACACGTCAACAAACGATCAGTAGACTGTGGTAGACAGTTAGTGTTTGGGTGTGTAGAGAAAGTTGACTTTCAGATCTAAATGTATTTATAGTCAGTAGAATGTCTGTTGAGGAACCATCAAAATAAAGTGTTAGCAGATAGTCTACTAATACTCTAATGACTTGTATTTGACGTAGTTACAAAGTTACATCGCAATAAAGGGTTACCCATTTAAACAATAATACTTCTAATGCAGGAAGATTAATTTTATACATATGATTTCTGCTTTGTTTCAGACAAGTTCCGTTAATTGTCATATCTGTCAGAACAGAACTGTTTTTCTGGTTTGTTCTTTTATTAATTTTGAAAGCAGTACTTCTGCATCATAGAATTGTATTGTGGGAAGAACCAACACATTGCCCTTGTATCAGCTTCCACTGGATCAAATGTCATTTATTTAATTACATTTAAACCAAGAAGCACCAGTTATTGTACACTAATTGGCAGAGATAGAGATGAAAAACCTGTTTAATGAAATGAAACCTGCAGATAAACCAAGTGGAAATATTTTATTTAAAAACAGCGGCATGAAACCAAACGAGATATACTTAACCATTAAGCAAAAAATCATATGACTGCTACCCACAGCAAAAACACCACAAGCGCCCTACCCATCATCTTTTACACAAAGGATATGATTAGACTTGTTCTGGAAAGTAGGCAAATATTTAATGTGGGCATTTTCATACTACTCCTGAAATTCCATAGTTCCTTCTGAAAACATCAAGATGTGATTTTTGCACATAGACTTTTTAATACCTGTATAATGACTGTTTTTTTTGTTTTGTGTTTTTGAGGTCTGACACAGGTGTTTGAAATCCCCTGGCACTTTAAAGTAGAACATTCTAGGTAAAATTTAAATGGGTTTTGTGGGCATGTGCTGCACTATCAGGCGTATCGTGCAGGTGAACACGCTTACAAATAACTGCTATGAGGTCAGTTAGCGCATATGGTCACACTTTTGCCATGCTTGGCTTCCAGTACAACCCACTGCTAAATTAAGACTGCACAACTATGAGGAAAGCAATTTAAACAACTAAATAAAATATATAAAAGTGCTAAAGTGAAGTACAAACCATTCTTTTTGGGGCCTCTCCAGATAACAGCATCATCTGGGCTACTGAGCAGAAAACCAATGGACATGACGGCCAAGTTGTCCTCAACATACTAGACACAGAGAATTTATAAACATGTAATTACGAGACAAATCCCCTTGCACCAATAAAGTGATATCAGAATCAAAAATAAATAAATAAAAATCTCACCACGGGGGACCAGCCTGAGCCACTCTGATGAACCTGAAAGGAAAAAAAAAGATATTATAAAGCGTTCAGACATTTCAGTATTCTGACACAAGTGTGATGCATATTGACTTAGCATTCTTTGTCATATCGCAAAATTAGCTATAACAGTCAGTTTGCAGGACATAAACAGTTACAACAAATTTTTATATTATATATATATACATATATACATACATACATACATACATATGACCGTATTGTCTTGTAGTGTTGTCATGATACTGGCATTTCTAACTTCCAATATGATACCTTGAAAAATACTGAAATTCAATACCAATTTCAATGCCACAGGGAAATTAGTATTATCTTGTTTTTTGTAAAAAAAAAGAAAAGAAAAAAATGTCCACAATAGCCTTGTGCAATAGCTTTCACACATCACAGTGACACATAAAAAGACAGGTAAACAGTAATAAATAAGAACAAATAAACAACTTGCCAAAAAAGCACATATACAATAAATTAAACAGACAAAAGACAAATACAGCTTTAAGTTTTTCAAGTAGGCCTAACAGTACCGGTAGTATTAAAGTAAGAAATGCTACAGAAGTTAAAGTAATCAAACGTAAAAATAATACTGAATAGTCTAAATTGTAAAAATTAAATATAGATTAACGCTTAAAATTAAGTCAGAGCAGTGAGTCACTTTCTTTTGTTCTTTGATTAAAATGATATTTGCATCCAGGTTTATTAGGCGGCTGCTTTTTTTAGATTGCGTATGCGCGGATCCAACAAACAACATGTCTTCAATTAATTTAATTTAGATTACAGTTTTTCTCAAATGCTAAAACACAAATGCCAATCCTCTAAACCAAATGACCAGTTGTCTAAACACATTTACTAAATCTAGCCATCATTTTCCAATATCACAAACACATTTCACATGAAGACACAATTCACAAAACACAATGCTCTGTTCTCATAAATCTTAACACAGTTTTCCTTGCTAAAACACAAGTTGCAAAATAACTCTGCTCATATTCTCAAATGAAAGCTCATGTGATGCAAAATGCTTGCCACAGTCAGCAATATGTGAACACAATGAACACACCTGGCGTCATTCATTACACACAACGACTCAAAATTGAAGACACTTGTTGCTAATGATGTGACCACATGTATAAAAGCAAGTTCAGAGTGCACAGTTTGCTGAACATCCCAAACCAACACAATGGATGAAGGTAGAGTCAGAGGAAGAGGAATTCGAGT
Source organism: Rhodeus uyekii (assembly GCA_037043235.1). Taxonomy (NCBI): domain Eukaryota; kingdom Metazoa; phylum Chordata; class Actinopteri; order Cypriniformes; family Acheilognathidae; genus Rhodeus; species Rhodeus uyekii. The sequence goes on along the minus strand of JAWRVZ010000104.1, from coordinate 96,443 downwards.
CAGAGGAGGGAGAAGAGGAGGGAGAAGAGGAGGGAGAAGAGGAGGGAGAAGAGGAGGGAGAAGAGGAGGGAGAAGAGGAGGGAGAAGAGGAGGGAGAAGAGGAGGGAGAAGAGGAGGGAGAAGAGGAGGCCAACTTGGGAGAGGAGGAGGAGGAGGAGGAGAACAAGGGAGAGGAGGAGGAGGAGGCCAACAAGGGAGAGGAGGAGGAGGAGGCCAACAAGGGAGAGGAGGAGGAGGCCAACAAGGGAGAGCAAGACAACCTCGCACCATCATTACAGACGAGATGCGAGCAACAGTCATTGACCATGTCATTGTCCATGGCATGACAATGGCTGAAGCAGGACTAAGAGTCCGTCCAAACCTGAGTAGGTTCACCGTGGCCACCATTATCAGGGCATTCAGACAACACAACAGGTATTGTATTCTATTACTTTCTTTGTCACAATACAATTTTACAAGCCTGTGAAAGTAGTCTATTGGTTTCAAATCAGTTGTTACTGTATTGTAAAACAGTGGTCCCCAACCCCCGGTCCGCGGCCCGGTACCGGTCCGCGGATGAAATGGTACGGGACCGCGGACCGGTCCGCGGATGAAATGGTACGGGACCGCGGATCGAATTCGCGGACCGGTCCGCGGATGAAATGGTACGGGACCGCGGACCGGTCCGCGGATGAAATGGTACGGGACCGCGGACCGGTCCGCGGATGAAATGGTACGGGACCGCGGATCGAATTTTGTTTCAACAATCTCGTGCAGATAAAATTATCAAACGTTTACCAGTCTGCAGTACAAAAAAGGTTGGGGACCACTATTGTAAAACATGTCAATTGACAACACATTTCTTTCTTTAGAGTTGAAAGAATGCCACATAGAGGTGGGAGGGTTGCCATATTTACAGCGGCACAAGAAACCCTCATTGTGGATATGGTTCGTGAAAACAACCTCATCAGACTCCGGGAGATCCGAGACAAAGTCATTGCTGATAATGTCAACTTTGAGAGCATTGATGATGTCAGCTTGGCCACAATAGACAGAGTTCTCCGGCGCCAAAAGATGCGGATGAAACAGGTCTATAGGGTTCCCTTTGAGCGCAACTCTGCGCGACACAAAGACCTACGTTACGAGTATGTGCAAGTAAGTATACATCCATGTTCACAGTACAGTTAGTGGACATACTGTGTTGCTCAGTGGCCTACATTACTTCTGGACAATACTGTGCTACCTGATTGACTGTTGTTCTGAACACCTGTGCACTTTCACATTTTCACAGAGGATATTACAGTTGGACGCGATGGACAGACCTCATGAGTACCTCTTCCTGGATGAGGCTGGCTTCAACCTGCAGAAACGAAGGCAAAGAGGCCGTAACATCATTGGCCAAAGAGCCATCACTGAGGTTCCTGGCCAACGGGGGGGTAATATTACTCTTTGTGCGGCCATGGGTGTGGAAGGGCTTGTCCACCGGCATGCTGTCCTTGGATCTTACAACACCCAACGTCTCCTCACCTTCCTAGAGGAGCTAAAAGACATCCTTCTGGACCGCCAACAACACCATCTCGGGCCCGCACATCACATTTATGTGATAATTTGGGATAATGTTCGCTTCCACAGAACAAACCAAATCAGAGAGTGGTTCACCACAAACCGTAACAATTTTTTAAATGTCTGTCTGCCACCCTACTCCCCTTTCCTGAACCCTATAGAGGAGTTCTTCTCATCGTGGAGATGGAAAGTTTATGACAGACAACCATACACCAGAGAGAACCTCCTAAGGGCAATGGAGCTGGCCTGTGATGACATCCCAGTGGAGGCCTTCCAAGGATGGATTCGCCATTCCAGGGCGTTTTTCCCACGGTGCCTGGCAAGAGACAGTATAGCCTGCGACGTGGATGAGGTGATGTGGCCCGATGCAGCTCAGCGACGTGATGCCGCACAGTGATTGTGGTGTATGTGATTGTGGTGTAAATAAAAAAAACTTCACACCCTGATCATGTTTTCAAGAGTTCTGTTGTGTGCGATAGATTCTGTTTTTGCATTGAGTTGGTCCTGTAGTGTACATGTAGAATTTACTATAGATTTATACTCTTCATATGAAACTCACGAATCTAAATGCCTAATCCTCTGCAGAGATCTAAGAACCATTACTGTAAAGTTTCTAAAAATATGCATTGACAGTTATGAAACCAAGAACCTTCTCACAAATTGAGCATTGTGTTTTCAATTGTTTTGCTGTAGTGTGTAATGATGTGTATAGTGTTTACACTTTTGAAAGCTTCGAGCTGCTCTTTTGGTGTGAAAGTTTGAGTTTTGAAGTGAGAAGGTGTAGTTGTGTTTATGTAGCTTTAGAAAAGGGTGTTGTGTGTAGACATTGGGGAACATGGAGGAAACATTTGTGAATTGTGTTTTAGCATTTGAGAAAAACTGTAAGCCAATCAAAAACTCAACCACTATGCATTCAACTGGAACGAATGAAAAGATTCAGTGAGAGGAGTCGGGTGTGTGTCAATTTATTGTCGGAGAGAAGAGTGTGAGAGAACGTACAGCTGGAATCAATGTATAAATACTGCAGAATAGTAGAATACTGATATTACAGTATTATTACCCAACAAAACATAGATCTCTTTTTTTACTCGATACTTCTAGCTCTCCTATGTAGCCGACTGGTATAAACTTCACCCAGATTTGGAAGCTCAGATCCAACGACCCTTTGTGCTGCTTTTCCCACATGCTGAAGTTCTCTCTGATCAGTGGCAGATAGCATACCACACTGTGAAAGTGTAGGAAAGTTTAATCTCTATGGTACTGTGGTAAAAGTTCCTGAGTTGTTTTGGAGGCAGTTGCGCCTTTTTTCACCACATGAGATAGATTCCATGACCATGTCAAAAAACATGAAAGTAAACCCCTCAGGTCTGCTCGTTCACTTCCTCAACATCTATGTAGAGCAGCATGTTCTATTTACTAGTATCTTCTAAAGTCCACTATAATCTCTAGTCTTTGCAGCATTGAGTTTCAAGTTATTAACGCAACACCATTGAACAAGATGGCTTCAATTCTCTTCCCTATATGCAGTCTCTTCAGTTACATACCTGCTCCCCCTCTAAGCCCATTATTCTTGGTATAGATGGCCCACAAATGTCCACATCAAGGAGTGCTACCTGGAACAGAAAAAAATGAAAATTAAGAACAATTACTTAGTTAATTACTTAACCTATTTTTTTTTGTTTACATAATGGTCCCTTTAACCTGACTTTTCATAATTAAGATACCATTCAGATGTGTAATTTGGTCAGTCCAATTGGGAAGCTTGTTCATATTTTCTACTTTAATAAATAAAACAAAGCAAAAGGTTTGAAATTTGAACAGTTATTTTTTTCAAGGCAAAAGATAATAGCACCATTGCAGTACAATGAAGTTAACACAAGATGTCAGTGTGGCCCGGCTCAGTGAGTCAGCGACTCACACAGACTGCATACACAGCTTCAGTCTGACTAGCATTGACTCATACACAAGTCATTACATAAGGCATCAATTCAATTCCAGCTCTATACACACAGACCGCAACAACCTCCAATACATGTTTAAGCCATTTAAACTCATCTCTGAAGGCCACATTACCCTGCTGTGACCAAGAAACATAACCTTTCCATGGCCTTTGTGGTATAAATGAAATCATCAGGTCTGAGGCATCTCATGTCTGAGTGTACAGCCTTGATTTGATGTGGGCTGAGTATATACAAGACCTGATGGATTCATGATTTAGGCCAGATGTGGAGCAGGGCTGTGATATAAGAACAGGTGGCCAAGTTACACGTCAAGTCTGCCCCTTCTTTATCTCGTTTTCAATCAGCTCTTAAAAGGTTTCATTATTATTAGTATTATTATTCAGTAACATTTAACAGTATCTATGGTTTTTAATCATTGATAGACGGCTTACTGATTCTGTACAGCACTCTGGGACAATATGTGTTGCATTTAAATGTGCTTTAAAAATAAACCGAACGAAAATGGATTGCTTTGTGTGTGTGTGCGATAACATTCAGAACACGTCAATAAATAGAAAACAACACTAAAAACACCTCAACGGGGCCTCACAGAAACAGCTGCAGATGATATTTCAGCACTGGGAAAAAAAGAATTGGGATGATACTCCTGGCTTTTGTAAAGGAGATCATTAAAACTCTTCTTCATCTCTTATAACAGGCCCATGAGGACTGCTGCATGCCCACTGGATTATACTACAGCATATGTTTAGATGATCACACCAGAGCAAATCTCCAGCCATGAGTTAGTGCGTGTGTGTGTGTGTGTGTAACTAATCCGTGGAAATGATAGGAACTGAGAAAAATTCCAGATGTGCTGACGATTTGACTTTTTGGATTCATGGAAGGAAGTCCTTTCTTTTCCTGCAACAAAGATGCGACTTCTCATATTGATATTGAGTTCTCAAAGCATTTGTTTAAATTGTGAAGTGTATTTAATAAAAATGTCAAACGTTATTTGTTGACGGCTGAACTAAGCAGGAAGCTTTTAAAACACACTTGTTCTGAAGTTAATTTCTCCCTCCCTGTTCTTCTGCTTTGAAGAACTGGGGAGTGTAAGCAGCAGAGGAGAAGCAGAGAACCCCAACAGAAACAGAGCAAGTCCCTTCACTCTCCATTTCGGTTTATCCCAGGAAATGGTGGCTCAGTGAGAAGGGTTGTAGAGAGGCTAAAACCATATAGTAGCAAAAGTCAGGGATTCTCCCGCAGAGCAACAGGGAAAGTCACACCACTTCCTCCCAGAGTTTGAATACTTTTCTTCTGGCAACCGCTATGCTTTTCCAGTACTTCCCTTTTTCTTGGGCTAGAAAGAAAAATGTACATTCTCCTGCATCTTATTTGGCCTTATTAAATCAATGTCTGAAAACCCTTAGGGCTCATCAAATATGTGGAGCAAGGAGGGGAAAGGAACATCTTAAACTTACAAAAATGCTAAGAATCCCACGGACCTCTTGAGGGAATATGAAACATCCACAAACGGGCCTGTTTAGGGCCAGATGTAGGTTTAGCAAAGAGGTTTGGTTGGTAGCAAACATAGTTGGTTTGCTATGTTTCCATCCAAGTTACAAATTTGTATAAATGTAATTTGCTAAAATGTATAAGAAATAAAACATTTATGAGAACAAAAATCACAATTGTTAATAAATGGCATGAAACTAATATTGCAAAATCTGTATTAAAATCATTTGACCTGGCTAATGAGCAGCGAATATTTGATTTTTTATAATATTTTCTTGTCATTTACCGTACTTTAAAGTTGTTTGAGTACAGTGCTACAGCATTAAACAAAATACTAGGTAATGTGGTTGAACGGTTAAAGATCTGGACTGGAAAACCCCAAGGTTGAGGAGATTCTTGTGCCATACTCAAAGACCTCTCAGCAACTGCTCACACCACAATAACTGATCAACGAAAGACTGATCAAATGTGTTAATAATGCTGTTAAAGAACTGGGACTTTTAAACTGTCCAGCTGCAGGCAATTATTCTCAACCATGAAAACAAGTGGCTGCTATATTCATCAGGATTCTGCAGACAGCTACTAAACCACCAGCATTTCCTTAGAAAGCAGCTTGGGACACAGAAAAAAAAAGGAAAAAAGTTTTACATGGGCACAGCTCTCATAAAGGGTATTTATCCTCTGTTCAAGAGGAGGAGAAGGAGAGAGTAGAGAGGAGAGTTCATCCAAAGGGAAATTCTTATATCTTACTTTTTCACATGTCTAGAGGCAAGTTATGAAAATATGTCACTGTATCTCTAAAGACAAACAAAAAAATATTTAATAGAAATGTCTAAGAAAAATGAAAACAGCCTGAGATTAAGGGGGGCAGAGGTGAGAATCAATAACCAAAAAGAGTGTTTGCAACAGCCTGAAGCACTTAAAATAAATGGCACAAGAACAAGACATTCTTGGGTCAAACACAAGTATCTTCCCAGTTTCAGTTGGGTGGAGTATTCCCCTGTTATCAAAACTATGAGACAGACTTCATATGGAAATATAGCATTTATTTTTTGGTACAAACATATTCTAAAAGTGATTAAATATTAAAATATTGCATCACAATTTCATTAAGTTTCAGCATAAAATAAATCTAAAAACTAAATGCAGGATGTTTCAGTAAATGTTAGCTACTGCACAGCAGGTTTATCCAGTTATCAACATTGTCACACAATCTTCCTCATTAACAGCTACATAATACTTTTCGTAATGCTCTAACAAAGACCTCATAGTGCTCCAGTTACTGTGAATAAACGCCACACCTGTAAATTACTCAACTTCCAACTTGCATGCACCTTCAGTCAAAAGTATGAAGCGCTCAAAACAGATGCTCATTATTAGTAAGAAATGAGTCTTGTAATACAACATTACAAGAACACTATGCATTCTTTTAATTCATGATGTTGGTCTGCAATTTTCAACAGTATGACCTTTAGCGTTTACTTGCAAACCAAAATAAGATTAGGTGGCTGGATGTGCTGAAGTACATGCTAGAAAAACAGTGGGGATAAAAAAAGCCAACATAAATATAAAGGACACAGCTTCTTTTACAAGGAGCACTGCCATTGAACAACACCTTAGAAAATGGGAGAAAAACCCCCATTAAACTCGGTTTCTTTAAAATATAGAGATGAGTCACTTGAAAACGTGTCTTCTGCTTAAGGCTGAAATACAAAAATGTTATGAAACGGCCACTTAAATCACCAAATAAAACTTTAAAAAAACAGTTATAACTATTTTACTGTTTATCTATCTAGAAATTTTCTAAATATATATAACATAATATACAAACACTAATGTTAAAATGTTTGGGGTTGGTATTTTAATGTTTTTGAAAGAAGTCTCAAGCTCACTAAGGCAGCATTTATTTGATGAAATATACTGTAAAAACAGTAATACTGCGAAATATTACAAGTTAAAATAACTTTTCTATTTTATTATACTTTAAAATGTAATTTATGTCAGTGATGGCAAAGTGTAATTTATGTCTGAATTTTCAACAGCCATTACTTAAAGTTGTCATGAAACTAAAACTGTCCCTCTTTACTTTGTTATTGCACATTACTAGTCTTATGGTAAACAATTAATCTGTGCAAGTTAATCCACAAAAAAAGGTCTTTGTAATCTTTAATCACAACCTGAAAATGTACTTCCCCTCTGGAATGCCCTTCCTTCTCAGATGAAGTCAATTTGAAGGCTTGGGTATCGCAACCTATTTAACTGTCAGTCAAGTGGAAACTTTGGCAGCAAGCTAAATCCAACGCCTAATGCAACTTATGCTTCACACAGTCTTCAGTGCCACATATATTCGTGTTAATATGCATGTTTCCATACAAGTCAAGTCGAGTGTTATTGTCATTCCGCTACATACAGTGGAACGAAATGTCGTGCCTCAAAGGACCACGGTGCTACATAAGTACAGAAAATCTGTACTTATTGAGACAGACAGACACACACAGTGGTGTGAAAAGGTTTTTGCCCCCTTCCTGAAAATTTAAGTAAAAGATAAAACAAGAAAACACAAAATGCAATTTTTTAAATGAAGGATTTTAAGGAAAAACAAAATGTAACAAATGTAATTGTAAAATTAATGTCAAATTTGAGGTTTCTCTTGCTGTTCCTCATCCTGTTTTATCCGTGTGAAATAAACTCCTCGCGACTGATATCAAGCATATGCATTAAAGTCTCTTATCTGCTGAAGCTTGCACTTGGAGGGCCTCTCAACGCCTTCCTGATTCTTTCAGTTCTCAGGAAGTGTGAACACAACGCAAGGCATACAACAGGATGTTCCCACACAGTGCACAGCCCTTCAGGGATTGATGGGGGGACTTTTGACACAGCAGATAAGTGTGAGCTCTCAGCACGCAGGCCTGAGTGGAAGGTGTTGTTTGGAGATCATATAGGTCAACGGTCAACATCAGCAAGTGTGACCCAAGTCCTACACTCACCTCAGATGAGCACAAAGAAAGACATCACCTCTGTTTTTCTCTTCAAGCTTCAGCAACCCATTATTACATGTACCATTAGCCTGAAAAATAAATATCAGTCCCTGAAGAAAAAAAATCAATAAAGAGAAAATGCAGTTGCACAAACTGCCATCTAACAATGGAAAGTGGGATATAAAAGCAAAAAACATGAAACAATTTCACAGCGAGACCTTTTAAAGGCACTTCTGAATACTGGAAGCAGAGAGCATGGAACTAGGTTCCTCTCGGCTTTTAGATGCCAGCCACATTGGATCGCTTCGCATTGTGGAAGTCCCCAAGCTGTGCGATTTAAATTGTTTGAGGGATTGAAGATTATTTCAGTCAGTGAGCTGCCAAAGGGTAAACAGCGGACGCAGTCTGTACGCTGACAGCACTATTGTGGCCGCAGTTTGTTGAAATGAGATCAATACATTTCTCCCTTGTGCACTGGCTCAGAAAGAGTCCCAGGCAGAGCCGTGCTCTTCTCAATGAACCCAGTAAACACAGCTCTTTCTGCCACAGAGTCCTACAATGCACTAAAAATAGCTAGCAGTCTCAGACAGAGAAACATTATTGTGAAGTGCTTGGCTCGGATTTTGAGATACAAAAACAGAAGCTTTTCCTGTTCACTGCACTGTCACAGTGATTCATCCAAGTTTGAAAGCATAAGTGTTACGTTATCCTTAAGCGGTTGGTTGGTTTTCCCATTCTGATTAATACAATAATGTTTTGCTAAAGGCACTGCACTTAAAACGTCTGATAGGATTTCTGAAATTATTCTGAACAAGTTCAGAAATGGGATTTAATGATGTTCAGAGTGCTGTAAGGCAATCTGTAAATAATACATTGAATAAGCTAGATTGAAAATGAATCAAGAGGAAACTCTTTTCAAAAATAAAAGAATAATCCCTAATTTAATCTAAATGAGTTGCGGCATTTCATATTCTGATGAGTGCAAAAATATCTTTAATTAAAAAGGGCAGGTCATTATTAAGTCTTGATTAAAAAAATGAAAAATATCAATGGTAATCACAATAGCGAGACAAATATTGGTCAAAACAAAGGCTGTTTCCGAAATCTAAACAAATCTGACTTTTCAGACAACGGAGGCCAGAAAACTTCAAGGTATGCAAGATCTTAAAGATCATATACCATCCTTTCTACAAATAAATCTAGCTGACTAAGTCTAGGCTGCGTTGATGTATCCCATGATACAGCTGTATGTGCAGTTAGTTCAAAAGATAAAAATGGCATCAGAACGGATAAAAATAAATAAAAATTATCAGCTTCTTTAATTTACTTCTATGGATTCAATAGATTTGTTCAACAGATAAACTAAAGATGCAGTAAGTCATAGTTAGCAGCTAGTGGTTGAAATATGTACTGCAGTTCAAATACAAAATATTGGTGAGTTGTGTTCTACTACTCCTCTTCACACTCACATGGGTTGCCATATTGAAGGAAATGAAAAAGAAATCAACACTTAAATTGGAGGAGTTGATTTATCATATTTTTCAATATGCCTCTGGACAGAGATTTTGAGATAGATGGCAAGACTTTTTAAAATAAGCGATCTGTGGCCTAGTTTTTTTTTTTGCTGGCTTGCATGGCTGCAATATGTCTTCAGCCAGCTGGCAAACCAGGGTATAGAAATACTACTGGGTAAATTTGCTCAGGGGAGGATCACAGACCAAAACAAAAACAGACATTCCGACATGGAATGCACATTTCAAAGTAAAATAGCTGGCTGTAACACTGATATATCAATTTGATTAGAATAATGTAAAGATATTTCAGGGTGGTGTCAGGCAGTGTTTTTCCTCCCGATAAGGAGAATTAATAAATAAACCAACCAATACATGAAAAAAGGTCAGCTAACTCATCTGCTAGGCTCCAACGTTATTTAGATTTCACGTCAGGCCTCTTTGAATCATATGTATTTCTGGCTTAACACTGTTAATCATAAAAAACACTTAAAGCTGCATGCAACCCAAAACAATAAGAAAATGTAATCATTGGAAAAACATCTCAAACACCATATCTAAATTTAACGAAGCCAGGCAAAAATGAAGGAAATTGTTTCTTAAAATATAATAATAAAAAATATATTTTTGATTATTTATTTTAGAATATTTAAAAACAATCATATCTCAGACATAGTCATTAAACCAATTAGTAATAGTCAAAAGATGTGACATCATTCCTGTAGCTCAACCAGTAGACCTTTATAGACCCTTTTCACATGACGTCACGCAACTTCCGTTTTAACTCAAAGCAGGGTATCTTCACTTCCGTTTAGCCGCAAGCGCGTTCAGGAGAATGACAGAACTGGCTAACTAACAACACGAAAAGTAAAGGTTATAGTAATAATAATAATAATGTTTATGTATTTATAGGTTTCTGTATTTTAGTTCGTTTAATAATGTTAATGATTATTTCCAGTTTACAACTCTTTAACATGTACATGAACTGGATGGAAAGTAGGCTAGTTTGCAGCAACAGGAAAAATATGCATCAGCCTGTGTTGCCTGAAGTTTACTAATAATTTTTAACTTTTATATGATGTATTCCCACACAGTTGTTTAGAATGACTCCCTCTTAAGCCAATCTAACGGTCAAACCATTTTCATATTCTGATGTGATTCATTATTCCTCATTACCTGTGTCCATCTTTCAACAGTTTCCCACCCATCAAGCATGGCACAGTCTTCTTGTCGATGCTATTGTAGTGTTCCTTGTTGTTCAATAAATAAATAAAAAAACGTATGTGGCAGTAAATTAATTTTATAACCTTCATGGCCTTAAGGTAATGCTCCATATTGGAATGTTTATAATGTGTTTGATCTGCACAATGTTGTTATATGTTTGCAGTCTTTACACCGAACCCAAATATGTTCAGTCAATGACTGTATATTGTGTTCAATAAAAATTATACATTTGTGATAATCTGTTGCCCTAAATATTTTAATGTAATGTTAAATTGCATTTCCTGTTTTCATGTTTCCTGTTGTCAAAATTCTACAAAAAACGACAACGTCAAAGAAGTTTGTTTGAAACCTTTGCCAATTTATTAATAAAACAACTCACATGTACAAAAGTATTCACAGCCTTTGCCATGATACTCAGCTGGATCCTGAAAAGTGGCCATATGCATTGTACAGTGTACATTTCACAACGGTGTGGGCAAGATTCGTGGAATTCTTTGGTACTGGTTTGTATCCTTTATCAAGTTTAGAACGTGTTGTAAGCGAAAATGTGTCTGAAAGTTGCTGTACATCATAGACGCTTGTCTGGCAGATGTAGAAAGGGACTGTGTAAACTTTATCGTGTTCACTATGACGGCCGGCGGAAGTAACTTTACCCTGCTTTGAGTTAAAACGGAAGTTGCGTGACATCATTGTGAAAAGGGTCTATTGCTTACAATGTCCAGGTCAAGGGTTCGATTCCAAGGAAAAGCAAGAACTGATTAGAATGTCAATGTGTTTCTTGAATGCAAGGTAAGTCGCTTTGGATAAAAGCGCCTGCCAAATTTAAATGATAAAATACTCATGAAGAAAGTATAGAATATTTTGGTCTTACCTCTTTGGAGTCATCACTAGCTAATGCATGAGACAACTGTGCGCTGAATGTGCTCTTCCCAACACCCCCTTTGCCAGACAAAACTAGAATTTTGTGCTTCACAGAGGTCATTTTTTGTCTGATTTCCTCTATAGCTGCAATGACAGAAAACAATGTCACTATTATAATAACCCTAAATGAAAACAAATCATCATATAATGAAAAATCTATCTTAAAGAGTCATATTAGGACATGAAAATTAAGATGTTCTTTGCATTTTACCCTAGCTTTCTTTATTAGCATTTAATACATCTAGAAGAAAACTGCTCACATAGAGATGTCCAAGAGTAATATATATATATATATATATATATATATATATATATATATATATATATATATATATATATACATACACACACACACACACACGCGCGTGCATCTCTGTCTATATGCACACGCGCATATATAAGTGAATCAATGTATACCTGGATCAGGGGCATTGGCGGCATTAGACGCACATATATTCTGGTTTGGGCATCCCTGACAAGCTGAAGATTTACCAGCCTGGTCACTGCTTGTGCCCGGACAGTCTAGACAAATTGACAAGACTTAATTAAAAAGCAAACAGACATGTAAAGTGTAAATCATGCACAGATGCCTCTCTTTTTAAATTGATATTACTAATACACACACAGTCATGGACTCAGACATGAGCTCAGACTGAAGTTTGGTAGCATGTTTAAGTTGCTGACACAGGCAGCTGTTGTGTGAGATCGTCTATAAGGACAGATGTCAGTTGGCGAAGGCGTCTTTAAAAAAAAAGATGTGTATTCAATGTTCTTAAAGTTAGTGTTATACACATTTATTAGACTTACGCTCTGGCGCATCACTAGGAACATCCGCCATGTTTCAAATCCTGCGAAGTTCCTCACACTGGTGCAACAACCATCAACTTCCCCGGATAACGCAGTGCGTCGAAAGTTCCTCACGGTCACATTGCGGGTTTTGCCGCACAGAGCAGTTTTGGTTCGTGTGGCAATGTGAAAATATTTGTTACATTTTTGTTTATTAATGTATAGATTCATCAGATTTTTCTGCTTTTATTACTAATATAAATACTGTTATACTAAATATAATAATATTAGTCAAGTATTTGACCAAGCTATTTTTCAAGTCAATAGATGCTTTAATATATATATACATTTTAATTTCCATTTGAAGTGGTCCCTTATATGAACTAAATGTGACAAATATTTTCATATTTCACTCTTCTCTGCCACACAAGCCAAAGCTGTGTCAAAATATTGAATTGTGACCGTTCTTCCCAATGTAACATTCTCCTTATATTTCAATAGCTTTAAAAATCATATTTGAGGTATTTATATGGTTTATGGCTTAGCAAGTTGTCAACAACTTTAATAAATTGATACATTAAATCCGACTGTTGTGTAATGTATGGTTAGAACAAAGTGTGAAAGTTTTTTCAAAGAAGTTATTGAGTATAATTACAGGGTTGTTTATTTAGGGACTTCTGAACTCTATATCCGATGGGTTGCTCTGGAATGCTTTTAATGAGAATTAATTTTTCTCTGAATTACTTCTTATTTTTAGATAGTAGCCTAAAACGTTTATCAAGGAATGCTTGTTCAAAACGAGCATACGATAATTTAAATATTACTTGAATGTCCATTTTGTCAAGTTTTTCAGAGAGTTAAGTGGTTAATTGTAGATTTATTGAAGTCTTATAAATTATATTTTGAATGGCAAACAAATAGCTTTGGGTACTGATAAAAAAAGTCAAATATTGTGGCCGTCTGTCTTAAGCAAACTGGATGAGAGGTTAGGGATAATAATGCTTGTGCAAATCAAAAGGAATGTCGCTATGTGACTACAAATGCCAATCATATTACCTATAGCCACAACCTCTGATCTCGGATATTCCCTCTCTCAGCTTTTAGTTAGATAATGATTCAAATACAGATTTACCTCTCAGTCACTGAAGGGTTAACTCAAGTGTTTGTACAGGGCTTTTGAGGAAGCAGAAAGTTTCCTAAAACCTCCCAAGGGTCGTGTCACTGTATACAGGATGGCCTTGTGCTTGAATTGCCCAGTTACGGATGTTTCTTTTCAAATGCCAGAGAATGGCATTAAAGGCAAAAGGTGATTGTCTGACTTCTGGACATTATTTGTCAACAACAACTCTAATAAAGCTTTTGAGATTGACTCTTTAAACTTCTCTGACTTTTTTAAAGGATACTGTGGAAGAGGTGGCAACATCAATCTCAAACTACTTAAACATGAGGTAGGATGGATTTTCTGTCCTTTATATTCATTTATCCTTGAGCAAACAGTTTTATTGGGACTTTTTCTAAAGAAAAAAAAGTTTCTCTACTATAGGGGTTGTCGTTGTTATTTTTGTTTTTGACGGTTGTAACTCCAGGTGACCCGAATCTGAATTTTGGGCGTCTTAGTTTTCCATGGACAGGGAATGTAATATGAGATGTCCATTGTTTTTTACATCCTTCATAAGCTAGCCGTGAAGAAACACGCCCTTAAACAGGCATTATGGGAGGAGATCTCTCACACCATCTCATCCCCCATTCATATAAAACCTCTTTTATGAATCCCTCAGGTGTGCTGAGGAATTTTCTCTTTTGCTGAGTTGATCAGAAAACTTTGTTTGTGAAGAAGCTATACTCTCTCTGAAAGGCAGTATATATTATTAGTGATGTACATTGTTTCAAATTCACATGCATTTTTAGCATTGACAAAGAATAAAAATTGCAGCAATATTATATAAAGTTTTTTTTGTTTGTTTTAGTTCATGCACACACCAGTGTAATATTTCAAGCTGTCCTGTAGGAGGTGACAAAAGAATCCCTAAATAATAGGGAATTGGTTTGAAATTATATTTTAGATTATTTAATGTATTTATTTTTTGTATTTAATAATTTATTTGTATGCATTTAGAAATGCCTAAATTATGGAAGAATATCTATAACCTGAAACGTCTAGAACAATAACACAAAGCAGCAAACATGTTAAATAAAAAACACATTATTCTGATTGGTTAGTATATCACATGACCTGCACTAAAATCATGGAAATCTATTTAAAAAAAATCACTGACTAATGAACAATAGAAAGTCACTGTAAGTCTATAAACTTGTCACTGTGACCTCAAATACTCCAGGGCAAGTACACAGATAAATGTCAGTTTGTTGCCAAGGAAACTATTCCGCCTGGCTAGCTTAAGATAGAGCCAGTCGCCACTCCTTGTCCCCTCGAAATGGTGTGGGAGCGTCTGTTTTTATTTTGTTCCACTCCAGAGACCAAGAAGAAGGGTGTGTTTTCCCTAATTTATCTCATAGTTGTCATGTTTACATTCAGAGAACAGAACTGAGAGGTGAAATATGTTATTGATAAGGCAAGACATGGAAAGTGAGCTTGTGCTTTGAGTTTTAAAGGCACAATTTATAGATAACGTCTTGAGGATGCATATTCAATTTGACGGATCAAGTGTTTTGTACAGCACCCTTATCTTGTGCCTTGTTATGTAACTTTAAAATAAAAAAACATTCTCTTTTAGCCATACACAATCTCATGGATGAATGATAACAAGTGAAAAATGGCTGCATTGAGATGTCAAACAGGTGCATTTTTGGTTTTGAGTAACCATCTTGTTTTTGGTGTTTCATACTAGCTTAAGTTCTCATAGGACAACATAGGCCCCATTTATTTGCTGGTTAATCTAGTTAAGAGGCTAATTCCTCAATTGTTTTGTGAGTAAAATGATCTTCAGGGCCACCTGACAAGTAAAAACAATTCAAGATACACATTTGGACTGGATTACTCTGCTTCTCGGGTAGTGATTATTATTATTTTAATATATTTTTACTATAGTTTACCAGATCACACTTTTCAGAACACAATTCAGAACGCTATTCTTCAACCAACACCCTTGGAGAAGTCAATGAGGATTGATTTTTCTATTACTTGGTGAGGATAAAGATTTCATGGCCACCTGTTCAAGTTAAAAGTTCAAGAAGAACATTTGAACAATTACCCTGCTCCTCCGATAATGATGATGATTATTATTATAGTAGAGCAGCTATGTGCATTAAATTCAGTTCTTCAACCCAAACCCTTTGTGATTCATACTGGAGAAACTGAGATAAGCCCCCATGTGATGGGTCTTTCTTCCAGGCCTCAAGGACAAAGACTTAAATCTTCTCCACTTCCCTCGGGCCCACTCGCTTTCCTGTGCCGATTAGCCTCCAAGACTAGTGCGAGAAGTCTCGTCTACGGGATTAGATTTTGCTCTTCGAAGCTTCGCCCCACACTTAGAATAAAGGACTGTAGAGCGGACTTCAATCAACACGAGGCTGACCGACGAGCATTCCAGGAGAGCGGAGAATGTGCAACCAATATCCGTAGACGCAGTCACCCTGAAGGGCCAGAGACACGCTCAACACTTGTTAACAAGTGTTCTCTTGTGATGGTCCTGTGGATCATTGAGAGCTCATCGCCAGTATTTCAGTACAGCCGCCCAGAGAGCAATTCGGACTGCGGTGGATTTTCATCATGCACATCCCAGATTTGTTGGACTAGAACAACATGACTTCTGTTCAATGAAGTGTCTTCACGATTCCAAGTGGAACAGTAGATGTGTTATGATGATCCAGGACTTCTGCCAAGACTTCATTTAATACAATATATTTGGAGGAATGCTTGCGAGAAACCAGTCTTTGCTGTGTCTATAATTCATCTAATGTAAACTCAGTGCTTAGTAGGCTATTAAGTGCTGGAGCTCTTTTTTCTTTGAAAGTTAATTACAGTCATTACCAAACTGGGATGGAATAGAATAGGCTACATAGTGTTATTCTGACCTCAAATTCCTCCCAGCAGAGTATGTATGTGAACATCCAGTAAATACAGCCATCGTTGGAAAAAAAATAACAACACAATTTTATTAATAACCAAACAGATGCTAAATGAACCGTACAAGATTGCATTCAGGATGAATTTCTCTCTGTGGAGAAAGATCAACAAGATTAAACAAATCTTGAGATCCTCTGAAGTATAAAATGAATTTTATAAAGTGCTGGTAAAGCAAAGAGCAAAGCGAGAATGCAAATGTGCATTGTTGCAGTGACTCAGTCGGAGGACCAGCTTGCTGCCCAGGGGGAGTGGCTCGCTGGCATCTCCAGCCATCACTATGATTGGATTCACTCGCTACAAATGTGCTAATCTTGCCATTTCTCATTTGTCTCCATAGCACTGTAAAAGAATTAAGAGAGTCGGACAGAAACATCAGCCCACATAGTCAGACTGGAATGTTTGAATCACACTAGAGTGTCAGAATATGACAGCATACCTGCCACAATTTGTTCTTGTGCTCTGTCTGCAGACCCTGCAGGAGATTTTCTAGATTGAGAGGACAGCCAGTGAGCTGGAACAGGCCATAGCTTGTTACACACACACACACACACACACACACACACACACACACACACACACACACACACACACACACACACACACACACACACACACACACACACACACACACACACACACACACACACACACACACACACACACACGTTGTGTTTCCATGTTACATGGGGACTTTCCATAGACATAATGATTTGTATACTGTACAAACTGTATATTTCCCAACACTTAACCTAACCGTCACAGAAAACGTTCTGCATTTTCAAAAACAAATAACATATAAGCTTTTTTCCTCACGGGGACCAAAAAATGTCTCCTAAATGACAAGGATTTCAGATATTACCATCTCTGTCTCACACACACACACACACACACACACACACACACACACACACACACACACACACACACACACACACACACACACACACACACACACACACACACACACACACACTATACTGAATACTTTCACTTTTGTGCACATTTTGTTAAGTTTTAGCCTTAAATTTGAACATTTGAAATTTAGCTCAGTTTCATCTTTGAGATGTTTTTTCACATTGATTGGCGCAAATCTGGCATAACTGTCTTTATAAGGTGAAAATGCATATATATATATATAAATTTAGCTTTATTTAATAGCTTTATAATCAAATAAATGCAGCCATGGTGAACATTAGAGATTTTCTCATTTTTTTCTTCATTTCTTTTATTTATCAACAATTATATACTGTTGGATGTACCGTATAACAACCGCGTTAACAACAATATAAAAAAAATGGACAAAAGTAATGGACAAAATTCACACCTAGGGTCAGGTGTAATATGAATTACATTGTATAAATCAAAGGTGAATCAAAAGGCACTTTTTAACAACAAGGCACTATGTCACAGAGCACACAGTCAGCTATACATTACAGGAAGGAATCAAGCCATTTTTTTCTATTCATGAATAATTAACTGTGCCCAGTTTAGTTTTAATCATGAGTAAATGGCTCTTTTGAGGTTCTTTTAATAAATCGTTTGAAAAAGACTAGGACACAATGAACCAGTTTTAGAAACCACTGAATCAGTGAATATTTGAATATTTTTTTGCTTTCTCTCGAGGACAGATAGTAACAACATACAGATGAGTAAAGAATAAATTCATTTTTCAAGCAGTTCCAAGATTGATTTTCAGCTTTTAATGTACCCATTCCCTATATTTAAAATGTGATTTTAGAATATTGTGCTGTAATAATAATGTTAATAATGCCATTGAGCTTTTTGTTTTTGAGTATTGCTCCTCATAAATCCTTGTGTCAGCCCATGATCATTCACATACTCATTCAGCTGTCATCTATCTTTAAAGATTTACTTTGTAACACATAAGAAATCCATATCTTATATAAGATATACATTCTAATTATACAGTTCTCACTGCTCATTTTTAATTTTGTCAGACACCTGTACTAGCTCCTTTCACCTGCTTGCTAGCTCAGTGAACCTGCTTGAAGATATCATTGTGCATTATGAGTGAAACGGTTTCTCAAACAAGAAAAAAAAAGAGTAGGACAGTACTTGATTTGTGGTTTGCTATTGTTGCGATCTCATGTGAGTGACACCCTCGCACCAGTAAACAAAGACGCCACTGCAAGAGGGAAAGTTATTTTGATTAAGATTACGAAGGCACGTGAATTAAATAAATGACATGCACTGATAAATCATTTATGAAATATAGTCTACATCAGCGTCCCATATAAAATAAGAATTGCCGGTTTTGATTTTGTGGTGACTTTAAGATATGAGTGGAGTCAGTGGCACAACAATTAGATGAAACATTAGATCTCTCTGATATAGTATGTGTGAGTGGCACTGAGACCTGGGATATCCATCAGACAATGAACATTCTGGAATATTGCCTCTGTGATGCACGTGACACAATGCAGCAGCTGGCTGGCTGACTTCAAGGCCACGCTGGAGCAAGAGGCCAATTCATTGTTTACAGACCTGGAGCGTTGAACAGGCTGGCACAAGAAATTTCCCTGTGCACCCCTCCAGGTGTAAGATTCATTCAAATTTCTAAGCACAACAGACACATATGCAAGGGTGCAAAATGGATTTGGTTTAAAAACTGGGGGAATTAAAGAGTAAACCATTTTAACAGGGTCCTGGATGATTCTTACATTTACATTTTATTTATACTTATGCATTGGGCAGATGATTTTATCCAAAAATAACTTAATATTGCATTCAAGGTACACATTGACATTCTAACCAGTTTTTGCTTTCCCTAGGAATTTTTACCTGTTAGTTTACCTGTCATCCACATGTGCAAAGTTAGTTGAAACCACACAACCATAATTAAGTAATAGTTAACATTTGCTAGATTGCATAGAATATGTGAGGTATTTTTATATTATTCAAGCATAGTGGAATAATAAATGACTTAGCACACACCTCGGAGAGGAACCGGTTAGTATCCAATTTGTAACAACATTTAACAGATGGTGGAGACAACAAGGAACTGTTGTCCTTGTTGCAACGGAGAACGGTAATATACACTTCTGAAACTTGGATTTCTTTAGTGTGTGCTTCAACACAGAAGGAGATGAGGGAATGTGAAGCAGGTGTGTGTGATCAGTACTCTGGTAATTGTGACCTCTGTTACAATCCTACATCTATCTGATGGTGGAGATTGTCACAGTCATGTCGTGTCTCGTCACTTTCCTCCAGTATGAGCCTTCTGTGTTTCCGTCATTGTCATTCGTTGGTTCTCCGCATGTGGATGGTTTCCTTCCGTGTCTCCTTGTACTCCGAGTTTTGCACTGTTAAGTGCCGTTTCTGTTTACGTTTTGAATAAATAAAGTGTTGCTCCTCGTCTCTTCGCATCGCACACCAGCACCACTGTATTACAGAGATTGAGTGGTCCGTGACATGGGATCACTTGGACAGATCCACTTCAAACTAGATGCACCAATAATAAATTGCTCCGCCAATAATTATCGCTAATTCAGAATTATATCCACTGATTCTGATACCAATAGTTAGATTTTCTTAAGGAAAAAAACGTTAATTATGAATTAATTTTTCTGTTTTTTATTGATATCATTCCACGGTTGAACCTCAGTTGATTGATAATAAAGGAGACCTATTATGCAAAATTCACTTTTACATTGTGTTTGAAGATAAAATGTGTATCAACAGTGTGTGTATATTACCACCCTATAATAGTAAAAATCCCTATAAAAATAAAAATAAGGCAAATGCTTGCAATGTGACGTAATATTATTTAGGCCCCATCCACGACAGCTTACTGACTCTGTCCTATAGACCCTTTTCACATGACGTCACGCAACTTCCGTTTTAACTCAAAGCAGGGTATCTTTACTTCCGTTTAGCCGCAAGCGCGTTCAGGTGAATGCAGGAACTGGCTAACCAACAACACGAAAAGTAAAGGTTATAGTAATAATAATAATGTTTACATATTTATAGGTTTCTGTATTTTAGTTCGTTTGATAATGTTAATGATTATTTCCAGTTTACAACTCTTTAACATGTGCGTGAACTGGATGGTAAAGTAGGCTAGTTTGTAGCAATATGCATCGCTCTCAGCCTGTGTTGCCTGAAGTTTACTAATAAGTTTTAACTTTTATATTATGTATTCCCGCACAGTTGTTTAGAATGACTCCCTCTTAATCCAATCTAACGGTCAAACCATTTTCATATTCTGATGAGATTCATTATTCCTCTTTACCTGTGTCCATCTTTCAACAGTTTCCCACCCATCAAGCATGGCACAGTCTTCTTGTCGATGCTATTGTAGTCTTCCTTGTTGTTCAATAAATACATAAAAAAACTTTTGTGGCAGTAAATTAATTTTATAACCTTAATGTCCTTATGGTAATACTCCATATTGGAATGTTTATAATGTGTTTGATCTGCACAATTTATGTTTGCAGTGTTTACACCGAACCCAAATATATTCAGTGACTGTATATTGTGTTCAATAAACATCATACATTTGTGATAAGCTGTTGCCCTCAATATTTTAATGTTTAAAATTGCATTTCCTGTTTCCTGTTGTCAAAATTCTACAAAAAAGGACAACGTCAAAGAAGTTTGTTTGAAACCTTTGCCAATTTATTAATAAAACAACTCGCATGTACAGAAGGATTCACAGCCTTTGCCATGACACTCAGTTGGATCCTGAAAATCCACTCTTACTGCCATTTGCATTGTACAGTGTACATTTCACAACTGTTTGGGCACGATTCTTGGACTTCTTTGGTACCGGTTTGTATCCTTTATCAAGTTTAGAACGTGTTGTAAGCGAAAATGTGTCTGAAAGTCGCTGTACATCATAAACGCATGTAAGGCAGATGTAGAAAGGGACTGTGTAAACTTAATCGCGTTCACTATGACGGCCGGCGGAAGTAAAGATACCCTGCTTTGAGTTAAAACGGAAGTTGCGTGACGTCATTGTGAAAAGGGTCTATTAGCACAGACCTCATCTTGAGCCTCACACAGTCTACCATGTTTTCAGAGTTGTTTTCAGGTTTTGTCGTTCTTGCTTGATTCATATTGACAGCATAAATAGCAGTAGGTGCTGAATATTATGGTGTTTTCACCTCAATACACATATCAAATATGCAATGTCTTTACTTGCTGTAAGATGTGAAAGAGCACTTAGTTCAATACTCATGGGATATGGACAGCATGTCCTGCATAGCACATTAACTTATGAATGATACAGAGAATTATCCAGTTATTTAAAGTTCTTCTTTTTCTTCCATGTGCAAAGTGAACATATAGTTCTGTATTCATTTAGCCTTCTAATCTCCTATGTCATTCCAAACTTGTACTGTATGGCTTTCTTTTTTATGCAGAACACAAAATAAAGTTGTTTGTACTATAAAGTAAGAACATTGTTTTACAGTGAGGATATTACGGTTCAAAGCTGCCTAAGAGCTCTGTCCATCTGGATCAGTTCATACCACGACTGTTATGGGGTCCCAGCCAGCTTCCCCTTTATGAAATTGATAGATGTTTTTCAAACAATGATGAATAGTCCGTTTCAAACGGCAATGCAGAGTAGCACATGCGGGACATGCAAACCACCTCTAAAGAGTGCCAGCTTTTCACATCCATTCAACATCTCATGCATGCAAATTCTGACCTGCTTTAGAACATCAAAGATACTTCTTTACACTTAGTTCCCTCTCTTCATCTTGCTTCACTATTTGTTATTGGGTGGAACTGAATGAAGTCGTGAGTGATTGTAATCTAGTCCCTTGATTTAAAATCAATGTGAATACAATGCAACTGTCACTTGGTCCCTGAGTATGTTTTCTTGTCTGTTTAGGTTTTTTTGTGATAGAAACTAATTTTTCCGATTTTATGAGTGATTCAGCAGAAGCAAATACCATTGACTTGAAAGGTTCATACAGAATTGATCATTTTTACAAAATTAAGTATTTTAAGAAATCTTTCATTTAGCTCAAACAGTGAAGCGTGGGGTTTGCAACGCCAAGGTTTTGGGTTCAATTCCCAGGGAAAGCAGGGAATTAGAATGTCAATGTGCATCTTGACTGCAGTGTGAGTCACCAAGTGCAATAATGTAAATAAAATCAGAAATTCAATGACAAAAAATATATGGGACATTATTTTGTTCATCTGGTATTGATTCGATTTTGGAGAATGGGTGTTACATGCCAGAATGAAGCCAGACTGAATGTAAGATTCCTGAAACAATGTCTAAAAGTTTTTTTTGGCCTCTTATCTAACATTATCAAGTAGTCTATGTGTATGTACAAGTTAGTGCATTTTGATTGAATATTACAAAGACGCTTTCTTTGGGAGAACACACCAAGTAAGACCAAGAACAAGCAGGGAAATACATTTGCTCACTACGGACTTTGTGTTGATTTAAGAAACTGTTTTTCTGAACTGATCACATTGCTGTTTTCTTACAACTTTTTTAGTTTGCCAGCATTCTATAGAATAAAGCTAGTTTCTGTTTGGAGAAGATAAATGTGTTTTCATCTAGTTTGTTTGCACAGTAATATTGACACATAGTGCCTGTTGTGTCAGCAGAGAGCCATCCATTGAACCTTGTCCAAGATCCTGTGTTGAAGTTCCATCATTAGCAATGTGTCATTCAAACTTACAGAGAGAAAATGACACCCATGTGATTGAGTTCTGGAACGTCAACCTCTTATAAAATGAATAGCAAGCTCATTTCTAAATATATTAGCTCAATTTGTGAATTATTATTCAAATTACTAATTGTTATTATTACTCAGTTGGTGAAATCATGAAATTCCGAGATGTTTGTGAAGTTTTGAACCAAGGCCGTCAATTGGGTATGGCAGGGTGTGGCCTTGGATGCCTGTTCAGGTCAATGCAAATTAATATTTGCATTGTAGGATTAACAGAGTTCTATTACTACAGGTAACATATCATTTGTAATTGTTTAATAAAAGAGAAGCATTCTGGTTCTGGTTCTGGTAATATTCGTGTCACATGAGTCCAACTGCTTCAATGTGATTTTGCCTAATTGTGTATTGTAGCCAATCATTATTTTTGTTGTTTTAAGTAACTGGTAGTGAGAATCTGCAAAGTATTGCTCAAAACACTAAATTAGTTTATTTAGCACAAGTTCAATAAGGGCATAAATCTTCTCAATATAACAAACAAATTTGAAGTAAATAAAAGATTCATTTATAAAATTTAGGCAGATTTATTGATTAAAATAGGAGTTTTCAAACTCTATGAGTTTGCTCTCAACTGACTTACAGCTTCAGTGATTATAAAAGCAGAGCTGTGTAAGCAGCTACTGTACATTTTCAATTTGGAGAAAAGATTTTTTGACCTTTCTTACAAATATATAATTTAGAAGAAAAAAAGTGACGAAATGGACAAAAACAGATTTTTTTTTATGTTATAAAATAAATTAAAAAGCAAACCGCTAATGAGCCAATAAGTGCTCATCTGCTGCAATCTACTGGTTGTAGTGGTAATTTCATGCCTTTAAAAAATTTTTTTTGATAAAAATGTTTGTATTTCACCAAGTGTTAGATTTCCTACAATGTGATTTGTTAATTAATATATATTAATGTTATTTTAATATATTTATATATCACATTAAATTAACATATCACATTAAAAATAAGATTTACATTGGAAACTATTCAGACAGTGCTGGTAAAAGTTCTTAAAGTACTTAATTTTCACAACAATGGTCTCTAACTGTCTAATTTGCTGGGTTATGATCAAAGCTATTTGTGGTTCATCTTTGGACGCACTTCACACACACACACACACACATCGAGGGAGTAAGATTTGTTGACGTCATCAGAGTTTACCTTGGCTTCTGTTAAATTGATGTCACTGTTTTGGACTGAGGCTGAAACAAACTTGGCATGTTAGAAATGTATGGGTGCCAGGATGGAAAATGCTGTGTATTTGATCCCTAACGCTTCAGTCCCTCTCGTATATGTAAATGGTATGGTCAGACCAAATTGACCCTAATAACCCTAAAGGTCAGGTGTCTGAGGTCAAACTAGCTACTTTGGGCAACAAGTCAGTTGGATTTATGACATTTCAACCACCATTTATGACACAGTTGCTCCAGGAAAACATTCAATCCTGTTCAGTTAGGAAGGAAGGGAGCTTTCTATTTTTATTCCACTCTGACCAGTATAAATTTAATCCATTCCTGGCAAAGGTATGCTCTAGACATGCATTTCCTTAAAATGCCAGCTATGCGTGTTTCCCTCTTTGAATGGTGCAGAACTGATAGGGATGTTGTCTGCTGGACTACTAGATCATCATCAGCCACAATGAAGGAGGCAGCAGTTGATGCTCGTCTCAGGGGAGGATTGTCTGCAATAACCTCAAACAGCTGTGTAAACACACTCCCAACTTACAAATCACATCCACAACCATAGACATCTGCTGATGGATTTTTATTGCCACATGTCAAGTGAGTCAATGGTAGATGAATGCTTATTAATTGAAGGTGTGTTACAAGTTAGTTTTCTGTGTAATTCAACCCTGGAATATTCTAACTAGTGAGAGATGATCATTGACAAAGAGGTTCTGTAGTTTCTTGTCATAAGTTTTACAAGTCAATCAGGAGTGTGTGCAGTTGTTCAGAATTTAATTGAAATTATATTAAATTCTAGTGTAATTTTATATTGATGTAGCAAGCAAAAGAGGATGTAGAATTTGAATTCATGAAGGTAAAAGTACAATTTTATAAATTCGCTGTATGGAATGATTTATTACTTACATTATTATTATTTTTTTTCCTCTATGAATTTGTTTTATCCACCATTTTTAGGCCTGTATTTATGCTTGGGCTGCTAAAAAATGACATAAACAAATATTAGAAATGAATAAATTAATATATTTAAATGAAACCTCTTTAGTCTTGTCAGTTGTGTCTTGCTCCTTCATCAGCCCTTGTGTATATAAACCCTATGTTTCCCTCAGTACGATCTCGTCACTTGCATGTCATGTTCTGTCTGTAGCTCTTCCAGTTTTCTTATATCTGAGCATTTGATCAACCAGAACCCTCTGCTCGTCAATCTACTCAAGTGCCTGCTATTCATCAGTCTGCTCCAGCACTCTCTTCTCGTCAGTCTTGGAAGGCAGCACCGTCCTGGCTCCCAGAGCTCCCGCAACCACCCTGGAAACCTCCCTGACTGTTCCCTTGTCTAGTGTTTCTGGTCTTATGTCTTGTCCTCCTGTTTTTTTTTATTCCATTATTAAAAGTATGTTCAAGGTCAAAATCAAGGTGTCGAGGGTCTGTCCAAATAAACTTCCCTCGTCCACTTGACGAAGCTGAACACTTTTCAATATGGTGGTAGGGAAGCGCTTCGGGAAGTTTGTGAGGGTATGTCTAAAAGTGGAGTTTAAACACAGCCTAGGTGTTTGAACCAACGCTATAGAAAAAAAACATATTTAATAGTATTTTGATGCAGTAGTCATAATTATTTTTCATTTTATTTGTTACTGAATGAAATATGGAGGCAGAACTTAATTTCCCAGATTGTTCTAATTTGCCGAAATTTAGACTAGTTCTCCCCCATTTTGTTGTTATTTTGGAAATTCCCTTATTGAAAGACTGTTTCTCTTCAGGTCAATTCATTAATTCCTTTTCCTGTTATTCAAATTTCACTTCAACATCCCATGAATGGTGGCCAATTCCAACTTGTGAATTGAGGAGCTTGTTCTTATGAATGTCACTCAGCCCAGTTGAGCATCCATCATCCATAAGACCAAGTTTACTTGGTTTATTGTCTAATTATTTCTCAAAGTTATTGAGGTTTGTTGATTCACAAGGTGTGGTTGATTCCCAAGTCAATGGCCAGAAGCACACATAATCAGTTGAGCTGCTGGCACAAGGAGAATTGCTCCAACAACAGACAGGAACTACACTCTGCTCAGAAACTTGGGTACAATTAGAGATCTAGATTTATACATCTTCATTCATATTCATCAGCAAGGCCACTTTTGTCTTCATTTCCTTTCACATCTGCAGGGCTACAAGAGCTCTTGAGCTTAATCAGAACAGTGAGAAAGCAATTCATTCTGCTTATGTCAGTGTGAAAGAGGAGTCTCTGTCATGAGACTGGAGAGCTCTTGACTCCTCTGCTCAAATGCTCTCCTGTGGTCACACGTTTTTAAACAAATGAACAAAAGATGAAATGCAAATTGCATGGAAAATGTTTCCTGCAAAATAAATGTTGTCCTGTTCACAGCTATGGATAGAATTCAAAGAGTATAGGAGGGAGTGTTAGAACTGGTTTTACTGCTAATACAATAGAGCTTTTTACCCCCATTTCCCCCCGAGCAAATGGGCGGTGTCTCCATGTAGGACACTATATGGACAGAGCTTAGAGTTTAAGACCAGCTCAGGTTCTCAGCCAGAATAATAAAAGAGAGGGATCTTCCTGCCTAGATAACATAGCATTGTTGAAGTTTTGGAGTAGGTTATGTTTTACATTGACTATGAATATATATTCAGAAGCTGTTAATGCAATTAATATTAAAGTTTTTTTTTGTGGTAATGCCACTGACATAAAAAATACTTTTAGTAAATTATTAGAAAACGTATTCTAGTATTGTAAGATTTTATATTTTCAAAACGATTTAATTTCCTTTTTGAACTAGAAAATTGGAAAACAAATGATAACAGTATTTTCTCTAAGGTACTAAACCTGTAAATATTTTATAATATTTGTAATATTTTATTATCAAGAATGCTGTTCTGAATTACAATAAAAAGTCATTTTAAAAGTGTATGAATATATAGGAATTGTGTACTGTCCCACTCTAGAGATCTCACTCACCTGAGAATTAGCATTTAGTTTGGACTACAATTCCCAAGAGCCCATATACCTGGACTGATTACTGATATCCTGCTCCTCATCACTCAGACTATTTAAACCTCATTGTGTACACTCACTATTGTGAAATCTTGTTTATCCTGGCTACATTTTTGAGTGTTATTGGCCCTGTGTTATTTGCTGCCTGCCCTGACCCTCTGCCTGTTATGACCACGTTTACTCTGCCTCTAATGTTGTTGTTTTCCCTGGTAATTTGACCCACGCCTGTTTGTACTCTGAACTTACTGTGTTTAATAAACCTCACATGGATCTTACTCAGCCTGAGTCCTTGTTACGGTGTACGTTTGTTGCCATTTAGAAGGAGTGACGGCATATTCCCGCAAAACTCAAATGTTTTTAGTTCTGTGTTTTTAGCTCATTAGGAGAACTTATCTGCACATAAGGAAACAAACTTTTTATCGTGGGAACAAACCAACTTCAGCTTTACTACTGCACTTCTCCACCTGTGGCCTGGTCATCGCCCACAGCATTCTTCCCAAAACAGTCTGCAGCTTCTGACCTTCCTCTGTACTTTGTCACCCTGGCTGCTCAAGAATCCTGATTATTCTGACCTTATGGTTTGTTGACACTTGCAGTGAGGAAAACACCAATCTAAGAACACAAGGATATGATTCATTAGAGCTGTTTGAAATGTGAATGATCACGTTTATAAAAATTAACCTTTACATTATAGGTAAGTCATTTTATATTTGGATTTCCCAATAAAGGTTTTCACACCGTGGCACTCTGTTTGAACATTCCTATAAGCACAACATAGCAAAATCTCTGCTTAATGAGGTTCAACCAATGGTGTGACTTTGGAGGGCATACCTATCTATTTAAGTGACCAGTGAGAGATGGGGAAGAGTGTTCAGTTAACTGGTTTGAAAGTCATTGTTTTTCAGTAATTTCTTTGCAATTCAAAGGAAATTATACACTTCAACATTAACTTGGTTCCAATGATTCCAAGTTCCAATGATTTGTTGTACCTGTCACGGTTCGCAAATTCATTGTCTCTTAGGATTGACTGTGTATGATTGTGAGATGAATGTGTCACGGTTTGCGAATTCATTGTCTCTTAGGATTGACTGTGTATGATTGTGAGATGAATGTGGGAGGCGTGGTCACTGATCACCGCCACCATCATCGCACACACCTGAATCCCATCTCCCTCTGCCCATTTAGTTCACCTCTTCCCTCACCACTGTGTCGAGTCGTTGTTCAGCAGAGTGTTTCCTTGGTGTCCTCGGTTTTCCCCGCTTCCAGTGTCCGTGTTCGCCTGTTCCAGTGTCTGCCGTCTGCGTGTCGTTGTGTGTTCCTGGTTCCCGTGTCCCTTGTTTCACCTCCACGCCGCGCACTTGGATGTCACCGCTTCACGTCACCATCTACAGCCCATTGAGTCTCTGCGCCGTCAGTTCCTGGACATTTCTCTGTTTATTCATCACCTTCAATAAATACATTTCGCACTTGAATCCAGTCTCCTCAGGCTCATGACAGAACGACTCGACCAACCGATGGATTCAGCGAATGCACCCAACTGGCAAGAGTTTGTTGCTAACAACATGGCGTTTCTACACTGGCGGCGCAGATGTCCGAGCTCGCCAGCAAATTCCAACAGCTGCCTGTTCCCGCTGCGCCAGCCACACCGCCGGCCCCTCCCCCCATCAGCCGCCCCACAGGTCAGTCAGAACCACATTTACCACCACCTGAACGTTATGCCGGGGAACCGGATTTTTGCAGATCTTTTATCACTAAGTGTTCAGTCTTCTTTTCATTGCAACCTCAAACATACTCCACCGAGCAAGCCAAGGTGGCCCTGGTCATTACGTTACTCTCGGGGCGGGCAGCCAAATGGGGTACGGCGGTGTGGGAGAATCAAGACCCGTGCTGCTCCTCGTTCCAGGCCTTCGCGGAGGAGATGAAGAGAGTTTTCGACCGGTCGGCAGTCGGCCGCGAGGCAGCACGCAGGTTATCCGATCTCAAACAGGGAGATCGGTCGGTCTCCGACTACGCCATCGAATTCCGTACGCTCGCGGCCGACTGCAAGTGGAACGAGGAGGCGCAGTGGGACAGGTTCCTGCATGGGCTGGCTGACCGTGTCCAACGAGAGATATACGCCCTGGATCTACCCCCACAACTCAATGGTCTCATCGAGCTGGCGCTTCGAGTAGACGCTCGTTTGGAGCGCAGTAAGTTCCGCTCCACCCCAGCGGTAGGTCCAGGGTCCCCCTCGGTAGTCCCACCACAACATCCCGGCACGGTCAGTTCCTCGTCCGATCATGAGCCCATGCAGGTTGGTCGAGCTCGGCTTTCCCGGGAGGAGAGAGAACGCCGCCGAGCCCTAGGTTTGTGTATTTACTGTGCCGGCGAGGGGCATTTCATCCTCCAGTGTCCGGTAAAAGCACGCGCCCGCCAGTAAGGAGGGGGCTACTGACGGGCGCAGTCACCATGAACCGGACCTCCTCTTCGACTCTCCTCCCGGTAAGACTTCAATGGGCCAACGAATCTCGTCACTGTTATGCACTACTGGACTCCGGGGCTGAGGGCAATCTCATGGATCATTCCTTCGCACGTCAACACAGGATCAACACTGAGCACCTCACCCATTCCATTGCCGTCAACGCCTTGGGCGGCCAAAGCCTTCCGGACATTGCTCTCAGAACCATTCCACTCACACTGATCACAGCAGGTAACCACAGAGAGACCATAGACTTTTTTATCACGGACTGTCCCTCTGTTCCCATCGTCCTCGGTCATCCCTGGCTAGTCAAGCATAACCCCAGGGTTGACTGGGGACACAATAGCATTCTTAACTGGAGTGATCAGTGTCATGCCTCTTGTCTCGTGTCTGCACGTTCGTCTGTGTCTAGTTCTGTGTTGCAGGAGGAGCCGATGAATTTGTCTAACGTGCCCTCGGAGTACCTCGACCTGAAGGAAGTGTTCAGTAAGTCTCGGGCTGCTTCTCTTCCTCCGCACCGTCCCTACGACTGTGCGATAGATATTCTGCCAGGTATGTCTCCGCCTAAGGGCAAGTTATACTCTCTTTCCATTCCGGAGAGGGAGGCCATGGAGAAATATATTTCTGATTCTTTGGCTACCGGGTTCATCCGCCCCTCTTCTTCTCCAGCGGGGGCGGGATTCTTTTTTGTGGGGAAGAAGGATGGGTCTCTGCGACCTTGTATTGACTACCGAGGGTTGAACAACATCACGGTAAAGAATACCTATCCTCTACCGCTAATGTCTTCAGCCTTCGAGAGGTTGCAGGGAGCATCAATCTTCACAAAATTGGATTTAAGGAATGCTTATCATTTGGTCCGCATAAGAGAGGGGGATGAATGGAAGACAGCATTTAATACCCCCAGGGGACACTTTGAATACTTGGTCATGCCGTTTGGGCTGTCCAACTCCCCAGCTGTCTTCCAAGCACTCGTCAATGACGTGTTGAGAGACATGATAGACCAGTTCACGTATGTTTACCTGGATGACATACTGATTTTTTCCTCGTCTCTCCAGGAACATGTTCAACACGTCCGGCGAGTGCTCCAAAGTTTACTACAGAATGGTCTTTTTGTCAAGGCGGAGAAATGCGTTTTTCATGCACAGTCTGTTCCTTTTCTAGGGTATATCATCTCGTCGGAGGGAGTGTGCATGGATCCCGACAAGGTTAAGGCTGTGGTAGAGTGGCCAACCCCGGACTCTCGCAAGGCCCTGTTGAGATTCCTGGGGTTCGCCAACTTCTACCGACGTTTCATCCGCAACTTCAGCCAGCTAGCCGCTCCTCTGACAGCCTTGACCTCCCCCAGAACTACGTTCAGGTGGTGCAACGCCGCCGAAGCGGCGTTCTCCAAACTTAAGAGCCGCTTCGTTTCGGCTCCCATTCTGATCGCCCCTGATCCCACACGTCAGTTTGTGGTGGAGGTCGACGCTTCAGAGGTGGGGGTAGGTGCGGTTCTCTCCCAGCGCTCTCCCTCAGACGATAAGATGCACCCTTGCGCGTTTTTTTCCCATCGTCTGTCCCCAGCCGAGCGTAATTATGATATTGGTAACCGAGAGTTGTTGGCAGTCAAGCTAGCGTTGGAGGAGTGGCGTCACTGGTTAGAGGGGTCAGGGGTGCCCTTTCTAGTTTGGACCGATCACAAGAACTTAGAGTACATCAGAACCGCCAAAAGACTCAACTCCAGGCAGGCGCGGTGGGCCCTTTTTTTCGGACGTTTTGATTTTTTGTTATCTTACAGGCCGGGGTCCAAAAACATCAAGCCCGATGCCTTATCACGCATTTTTGATTTTTCCGAGCGCCCGTCTACTCCCGAGTGTATTTTTCCTGAGAGACTCATTGTTTCTTCACTCGTGTGGGAGATCGAAGCGAAGGTCAAATCGGCCTTAGAAGGGGTAACGCCTCCGCCCGGGGGTCCGCCGGGTCGATTATTTGTGCCGGAGGAAGTCAGATCCGAGGTCATCCGATGGGGTCACTGTTCCAAAATAGCTTGTCATCCAGGAATCAGTCGCACTAACTTCTTAGTTAAACAACGATTCTGGTGGCCTAAGATGGCCTGTGACATCCGAGATTTTGTTTTGGCTTGTTCCGACTGTGCCCAGGGTAAGACTTCCAATCGTTCACCAGATGGGTTGCTTCAGCCGCTGTCAGTGCCTTCGAGACCCTGGTCCCACATCGCGCTAGATTTTGTAACCGCCCTCCCACCCTCCCAGGGGAACACGGTTGTTTTAACCGTAGTGGACCGGTTCTCGAAGGCAGCACATTTCATACCCTTACCCAAATTACCATCCGCTAAGGAGACAGCGGCATCTGTCATTGAACACGTCTTTCGTATTCATGGCCTCCCGACAGACGTGGTCTCTGACAGAGGGCCCCAATTTATATCCAAATTCTGGAAAGTTTTGTAAGTTACTGGGGGCGACTGTAAGCCTGTCTTCGGGTTTCCATCCCCAGAGCAACGGCCAGACCGAACGAGCTAACCAAGACCTTGAGAGATGTTTACGGTGTACGGTGTCACAGAATCCGTCTTCCTGGAGCCAACAACTCCCGTGGGTTGAGTACGCACATAACTCGTTACCAGCATCATCCACGGGCCTTTCGCCGTTTGAGTGTAGTCTAGGGTACCAGCCACCTGTTTTTCCCAGTCTGGAATCCGAAGTCGCGGTCCCCTCCGCTCACGCATTCATCCAGAGGTGCCGTCGCACTTGGAGTAGAGCCCGCGAGACTCTGCTACAAGTGGGGGCGCGCACCAAGGCCCAGGCCGATCGCCACCGGTCGAAGCCTCCCGTCTACGTCGTGGGTCAAAAAGTGTGGCTTTCCTCCAAAGATATTCCTCTCCGCTCCGTGTGTAATAAACTGGCTCCCAAATTCATTGGCCCGTTCCCTGTCACCAAGATCATTAGTCCGGTGACAGTCCGCCTCAAACTACCTCCCGCGTACGGGAGGATTCATGCCGCCTTTCATGTTTCCAAAATTAAGCCCGTTTTTCGTTCTCGCATTAATCCGCCCACCCCGGTTCCTCCACCGCCGCGTCTCGTAGACGGGGAACCTACTTATTCGGTAAACCGTATTCTGGATTCAAGGAGGAGGGGACGCGGATTTCAGTACTTGGTGGACTGGGAAGGTTACGGCCCGGAGGAGAGAAGTTGGGTACCTGCCAGAGACATATTGGATCACTCCCTCATCGATGATTACAATCGACAGGTAAGTGCCTCTGGGAGCGTCGAGAGACGCTCCTAAGGGGGGGGGTACTGTCACGGTTTGCGAATTCATTGTCTCTTAGGATTGACTGTGTATGATTGTGAGATGAATGTGGGAGGCGTGGTCACTGATCACCGCCACCATCATCGCACACACCTGAATCCCATCTCCCTCTGCCCATTTAGTTCACCTCTTCCCTCACCACTGTGTCGAGTCGTTGTTCAGCAGAGTGTTTCCTTGGTGTCCTCGGTTTTCCCCGCTTCCAGTGTCCGTGTTCGCCTGTTCCAGTGTCTGCCGTCTGCGTGTCGTTGTGTGTTCCTGGTTCCCGTGTCCCTTGTTTCACCTCCACGCCGCGCACTTGGATGTCACCGCTTCACGTCACCATCTACAGCCCATTGAGTCTCTGCGCCGTCAGTTCCTGGACATTTCTCTGTTTATTCATCACCTTCAATAAATACATTTCGCACTTGAATCCAGTCTCCTCAGGCTCATGACAGAATGTGGGAGGCGTGGTCACTGATCACCGCCACCATCATCGCACACACCTGATTCCAATCTCCCTCTGCCTATTTAGTTCACCTCTTCCCTCACCACTGTGTTGAGTCGTTGTTCTGCAGAGTGTTCCCCTTGAGTCCCCTGTCGCCAGCTTCCAGTGTCTGTGTTCGCCTGTTCCAGTGTCCGCCGTCAGCGTGTCGTTGTGGGTTCCTGGTTCCCGTGTTCCTTGTTCACCTCCACGCCGCGCACTTGGATGTCACCTCTTCACGCCACCATCTACAAGCCCATTGAATCTCTGCGCCGTCAGTTCCTGGACATTTCTCTGTTTACTCATCTACAATAAACTACATTTCGCACTTGAATCCAGTCTCCTCCGGTTTTTGACAGTACCATTCAGTCATTAAAACTTAAATTTGACAATAGAGATATGGGAGAAGACTTACATGGAAGTTCAATGACAGGATGATAAACCATAAACTATAAACAAACATTAATTTATCCACATATTGGGCTCTGATCTGGTCTTAGACTACAGAAATGTGCACCAGATTCCAATGCATGAAATGGAATACTTGTTCCATTTTCCCTTTGTGATTAGGCAGAGTTCTGAAACACAAGAGTGCAGAGGGTTTAGAGAGGCCACGGTGGGGCCTCCCCATTTTTTGGCTCCACCTTATTCTGCGCTATTTGGCAGTCAGCCTGCCGTTTCACAGCTGTCTGGATCTCCAGAGTTTCCACATCACTACACTGACTGAGCCAGAAGCATCCAGGCATCCAGCACAAAGTCTGAGCACATAAACCTGCTATGTCTGATAAAAACCAGAACCTTTTTAATTGTAAACGAAGCATAGAGGTGATGGGTGTAACTTTTTGATCAACCATAGATGGGTTGATTTCCTCAAAACGATTCAGCTACCCAACATTGCAACATTGACTTAAATAATAGTGTGATTTTGGGGCTGGACTGCTGGATTTCTGCAGAAATTACATACTTCACACTGGAATTTTATTTTATTATTTGAGTATTTTATCATGACAGTTATGGTGCCTGGCAGTGTCCTAACGTGCAACGTTTACTCTAAAGTCTTGCAGTTTAACAGTCCAGTGGTAAATATACATTTTATTGCTTTCGGTTTTATGTATTATATCCCTCTGTGCTCGGATAATTTTATCAACAAAAGCACACACAACTGAAATGTGCAAAACAAGCAGAGAAGAACCAGTTTTCACCTGCATGCCGTTTGTGTTTGTATGTTTTGTACAGTATAAATGTGGACTGTGGGTAAAAGTAGCTCATGGCATTTCTCTTGGCAATGCTTTCAGTAGCTTCTTATTTCTGCTGTCTTTAATTGAAAAATGGCACTTCATAACCCATAGTGGATGTAAACATCGCATGAGCAAAGTTTACTCCTCTCTATAATCACTGCAGAATATGACTGCCGAGCGACAGTAGAGGAATGCATTGACGGAAGAGCTGTGGAGGAGTTTGCATGCTTGGAAACGCTTCCTTCTATAATGGAATTTTGCATTGTTAGTTACGTTTCCAGTTTTTAGAATTTTGGCTCCAGCGTAAGCATTAAAAAATTCATTGATTGAGACTGTGACAAGATTTGTTTCCCCATTTGACAAATCCTATACAGTACTTTGTACCGGCATCTAAGAAATTTTCTGAAACTACCATGATGATAAAGATATGCCAGGGGCTGCTATAGATGTTAACTTGAGTTGATGCAAAAAGTTGATTTTAATGCAAAAAGAGAAATCTTAAAGGTGTTAAAATGGTCTTACATATTAATTACTTTACATCACATTACATTTCAGAAATTTAAAAAAAAACTTTTTAGTTTGGAATTTTACAATTTACTAGTGCTGGTGATTAATGTTGCTGTTAACTAGGGTTAATTAGTTAGCCAACATTAAATTTTGTCTACAACGTTTACTATAGTTTGAAATGCAGCTCCTTTATTTTCCCATGTTTGAAATCAGATAAAAAATACATTTGGAGACTTTTGTTAAGAATCTGTATGTCTCTAAAAGCAACAGTTGTTTACAGAAAGGAAAGTAAAGTAGTTTTTTAAAGGACTGTTGTCCCGCTAAAGATGAAGCCAAAAAGTCTGATCTTCGTGTGGATCAGAGTCAATCAACCCATAGCTGACTAGCTTAGATCTCATACACATGCTCAGGAAACCAAGGGAGCCAGAATCCTAGGGATGTAATGCAAAAGGGAGGAGCACACAGGAAATGAAAAGACTCAAATATTTGCAGATGGATGCAGATGGCATAAAACAATGCTGTATCTCAACATAGCCCAGTTGCACAATAAATATGTGCGTTAGATATCCAAATATACATACATGTAGCCACACATTTCTTATCTGCTGATGTATGTACTTTACTTAACTATTGGTGTTGTAATAATTTTATGTCTGGGTAACCATCTGGACTTCCACAGAAGCAGCTGCTCAGAAGAACAAGGGAGAGGTAGCTGAGCATTCAATGGCTGAATTTGGGGGCGAAGCCGTTGGATTTAACAGTTTCCTTTGTGAGTAAATCTCCTTGCTCCACTCTTCCTGCCGCTGGCCTCATTCCTAGATCCTGCCAGGAACAGCCTAAGACTTTCCTTTGCACTCTTGGTCTTCTTCAACACCACAGAGAACCACATATAGACACACACAAACCACCAACCCAGTCTGTCATATCCTCCTTCGAGAGGACGTGAGAATGAGAGGAAAAATAGAAGCATGAAACATTTTCAGCGGGGCTGTTTTAGGACAAATGACATGCGATGTTGACATCTGAAGTTTTAAAACTATAGAGATTCAAAAGGAAGCATTCCACAAAGAATTCAGTACATAGTGTCAACACCTAATGCTTCCAGAAAAGCTTCCCCTCCCTCCCCCCCTCCCTTTCTCAGCACAAAATGTATTGAGTTCCAGACCACACCCAACCAGAGTTCTGGGCAGTTCAGGGTTTTGGAGAGGAGGAGCGCGCACTTTTTCCTCATTTCACTACTACTACGTTTACCCTGCAGTCACGCTTGCATCACTTCATCTCCACATCTGGCTACCCTTTCTAACCGATACAATATTGAACCTTTTAGGCTTCTAGAGCGGTGAGTGTGAATCATAAGTAACTTTTTCTGCTGGCAAATAGTTTTTAGGTGAGTGCTAAAACTCTTAGAGAGGATCACAGCATCTCTGATGTCTAGAAAACACTGTCTGGAGGCAGTAGACAGTTTATTATTGCTGTTTAAAAGGTTTTATTGATGTGTTTGAGACTTTATAGCCTTTTAAACTGAAGAGAAGAGAGTTTGTGACAAAAGGGGCGTTGGCGTTGATGCTTCACTGATGAATCAGCTTGTACTTTTTACTATGACTTTACTTAGTGTTCTAACATGTTTTGTTTACTGTTTAATTTGTTTATGTCTGTTTAATTCTATTTTAAATCAAGTGGGATAAACTAGTTTGACGTCAGTTTTTACAAACCATTTTTCATATATAAAACACAATATTCCAGTAGACTACTTAAATCTTCAGCATTTGTTCTCTTGTTTGGTGGTTGTGCATTTTAAAATCATTTGGAGTTAAGAACCACCAACTTTGTGTCCCATATCGCCCCCTTGTGAAAGCATTTTATCCACCAATGTAGTCAATAATCAATAAACAGTCATGTTCCAGTTCAAATATGCTGTAGATTATTCCAGTTAATAGATGTAGATTTCATAAAATATGTATATTGGATACAGAGGGTGTGATGTTTTGTGCTTTACAAGACGTCCCTGGGGTGGTGCTCTAACATGTTTTGCATGTGTGATCAATTTTGCATGTGTGACATTTTATCTCAGTTCAGCTTGTGCAAAATAAATAGTTGCGGTGCTTCTTCAGTGGCACATTCCGACGTGTTGCTCGTGGGACTGTTTTGAGAGTGAGGAGTGTGAAGTGTGTTCATGAGGTGCAGCCGTTTTCACTGGACTGGATTTCCGGATGCCCGTCTGCTCTGCTATTACTACACAAACACAGCCGCAGTGAGAGCCATAATTCAAACTGACCTATCAAAAGCCAAACCGCTCTAGGAAAAGATACATGCACAAGCCTTTAAAACACACTATGATGTATAGTCTGGCCACCATGAAAACTCATATCCACCGTTATTTGAAAGATATTTATCATTCTACACACAGTTTGTGTGGGAGTCCAACCTATCTATAAATCAACCACGCCACAACTCTGCTTTGGTGGCCATTTCACACCAACTCCTCTGTTGAGAGTCTGTATTGGATGATTTGGATAAAGTGATGTGACCCCCCCCCCCCCCCCCCCCCCCCCCCAATTGTAATTATTTTCCATGCTGCAAAAGTGAGAGATTTTTCCAGTTCTTTCCAACCTCAGCTTTTTCTCTTTTGTTTTGGGTCTTTGCTTGATCCAAAGGATGCCACTCAGAAATGTGCTGCTTGCAGTTGCAGGGCTTTCCAAAGAATAGGTGGCGGGTTTTGTTTGCGGATGGGCTGTTTCATTAGAATGTATGCTGTCAATGTTTGGATCAGGAAATGCCTCTCCCTTTGGCTGAGACTAAGCTCTAGACATTTTGTGTTGGTTTTTTTTGTCAAGTTCAGAGTGACCAAGCTACAGTGATTTTTCCATAGTCGTAAATTTGGGTGGGGCATGTACCCTTGTTTGTAAGATACTGAGTCTTTTTGACCAAATTTTCAAAAGAGTTTAGCGTGCAAATAATTCAACTTCAAGATTGAATAAAAATTGACTCAGAACACCATGTGAATAAACATCCATCTGAACATTAGCATATAGATATCCACAGTAGTCCTATTGCCAAGCAAAATAAAACTACACTTTATTTTCCTGATTTTTATTCAGTTCTGACTTTCTTTTATTTTTTAATTTGATTTTATCATTTGAGTGTATTTCTGTTCTAATTTCAGTTTTGCTTGCATATGAAAGATATTATTACTCAGCTAAGCCCTTTAAGGTACATGAAGCTTAAAATGTTGTGCTACTCCAATTTACAATTTCATGTTCAAATGATGAATTATGAACTTTTGTTGAAGGGAGACAGTAAGGGACTGGGAGATGTTTCCCAACTCTTCAGTTGCTTCAGATATATGACAAGGAATTTCAAATAGCTTCATCTTGCCATGAACTACTATTGTGAGGATTCGCTAGATAGTATCAGATTATTGGAGAGTTCTCTGGAAAATAATGTGATGAAATGAGAGAGAAAATATGAAGCAGTCCACTAAAGATGTTTCTATTGACTCGAGGCTTTGTAAATTTTATTTGTTTTCACCAATTACAGAAAGAATAACACTGAAAATTTGTCATCTCCAGTGATAGGTTGAATCCAGGGTCACTGTTGTGTCACAGACAAAAGGGCTTGGAAAATGTGTGAATCGTAAAACCAGTCTGAGTCATTGAGTCTGGGTTGTTATGATGTGTTTGCTTGTTTTTGGAATTGAGACAAATGAATTGCACATATGTGGCTGTGAATGTTGGTAGCCAAGTGTGCACAGAGATGACATTTGTGAAGTTTAAAGCCACGTTAGCATATGAAAAAGAGGCCTTAGATTCTTGGAACTGAGATACCAGTCTTACCAGAGACCTAGACCAGTTTCAAGCACAAGAACAATGCAATGTTTAGCAAAATATACTCTGACATTCCACACTTATATAAGAGAGGATAAAAAAGCAGACATGTACCTCCTTCATAGATATGGTGTCCTTTACAGACAAGTATTTCGAAATGAGAGGTGGATTTGCTCATATGGTTGTGTCCAAGGTTTTGAACAGTGGTGTTTATGACTTTAGTCAGTCTGATTTTACTGAGCATTGGTCTAAAAACTCTTCTCTTGTGTGTGGTTTTAGAACACTTTAAATTTAAAACTTGGAGCTAAGTGCACTGGATGCAACAAGAAGCTCTTTGGGAGTAACACTAGTCTCTTCATCCCTGCTGAAAGATCAAAGGAGCTGCTGAGAATCCGGACAGTGTGTAAATGCATTAATCATGGCCATCCTGTTTCTCAGCAAGAGAGGTTGTCTGGATGTAGCCGCTGGGTTTCGGTAGCGTGTCTTTTGACAGATCCATGTGGGAGCCGTTACTCACGCTGACGGCATGTCATCAGTGGAATGCGATGTGAAAACACGGCCTGCGGCACCTGAGCACCCTCACTCTGTGGTAGAGCCACAGCAATGAGATGAAAGGCTATCAGCACCCAATGCAGACTTTCAACCCAGCAGGCCCCGCCAAGGGACAAATGGGACCCTACCGTGTGAATGAGGCTCCTCCTGAGATCAGCTATAGCAGGAACACATGTGCCTTGCCAAAATACACTCCTTTTACAAAATGAGGAATCCCTTATGCCAAAACTGTGTGATGTGGAAATGTCTGTGGAGAACCTCAGGGTTGAGATATCTTAATGCTTTGTAAAAGTAGCGTTCACACTGTGCACATCACTGTTGCTAAAAGTTTGTTTTGTTTTTTCCTTTCAATTTTTTTTAGAAGTACTTGTGGATAGGGCTTAAAAAGCTTTATAGACTATATCCAAAGCAGAGCTAAGTTTTTTCTATACATTTAACTTCATTTCAGGCAGCCTTTCAAAGGAAACGATTCTGGTTTTTGTGTTTTAAGTAAGCCTTATGTTCTTATTCTAGATGAACATTGAGCAAAAGATAATCAGAGATGTCAGTAACAAATCTGATTCTTGGCTGCATTGTTCAGAGCTGCATAATTTAAATTCCTGTGACACTGTATATATAAGGTGTAGCTGTTAATATGACAAGCTATTTTTGTCTGAACTGACTCAAAAATAACTTGTTTTTTCTAAGTGTGGTTTGGTGTAGTGAGTTTAATTCAGTCATTTTAAATATTATTTTTGGAATAAACCAGAATAAAAAAGGTAATTTAGATATTAAGTTCAGCATGAAATGGAAATTCACCCACAATTTATTAAGGCGTATGCTTAATTTTTTTTTTTTTTTACAAAAGGTCATAACTAGATCTTCCAGTGAAACGATATACTTCCATCCGGTGTCATATTCAGGGATTTCCCCGATCATTTTTCTTGTTTAAGCCCTTCCTTACAATTGATTGAAATCTCACATTCATATATGTCATTTTAGGTTAATCGACAAAGCATCTTTACATACTACTATTATGGCTTTGAATTGTCAGAAATTTAGTAGGGGTGGAAAAAAATATTTACCAATGTTGCCATTTTTCAAATGATTCTGAATTTGATTGATTAAACTGATTTAAAACATGTTTTTATTTTTGTTCTGCAGACATTCAAGACATCTTGAATTTTGTTTATATATATATATGTATATATATATATATTGTATCGTTTGGAAAGTCAATGAGGTCCAATGTGGTTTTGACCCCAATGTTCAGAGTATCTTCTTTTATGTTGTTCCACAGAAAAAAGTAATACATGCATGGAACAACATGAGGTTGGGTAAATGGTAACAGAATCCAAATTTTCCTATGAACTACTTGTCTAACACTATGTAAACTGTCCACACCGGATGCAACAAAGCAACTGTTCCAAATCCATTTGTCCTTCATATCAGAATTAGTATTGAAGTCCATTAGAAATAGAAAGGGGCATCAGTTTACTGTCGGGTATTTATCGTGTACGTCTGAAGAATAGCAGACCAAGCTAACAAAGGGAAAGTATGGTGCCCAGTATTTTGCGTCACATGAATGAAGAGGCACAGACGAGTCAAAGATGTGTGGCAGAGGTCTGTTTGTTTCCTTGATTCTTGTAGCGAATTACAACACATGTCTCAGATTACAGATTTGTAATGCCAAGATGCCACTGACAAATATGTGGTACGGCAGAATGTGTGAAAATGGTTTTCTTAATGTCTTTGTGTGAACTACAGCCATTGAATGTTACAACAGGCCTGTTAGGAAAGAAGTTGGATGGGACCCAGAAGGCACATTTCAGCTGCTTGCCCTTAATTTTAACTTTATTGAGCAAGAACAGAGCTGTGTTTAATTTACAACTGTATTTTAAAACAAACGCCCGTCCCTGATCGGACAAACATGAATGCTTCAGTGGAAATGAGTCTGTGAGAATGCATTGATCTTAATTAAACCATTGTTTATAGCTTTAAGAAAGCCTAGGCCTTGCCTAAGAGAGATGAAGATGTTGTTTATCCATAGCTGTTAACCTTCATGGCTTCACAACTGTTTCAGAGAACAGCTTCCTTTAGCCTGTTTCCTTTAGCCCCTTTTCTTTTATCCTGGCAGTGAAGGACATCTAAAATGAAGGGCGTGGATGTGTTGACTTCACACTAAACTGTGCATTGTCATTTCTGCCAGTTTCTGATCAATTGCACGTTTTTAATTCCCCATCTGCATTCTTTCAGATCTTGAACTACAAGTTAGCCTCAAGAGTGTGAAACAACCCATGAATGCTTTGTTACCTTTGGACCAATAATTGAAACCACAGGCAATGTCAAACATTCCCCCTTATATCCCTAGTTTACTTTGAGGTTTTCCCTCTCAGCACTGGTAGTTAGGGTCAGGTTAGGTCAAACTGGGTGTTCTGCAGTTCACATTTTCATGTTTTCTCATTATTTATGGATTTATTTATTTATTAACAACTGTTGTATTATCTGGACTTTGTGAGCACAATAGTTGCACCAGACATAATTCATAAAACACTTAATCCTGTGGATTTCACTCAAAGATTTGTTTCATGAGCAGAGTCAGGGATGTCTGTCATTTTACAGAGTAACATTTCTTTCCCTGAGTTTACCGTACTTATTTTTTAATACTGTTGGAGACACTGACACATCACAATCGGTTTGATCACCTCAAACCGATGGTAAGCTCCCTCCAGCCAATATCTCCACTCTTCTAAAGCCAACTTGATCACCAGTGCTCCACCGGGGACAGTTTCTTAGAGTAGAAGGCACATGGTTGGAGGATTGGAGGCTCACCCTGTTGCTGAGACAGAACTGCTTATACCCCGTTGGTGGACGCATCAACTTTAACGATGAAGGGCAGTTCAGAGTTAGGGTGAAGAAGGGTAGGAGCTTGTAACTGTTGGAGGGCTTCTTTGGCTGTGGGATTCCAGGACAGAGACTTAGGTTGGTTCTTGGGAAGGGAAGTGAGCGGTGCACAGATCTGACTGAAGTTGGCGATGAAACAGTGATAAAAGTTGGAATCCCAGGAAATATAGATCTTTAACTAAAGTGTGCTGGGCCAGTCCTGGACGATTTGCACCTTCGTCTGGTCCATCTGGATGCCTTGTTCATGAATGAGATTTCCAAGAAAGTGGATGGTTCTTCGGTGGAGCTCACATTTTTCCAACTTCAGTTGACAGGACCTCAGTTTTTTGACTGAAGATAGAGTTCTTGATACACCAATCACTCTACTTTAGAATTTATCCTGTGTTCCAACTCACCAACAGGGAGTTTTGTGACATCCCAGGGGGTCCCAGGAATAGCTGGGTAGGAGATGACCTTCAGCCCTACAGTAGAAGCATAGCCGGTTGAGGATTCTCCATTGACTCTCCACAAGGGTCAGGTGGAGAGAGTCGACATGCGTCTAGACGGTACAGAGGAGAGAGGAGTCTGAACGGTGGTCATTGAAATATGCGGATGCCTGCTGGCGAATATCGACATTGAGACCTTAGTTATAAGTGCAGTCTCATTCCAGCCACTGACAGCAACTAATGGGTTGCTTGTCAGGCCATGGGACTGACAGAGGCAGTCGGTGAAGAAGTGGGTGGTGGTGTTAACAGTAACTGACATAGTGCTTGAATTAGTTCCGTTAATGAATCCGAATTACAGTGTTCACCTGCTTCAGCATTGCGATGCATGTTGGTCTTGTCTTCTGTTAGCAAAAAGGAGACAACACAGTTAAATTCTAGAAAAACTGGCTATTACAAGAAGAGGATTAAAGTATTAGCGTGGTAAAGGTAACTTAGCTGAACTGTAATAGACTTTGTTTTGCAGGATGGAGAAGGTTTCTGATATATAGATCACTGAAGACAAGTGACGACAACGGAGAAGTGATCCCTTTCAGGTGAGTAGCACAGGTAGGTAGCAGGTGTGCTGAATTCGAATTCAGGTGATTGGGATGTGAGTCTGGTGTTGAGGGTGTGGCTGAACTTGTGACACATACAATGAAAGTCATTGTGTTCTGGTTTGCACACCACATTCACTTTCATTTTACAGTTGAAATATTCTTGGAATATTCAGGTTTGGGAGGGTGAGTAAATGGTGATATGATCTTGATCACTGAAACAGGTCTGTTGACATTATTACTGAAATGATTCCAGAATGAATCAACGTTTAATCAAATCAGAAATGAAACTAATCTCTTAATCAATGCTGATACTCAGTCCTGGTCATACTGTTCCTTACATGCCCTGGATTAAATCCGCAAAGTTTTGCTGAGTGGCATTGACGTTTTCCTTCTCATCTCAATCATTTGTTCCATGACTGCAGTTTCTGCTTTAAGCAGTGGCCGACTTGGAAGTTTGCTAGGGACTGTGGCTTTTATGAAAAAATGACATTAAAAGTGAAACTCAAGTCAGCGTTTTCCACCAAGCTTAGGGGAAATGAGCAGGGGCTTCTTAGTGTTTACACACACGCACGCATGCAAACACACACACACACACACACAGAGAGAGAGAGAGAGAGAGAGAGAGACAGACAGACATTTCTCAACACCAAAATAAGTCGACATGGCTTATCTGCTACCTTTTAAAGTGCTGACTGCAATTAATTTACTAATGATGGTTTGTAAGTCTTCTGGAAA
The DNA here is from genome assembly GCA_037043235.1 of Rhodeus uyekii. NCBI lineage: Eukaryota > Metazoa > Chordata > Actinopteri > Cypriniformes > Acheilognathidae > Rhodeus > Rhodeus uyekii. The sequence continues at coordinate 52,069 of JAWRVZ010000104.1, read as the reverse complement.
CCTTGAGGCTCTGGAGGTATGGCTGTCATTATCATCCCGCAGGATTGTACATAGCAAACGGAAACTCCGCAGCCAGTTTCCAAGACAAATGTTCATAGGTTTTCATGTCTCAGCCTATATAAACTTTAACGGGGCCTCAGCCCCCAATTCCATTATGGGGCTGAACTAAAAGCTGAATTTTTTTTTTCTCCTTGTCTTGTGCAGCTGTGGTACAGATGTCTGTGATTTTGGATTTGACTTAGCCTGAGTGATTGATCTAATATAGAGAACTGACATTTTTATTAATTAAAATGGTTAGCCACACTCAAAAGCGACACAAGATGTTTAGATTGTACTTATGTAATCACTGTTGTTGCAGTTCTATCCTCACTTGTTTCATATATATATAATAATAATGGGTTTGAATTATGAGTATATATATATATATATATATATATATATACTCATAATTCAAACCCATTATTTAAAGGAACTTTACACAGAAAAGGTTACTAAACATTTTTAAAATAGTTTTAACACACATTTTATTTATTTCTTGTGCGGATGGTATTGCAAAGTATTTTTGATATTTATGCCCATTCATGAAAAGTAGGGACAAGACATTACTATTGGTGGCTATCAACATGCTGGCAACTGAGCTTAAATTATACTGAATCCAGAGTATTTCTTAAAGACCTGTGTGGTTGTGTATTTGATGATTGCAGGTACATAGTTCCTGTGAAAGCTAAAGTGAATCAACTGTGAAGCTGATTGCCCTTGGCCTCAGTGAACTTCTACAGTAGATCTTTTGTTCCTAAAAGGCCAGAGGGGACCGTGCACAGATGATTATCCCTCTGTGTAGCCAACATACAATTTTCAGTATGTTCTTCCTCACGTATGCTGTATGCTATCATTTTTTCTCACTGAACCATCTACAGGAATTTTCTTCCTCAATGTCCTACCATTCAGAGAGCTACAAGTGACACAGACAACAAAACACTAGTTCTCTGTGTGTTAAATACCACTTTGGTGCCATTACACATTTCAGCAAATTAAGAGGCGCCTCCCGGCAGCTCTTGGAAATGCAGGGATTCTAATCAATTGCTGCAGTGTCTGCTGGAAAATACATAAAAACAATGGCCTTAATAGCTTTATTAAGTTATTTAGTTTAATGATATTTGTATTATTATACATACAACTTGTATATTTTTATTTTAAACTTGTGATGAAACAGAAGTGTAGTAAAAGGATATTTTCTTTCATATTGTGATTGTGATTATCGAAAAAGAAAAAATGCAGGGTGGTTAATTGATTCTATCGATCGGTTTTTGATAGGATGCTGAGATGATCAGTGTTGTCAAGAATCGGCTACTCTTAAACTGTTTTTGCAGGTTGCCCCAGAATCTGAGTTTTGGCCGCGTTTAGGCAGGTTTTGAATAGTAATTTGGCTGGTCTTGTTACGCAAACATGACAACCCTGAGGCAGATGAATGTGAGCTGTGAGTGTGAGTGAACTAAATGATTGGAGACGTCCTGTATAATTCACCAAAGACAAGGTGTAACATTTTATTTAAACATTATGAGCAGGGCTGGTGCCTGGTCCCCTAAAGACAGCAGGGCAGTGGCTTAAAGTGGTCCAGGTGGGAGGGGTCCGGGGTTTAAATCGGTCCAGGAGGAGGATTAATGCAGCATAGGTGAGGGGGCACAGTGGTGCCAATGCTGATTACGCCCCCTCGTGGGCTGACACTGATTACGAGGTCAAAAAAGAAAAGAAAAGAAACATATGCATGGATGAATTGTTAGCTGTAAGAAAAATAACATCAAGTTTAAAAAAAAAAATAGACAGGTCAAATTTTTATATCTTGCTGACTTTATAATGTTAAAAGGTTAAATTAATTAAAAAAAATACTATGAATTTTACAAAGATAGAACAATTTAGAAAAATCACCTTGTGTTTTATCTTCACTACTTTTATTATTTTTGCTTTTGCATCCAGTTCTCATTCATTGCAATTGCTTCAGTTGTAATTGATTCAAATCCCTCAGAATCATCTGCTCAACACATTTGCTAGTTGAAATCAGATTTTTGGACAGCATGTTTTGAGTTTTTCGTCTCCTGTTCCTCCTCCTCTGGCTCCTCCCCTTCCAGGCTTCTACGCCTCTCAGTACAACACAGGAAGGCAGCTGCAAAGAAAATTAAGAACATGTGTGGACCAAGAGCACGCCACACTACGATTTAATGAGACCAGCCTCCCACTTTACTCACTACAGAGACAGACAGCTAATGTACAGCCTGAGGGGATGAAGTCTCCAGAGGATTTCCACTACAGGCTCAGAATAAATGACCAACATGCTTAGTCTTTATTAATGCCTACTCTTAATTTGGTTCCCAGTGCCTTCCCCGACCTTTCAAGAAATTGTGAAAGTTAAAAAATAAGTGATTTTTTTTCAGGCTTGTGAGTGCAGAGACTGCCCTGAGAAACTTGTTCTAGACGAGCATCATCCTGTATCCTCCCACAATGTGTCTCCCTTGTGGACTAAGGCTGGCTTCCTGTTGGCCAACTCGGATCTCTTTTATTACGACCATGTTGGCTGAATCTCTCTGGCTTGGTTGCGAGTAGCAATTTCTTTGCTTTTTTTCAAACTGAGCCTCAATTCTTTAAAAATTTCCCACCTAAACTTTGCATTATTGGCATACCACGCCCTGTCACATTTTAAAAGGACAGTTTACCCACAAATGAAAACATTTAAAACCTGGGCGACTTTCTATCTTCCAAACAAATACAAAACAAAAAAACCGCATAATAAATGTGACCTGTGTGCTTGTGAAGCCATTTGTGGTCAGCCTTTACTTTTAGTATAAGATAATGAGCAGATTTGACATTCAGCTATATTACTGCTTTCTTTCATGAAAGAGAGGAAGTATACATAGTAATGGATGGATGGGTGAATGGATTCTGTTATAACATTAATCCGTTCAACCACTCATCCATCCATCCATTAACCAACCAACCCACAAACCCATGCATTCATCCATCCACTCATCCATCCATCCATTAACCAACCCACAAACCCATGCATCCGTCCATCCACTCATCCATCCATCAATTAACCAATCCACCAACACATGCATCTGTCCATCCACTCATCCATCCATCCATCCATCAACCAACCCACCCATGCATCCCTCCATCCATCCACTCATCCATCCATCCATCCATCCATCAACCAACCCACCAACCCATGCATCAGTCCATCCACTCATCCATCCATCAATTAACCAATCCACCAACACATGCATCTGTCCATCCACTCATCCATCCATCCATCCATCAACCAACCCACCCATGCATCCTTCCATCCATCCACTCATCCATCCATCCATCCATCCATCCATCAACCAACCCACCAACCCATGCATCAGTCCATCCACTCATCCATCCATCAATTAACCAATCCACCAACACATGCATCTGTCCATCCACTCATCCATCCATCCATCAACTAACCCACCAACCCATGCATCCCTCCATCCACTCATCCATCCATCAATTAACCAATCCACCAACACATGCATCTGTCCATCCACTCATCCATCCATCCATCAACCAACTCACAAACCCATGCATCCGTCCATCCACTCATCCATCCATCAATTAACCAATCCACCAACACATGCATCTGTCCATCCACTCATCCATCCATCCATCAACCAACCCACCAACCCATGCATCCGTCCATCCACTCATCCATCCATCCATCAACCAACCCACCAACACATGCATCTGTCCATCCACTCATCCATCCATCCATCAACCAACCCACCAACCCATCCCTCCATCCATCCACTCATCCATCCATTAACCAACCCACCAACCCATGCATCCCTCCATCCACTCATCCATCCATCCATCAACCAACCCACCAATCTATGCATCCGTCCATCCACTCATCCATCCATCCATCCATCCATCACTTAACCCACCAACCCATGCATCTGTCCATCCATTCATTCATCCATGCATCCATTCATCACTTTTTTATGTTAGCGGGTTTTTGCATCTTGGCTCTATAGCGCCACCTTAGATGAGATTATCATGTAACTACTCATTAAAAAGTTGACCTAGAGTAAAACTTCAAAAAAGTAGTTTTTGATGAGCTGGTTGTTGAGGAGATTGAGATCCACTTGTGTGTATTAAAGGGGGAGAGCATTGGCTGATTTAGGGAATCATTGATTTCTAGCACTATATTTTCTATTACCTCTGTCTGCACCCTTTTTATTTATGAATTTTTTTATTGTCTTTTCTGGACACTGTAAGCCATGGTCTGTTCAGTTGTATATCCCTTCCAGCTGCAGTAAGACAGGTCTCATATTTCACAGATTTTACAATTCTGCTTTATTATTTCTAACATTGCTACTAAGTGTCTCAAACAAAGCTACGTAACTGATTTTGTTTCCTAAAAAACGGATAAAACTCTGTTCACCACATATGGTTTTGTGTAAGTGGTCTGGACATGTATTTCTCACTTCCAGTATAAACTATATAATGTGAAGGGGAAAAAAGCCATTCATGTCTCGAAGCGTCTGTGGTGCAGGCTGAGATGTATAGGCTGTCTGCATGTGGCCATACTGCAGTGAATCATGGGAAGCTAAATTAGCAGCCGACTCACATGTTTGACGTAGCCAGAAGCTCACTGCAATCTGCAGCTAAACCTGTGTGAGGATTTGAACTTAGCTTCTATCTACCTGGATAAGGAAGAACAGAAATCTCAACAAAATCGGTCAACAATGGTACCATAGATGTATAACTTTTTAAGCTCAAATTATGCTAAAAAGACTTTAGAAAATAATATGAAGTGATTTGACTCCCTATCGCTTTTTACAAATGTATTTATTTATTTTGCTAGGTTAAACAAATGTGTAAATCAAAAATAGGTCACTAATAATATAAATAATTGAAGAATAATGTTACATTTTGTAATATTTTAAAAATACAAATAGTTATGGGAAAGTGCTTCCAAGGTCAAAGTTCAGAGTAAAAAGAGGCTGTTCAAATGTACATATGGTGTTTTTCCCACCAAATCTAGAGAAGCAAAGACTAACACTATTATTGCTCTAATTACAGTTCCAGTTCTCCGTTTCAGCTCTCATTAGTGTCTAGTAATCATTCAACAGGATGTTTATATAATATTCATGTGTATTCCTTTTTTCTTTTTTTAGATTCTCCTGCTTTTGATTTTCGGTTCCACCATTAGCCATGTTGATTATTTTGGCCTTCATCATCCTCTTCCACTTCACCTCAGCAATACTACTCTTCATAGCAACCATCAGAAATGTAAGTTGATTTTCTTTTATGTCTTTTTTTAATTAGTCTGCTCTTACTGCTTGTAAGTGTTACGGATCTCAGCAAAACGTTTTGATAAGGTTACATTAAGTTGTTGGAGAAAGGTGTGCTGTTATTTTTTGTTCCATTTAGTATTTTTATGTGTTTTCTAAGAAATCAGACTCAATATTTCCCAATACTTTGTGCATGTTTAATCTTCATCAGTTCTTACTTTCTTTTTAGTGCATACATTTATCATCGTAGGTTGACACCAAAAAGTTAGAATGGCATAGTTTTGTGTGTGTGTGTGTGTATATATATATATATATATATATATATATATATATATATATATATATGTATGTGTGTGTGTGTGTGTGTGTGTATATATATATATATATATATATATATATATATATATATATATATATATATATATATATGTATATATATGTGTGTGTATATATATATATATATATATATATATATATATATATATATATATATATATATATATATATATATATATACACACACACACACACACACATGTATATATATATATATATATATATATATATATATATATATATATATATATATATATATATATATATATAGCTAACCTATTCACCACCTTTTCTAGGTTTGGTGGGTTTCTAACAACTACTCCTTAGATCTCTGGTATCACTGCAACGTCACAAGCTGTTATGACATTCCCAATAGTGCAACTTCGGATGCAGGTAGGCATCACCTTTATTTTCTAAAATTATAACCAATATTTATTTTGGAAAGGGCAAAACAATGTACAGTATAAATGTTTGTTTTAATGGCATTGTTCAAAGTTGCTTATTAATCAAACATGAACAGACACTTAGGCCTTATGGTTAAGTTGCAACGAAAATGTTTTGAATATCACAGGGGAAAATTTCCTGACAGCAAGACTTTAGAGTCAACCATATATATAATTTCCTGTCATTTCTTCACACCATTTTCACGAATGAACCGTGTCATATTCTCTTCCTCTTCATCAGCCTATCTTCAGACTGTCCAGGCCACCATGATACTGGCCACTATCTTGTGCTGTGTGGGTTTCTTTGTCTTCATCCTTCAGCTCTTCCGTCTGAAGCAAGGGGAAAGATTTGTCTTTACGGCCATCATCCAGCTCTTGTCTGGTGAGTTCACAATATGTATTTTAAATAATCTTGATTATCACATTTGTGATTTCTCAAGTTATTGTCTATGTACTATGCTAAGGAAAATGTACAGTCCGCTGGCCATTACACAAAATCAAGATTTTGATGTAATATAGTATCTTGAATAACCTTGAAGTGGTTTATTTTGTGAGAAAATAATACATTTATTCTAATCTGTAAATTTCCCCAATTTTGAAGGATGTGTGTTGTAAAACTTTTACAGTTTTTAATCATAATTACATTTAAAAAAAACTTTAATAGAGTTTTATAGAGAGTAAATGCAAAATTAAAATATATATATATCAAGACTTTGTAAAAGCATAATATGGCCTCTTTAGGAATCTTTAATCACCATGTACTTCTTATATTTAAATGAATCGTGTGATACATAAGTTGTGTACATACCTGTTTTTACATTGTGGTTTTATTTAAAAAAACAAAGCCCTGTATGTTAATACAGCTACAATTAATTTCAGTTTCATGTAGATCTATACTGTTGAAATTATCAATTATTATAACTCCCCATGCCATAAATCCTGTGCTTAACCTTAAATGAACACAATCAATACATAACAGTTGTTTTAGTAAGACCATAGTAGTTAAAGTCACCAAACATAAAGATTGACCATTGCTGATATCTGTATTATTGAATGTTGAATCTGTATCTGTAATAACCTGGGAAGCTGATGTGACAGTCACTTAAAATGCAACCAACCTACTGTAAATTGCCTTTTTTCCCCCTTAATTCTGCAGCCTTCTGTGTGATGACCGGTGCGTCCATTTACACAGCAGAGCACTTAAACTTCAAAGATGAGCATTTTAAGAATGGAGAGTACGGGTACGCCTTCATCGTCGCCTGGGTCGCGTTCCCCATGACACTTTTGAGCGGCTTGATGTATCTAGTGCTAAGAAAACGCAAATAAAGCGCAACACACCACCTCGCTAGCTGCCACCAGCTACAGCCTTAGCCAAAATATTTTATTGGTAATGATACTTGTTTTCATATGTAGATTAAATACTTGCCAAAGTTTAAACAAAGTAAATACACTTGTAATATTAATCACTGCATACTGGAAACTTAATTAGATTTTATTCATAGTGTATCTTTTTTTATTTTTACTTTTTGTGTATAATTGAGTTTTACCTACCCAATAAAAGGACAAAAAAACGTGCTGTGATTTAGAGAGTTAAAATAGGGCATGGAAAAAAGTGGGAGATATAATAGAACATATTTATAACATGGAACCACTACAGGCTGGACGTGTATTCATACTTAATACATGGTGTGAAATTGGCCTTAAATGTAACACTTAGCGCATAGTAAGTAACATGCTAGTGTGATCCTTTCCTGGTGATTATATGTGCTTGGGAAAACGTAAAAAACGACGAAATCTGAAATATTGTGCTGCCAGTTTGCTGAGCACTATACCATACTTGAAGCTGAACAAATTGTCAATATTAGTAGCACGATGTGTTCTCATGTATAGTTTGTTTTTTTGTAAAATAGCCTTTTAATGTTGACTAATTATATTGCATGTTTTTATTTGTTTGCAGCATTTAATTTGAAATCATTATTAACATATAAGTACAGATCTGTAATTCTTTAGGCATTGTGTTTGATTAGGGCTCTTGAGATATGCGTCATATTCGTGCAAATAACTTTAAGATGATGGTGTTGGTGAAGCACACCAATGGTTTCAGTTTTCCCATCTTGTGTGTAATCCTTTCATCCTCAAATCTGCTATAGAATATAAAGCAAATAGCTACAATTATATAGGCGAAAGTGATGTTAAGATGTATTTATTAAGACTAACTGCATTGTTGCTGTTAATTTTCTTTTTTTGTAATGAAGTATTATATCAACTGGCCTGAACATGTTTGTTTAATGCTCTTTCCGGGAGGTTTTAATGAATACTAGTGAAGGCTTTTATAATTGGAATGAAGCCACAATGGCAGCTTTGTTTTTTTAATTGTCTGCTGACTTGTTCAGGTCTACTCTGTTTCTTGAGACTGATCCCTACCAAGGGCTCAATATTGTTCTTTTTTTGTTTGTTTTTTAATCAAATAAATGTATTTTACATTAAAAACCGTATGAGACTTTTTCTGTTCTAGTAATTCTCAAAATATGGTGATGGATATACATTTTTTTTGTAGATGAATGATGCTATTGACCATTTTAGAACAATTTTCTTTTATTACAATATCACAGTTGTTGCAAACCTCGCTTCTTTGAAATGAAGTCAACTATCGTAATAGTGTCAAGATATTAACGAAGACCAACCATCAACTCTGATATCAGAAAATGGAACTAAGCTGAATTCAAGACTTCAATATTTGGTAAGTCAGACTTGAAATGAAAGCATTTTGCAACTTTATAACCAATAAAAAAAAATACAAGACACAATAGGTCTTTCCTTAATACTGTTGTGGTAGCGCCTTTCAAATAAGTTGGACTTTTAGGGCTCTCTGACACTTCCACAAACAAAACCAAACATAATCTCTTGGCAGAGAAAGAAAAACAACAACTCAAATACAAAACTAGGAGAAAAACAGCAGCTTTAACTTTATTTTTACTTAATTCAAAATCTTTTGTGAAATTCAAATAAAAAAAAAGAAAATAAAAAAGAATTACTCCATATTACAACAAAGTGTCACACTCCATGAATCCTCATGGTTTGGACACACAAGAGAAATTCCGAAATATAGATATCACATTTGTCCTGGTGCAACAGTACGTACGTCACTGTACAGCCCATAACGGCCAAATACATCCTTCCCCACGACGATAAAACATAGTCGTTTATCTCTTTTGCAGTCGGACACCTTGCAGGCCATAGGAAGAGGTGTGGCTTTGATCACGCCGAGGCACTTCCATTCCGAAAAATTGCCGTTTTTGTGTTCATGAGAAACGTAAATGTAGTAGCAATCCATCTCAGCCGCTTGGGGATCTTTCCGTTCAACGTTCCATGCAATACCTAACTCTTGTGCATTTCCAATTCGAGCTAGTTTCACCACTGGCTTCTGGGGCAAGTTACGAGAGGCAGCTATAACCGGAAGCTCCTTGGGGAATGGAGTTTCCGGGAAAGGATGGAGTTTGGAGTGCCAGTCCTCCTATTAAAGAAAGTCATAAACTGAAATGTTATGGCTGTTATGACTAAACTTAGTGGCACATACAAAATAATTGTTTACCTTTTCCAACTGTACTGGAGAAGTGACACGGTGCGCCTCCATAACTCCTTCTTCTGTTCATTTAAGAAAATCACAGTAAAAAAGACTTGTTAAGGTCTTGCATCAACTACATATTTAGAACGAAAGAGATAAATCCAATGGCATCCTACTTTTAATTGCTTTGGGTGGCATACTTGAGGGTTTTGAAGGTACCAATTTCTGCAGGGCACAAATGTGAAAACAAAACTACTATGAAACCGTCTGAAAATGTTGCAGAATGAGAGAGAACCTGAGTGAGAGCATGATGACGAACCTGATCTGGTTGCTGGGTAACCGGGCTCTCTTCGTTCAGTCTGACTTCTGAACCAGAACAAAAACACATCATACAGTCAATACAACAGCACATTGTTTATAACGTAATGGGATTTTAATTCAAGATCAAATACCTTCGTCTTCCTCAGTAAGGTCAACAAACTGTTTCGTAGACCACTGAAATAAAAAGAGAACAGTATTCCAAATTTGAAGTTTATTAGTCTACTGTCTCTAGCATGGCCTGATCACGTCACCGCAAATCACATTATTATATTTATTATATCTTATACAAGAATAAACAAAAGTCAAGTAATGACTGATAAGACATTAAAGACAATGAGAGAAACAGTTACCAAACTCTGCCAGAACCCTTGCTTTGGTCTTCTCAATCTGGACACCACACAGTCATTGACTAATAGTGCAAATAAATAAATAATAATTGTTAAATTACAAACGTTTGACTTTGTTGAAGCTAGAACACTATAATGATAAAAGCAACAAAGACCTGCTGATGATATTGAAGGGTTGTCACTGAAACTGCCTCCATTGACTGAACATCTGGAGATAAAAAAAAAGAAATATTGTATGAAATTAGAATTCTGCACTCCAATAAGACATTCAAACATGAAGTATAATATATGTGTTTCTTTCTTTTTTTACATTTAATTACACAACACTCACTTAAAATGAATCTTTAAAAACACTACTTGGTTTATCAAATCATAATAGTATCCATTTTCATACTGTACATTATAATGCTGTGATGTCTAGATTCACTCGTATATCATTTAAAATGACTGATTTTAGTTTTTAGTGGTTGTATTTATTGGCCTGTTGTTATTTGTTATTTGACTTAGAATACTGCTGCATCTCTAGCAGACTAATCAAACATACAATTGAGTTTTATCAGTTTTTTTTTTACTGCCATTATTCCTTTAGCCCAATGCAAAGTGCAGACGATGAACATACAGTAGGTGTGTTACTGGCCAAGCTCTTCCAGTGTACATGGATTTGTTTCCACATTTTTTTGGTATCCAGTGTCAATCATTTTTTCGGCTAAAATGTCTCCATTTCAATGTTTTCGACCATTAATACTGCATTATATTGATGTAAGCAACATCTTCACAGTCAGAGTGGAAAAGATACAATTGAAAGAGTTTACTCCACTGCGTATTACGATTAAAACTAGCATACACCACGTTTTACTGCATTTATGGTTGCTACGATTATGAGTATATTATGTTATATAGTACATTAACAATTTTATCAAAGCATTATATGCTTACAAGAGGTAAAGTTCAAATGCAATATTGCCTAAATCTCATTAATCATATTATGAGGGTGCATGTAAATGTAGTCAGTGTTTCAAAACCTCTAGTTGTTCTTCCAAACACAATGCAGTATGTTTACCATGGTTATGTTATTAAAAGTATTACTATTATCACTTCCCTATAAGGTAGTGTTGTATAAAAAATGTTTCATATCTCAAATACATTTGGAGACAGTAGAGACGATCACAGATTTCTGTCAAACACACTACAGTGGATTATGATTATGACAGCTGGAATAATAAACAGCTGTAATCATTGGTTTGAATGAGACTGGGTTGTTGGCCTTGGTACATAATCATTAATTGCATTAATGGCAACAAATTCCTTTTCAGTGAAGCACACTAGTTTATAAGGCTGCAACAGTCACACATGAAAGCGAAGGAGCGGCACTCGGCATGATGCACCTCAGGGAAAGAAAAGAAATGGAAAGGTGCCAAGACTGCAGCCTTGAGTCATTACTGAATTAAAAACAATCAACCGAAAAGAGAAAAGTCCACAGGGGACCACTGAGAGGAATTCACTTTGATCATTCTATTAGAATATCTTCTGATTAGGCAGTAAATGGAATATTACAGTGATTGTTATTCAAACAGCAGGCTCTCTTGTCTCATTTTCCAAACAGAATTTGAAAAGCATGAGTCTGCAGCATAAGTGTATACAGATTCTGCATCAAATTTAAAATAGAAATACTGAATATTTTTACTGAATTGGTGGCATTTATGTATTATTAATGAAGCAATGTCTAAAATACTGCAGAATACCTGGACATATTGATTATTGGTTCATCTGGAGAGATGCATCGCTCTGGCTGGCTTGGCGCAGGACTTAAAGGAGGAGGAGACTGTTAAAAAGATCAAGACGACAACACTGATGAGCTACACATAAATATAACCATAAAAGACGGCTTCATAAAGTTCTTTCAATTATGATAATCAAACCAAATAAAATCTCACAATCTCGTTCATACCGGACTGTGAGAAACGCCTACAGATCTCAATTTTCTGATATATGCAAATGCAACATCTCCTCTTCGTTTTATTTTCCTTGCACGGCCCTGAAAACAAAAGAGGTTTGATTTTTGATTGGTTATGGCATACTGGCCCTGGAGGACACTACAATCGTATGGACAGTTTAATACATATATCCTTCAATATGGGTTCATATTGTTAGACAAAAATACAGCTTTCCTGTAGCTCAATCAGTAAAGCATTGGTGTTTACAACACCAAGGTCATGGATTCGATCCCCGGGAAAGCAAGAACTGATTCAATGTGTTCCTTGAATGCAATGTAAGTCGCTTTGGATAAAAGCGTCTGCCAAATGCATAAAATGTAAATGTAAAATGAACAACTGAAGTCTGCAGAAATAAGGATTCTGGTCACTTACGTCTAGTTTCTTGATTCGGGCATCATATTGAGGTTCACTATTCACCAAAGCAATTCTCTCCATCAGATTCTTCATCTTTATGTCAGATTGCACCAACGCAGCCTCAACCTTATTAGAAATAATTCTTTCAACCTATCAAGACAAGTGTACAAGAGTTTTGTCCAGCATTCAGAATTGAAGTAACAAAAATACATGCCTTCTGATAAAGAACATTAACACTAAGAAGATATTTTAAATAACGTAAGCAAACAGTTGAATACAGCCATTGACTTCCACAGTAGGGAAAATACTATGAAAGTCAATGGCTACCATCAACTCTCTGCTTGCTCATATTTAAAATGGGAAGAAAAAAAAAACTTGTTTGAAAAAACATGAGGGTGAGTAATTGACATTTCTGGGGAATTGTCCTTTTAAGAAAGGTAGTAGAATAATTTAAACTTAAATGTATTATATAAGGATAGTGTACAGAAATTGTCACAAAATATCTGTTTACCTTTGTACACTTAACATGCTGTAAATAAATTATCTTTAAAGATGGCATGAAACAAAAGCTGGAGTAGTATTTTCTTCCCTATTGTGACGCATGTCTGAGTGAAATGGCTTCTCGTACAAGAACAAAAAAGGAAAAGAAAGTAAGATGTGACTTGGTTTTATCCATTGGGAATTGATTGGATGATCGTGGCTTGCGATTGACGTGATATCACATGAGCGACAGGTCGTCCCACCTTCCTACATAAGAGCATAAATGATAATATGTGCATGGATAAATCATTTATGATGAATGCTGCAATATTTTCTTTAAAAAAAATCAATTTAAATATTTATTCCCTGAATAAAATGGAGGGTTGCACGTTTGGTGACAGTGTATTAAAAATCTTTTAACTGCGTTTTACGTTTTGACTTAACTTAATACAAATAAATACCCATTCAATTAAAAAAACGAAGAGAATTTACAGTATTTTCAGAGAAAAAATAAATATTTAAACAGACAACACTTTTGTGTAACTTTATTGGATTGCTTAGAATTGTAATTCAGTAAATTATTCCTGTCATTCAAATCCATAATCAACATCCAGTGAATATTAATTCCAACTCATGAACTATAAGAGAATTTTTCTGTAGTGTAAAGTACAGCTAAAATATTTTTTATTTCAAAAGGCAAGATGACAAAAAGAAGAACATCAAAGTTATTGAAGAACAACATCCCTTTAAAAGGACTGTCAAACTTGCCTCTGACCGGGTAAGGTTGGTCTGTCTCTGCCATGTTTCCTCTTCATCTCCGTGTCTCTTCATGCCTGAAATGTAAAGAACATTTCATTTCCAATTATCCGATCTTACATGATATTATAATAATCACCAAACTAAGAGAATCCATCATGAGTTACTTTACCACCGTCAATGTAAACATTTCCACTTCGTTTGAGATTAACCAAAGATTCAATCGTAGCCATTTTATTAAGCTTCACCAATAAAAGCGAAGCCTTCCAATGCTTTTTATACTTTAGAACCAACGAATGGTTTTCTATATTAAATAATCTTAAAACAAGTAACCCGGAAGTGACGTGCATTAACAGTATGGCAACAAGAAGCTATCCCGTTAAAAGCACTCGACTCTCTTCAGGGTAATCGGCCTTTCCTATGAATCTCAAGCGAAGCAGACGCCGCTGTTGCCACTGACAACTGCGGCTAACACCGATGCTAAGATTTACTCCAATATCCTGAGTCAGAGTAAACCATGAAATGTCCAAACAACGTGTAATCCAAGTAGTTTACCAAATCTGTTGGGCTAAAAAAAGAAGCTTTCTATGACCATGCAGGCGCGTTTTCGAAACTACTGACTCTAGCGCTTGCCATACAACGCGCGCAACGCACTCCAAACGGAGCCCGCGAATGCTATCAGTGACACCGCGTGCGTTGTCTCCTCAACTAAGCAAAAAGCAAAAAACAAAACAACAACAGCCCACCTTCCGTCCAGAATGCCGATTGTGTCGTAGACAGCTTATTATGTGTCGTCCCTATAAGGGATTTCCTGCTTCTTTAAATAATATAAGTCCCGCCGCTAAAGCTAGTGGTTAAGCGATGCACACTTTGCGCATGAACGTTTTTTTGAGTCGGATCGTTAATGAATCGCTTGAACCGGATCACAAAAACCGGTCTGTACGATTCGTTTACGAACGAGGATTTTACTGATGGAACGAAAAGCAAGCAAGCTGAATAACAGCAATGTTACTAAAAATATGCTATACGATATATGTAATATAAAACGTCGTTTGGATATATTTTTTGTATTATAATTCAAATTGTATTTTAAACAACGTATTATAGGCCAAAGCCTTTATTGACACGTCATGGCTGAAAAGAATCATTGAGTCGGTTATTTGAAATATCAGCAGTGCTAATAGTTGTTTTTTTCGCACGCTCGTATTTCATTAATATTGTCTGCTTTTTTTTTTTTAAGGTTTCGCTCCACTACGGCATGATGTTTAGTTTAGAGGAATTAAAGTTTTTTTCCCCTTCACCAAATATCTGTCTTACCTTGATTGTAATCTACATTAACTGTTCACCTCAGTTTGGTCACACACCTTACAAATTGTTTACATGCCTCCAAAAACCCCATAAAAACATTGCGTTGAACCCTGTTATGATGGCCCCTTAAAAGCGCCCCCCTGCGGTTGGAGATGTTTTCGTCTTTGTCCCATATAGGTTCTGTGAGAGAAGTACGCACACATTTTACTGTGTAAGGCTTGCTCAGAAACATAATTATATTCCCCTCTAAAAATATCCAAATTAACACATCTTTGATTGAGATATAAAATATTATGACCCAGGTGCATCCTAGGGCCCCACATGCATTAATGTTTCACACCGAACCTCTTAGTGGGTTGCAGGAAATGAATATGCTGGATTGCCAAAGTATCATTTTTCATTTAATGATTCTGAAACTACAATTACTGTTGTTGGATCCACAGAAGGGTGGATTCCCCCCCCCCCCCCCCCCCCCCCCCCCCCCCCCCCCCCCAAGAATGGTTGCATTCTGAAATAGGCTGTCATTCTGGAAGTGTACTTTGGCGAAGCCATTGATTGTGCATGATTGCCAAGATATTGTGCATATCTCCAAGCATGCTTCATCTGAGTTTTGTAAGTCTTTCTGTAACTGCTCAAATTTTCTTTGTTTTGCATTGCAGGGGCATTCAATTTGTATTACTTCTCAAACAGACATGATACCGCTTCCCTGCATTCACGCATGACTCTATACCCAGCACCACATAGATAGTATTAAACTGAAATACAAACCCCTTAGGGAAAAATCAGAGCTGCATTGTGAACATGAACATTGCTTGATTTTTGTGTATGTGTGTGTGTGTGTATATATATATATATATATATATATATATATATATATAATGTACACTGTAGTGTGAAAAAGATTTTGCCCCCTTTCTGATTTCTTTTTTTTTGCATGTTTGTCACACTTAAATGTTTCAGATCATCAAAAATGTAAATATTAATAAAAAATTACACAAGTAAACACAAAATGCAGTTTTTAAATGAAGGTTCCCTTGTTATTAAAGGAAAACAAAATCCAAACCTACATGTCCCTGTGTGAAAAAGTGTTCACCCTGTTAAAACATAACTGTGGTTTATCACACCTGAGTTCAATTTCTCTAGCCACGCCCAGGCCAGATAACTGCCACACTTGTTCTCAATCAAGAAATCAGTTAAATAGGACCTGTCTGACAAAGTGAAGTAGACCAAAAGATCTTCAAAAGCTAGACATGCTAAGAAAGTCAGGAACAAATAAGAAAGTAATTGAGATCTATCAGTCTGGAAAAGGGTATAAAGCCATTTCTAAAGCTTTGGGACTCCAGTGAACCACAGTAAGAGCCATTAACCTCAAATGGTGAAAACATGGACCAGTGGTGAACCTTCCCTGGAGTGGCCTGGCCTGGCTAACCAAAATTACCCCAAGAGTTTAGCGACGACTCATCCAAGAGGTCACAAAAGACCCCACAACAACATCCAAACAACTGCATGCCTCACTTGCCTCATTTAAAGTCAGTGTTCATGACTTCACCATAAGAGAGAGACTGGGACAAAAATGACCTGCATGACAGAGTTCCCAGACAAAAACCACTGCTGAGCAAAAAGAACATTTAAGGCTTGTTTCATTTTTGCCAGAAAACATCTTGATGAAGACTTTTGGGATGATACTCCGTGGACTGACGAGATGAGAGTTAACACCACATTTCAGAAAAAAGCACCATAAAATATGGTGGTGGTAATGTGATTGTCTGGCTGTTTTGTTGCTTCAGGACCTGGAACCTGTTTTAAATGGAACCATGAATTTTGCTGTCAACCAAAGAATCCTGAAGGAGAATGTTCAGCTCTCTGTTCGAGACCTCAAGCTGAAGTGAACTTGGGTTCTGCAGCAGGACAATGATCTAAAACAAACGACAACAAGTCCACCTCTGAATAGCTGAAAAAACCCCCCGAAGAATTTGGAGTGGAATGGTCAAAGTCCTGACCTGAATGCTATTGATGCTCAAACCCTCCAATGTTGCTGAATTACAGAATTCTGCAAAGATGAGTGGCCCAAAGTTCCTCCACAGCCCTGTAAGAGACTCATTGCAAGTTATCGCAAACGCTTGATTGCAGTTGTTGCTGCTATGTAGGTTTGAATCCCCCCCAATAATAAAAACCTTGATTTAAAATTGCATTCTGAGTTTACTTGTGTAATCTTTCATTAATATTTAAATTTGTTTGATCTGAAACATTTAAGTGTGACAAACATGGGAAAAAAAGAAATCAGGAAGGGGCAAACTATTTTTCACACCACTATATAGATATATATTGTCCAGAAAAAAAGGGCCAGCATGCTTGCTGAATGGAATAGGCTAAAATAGAAGTGGTGTTAGTTTGCTCACAATTTCTGTGTTTGACATGTAGAGCTAAAATAGAAACGTCTGCAGATGTGTTAAAAAACTACGTCAGCTAAGAAGTTCACAGGCAGGAGGAGCGTGTTCTCTTTTGAGATGTAAAGGCATCAGCCATGTTCTGCACTGTAGGGAGTATTCTGCTACTGAGTAAATCATGTTCACCGCGATTGCAGAAAATGAGAAAATGGCCATTTGCTCCAGTCCGAGAGGATAATGGGAGTTGGGGGCTGACTGTGTAGCAAGTGTTCCAGCTCTGATAATCTTCCATGAGCTCGAGTCCTTCCCACGGAATCTGGTGACATCACTCAAAGAGCTTTCCTATGAGTCATGCCTGTGTTTTGAATGCGTAGTTTGAATCATATATAAATACACCAAATTCCAAGTCACGTTTACTGAAATGATTCAGAGAGGGTTATGATGCAAAAATGGAGAGGTAGCACAAAGTGCATTTGGTCTCATCCGATAATAAAGAAATATAGTAGCCGTTCATAGCGAAGAATCATTTTTTTCACCATCTACAAAGTCATATTTAGAAACTGCCACATTCACCAACTTTTGAGGTATTGTTTGCATGTTGTAATTGTAAAGGAAAGCCAAAGTTAACAATTTGTAACCGAATTAAGTTACCTTGACATTTTATTTTGATTTTAAATGCAGAATCCTGTAAAAGGCATTGCACATTTAAAAAGACACCAATCTACATTTTACTGCAAAACAGTAGTAAATGTTTCTTATTAGTTAATAGTAATAGTTAATTAAGGTTATGACCCAAATGCCATCCCTGATTACCTGAAAGTAATTTTTTGAGATTATTTTAAGAAAATTGTTATACCTTAGTTATCACGATTTGGCAACTAGCCCCGAACACACGAGAGGACAAACGCATAAGTGCGTGTTGAGGGTATTTAATGAGCTGAGATAAAAACGCACGAGGTTCCCTCATCTCATCGAAAAGCATCGACGAACAAACACGTTTGATGCTCAAACGCGTCGAATGGAGCATGTAGAAGCCCGATAGACGGCCAGAGGAGAATAACATGAGATGTGTGCGCTGACGAGCTCCTGATGCGCGAGAGCAGCGCTCACTGTACGCGGGAAACGACGAGCTCAGTGGTTTCCGCAGTGAAGTTTGGCTCTGGAACTTCAAACGAACCTACGTCACCGAGAGGCAATCCCTCATCGAAATGATTCAGATCCCCGAAAAAGCAGAAGAATCGCACCGCGACAGGTCACAAGCGGAACCAAGGTAGGCTAATCCCTATCAAAGTATAAGCAAGTTTATGAAGATTTTGTCTCTTGTAACTTTTGTGACGATCTAGCCTATAAGTGACGACAAGTGACTGTTGCAATGACGTTTAAACGCTCGGATGTTTGAGAGCAACTCGCAAGATTTGAGGACCGTAGCTCTGAAAGCTGTATCCTTCTTAGGGGGAGTCTTGCTCTGAAACAGGGTGTAATTCTCATTTTCACCTTAAGGATGTGTTACTGACGGCATCCCTCAGTTCCAGAGAGGCTGTGGGGAAAGAGGACTGTGAGACCGTCCTGTGGTCCTGCTCGCACATTCAATCCCAATTTCTTGCGGATTCAGTTACAAACGTGCGAGTCTCGCGGTTCTGTTCACCGTGGAAGAGTCATGGATAATTCATAAACATGCAAACCACTGGATTAATTTGATTCATATGGTTCTGTGGTTTAACTTAAATGATTCGTCGGTGGGAATAATTATCCATATTTCCAACCTGGCTGGTGAGAGGAGGAGGACTGTTGCAATGTCATCCCATTCAACATCTTTGGAGCTTTGTGGAAGAGGGATGCTGTGAGTATGTTTTCTCTCTCTTTCTCTCTTTTTGGTAAAATTAGCGTGTTTTCTTGACGTGGTGTCTAAACGGCAACGGAGAATGAACATCAACGTTTTATTAAAATTCAGTCTTATCATTCAGTTACACTGGATTAATTGGATGCAGGAAGACGCGGCTTTTCCTGCATCATTAGGGATGCGCGATCCTAAAAAAAATGGTATAAAAGGATTGTTTTGTAATGTTAGGATGGAGGGGTTTTAATATTAGGTTGCATTTTTATTGAGTTGTGTGCAACAACACGCTCCTGTTTTACCTGTAGGAAAACTCGTGTCATGATCATGTGAGCTGAAAATCTGAGGATTTTCCCACAGGAGTGCGCATCGTTTTTGCTGGATAAAACGAGGCAACTCGTTTACTGATGAACGAGAAAAAAGAACAGAAATGATACATTTGTCATTTGAAAAGGTTTTATGTGATAGAGAACTTGCCCCAGCTTCCTTGGATGTGTAACGGATGAATGCGGATTTTGGTCGAGTTGTTGATCAACTTCGAATAACAGCTAGCCTACTTTTCCTTTAAAACAACGATGATTTTATCTTTGAATGAACATAAGGATTGTCATTTCGTCTTCTGTTTTGTGTGTGTCAAATAATGGATGTTATCAACCTTAGTTGCTTCTGTTGTAAAGTTGTGTGGCGTACACTTGACGTGCCCATTGAAAATGAGGTTTCAGCGGAGAACGAGACGACACGCGCCAATAGGGGGCGCACTTGCATAATGGTCGTTTTAAGGAAATTAATGAGGTATCAAAAGAAATATTCATCAAGATATATTCCCCATGTTAAGATCTCTGTCACGTTGTAAGAACACTGATATCGCAGTTGCTTAAAATAACAAATCAGGTCAGGTTTATTCACGCAAAAACGGCAAAATCGTTATAAATTCTGCTTTCTCTCTCTCTCCTCTTTCCCACCCTTCTTTAATTAATTACATTAAAATAGAATATCATTTAAATGTTGAATGCAAAAACCCTGTTTTTCAGCCACATTCGTTACTGTTTGTCACACTGTTCATAATTCTATTCCTCTGATGATTCATTTCTCTGTATGTTTAGAGCATGAACAAATGTCAAATTTTTTGCTTATGCAGAAACCCCCCCCAAGATGACACAGTAGCTATGTTGGACAAAATGTCATGAGTAGATTTTAAAAAAGTGATTAAAGACAAAAACATAAACAATGTTCTGCTATATTGTACACATCTATAATTATTAAATCACTGTAAACTGCATTTACAGTTTGCATATATACGCATCTATAGTCTAAGTGCATATATGCCAAAAATGCTTGAAATTTTTAGTCAAATCAAACAACACAAAGCATGATATTTTCATCAATGTCTGCTGAGCTGCATTGAAACAAACCAAGCATTCATGTTCACTTGGTCTACTGTGTTCTTATCAGCCGAAACGGATAAATCTTGCTTGCTCATTCATTTGTCTTTAATAATGGTGAAATTCTTTGTGAGAATCGCAAGCTTTAACAGCCCCTGCACCATATGTTGTTTCTCTGCAGTTTTATGCCTTGCTTTACAATGCATATGTTTGCGTATACATGCTGGCTACAGTAGCGGAGGGCCTGTGAGCTTCCTCCGCTCAGTCAGTCCAAGACTTTTCATGTGATGATGTCAGCTCCACTCTCTTCTGCCCTGCTTGCTGCTCAGATCCAGTGTCACATGTAATATTCATCATTTGCTCATTGCTAGTTATTCATTGCCTAAATTTCAAAATGAGATTATAAAATCCCATGCTTCTTGCCATTGTTGTATAACTCCACTGGATGCAATTATTTGTATAATGTATATAGTCGTCGAATAGGTATTGGTGGCAATGCAGTTCTGAACTAAAGCAAGTATTAAGGAATGTTAATATCATAAGATATAGATATCTGGCATTTTGTGTTTCTTTTTTAAGAAGTATCTCTTAACAATGTAATACGTGGTGTATGTTGTAAATGCATTATATAAAAAACAGCCTCTGTTGTGTGTGTGTGTGTGTGTGTTTGTTCTGCAGGGAATGAAATCGAGCACTATGGGGCTTTCCAGGTTGGTTCTTCTGACTCTTCCAGCTCTCCTTACCCTCATCAGCATCTCACATGCGGCAGAGAAAGTGCCCATACTGAACATTGCCGTGATCCTGGGTCAAACTCGCTACATCTCCGATCGAGATATACGGGCTCTGTGGAGCAAAGATGATCCCATTGACGTCAACGTGGTCACCCTGTTGGTGAATGAAACAGACCCCAAAAGCATCATTACCCATGTGTGCGATCTCATGTCTGGGACTAAAATTCATGGGGTGGTGTTTGGGGACGGCACAGACCAGGAAGCCATCGCCCAGATTTTGGATTTTATTTCCTCTCAGACTTTGATACCCATCCTGGGGATCCATGGGGGCTCGTCCATGATCATGGCGGATAAGGTCAGTCTATAGTATGTCAAGCATCAGCTCACCTGGAGCAGGGTACATTACTGAATACTAAAGTGCTCTACTTTTCAAACTTGTTTACTCAATATCCGGAGCGGAAGATGAGCTTGAAATATTATTGAGATCACAAAATTAGTTCAGTGGGTAAAAATGTGCAGTCTTAATGTGGTTTGGTAATGACAATGATATTAAATAATATCATTAGTGCAACATTCAGATGCGCCTTGACTGTTCCTCTGACAAATTACAATATGGAGTCATTTCACAACATATGTTCCATCAAAGAAAATTTGCATTCCACTAGAGTAATCACTTCACTGAATCACTAACAAATATCTCTTTATTCTGAATCACCATAATTTCAATCACAGCTGTCATCATGCAACACACTTGATTTGAAGAGCAAAAAAGGGGGAAAACCAAAACAAAATAGGATTTGAGATCAGTTTATCTAATTTAAGATCTAATCTAATCTTAATTTAAGATCGTAAACCCAGGGAGGTGATAATTTGCCACCACTTTTGACACCGACTGACCACTAATCGCACATCTGAATTTCCTCTCGCAAAAAAATCCCATTGCAGACCTGCATTGAGTTTATATAATAATCCTGTTTCTCATGAGCACTTGCTGCTGCATTTAAATGTGTTTACTCGCTTTTCATCTCGGGATGTCACTGTATCAAATAAAGCAACGTTTTGAAACCTTATTCTCGGGAGACTTTCTTCAGCAGTACATTAAGTCATTCTAAAGCACTCTGTGTTGATCCTTAAGGAGATAAATGTCGGCGCTGTTTTAACTCACAGGGACCTTTATGTTTTCTTTTGTTGAATAATACATCACATGCATAAATTGAAACTGTATGCCGCAAAGATGTGAGAGCGTACTACCAGTAACATGTAGATGTGAACTTTGCATGGTTTACATACGTCTAAGTCATGGTAGAATTATGAAATCACTATATGCTACAGCTCTTCAAATGTGCTTTGTTTTTTATAATTTTGTGTGCAGTTTAAATGCCCTAAATGTTACATTTTCAGGCATGTCAAAATTAGATTCATTTGATTCGATTCTGAGAACTGTTACTGATTCTGAAAGACAAGGCAAAATTAGTGGTAGCTCATGGAGGCAAGAAAGCACACACGTGGTAATTAATGTTGGGCTGCTGGACAGGTTTTACTTCATTTAGTGCCCATGCAGCAGGATTTGAACCCAATAAACACAGGGATCATTAGCATGTGTCAGGGGATCCTTTGTTTTATATCTAAAGTGCTTCCTCCCACTGAATGCGGCCAATGCATAGGCACGTTCACACGGCTAGATCAACTTACTTTCTTATTGACGTTTTTAAGGTTGCTTTCCCATATATCTTCAGCTTGACGCAATTGATCTAATAACACATGGTTAACATTTAATATACGCAGCTGCCAAGAGAGGCAACATACAATGGAAATAGCCATTTAGGCAATTTGGTTCTTTCTCTCCTCCATCACTTACAGGTAAATGCAGTGATCTGTCTTGCCAGTATGGAAATATAAATTCTGAAGTTTTCATCCATTTATATGCTCCTAATAGATCCCCTGTAGATTCAGAATATGCACACTGTGGCTCAAACTAAAACCTTTGTCATCTCTGAGCCTGTTATAAAGATGATTTCGGGTGAGTCAACGCATTTAGAGGTAGTCATAAATGCACTCTATATCTAATGCATTCGCACCTGTCAATTAACCACTGCTCTGTCAATTAACCACTGCACTAAAACATGGGTTTTAAACTTTGGTAATTGCGTGTGGCTTTTACAGAACTACTTTGTTGCAGCTGATATCAACTGTGCTGTTTGTGCTTTAAACTGGGAACCAAATCACAAACTCAGAATCTTTTCCCCATGATCGCATACAGATGTCTTTCTGTGTACAGCAAACACCATTAATCTTATTGTGACCTTATCTAAGGTGTTTTCGTTTGTTGGCCCCCCGTTTCTCCCAAGGTTTTTTACACCATTCTGATGGGGTCCATTTCTTGCCACTGTCGCCTCTGGCTTGCTTAGTTGGGAACACTTAATATTCAACAATATTATTGATCTGACTGTACTGATGCTGCTGTGTGAGAAGAACTGAACTAAGCTGGACAATGAAATTATTTTTTTGTAGAACTGCTTCATTGATGAAATGAACCAATTAAATTATTGATGATCTTTACAACGGAACTGAATTAAAGCTGAAATGCATTATTTTTCTTGACTTGACATGTAGAGAGTTGTTTGTGGACTGGTTTAGAGTCAACTGATCATGACGTTTACTTTTGGATGAAATATGACCCCCCAATAGCCTTCAAGTGCTGACAATTTAAAGACTTTAAAGACTAAGTTTGGAGGAGGGACTTGTAGTAGAGGTGTGTAATGCATGCGAGAGTACATCATAGTGCAGGGATGGATTGAAAAGTTAGCCCAGGACTTATCTTAGAAATTCAGCTAATATAGGTGTCATCCTGAAATATAATTGTTAGCTTTACTTTTGTCTCATTTCTCATTGCCTATAGAAAACTTAGTCTTATCCAACTCTTGGGTATCTAGACAACCTACTATTTGAAAACTGATACATATTACTGTGTTAGCAAACTTTTTGATAGCAGCGGCCTCTGGTTTTGTGGCGAATGTTTGTTCTGTTCAAAAGTTTGCGTTAGTAAGATTTCTTTATGTTTTTTATGTTCACCAAAGCTGCATTTGTTTGAGCAAAGTACAGTAAAAAACAGTAATGCTGTGAAATATTATTAAAATAAAAAATGTCCTTTTTTAATTTGTAAAATTAAACTCTCTTAAAAAATTAACTAAAAGTACATTCTTTTTTCTGGATTCTCTGATGAATAAAAAAATATTTTGTGATATTATAAATGTATTTATTTACTATTTTTTTGATCATTGTAATGCGTCCTTGTTGAATAAACATCAATTTCTATATCAATAACATTTTTAAAAAAACTTTTGGACTAAAGTGTAAGCATAAACATTAATACTGATTTATTTTTTCCCTCGCCACTTTGCGGTTCAAGTTTCGCGGTCTCAGTGCATCACGGATTTTTCAGAAATATTCATCGGAAACTAGAAATTTTAAAATACCGCCATATCGGCAGCCGTATTGCAGAAAGCAGCGTTGCTTCATCGTGATGCGAGAGAAACGGAAAGAGAGAAACTCTTTCAGAGGCTTTGTACACACCCACGAGCACTCAGACAAGACACGTGATTGGTTCCCTGCGCGAGATCGACGAATGAGAGCACGAGTGGACTGGAAGCCTCTTCGCCTCTCTCAGAAGCAAATGTTGCTTCCCGAACTGATTTAAAGGCCGCATAATACCAGTGCAGTAACACCATCATCATCATCATTCATCATCACATTCATCGAACCGCACAGGTCTGTCATCGTCGTCATTACTGGAATCAAGTCTCAAAATACTACTGTCGTCATTGATGAGTGTAGAACACCATAATACGTATCGTATGAGAGAGAGACAGTAAATGTATAATATTAAGGTTTTATAATTAAATAGATTTAATTAATATATATATATATATATATAAAGTATAAATATACATATTAAACATTCTGGTACCTACACACACACACACACACACACACACACACTCTAGGAAATTATTAGGGGGACAATCCTACTTCGTGGATTTTCACCTACTAACTGCAATAAACAAGGGATCACTGTACATGTATGGTTTAAAAAAATGTCATGTTTCATGTATGTTTTCATGTGCCAATCTAATTTTATTATTTTGTTTTGTGGACCAGTATGGCATCAACCAGCAGGGACCAACTGGGTCATACTAACTAGTCAAACCATTACCCTTTATTGTTAACCATGAAACCTTTAAACAAACCTAACTGTAACATTTAGCTACAATCCTTTATAATGCTTTTGAGTTCTGAATTGGGTCCCGCAAGCCATCCATTGAGCACTTTACTGTATGTTATTTATATGAAAATTCATTAACAAAGACATGCTGTGAACAAGCACAGGACTTTATGTTTACTGTTTTCTAATAAGAGAGCATTTATGAACATGCAAATTATGAAATGTAATTAACTCACTGCCATCGTACAACTAATAGCCTGCTGTTGTTGTAGATGAGGGAACAACCACAGGGTAGATATTTTAAATGAAATTATTAATTAACAACAATAAGACCTTTGTGATGTCAGCGTTTTCTCAAAATCGCCATATTGGTTTTCCATTTCCACTAGTGGGAGTGAAAGTGGTATTAGTCTCTCCAAATAGCTGCCTTTGTGTATTCTTTTTGTGTTCATAAATGTTTTCTCTATTTGTAATTTCAGCAAGTGCTAATATAGCCTCATGTGAACCTCATGTGTACATTTTCCAGGTTTATCCAGCGAAACACCCCAGTTGTATTCATTCAAAAGGATTCAGAGCCATTCTTCTGAAGAAAATAATTGCGCTATTATAGAGCAGCACAGCAGAGATGGCAAATGTCTTCTCAAATGCTAATTTCCAGGTCCCCTGAGTATCATCAAATATTCTTTGTGGCCGTATTACCACATGACTAGCCTTGTGAGACATGCGCATTTGCTCCCTTCTGAAATGGCACAGTTGTAGATGTGACACCTCTTATGTGCTCTAAACCTCACACAGATGTTCAATGTCTAACACATTGTCTTTAGCTGTTACTTCAGAGGGGTTCAACATGGCAACGCATTATCATTCTTCAGCATCATCCTAGAGATGGTGCAGAACTCATCAGATCACAGCACATGCCGTGTCCACTGGACAAGCGTTACAATACTCTCTTGATTACAGTTATGGTTTCTTGTGTGCCTGGCTCCCACAGACAGGACAGCAAGAAAAGGAATTTAATTAGGTATAACTGCTGATTTCAAGGCTATAAGGCTTTGCGCAGCAGTGCTGGAGAGTAATGATGAAAGGAAGCACTTTCCCACAGGAAAATCACAAATGAGATCACTTTAATATCTCAGTTGTTTCTCCTAGACTGCAGTGAGATTATATGAAGAGTGAATGGAGAATTTAACTATGCCTGATCCCTTAAGGATGCACTCTAGAGTTTCACAAGAGATATTAAAAATGTTCCACATTGGGTTTTTACTAATAATTTACTAATAATTAAAAAAGTTAATCATAATAAAACTTTTGGTAACACTTTATTTTACGGCGGCGTAGTTACATATTACTACAAGTACTTATTATAGTACTAACAGTAAATTATGCATAATTACAAGTAATTAACCATAAACCCTCTATAGTAAGTACATGTAGTTAATTAATATCACTCAGTAATTATTTGAGTAAATACAATGTAACTACATCACTTTAAAAAAGACGTGGAACCGACGTTTTGACTAACCACACATCAAAGAAACATTTCTTAGGATCAATGTAATATTTTTGTAGATGCTTTGATGAATATAAAGTTCAAAAGAACAGCATTTATTTCAAAATTAAATCGTTTGTAACATTATAAACGTCTTTACTGTCAGGATAAGGCAAAAATAAGGTAAAGTATAAGGTAACTAAGGTAATAAAGATCATGCACAAATATGCTCCTACGCATCAAATTCTTGCATAACGAAATGTTTGAGATATGTACATTAACGTTATAGCTCTTCATTCTTACAGTATCTTAACAGAATACTGAATTCTACAGAGCTTGTGGTTCTAGTCGATTTATGGTCTTTTATGTTGCACGTAAGGTCAGTGTTCAGAAAATACATGGATGCCACATTTTGATTTATTTCCTCCTGGAGGCATAAACAGTTGTTATTTGGAACGGTTCAACTAATATAATATTTGAGAAATAGGGCTGTTTTCACTGGGAAATGGCATGCTGCAAATGTTACTTAAAGGTATATATATTTTTCCCAGTATTAAAAATCCTAATTTCTCAGCAAGATGCAGAGACAGCAGATAGTAAGTGATTTTTGGGTTGATGCAGCAACATTGGCTCTACCAGTAGTATGACATTTTGGGCAGGACACTCTGAGTGTTCAAGAAGCCTGATTAAAAAGTAAATTGTTATTAAAAACTAACCCTTATCTTGAAAGATTTGTTTGGTTATGCTAGAGCTCTCATTGTGATTTCCGTTTATTGATATAATGTGAATAGGAGTGAACAAGTTTGCTGCAGTACTGGATTCCCAAGCAGCTGCAAACTGCGCTCTGTGCTGGAAATGTGCCATTGACCCCTGGAAACGCTGCAGTTCAGACTTGCTGATGTCACTATTAATGAAGGTTGATATGAAGACAAGGTAGTTTGCACTGAAGCAATCTAGGGTCACAGGCTAGCCATCTGTTGTTTCATTCGTTAAATGTTGCAAATTATTTACCATCAATTATGAGGTAAACGAAGCCTCTGACATTTATTAGACAACAAAGGTCTAGCTGTGAGATTGACCCCATAGCTATATGCTCTGTTATGTAAGGACAAATCCATTGGAGGGTGTAATCACACATTGGGCCACTTGCTAACAGCGGACCTTAACAGCTAAACTGTAATCTTATGTAAGGCAGGCTGAAAGTACAGGGCGAGCTTGAAAATTACAATGATTTCATTGTGAAATGAAATGTTATGAAGCTTGGCTCATTAATTAAAGACAGGTCAGTGCAGCTGTGAAGGGTGAGGCATGAGGCAGATGTTTTTCTGGCTGCTGCAGTGTTCTTGTTTGGCCTGGTTAAGGGCACGCAATGTTAATTTGATTGCTATTCACTGTAACAGTATTACACTTCTTTACACCGCATAAGCACTATGTGGTTACACTGTACTGTAAATGCATTTCATGGTGTGATTGTCTTTATTGATTTGGAGTAATTCATCCAGAACTGTAAATTCTGTCATCATTTAGGCCTACTGTGCATAGCATGCCATTCCAATTGTGACTTTCCTTCAAAGAGAAGGAGAGATTGCGCTGCTAGCTTGTTCCCATGCAATTACAATTAATGTTCGATATTTCAAACTTCAAAAAAGATGCTATAGTTCTATAAAAGTATTTTAAAATTGGTTCATATTATTTGTACATTATATTTTCATATTATATATAGATAGATAGATAGATAGATAGATAGGTATCTTCAAATCTTGTTCAGAGATCAACCAATTCATAAAAATATTATTAATTCACAATAATATAATGCTCAGTGAAAAACATCTTGTCTTTTGCAAAAAAATATATTGTTTGACTGCAGAAAAATAGTGCATCATTTGTGTACCACCATAATTTCCCCCTGTTCATTATATTATTCATATTAAAAAGAAGTCACCTTTTGTTTTTCATAACTTTTGTGAAAGAAACCTTAGAATGAGGGTGAGTAAATGGTGACAGAATTGTAACTTTTGGTTAATGAAAATAATTGCCTCTATTGGAGAGCAAAAGTAGGAAAGCTTATCCAAGGCTTAAAGCAGAAACTGAAACGCTTCCAAACAGAGTGCGACAAGGATTCAGACTTAATTATTACAGAGTGTCAGAGAATTACATATGCTTTGCATCTTACATTTTAGTACCTCAAACTGTATTTTAGGAAGAGGAGAACTGCATCTTCACAGCATGCTGTTTGGCTTCCCTGCGACTGCAAAATGAATAAAGTATATCTCCAGACTGGCTTGTCCTCAGCCGATGAGAGATGAGAGATGCACTGCAGTGCAGCGAACACAATTACATCAGAATACACTCTTCTTTATTGGTACAATTCCTTGTCAGAAGCAGTGAAGTGTGTTCAAAGAGAGAAAATGGAAGTGGATGGCATGAATTAAATATATTTTGCTTTGTGCTCCATGTTTTCATTAGAAACACTTTTTATGTATGATGGCCCAACGGAAGTTACAATATTTCTAATTGCTCACAAAAGCGAGGCATAGTCTTGAGTAAAATTTAAGGCGTATCCCTGGGTAGAAAGAACAGCACTGAGTGGCATTGTTCTCTTTCTGTAGAGCTCAGGCTTTTAATGTTAAAGTCACCATGAAATCAAAATGTAATTTTTTTCTCTTTTAGTATGAGCATGTTAGCCTTGCGGTTATTTATGAGCTAGCGTGCTCCAAAACAATGACGAAAATCGTATTTAGAAGGTATAAGCATTCAAAACATTTCCTCCAGTATAAGCTTCTCGTCAGATTTTCTGTCCAGTCAAATGCTCTCTAGAATCTAAAGCATGTCGACCCCTACATTATAAATAGGTGCGGCAAAAATCCATCTCTCGTTCAGAAATACAATTTTCTGCATGGTGAATGGCACATAGTGTACAATATAGAGATGGGGAAGATTCAGATAGTGTAAATATGCTTTCCATTGGGCCAATGCAGTCTGGTTTACCGAGCTCAACGTCTCTGGCTGAGCTTTGAAATAAACAAAACGCTATTGGCGGTTTAAAAAAAGGGGAGGGTCTAATCGATATGTCCCGCCCTGTCTTCCTGTTTCAGCGGTAATCATGTCAGCACATTGAATAAAGCAGTGCGTTTCAAGGTACTTCAGTTGGCCTTTAAGGATATTTAACCTGTTCTGGAATAGATCTTCTTCTTCAAAATAGCACTAACCCTATGGCGACTTCACTAAATTGCAAACCATTCAAGGTGACTTTTCAAACTAAAGATGGCAATGAATAATATTAGAGAGAAATCATGTAATTCATGAAGCTGTTAAGCTTTGTGAACAAACCTGTTTCACATCAAGCTGCATTTGCTCCAGGCACAAGATGCTGAATTTAATAGAGGTGATCCACAAAACATTATTGCAAATTGTATTACGAAAGTGTCTGCCTGAGGATTATGATTGGATAATTGATTAACATCTTAATCGATGGCAAAATATTGACTTGTTTTGTGCTTAATAAGAGCGCCACTGTTTCTGAATGGCGTAAGGGACTTTTTTTTTGCTGCTTTCTTTTAGTAATGTCACCATGTAATATTTATAGTGCATACTGTATACCATGGTCAGCTTGGGACAACGTCTTCAGTTTTTTTCTCCTGAACCAATGATCTTTTCTAAAATCATCTCACACCTTGAGCGTAAACTAGTTTTTGTTCTACTTCTTCCCATGTTCCTTCGTTCTCAATACATGGACATGCCTTTAAAAATAGGTCCAAAGGTAGCAAAGATAAATGACAAAACAGCAGAGTTTTTCAGGGTCAGCTTTGACAAATGAGGCAGCGGACTTTCAGAGCTCCAGAGACTTCTACAGTTAGGTCGCTAATCTCAGGAGGTGGAGGGAAATACTTTTTTGCTATGCTGGAGGCAGAAGTTGAGGTCTTATAATAGTGCTATTTGCTGATGTAAATGTATAGAGCTGTTCCTAGTTGTCACAGACGTAGGGGATAAACATCAGACTGAGGTTTAGATT
Source organism: Rhodeus uyekii (assembly GCA_037043235.1). Lineage (NCBI taxonomy): Eukaryota > Metazoa > Chordata > Actinopteri > Cypriniformes > Acheilognathidae > Rhodeus > Rhodeus uyekii. The sequence goes on along the minus strand of JAWRVZ010000104.1, from coordinate 20,793 downwards.
AAATTAAATTCTTCTTCCTGAATCCTTGACTGCTTTTTGTGCATGACAAAAGCCAATGACTTTCAGCACAGAAGTATGCGCGAGTCGTGACAGCCGTCCTTATAAAGGAAAGTGTAGAGGCATTCTGGTTTATAAAGTGGCCTTGAAGATGTACGGAACATTGGGGGGAAATGGCAAAGAATTTATTTCATTGGTAAGGTGAAAATATTCGATGGTCATAAGAAATATTGTAAGGTGCTACAGTGTGCTTTGTGAAAAACAAATGGGATTTTTTTTTAAAGAAGCAGCTTGTTCACCATAGCTGAAAAGAGTGATTATGTGGCTGATAAATAATGGCTTCCCACGTTTGTGAGGTGGAAAGATGAGCTTCACACCTGAGATTTACCTCAATGTAGGTCAATGAAAAATTGAGTGTACATACAAGCTGGGCTATGTCTATGTCTGTTATGGAAAGGTTTATTCAGACCACCCATAAAAAAGTTACCCTACAGAAAATTAGATAAATAATATGAAAATAAATAAAATCGATTAATTTAAATACTGCATTTTCAGGTCGGGGTGGCATATATTTTCAGCTAATTTTTTGCCCTTTTTTCTCATTTGGCTAAGAATCAAAAATCTCTAATCTATTCCTTTAAGCAAGCATTTGATGATGGTAAAAACTATTTTACAACCTAGATTGACTGATACAATAAAAACAAAATCTCTAATGTCAGCCTTTAACTAATTTACTGGGCAAAGATGATCAAAAAATAGATCTCAATTCAGCTTCAGAAATCATTGTAAAGAATATAAGAGGAATTTTTAGATGTCTCATGAGTCCTGTCTGTTCAGAAAAAGTCAATAAGGCAAATCAAAGGGTGGGTGTTGTCGTGCTTTGAAAAGACAGAGTTACTTTAACCAGGTGGCATATTTTCAGCATCAGGCTGGAGGCAGTCCAAGCGCACCAGAGGACTTAACAAACACTGCTTCAAAACCAATTACCTTCACAGGAGGTGAATGATAAAGGAACACTTTACTGTAAAATATCAGATTTTTAGAGGAGATTTATTGCATTACGGGTGAAAGAGGCACTTGGATGCTCCATTTTATATCTAAATTGAGATTCGAAATAGCAGATGTTCTGCAAAGATCTCTCTGTGACACAGTTTCTCTCGGAAGTGTCTGTGATTATTGCCAGGATGGTGCATATTGAACTCCTCAGAAGTCAATTTGAAACATGTGTTTAGCCCCAAAGGGCTGAAGACTTTACTGGAGTTTGGTGCACAGAAAGCGAGCCCAAGGGTAGAGCTGTAAAATCTCCTATGCCAGCTGAGTTCCACCCCACACAGCCAGCTGTTGTTGCTTGGTCGGACCGGCTTTCATCTTTATTTTGTGTATGTGTAGCAGGTAGAGCAAGGACCGAGGTGTGTGTCTGTGAGGTCAATAGCATCACCGAATCACTGCCTATAGACATGTGACTTAAGCTCTTTAATTAAAGTTCTTGTGACATTGCCTTTAGCCAGTCAATAGCTGCTCATCATGGCTAGTCATGTGGCATCTCTGTTTAAAAACCTGTTCACAAGTCTTTTCAAGTTTAGTGTGGCTAAGCCAAAAGAAACGTGACATTCACACATTTTCATTTTTTTTTTTTTGCCTTTTGTTACAAATTATTTAATGATACTTTCCATTAAAATACTAAGCAACACAACTGTTTTCAACATTGATAACGATAAGAAATGTTTATTGATTAGCAAACCATCATATTAGTATGATTTCCTGTGACAGAAGACTGGAGATTGATGTTTGAAAATTCTTAAAAAATCTGAAAATCACTGATATGTAAACTATATATGTACCGTAGGAATGCTTAGCTTGTGTACACGTTTGCTGAAACCTTAAGCATTTCTTCGGCAGTATGAGTCATATGTGTGTCAGCTATGCTTAAACAGAGGAAGAAGTATGCGAGGACAGGTTAGATGACATGGTGACATGGTGGAGCAGTATGTTTCAATACAGTGATGCTCCAATGGAATATAATGATCTGTACATATTTTTTGATATTAATGTAATAGTTCACTCAAACATTTTGTTGTCATTTACTCACCCCCAAGTTAGTCCAAACTGGTATGAATTTAGTTTGAGTTCAGCAGAAGAAAGAAATTCATACAGGTTTGGAACAACTTGAGGGCGAGTAAATTAATTTTTCTTTTTGGTGAACTATCAAATTAAATGTAATCTACTGTTAGATGTGTTTGTTGATGCCTAAATTCCTATGTAGCTTTTAAAACTATTTACTGTGATCCCTCGTTTATCGCGGTTAATGTGGACCGGAACGCCCAGCGATAGGTGAAAATCCGCTAAATAGGATTGGCCCCCCTAGGAATTTCCGTATATGTGTGTGTAGGTACCAGAATGTTTAAAATATTTATATTTATACTTTAAATCTAGTTTAATTAAATCTATTTAATTATAAAACCTTAATATTATACATTTACTCTCTCTCTCTCTCATACGATACGTATATGGTGTTCTACACTCATCAATGACAGTAGTATCTTGAGACTTGACTCCAGTAATGACGACGATGACAGACCTGTGCGGTTCGATGAATGTGATGATGATGATGATGATGGTGCCACTGCACTGGTGTAATGAGGCCTTTAAATCAGTTCGGGTAGCGCCTCATCGTCAGATATCAGCACTGGATCGTCAATATTTGCTTCTGAGAGAGGCGAAGAGGCTCCCACTCCACTCGTACTCTCATTGGTCAATCTCGCGCCGGGAACCAATCATGTGTCTTGTCTGAGTGCCCATGGGTGTGTACAAAGCCTCTGAGAGAGTTTCTCTCTTTGTCTGGCATCTTGGGAAACCGTTTGAAGCAACGCTGCTTTCCGCAATTTGGCTGCCGATATGGCGGTATTTTTGAATAATCTGCGATGCACTGAGGCTGCGAAACTTGAACCTCGAAGTATTACAGTATTTTACTTTTTATTTGTTATTTATTTAGACAAAAAAACATGGTTAAAAATTTTCCAGTCCAGCAGAGTACCACTGTGCGCTTCTCGTGTATGCATGTCTTCCTCTGTCTATGCATGTTTGACACATAAATGACTCACAAGCTGCTGATGAAGCGCTTAAGGTAACAACAAATGTATTCACCGGCTAATGACATCATAATGCCATCATGTTGAACCTTGTTGCTTGCTGACTACAGTCTTGTGCCTGTGTGTCACAGGTTCATGTGGATGTCATCAAGGGTGTATGTTTTTTATTTTGACACTTTTGCCCCATGTACATTTTGCATTTATGACAGACTTCTGCCCACAGTTTCATGACATGTAAAACCCTTTATTTATACTGTATTGTAGCCAACCTTCTCATAAAATAATTACAATTACATAACATTACAATTTAGCTTTTGTATTTCTTGATAAAATATCTAAACAAGCATACATTCATAACTGAACAAAAATAAGTTGTTATAAGTTATTAACTTTAACTTACTCTGTTCATAGTGCAATCATCAGTATCAGAGTACATGTATATAATGTTACATACAGGGTGCGAATTACACTAACAAATAGTTTTATTTTATATAATAAAAATAAATCAAACCAATGATGATTCTGAAAGAAAATGTTAAATATGACATTTAATGTCTGATTGACATTTAAACAACATACTTTTATTTAAACTTTTTACAGTTTGTTTCGTACATTCAGTTTATTAACATTCGGTTAAAGTCAGAGGGTAAACTTGAACATTAAATGTTTTACTCTTAAGCAAAATGTTTCTAAAGAGTACCAATTAGGCGGTTTCAACTTGTAACAGTAGCAGAACCCTTTTTATAAGGTTCCATAAACCAACTTGGCTGTGAAAATAAATCTTTATCTTGGGGTAAAAACAAGAACTCTCACTCTCATCCAAAAACAAACTCCAGTATACTCAGTTGTCAGTAGGGTTTGGTACTGTTTACATTTGGTGCCTGAAATTTGATGCCGGGACCCAACAGTATCTTTTTTTCTGTACTTAACACTCTGTTGAAATAAAAACATTTCTTTCAGTGAAAACAAATAAGTCCAAACCTCTCAATTTCAAGATTTTGTTATTTAGAAAGTTTAAACACTAGGCAAGGGCACACTCTCTCTATCTCACTAAACTGTCCCTACAATGAAGGCAAGAGGGTAAATAACATGACACGAGCTGACAACAACGACAATAATAATAATATTTCAAGTGTATTATGCAAAACTAAAACCCTATATTATATATTTAGATATTATATATTACTTAAAGGAACAGTGGTATTTTTTAAACTTGGCCTTATTTTTCCTTGCCTTACTTTGCAAATTTTCTACTCATTCAAAGTACCCTTCAATAGGCCTGCATTTAAGATCATTCATTTAAGATTAATAATTTTTACCTCAATAACTCTAAGTCATTTACAACATTGTTATTGCCAGTAGGCCAGAGCTTGGTCACTGTCTCCCATTGTCTGTGATGTCTGTATACTGTAATATTTTACCATAAATAGTAGCTACTACTGCTTTCATAAGGTTTCAGATATCTCACATAATCTGAATGTTAATATTTGTTTTACCATAAATAGGACGGTACTGAATTTCGATGCAGCCACTGGCTCAAGTGTTAACTCACGCTAGTAAAAATGCTGTTTACATCAACCAACACAGTGAAAATATAATTTTCTCCAACAACTTTACATATTAGCTTGGTTAATTAATTACCTGAAGATGTTGAAGTTGTGCTCAACGTCGATGGCTCACTTAATGTTTTGTTGTCCTGTGTTTCGCCACTGGCTGCAGGTGTGTTAGCTCCAGTTGCTGGAGGGACTTTTGCTATTTTGCTGTGGGAGATCAGGCTACAGTACAATCTTGAGCTTTTAAATATATCTTGTGTTTGATAAGGTACTTCCTCGGGTTAGATGTGTTGCCATGGCCAGCCTTGCATTTAGCATTACAAATATTGCAAATTGTGTTGTCTGCATCTAGTTTTCTGAAATGTATTATCAGTATAATGAAGAAGACTTAGAGCTGTTATCTTTTGCAAAAGGTGGTTGCAAAAAGAATTGAATAAAAGAGTGCCATTAATTGTGGCCAATGTGTATTAGAGAAAAACATACATTTCATAATGAGATTTTAACCCCATTTTCATTAATATTATATATTATTTGTATATGTATTCTTTTTTTAAATGATTTTTTGTATTATTATTTTGACCTGTGTTAGAAGGTCTCTACTGATGGGAATCTCCCACAGAGAGCAATCCAGAAGAGACATTAGGTCCAAAAACCGACTCGAACCGGCAAGAACGAGGCTACTAAGAGTAGACTGATGCCATCCCAGTGAACTCTCTCTACAGCTGGGAGCAGGAACAAAGCGATCGTGGATATGTGTACTGATGTAGCCTCAGACACATCTATACCATGGCATCCAGCCCCAGCGGAGCTTTGTTCTGAGTATCCTTTATAACGTCCGTGGTACACATCACGTGTCTCAGGGTGACTTTGCGCCAGTCAAGATTGGAATATTTGCACACATGCTTCAGTCACTCTGACGTGTTCCCCATATCGTGATGTCAGACACCATGTGGAGTTCCCTTTAAAGGGAACAACCTACTCAATGGATATGATTGTATTTACTAAAATCATAAACTGATGCTGCTTTATTGAGCCCACCCCTAAACCTACTCATTTTCCTTCCCATTAAACACTTTATTCCCACTATTCTATACCTGTTAGGCACTTTATTTACACTTTTCTAATATTGTCTTATTTTTTTCTGAAAAAAAATAAAAAAATCCTCTCCGAGCTGATATGCGATGGAAAAAAGGAGAAGAATGAGTTCGGAAAAAGGCGGCTTTGAACTCTGGTCAGTCGTGTCAAAAGCTAATGCCCCCCACTTTACTCTCCAAGCCACTGATCACCCCTTGCCCACCAATTGTCTTATTGATCTAGACAAAATTACAAAAGAAATCCTTCTGATAACAGTTATCAGAAGGATTTCTTTTGTAGTTTTGTCTAGATCAATAAGACAGTTGGTGGGCGGAGTTAAATAACATCTGCCAACAAGGCAAGCTATTTGTACTACTTGTACACTCTATCATTTTATTATTTTACTCCGGGTTAAACCTGCATTGTGGTCACAAATGTGTACAATGAGAAACTGTACAATCTAGTACAGTGGTCCCCAACCCCTGGTCCGCGATTTCGGACCCCTGGTCCGTCGATGAAATGGTACCGGGCCGCGGAGCGCATTCGCGGACCGGTCCTTGAGCTGCGGCGATGTGACTATGGAGACGTTTGAACTCGCACAGCTATTCATTGCTTGTTGTACAATGTAATTACACTGCTTCTACAATGCAAATGATAAATTTTAAACATATCAATATACTATACATTGAAAACCGATATATATAGTTGTGTATACAATACAGAAGGCAGTAGTTTGTATTATGCTGGCATAGATCCCAGGCTGATTTCAGTCCCAGTCCCTCCTTGGTTTAAAAACAGTAACTGAATTCTCAGCTTCCCCAGTATCTCTGGTCTCTCTGTCTGACTTTGTCAGATGTTTTCCTCCCCTGTGGCAGCTCATCGAGTTTCCCCCGGGGGACCCCCCTGTGCCTTTCAACGCACTCTCTCTTATCTCTTTGTCCAACACACAGACCTGTTTGGATTCCTTAGCTCCTCGTTTCTCTAGCATGTCAATCACTCTCTGGCACCCAGCACTGGTGATCAGACCAGAGCATCCATCAACAATGATGGAAAAAGTAGAAGAAGCCAGTAAGAGGAGGAGAAGAAGAGGTTATCTCTAGCAGGCTGATTCGTGTCATCACCGATAACCTGCAGACATTACCGGATGAAAGCGGTTTAAGGAGAAAAATATGTAATTCTCAGTTTTGCATTCAGATTGCATGCTGAACTTTGTCATAATTATGCCACGAAAGTCAAGGTGTAACAGGTCTGCTCAGAAATGTATTAACGGTGTAAAAGAAGCGGCCTCTTTCGTAATCTATTATATGACCCCAATTTAGCTTTTATGAGGTCTCACATTTGTGGATCAAGTCGAAACGTCTCAGTGCCAGCTCTGATCCACACTATTCCCAATATTCCATAGGGGCTTTTAAGAAATTGAGGATATTTTGACTTTTAGGTTAAGAGATAAATGAACCACAGAGACAAGATTGAAGACTGAAGAAAGCAGTGCTGATGTGACATCACAGAGTAGGGACCTTCTTAAAATAATCAAACGATTGTACTGTGTGTTTCATTCAATTCAGTTTAGAGAGCAATACAAAGTGAATTTCTAAGTTATTGTGGACAAACGGCTTGATAGATTTATTCTAAAGATATATGTAGGAGGCTGTTCCGACCCCCTCTTTTCGCAAACTTGCAGTGTCGTGTGCTCGTAAGCACTCTGCGTTTGTTGTTCATTGACTACAGTTGCTTGGATTTATCTGGAACGAGTGCCTCATTGTAAACAAAATGAAATGTGGTTATTGCAGCTCTCAGAGGATTTCATTTGCTCCTGTTACAGGCTGTAATCAGAAAGCCTGTTGCGAAGAATTGACTTACGGTCCCTTTGAAACTTTGCTGCATAATGCACACAGAAATGACTCAGCTTTGCAGGCTGGCTAAACATATTGTTATAAGAGCAATAACATTTGCTGCCTTTCATTGAACAGCATCTCATTGTTTTTGTTATGTGAACTACCAATTGTGTGGACAGGCCTGGGGAATTCAGGGGTTTTGATTGATGAGCTTCCTGAGGGTGTCACTCACACACATGTGACACCTGCTCGACATATTACAAGACAGCAACCCCATAATAATCAAACGTCTAGAAATCTAACCCGCCTTAAGGTGAAGGATTTCTGACCTGCTGGTCTGCTAGCATAAGTGCTACCATCAAACGTTTGGCATTTGAACAGTTTTGTCATATTGACAAGTTATATATTTATCCAGTGGCACTGGAATGTCTTTAGTCGGCAATTTAATTTGACAGTGATTATGAAGAGAGAAACTGAGTGTATTGTCTGTACTGAAAAACAATTTTTACTGTGATGTCCTACCTGTGATTTCTGCTTGTCTTCACCCCTCTATACTAGCTTAGGTCTACATCCTATAAGCAATGTTCTGAAAGTAATTATGACTGTCATCCCGCAGGAGTTGTTTCCAACTGGATGAATCCAGTCACCTGAGCTCTCTTTCATCGGCTACAAGTCATTACTCATCTGTGTTCTTTTTGTTTCAGGCGTCCTGATTGGCTCATTGTGGGTGTGCTTCACTACTTCCTCAATGAGACAATGAAATGGCTACCACTGATTGTGTGTTTGTGTGTGCGCGTGCATCTCCCTCGTGCTCCCCAACATTGGCCAGCCTAAACCTGGCAGATTAATTATGAGGAAGGTCAGCACACATCCAGATGCATATGACGGCTAGGAATAGATTGTTCTCCCTCTACTGGAGGTGTCTGTCATTGATGAATGCTCACAGCTGAGTCACAAGTCAATCTCTGTTTTGGGCAGAGCTTTCTGTGAAAGACAAGCACCGTCTCTTGATGAATGAAATCTCTTTTTTTACCTACTTCCTTGATTCTGCTAGACTTCATACGAGGAGAGCTAAAATGACATGTCTGTAATAGTTTCAGTTAGCATTCCAATATATTTCAATGGCAGTTGCTTGGTTGATACAGGATCCTTAGTAATGTGCGGTTGAATATCGATCATATTTGCTCATGATTCTTCAGAAATAAATATAATCAGTGTTTTTTAAAGGAATATTTTATGGAAACTGTCTCGGGTTACATCTGTAACTCTTGTTCCCTGAGAAGGGAACTCACGCTGCATCGATGACGCTATGGGGAACATCCTCAGCGCGAATGCATCTGAAGCCTATGTAAAACTTGTCTAACCTTGATTGGTGCTGCGTGATGACATAGCGTGTGATCAGGCATGTGCCGGTGTAACCGGAAACAATAAAGGGACGCTGGGAAGTGGCAGAGATAGCTTCTGGTTATCGAAGCAAAGTACTTCAAGCATAGAAAGGTGAAGCAGAAAGACGCAGCATCTTGTTCCCTTCTCAGAGAACAAGTGTTATGGACGTAACCTGAGTAAAGAAATGAAAAGTCACAACTAGTACGAGAGTACCTCTGCCTCCTGTGCAGACTGTAAAAACATATTAAATTGTGTTGGGTGGTTGTTATCACATAACAAGGGGAACCCCCAAAAGAATAGCCCTAAAAGACTTGTAGCATCAATGAAACCATACTGTGAAGCTGATAGGCCAAGTAAATTGCCTGAACAATCTAGTTACTAACTATTTGTTTGGAGGCTGGGGATCCCTTTTAACCCTCCCAAGAGCAAATTCTATGCAAGGAGGGTATATGGAAAGGTTCTGGAGGCCCCCCATTCTTATGAGAGACGTAATGGCCAAAAGAAAGGACACCTTTAAAGTTAGAAGTTTCTCAGAAACTGACTTCAGTGGTTCAAAGGGTGCAGGACTAACTCTTTGAGAATCACTGCCAGATCCCAAGAGGGACTTTGGAATGAGCCGCAGGCCCACGGAGAAACATATTACCAACTGGTGCCTACCCAGGAGCCCATCACTTAGAGGGGTGTGGAATGCAGCAATCGCCGCCATATACACTTTGTGGATGGATTAAGTTCAACATAGAAGCGTTCTTGGAGGAACTCCACCACTGAAGCCATTGGCCAGTTAACTGGTCCCAATCCCTGCTCTCTACACCAAGCGGTGAACACATTCCACTTCAGGGTGTACAATGTCAGGGTATACATAATGGATGAAGCTCTAGAGTTAAGTATGGTCTCAACCACTCAGGCTGATACACCAGCCGCTAGGTACTGGACCCCTGCGAACCCCACGACTATGCCACCTCAGCAGATGCACACCCAAGCCTATCCTTATCATAGAACACAGCCAAGCGGGTGAAAAGCTTTCTGAGAGGGCTTCTAACTAGGACACACAACACCAAATAAACAGACAGTTTCAGACACAAAGCACTTTGCTGAAGAGCCGAAGCTATTTCTGCTGTTTACCATCGTCCCTTTATAGTTTCTGCTCCCGCCGGCACGTGCTAGTGTATTGGACTAGTTTTACAAAGGCTTCGGACGCAACGCGAGTTCCCTCGAAAGGGAACATGATAGATTTTTTTCAGCAATCTTTGATGCAGTTTATTACAAAGTTTCCTTCAAATAGAAATGTTTTGTAAGATTATAAATGTCTCAAGTTTTACATTCGATCAATTTAATGCATCCTTGCTGAATAAAAGTATTAAATTCTTTACAAAAATAATCTTACTGACCCCAAACTTTTGAATGAGTGTGCATGTATTAAATTTAATATATTTTTTTAGTATGTTATATTTAATAGACTTGAACTTTAAATTATCAGACTACATCCTCATTAAAACCACAGACTGCAGCCAAGCCTTGACCTCTTCAACACTTTCACATCATGCCGCAATCATCACTTAAGAAAACCTGAAGCTGAATAGCTATTCATTAAGGCTTGCTAAAGGGTTTTATGCACAGTTAGTTCAGTATTGTTGTTCTGCGGCTACATAGCCATCAAAAACCTCAAGGACAGGTCCTGTACTCTTTTTTGCATTCTTTAAAGTGCAGGACCTTAGCATTCAGGAATGGTCATGGGGGTGTTTGAAGCAAGCAATAGCTCTTTCAATCTTGTTTTTGCTTTTTATCGTGTTTCTTGAACTTTTATCTGCAGGCGAAAGTCAGTGCAGGGCATTATCTGTGGCGACAGTCTGCCAGTTGTTTTGTTGGTGGCGCAAATGATGAGAATGATGTTTTCTCTCCTCTGGCCGAAGAAAAAAATCACTGTAAAATATGAGGCCTCTGCCTGGCTTGGTGATGAATGAGGAAGTCTCTATCTGTCGCTCGCAGGCTGTGAGACGGCATGTGCGTTTTGTGAGTTTGTGAGTGGGTGTGTATAAAGCGGAGTGCTGTGGTTATCTGTGTGTGTTTTGGAGAGTGTGAGTGTACCCTGTGTGCTCCTTCTCCCTCTTATACTGCGTAATTATTAATGGATCTTGGACAGTGCCAGCTCCCCTCTCCTCTCTGGCTCTGAATATGGGCGGACCCCGGGCCCTTAAACTAGAGTGACTGGTACTAGGGCCGTCTGGCAGGTAGAGTGGGTCATTGGCATGACAGTGAGTGTGTGTGTGTGTTGTGCAGTGCTTGTGTGTGTTTTTCTGCAGGGTTTAAAGGAGGTTAGTTAATGGCTCCATCAGGGTGACATAAAGCTTTCTCTCATCTCATAAAGTGAACGGGCTGGATTGTTGGGCTGTGACATTTCACTGACACACCCACTGAAGTACAGAGCATCTAATGTTCTCATCCCTGAAAGAGTTCATATTCCTCCTCCGGTCTGTCAACTGGCTGTCTCCACAGCATCTGTCAACTGATCCGATTACACCCCTTGATGTTATTCATTAAAGGTATAGTGCACCTAAAAATTTACTTTACCTTCATATAGTTTGAAATCTGTTAGGGAAGGAAACTGGAGCTGTCAAGATTAAAAAAAGACTCAAATGCACTTCATAAATGTAGTTTCTATGAATCGTGCGCTATATTATACAATTCTCATTAAAATTTTGGGGTCAAAATATATATATATTTTAAAGAAATTGATCGTTTCAATTGATCAAAAGTCACAGTTAAGGCTATTATATTATTACTAAAATTACTATTACTTATTTTCAAATAATATCTTTTAACAAAAGGCTTCATGCTTTATTATTTTCTACTATTTTAAACAATTTTCCACATTAATAACAAGAAAAGTTTCTTAAGCACCAAATTAGCATATTTTAATAATTTCTAAAAGATCATGTGACATAGAAGACTGGAATAATGATGCTGGAAATTCAGCTTTGCCAAATATATATCATAGGAGTAACTTACATTTGAAAATTGATATTTTATATTGTAATAATATTAATGATAATGTATTATTACAGGTTTTACTGTATTTTTGATCAAGTGAATGCAGCCTTGGTGAGCAAAAGAGGCTTCTTTCAAAAACATTAAAACATCTTACCAGTCCCAAAATTTTGAATGGGATCTTAAAACTACTGAAGCCACACAATAGCTTTGTACAATTAATTAAATTTAGGTTATTTATATACATGATATAAGTAACAATGCACAGTTTGAGTCAAATTAAGATATTTTTAATGAACACAGTCTTATTGATTCATACTTAAATCAAATTAATCCGGTTCTCTAAATTAATTTGTTCACAGTATGTTTAGAAGTTAGAATTACACGGTTATTTTTTGTACAGTCAAGCTATAATCTTGAATATCTGAAGAACTAAATATCTGTCTTTAAGAGCAAAGGCCGATTGTTCTGTATAAATCCTGGACGCAACTACAGTTACATTATGTAGGTCAGTTAGAACTTTGCAAAAATCGGGTTACAGTGGTTTACCGCTCACTGGTTGGATTAACATTGAATAATGAAAACTTTTTTTAAAAACAAAACTTTGGGAAGGTAAATGTCTGAATAGTGGTAAATAAGTAAGGACAATTTTCGTTTTGGATGAATTATTATTTAGGTGGCAAAAGCATCCCGCACATCACAACTCCCTCACACATTTCCATTCATTGAAATGTCAGCACGCATGCCACCCTCTTTCTCTAGAAAACATTGAAGCCATACATAGACTTGCATCACCCGCCTGCAGGCTCCCGCACATCACAACTCCCTCACACATTTCCATTCATTGAAATGTCAGCACGCATTAAGAAGCGGCTGTCTGACTGATGTCCTCTGTGGGTTCGGGATAGTCAGAAGCCTACGTTATTCCTGAATCATTAGTCACTGCAGTAAAGCATGCTAAGCCACATGGCTCTGTATCTCCTCCTAGGTTCCCTCACTAAAAGTCAGTGATGATTGCTTTAAACTGGGAGTTTTGCCAGGGAAACCATGAGAATTACAAAATCAATGATACGCCAGAAGAATCATTCAAGGGTGCCAGGCTGATTCTGCAGGCAGCTCTCCTACTTCATTGAGATGGTGGCGTAGTCAAGATAAAAGCTGTGGTGCATATGGGGAACAGATGAGAGAAATGAGGGGAGGGATTGTGGGATTTGAAGGATGGGTATAAATGACTGGAGAGACAAGAACAGGGTGGTGGACTCTTTGGAAGCGTCCAGCCAAAGCTGCTAAATGAGGCATTAAGAAGACCTCTGCAATATCGTTTTCTTTTTTTTCCCCTTCGTCTTTTTGCTGTTCAGAGGTTTGGTGGAGATTTGGTCCATGCCCTGGAGAGTCATTACTCCATCCCTTGCCTGTTATCGATTCTTTCTGTATTGTACCATATAGCTTCTGCTTGATGGGGTGGCTGGCGTTCGTCGCTAAAGGATTTGTTCTTATCTTCAAGGTTGTCTGGCCTCATGTTGAGGCCGACCTTGTGAAAACAGCATGTCCATTACTCCTACTCTGACATCTCTGACAGAACCTGTTAGTTCGGGCTTCAATCTACAGAGCAGAAACTGCCAGCCCACCCAGATTCCACCTGCATCAGACCCTCCTAAGTCCCTCAGGTATGACTTGCCTACAAAGGGTATTAAGACTTGGCTTCAATACAGATTATTCGAAGGTTCTCAGTTAGTTCCTGATTCCAATTCCAAATTAATCAGGTTCTGATTCATTTGTATATATTTCAGTATAATATCTATTTTGCATTTATATAATGCTGTAAATTATCCAGGGAAGTATTTTAGAGATAACTCATCTAAACTAAACTGATTAATACAAGAGTTTGTTTGTGCATATGGTTACACTGACTGGTCATACAGTATGTCTTTGACACGCTCTCTGCCCTGAAGTGTCAGTGTCAGATAGACACAACCTTTGAAGGCCTCATCGACATGACAAACATTTTTCCATGACAAAAGTTTTTTTTTCTTCCTCCGTACAGATGAAAACATTATCAAAATGATCCCTGTTCACAACAAATAAAAACGCTGTATATACATGCCAGACAAGTAATTGGCGATGTAAGGAAATACTATGCACCTACATTCAAACACACATGCCTATAGACTAAACACGTAATACACGTGGATGCCGTCACCATTTTCACAAATTCACATCTTTAAAGTTTACATAGACAGGGGTGCACATAACTGGTACGCAGGTACGCATGCGCAACAAAAATCAGAAATGCGTAAGCCCACTTGAGTCACTAAGCGCCTTTGCGTACTTAACCGATCTTCTCATCTCATCGTACACAACCTTACAGTAAGACTCTCATGTCCAAAAAGCAACAGACATTAAGCAGCTTTTTTGGTGTTTCACCACCTTCAAAGAAACGCCAACTGAAGCCTGAGCCGAAAAGTTAACGATGAGCGCACTGAAGTGCATATCATTCACGTGAAGGGGGCACACAGAGAGCATCGCTCACGCCAGGGGTCGGAAACCTATGGCTCGCGAGCCATATATGGCTCTTTTGATGGCTGCATATGGCTCTTTTGACGCCGCCCCCCGTCGACAGATCGATCGCTCCGCTACTTCCGCGTTCGCGAAGGACAGGTAGATCGCTCCGCACCCCCCAACAGATCGATCGCCCAGCTACTTCCGCGTTCGCGGAAGACAGTGGAGGCGACAGTGAAGAGGACAGTGATGGCAACACGGAGGAGGACAGGGAGAAAGACTGCACTTATTAAGACAATGCTACATATGTGAGTACCAAACACAATCTCCTGGTACTCACCTGAGTAACTCATTGAAAAAGTTATGTGCACCCCTGTACATAGAGATGATAACAGTGGAGTTTTCAAAATTTTCTAAAATTTGCACTTCACCCCTGTACATAGAGATGATAACAGTGGAGTTTTCAAAAAATTTGCACTTTGGAACCTATGTCAAAGGTGTTGACACGCCGTTGTCATGTAAATGAATGGCCAGAGCTCTTTAAATGCTTTTTTTAAAAATTAAAATATTGTTGTACAAGTAGCCTGTAAGTTAAAACTAATGATTTAAAAAAAAAAAAAAAAGATTCATTCAAAATCTTAACCTGGACAATGACTTTCTTCTAGAAATTGAATTTTGATTTTATGTGTGACAAAATGTCTTTCCCTGTGTTCAGGTTTGAATGTAGTAAACTTGACACTTCAGATCAACGTTTAAAAAAACAAACTCTCGAAAAATAGTAGTCTTTGAGAATGTCTAAATATATTTGCAAATACAGTGGAGTTCGGTTATGTCGACGGCCTCGGGGGTTGCAAAAAAGCGTTGAGATAACCGTTTAGTTAGATAACGTCTCGGTTACGTATGTAACCTTGGTTCCCTGAATAGGGAACGAGACGCTGCGTCTAGCACTGTGGGACGCCTCGGGGGTTGCAAAAAAGCGTTGAGATAACCGTTTAGTTAGATAACGTCTCGGTTACGCCCCTGCGTGAATGCGTCATGAAGCACCTATGTAATCTAGCCAATCGCGTGAGAGGACGTCAGAGCGGGTGACGTCACGAACCAGGAATCTATAAATGCATGCCCTGCCAAACAGCCAGTAGCTGAAAGTGCCTGAAGTAGATGCTGTTGACAGGCACGTAGGAGGTATGGCGAAGAGACGCAGGGAACCAAGGTTACATACGTAACCGAGACGTTCCCTTTCAAGGGAACTCGCGCTGCGTCTAGCACTGTGGGAACGATATACCAACGCTGCCATAGCGACAAGTGCATGTCAGATGTGATCACCCTCAGGAGAAGACACCTGGGCCCCAGGAGAGAAATCTAGGTCTAAGTTGTAGAGCCTAAAGAAGTGTGCGAACAGGAGAGAACAGCCTGCTGCATGACAAATATACCTCCTGACAGAAGGGCCTGAATGCTGGCCATACCCCTAGTGGAGAGAGCTTGGATTGACAAGGGTGCGGTCAACCCAGCTGACTTAAACTAGTGAGATAGCCTTAACCACTCACTATACCTCCTGACAGAAGGGCCTGAATGCTGGCCATACCCCTAGTGGAGAGAGCTTGGATTGACAAGGGTGCGGTCACACGAGAGACCCCCTCTGCTTGGACATTTTGTTTTCGTTAGGGGGCCTAAACATACGAACAGTTGTTCAAACCTTTGTAAGCGTCCAATGCCCAAAGGGCAAGCATAATCCTGGCGTGTGCCACAGAGGAGACAGGATACTAGGGGGTTTATCCACCACCGACCACCCAAAGGGATGTGGAAGTAACGAACCAAATAAAACCCAGCAGTGAGCCGGCGTTGCAGGACACCCAGCGCTGTACCATCAGGGCAGCTAACTGGGTCCTGCAGCCGACCATCACATAAAGAAGCTTACTTCAGCATAGTCTCCTCATGGCGGGAGCTCTGGAGAAGATAATGGTCCCGACAACCTCAGTTGAAGGACCAGAGTTATGAGTTCGGCCCCCTCAGAGGCTGAACCACACTCAAACAATCTCCAGAACCCCTGGGAGCAGAGTTCGGCCCCCTCAGAGGCTGAACCAGAGTTATGAGTTCACTCAAACAATCTCCAGAACCCCTGGGAGCAGAGGGATCAGGGAATTCTTATGAGGTACCGACAAGCCTCAGCCAAGTCTGAGCCCAAGCATCCATTCCAGAGGAGCTGGATGAGAAAGAGACAGAGTGGACAGAGATGTATCTCGAGACACCAACAAATCCCCCTGTCTGTAACAACCACCTGAGGTGGGGTGATATTCCCTGGGCCTCGGCCCCTGCCTCGACAGGATGTCTGCTCCCAAAATGGTGGGAGCTCTGGAGTGGAGAACGGCCTGAGCAACCTCAGTTGAGAGACCGGACCTTATGAGCTGGGCCCCCTCGGAGGCCAAGCCCACACTTCCCACTGTTCTGAGCAGGGGTGCAGTATTAGACCCCTGCTTGGGACAGAAAGTCCCTCCTGATCGGAATCTCCCAGGGAGAGCCGTACGGGAGGGATACCTCATCCCTGTGAACTTCCAGAACTCCCGGGAGCAGAGCGATCGGGGAAAAACATACAGGGGGTAGCCTGAGACATAGCATCCAGTCCACCAGGAGCTGGATGAGACATAGAGTGTCATCCCGGTGAACTTCCAGAACTCCCGGGAGCAGAGCGATCGGGGAGAGCCTCGGCCACCCCTGAGACATAGCATCCAGTCCACCAGGAGCTGGATGAAGGGAGAACCAGAGTGGAGAGTGTGAAGTCTCTCAAGACGCAAACAGAACCACTTTGAGCCTGGCCAAATATCCCCCATGTCCGCTCCACCACCTTGGGGTGGAGCCTCCATTCCCCGGGCCTCAGCCCCTGTCTCGACAGGATGTCTGCTCCCAGATTGTGTCCCAGGGATGTTAACTGCCCTTGGCGACAGCAACCTCCCTTGGGACCACACATTGCCCATCCAGTGAGGGATGCATCCGTCGTAAGCACTCGGCGACGACAAGGAGCTCCCAACACGGGACACTGGGCCAGAACCCGGGTTTCTCCCACATGTCTAAGGCACGAAGGCATAGCCGCGTGACCTTGATCACGTGAGACAGGTTGCCCCTCGGGGAAACCCCCCAGGTCCTGAGCCACCACTGTAGAGGCCTAATGTACAGCAGGCCAAAAGGTGGGCCGTTGGACGCTACTGTCACCAGACCTAACAGTGAGTGACTGCCTCGAAATATATTTGGCAGAAGTCCCCACACTGCCAAGAAAAACGACAAAGGGAACCAGCCCCTCTAGTGTCGTACGAGCGGTCAGCTCAGTGCCCTGAAGCGGCGAACCGGCAGGGAACAACCGAACTGATGCTCAAGGACCCTCCTCGGAGGGGCAAACATCCCGGTGCCGCAATTTTTCCGGGCGGACACTTGCAATTTTTCCGGGCAACACTGGGAACAAGTTTGCTGGGGGCCGCTGCGCCCTGAAACACACGAGGTGGCAGGGTCAGCAAGACGGCCCCCCCCGAGGTGCATCGAGAAAGGACGGGCACCATAGACAGAGGTGAACACCGCCAAGACTCAATGGGGCCAGAAAAACTACCAAGGGAACCCGTCTCTCGAGACGAGTCTCTGGTATTTCCTGAGCAACCAGCTCAGTGCCCTGAAGCGGCGAACCGGCAGGGAACAACTAAACTGGCGGCTCTAGGACCCTCCTTGGAGGGCGCGAACATCCCAGTGCCGCAACGTTTCCGGGCGGACACTGGGAAACAGGCTCGCTGGGGGGCGCTGCGCCCTGAAGCACACGAAGTGGCAGGGTTAGCAAGACGGCTGTTTGGCAGGGCATGCATTTATAGATTCCTGGTTCGTGACGTCACCCGCTCTGACGTCCTCTCACGCGATTGGCTAGATTACATAGGTGCTTCATGACGCATTCACGCAGGGGCGTTCCCACAGTGCTAGACGCATCGCGAGTTCCCTTGAAAGGGAACCAACATCCAATATGGCGATTTATTTGATGAAGCGATCGGCATGCTATAAAAATGTACATACACAACAAAAGGCATATGTGCACCAACTAACAGCAGAGATTTACTAGTATACAATAAAAAAACACCTTCGATTCTCGATACAAACCTTTAATTATATTCTCCAACATTGCAAACACAGCGTTCACAGCGTAAACACAGTCACAACACACGTGTAAACACATTCGCTCATAACATATTCGTGAGGTCATTACGCTGTACTAGATTGCATACTTTCTTGCGTTCTGCCTGTCTAATGTGCTTTCTCAACAAATTTGGCTTCGTCCCGTCTTTTAAAAACCTTCAATCCGTTCTTCAATCCGCAGCGGTGCTGAGCAGAGCGCTTCAGAACCAGAAACAGGGATGTGTTTGTGTGTGTGTGTCAGCGGCAGCTTCCCACACATGCGCGATTCATTTGCACGTGGACGAGTGAACTGCTCTCCCAGCATTTGGGTGGATCTGCTGCGCGAGGACCGGGCCACCTCTGAGTGCTTTGGGATGGGGATGCGGCAGCACTCACTGCTTTTTGAGAAGAGTAAGAATGATATGTGCTTTCACTTCAGAGAGTCTCCAAAAGTAACTCCAGATAAAGTCGTTAGATTTATAGTTAGTCTCTTTTTTGAAAATGTGGTCTGAATACTCGCTAAATATAGCGACAAATGCACTAAGTTGGCAAAACTGTCAGCGAGTTCTTCTGCGGCTGTGAGGTACCACTGGAGATTCACGTGTGATCCACGTGCAACACGAACTCAGCGCATGCGCAGTGAACTAGGTACGGTCTTAGTCACGAGTTAACCACGTGAAGTGGCGAATATGTCCCTAATTTGTGCTCAAGATACTAGGATTCGGCGACATTAAAGAATCGACGTAACCGATGAGAAAATACTACAGGAACTCCACTGTATTTATTTATTTATTTGTCTAAAAACAACTAGAGAATGTATATGATTCTACATATAGAGTTATATAGGAATAGGCCGCCAAATCGGCAGCCATATAGCGTAAAGCAGCGTTGCTTCATCGTGATGCGAGAGAAACTCTCTCAAAGGCTTTGTACACACCCACGAGCACTCAGACAAGACACGTGATTGGTTTCCGGCGCGAGATCGACGAATGAGAGCACGAGTGGAGTGGGAGCCTCTTCACCTCTCTCAGAAGCAAATGTTGATGATCCAGCGCCGATTTCTGACGATGAGCCGCTTCCCGGAGAGAGAGAGTAAATGTATAATATTAAGATTTTATAATTAAATAGATTTAATTAAAATATATTTAAAGTATAAATATACACATTTTAAACATTCTGGTACCTACACACACATATACAGAAATTCCTAGGGGGGGGCAATCCTACTTCGTGGATTATCGCGGGGGTTCCGGTCCACATTAACCGCGATAAACGAGGGATCACTGTAATAAGTGAATAATAAGTTATTTGAAAATACAAAAAAATGATTGAACAAAAATATATTACATTGATTTTACTGAAAAAAGTGACATTTAAGATGTTGTCACCCTTTGACCACAAACAACACAAGTGTGCCCCCCAAATAAAGAATACTGTGAGGTAGAATAGTTTGTAAGTTGGGCTGTGCTGCTCACGCAGTATATTTTGGATTCACCACAAAGAACAAGCAAGTTGTTTTTAAATTTGTATTTTAAGATTTCATATCACAATTGCTCAAATTAATTGGGAAAACCAACATTTGGTAGGCTACCAACCTTTAATTCAACTTGTTCTCGAAGACTTGCCTAAAACTAAATGCATTGCAGATGCAAATGCTTCTCAAATCAGATCAGACTGTGAATTCTTAGAGTGATGGACTACCTTCAGATATCCCCCATAGCTTTTTAGGTCTCCTTTAATCAGTCTTAAACATTATTAGATGCTAGATTGATACTGTATTTTCTTGATGGTAATGACTGTGAGAGATGGGCATTGGTATATTTCCCGGCCTCCAAGTCTCATGACAGCAGCATTGATTAAAACAAGGCCATGCCGCAGAAGAGGTACAAAAGGTTGCTTGTTTGGAATGCTGATGCCATTTTTTGGATCCCTTTTATAATTAATCTACTTGTCTTCCAGCAAACCCTTTGACGACACACCCGATGGGTAGGAAGCATCTGTGTACCGTAGGGACTGCTTTGCACATGTTTTTTTGGGGGCCAGTGTAAATGGTGTTTAAAGGACGTTGCTATAAAATGCTGCCAGGGGACTCAGGTAAATGGTCTCTGGGAATATAAATCATTCCGTCCCTCATATTGACTTTTAACATCACGCTCATATCCCCGGCACAAGAGCAGCTAAATCGCTCTCATATATGCAGGGCTGTAATAAATAAGCAAAGCCCTGAATTTTTTC